>OZ022511.1:70611356-71335617 GCA_963989385.1 Ctena decussata
AAAGGGGATGGGCAGGTCTCGACAGGAAAGGAACATCCCTCTCCGAGCCTTGCTGACTGGCACAACAGCTGCAGACATCCGGTCAGAGACACCAAATGTCGCAAAATTTTCACTAGTCAAGAAAGTAACATACCGGGAGATCACTAAGATCGATCGAAGCTTTAACGATGAAATCAGTTTTATGTATAGGGTAGATATCAAAGACTGAAAAGTGTTTACCCAAAGGCCAAAATAATCATGCTTCGTTGAAGCCAGTTCCTGGAAAGAAATTAAGGAACTCAAAGTCTACAAGACCGAATATGATCTACTGGTTGAAACTTGAATATAATAACGATCGGTATAATCTTGCGTCTTGAATAAAATGTTACTTAGCTCCATTTTACCTCATAATCAAAAACAATAATAATTCGAAGATACATAAAAAAACGCAAAATATTAACAAAAGTGTTGGCAAGTTTTCACAAGGATTTAACAGTGTGATTTATGGTTTCACCACTCTCTGATCTATCGGTGTTGGCACAAATGTGGCGATTTTTATCTGTTAATTGTTTTAGTGCTTAAGTCATTCAGCAAGAAATTGTTTCTGTAACGCTTTTACGTCATCTCCAATAAGTTCTTCTTTTCTTCAACAAAATGTTTAAAACTCGAAGGTAAAATTTGTTTCGTTTAGCTACTTTCAAGAGATTCACGTATTTAAAATGTTTTGATAATGAACTCGATTCAGTTCTTCATTCCTTTAAAGCGGAGTTTTGTGGGAAATACAAAAATCTGAACAAATCATTAAACTTAAACCTATCGTCCTGTTAGATAGCAGACATTACAAGATAGGAAGGTATACCTATGTCACACATACATTAAAAAACTACTTTACTGTGACCAAGACAGGCGATTAAGCGAAATTGTTATACCTTACTAAAGTAGACTACCCTGTGTTTTTTAATTATTTAGACGTCAACTTGCTGCTAATCAACTGATGACATTGACTTGTCATTGATATATTGATTGTGATTTCAGGCTAGACCGTTGACCACCTACATGGCTGTTCACATGGCTGCCGCTGGTGTTGACTTTGCTGATGACTAGTTTTGTTTTGTCTTTTTCCCACGTGGTGTCTTGGGTTGGATCTGGAATTGCCTGAGAATTTTCCTCTTCGGACTTAATTCATTTTCAAAAACGATACTGATTTCTTTTTTTTTTGTTTTGTTTTTTGATAAATATGTCCCTTTGATCTTTTTACATAACCTTTTTAATATCAACAAGTCAGGAATTTTGAGATTCTAAATAAAGAAGGCATCTGATAAGTTTTAGTCCCGATCCTCTGACGTTACGTTTCGCTTCACAAAGCTGCATTAACGCCCCAGGCGTAGCAATGTAAGAAGCTACGGAGGGCCCTGTGTACAGTTCAGCATTTTACGCAGAATTTTCTATTTACTAAAAATCAGTGATTATGACCGCCATAAAATAGAACAATGCAGCTTAGTGATGTACCGGTACGATACAGAGGAAAACTCTGATCGGTCTTACAGACACAAGGAACATCCCCCCTCATCTACCCCACTCCCCCCCCCCCCCCCCCCCCCCCACCAAAAGAAAAAAAAAATTAGATCATCCTTCTAAGGCGGCGGCTGTGTCAGAAAGTGTTGGTTATTTGTATTGCTTTTTGGCTTTCTCCACGGAACATCTTACGTTGTGTACTATTTGATGCATTGTTGTTATGTTGCTGTGGTGAGAAAAAGAGGTCTGGATCCTTTGCTTTTGTTCATTTTGTTTCGCATATACTGTATAAGTCTTTGTTTACTCTTTGGTAGGCTAGCTATGATAGTTTTCTAAACTTTATTTGTACATAGTGCAGATGATTCCAAGGGGTCACAAATATTAAATAAATTTACACCAAAGTGCATAACAGCTCACACAACAAATAATACCAGCCTAACATATAGTTTTCCAACTGAATATTGACAGCATAAAACATACAAAACACAATGTACGACAGAAAGACAGAACATCGCTCCTCAATGCAATTTCGACAAATCTATGGCAATTAATAAGCGACATTATCACTGCAAGTTTGCTGCGTAACATAGACAATGCCTAAATACTAAACTGCTGCAATACTTGAAGTACATGAAGAGCAATGCGATTGCAAAAAAAACGCATATCAGAATAGAAAATACCACCCTTAAGATGCATATGTTTGCACTTGAATCTTGTGAAAGGAAATGTCTTTTCTGACATATGCATTTGCACTTATTCTGCATTAGCAGAATTGGTGCAAATGCATATGTCAGAATAAACACTTTCTTTGAAACGAAAGATTGCAAACCGCATATTACACATATCTTATCTTTGACACTATAAGCCAGGAATGCGAAAAGTAATCTTAATACATTTACAAACTGCACTTCCGCAAGCCATCCTGCGCATTTATGCCGTTTTCTTGCTCTTTGCTGACAAAACTAAGCTCAGAAGCAAAAATCAAAAAGCAAAATAGGTACTGAGGGCATACAACGAGGGCAGGAGAACTGTTTTGGGACGAAACGAAAAAGTAAGCTTTTACTACCCGCACCTCATTTGTTTCATTTCTTGTCTGTATAAAAAATGATATCTATGAGCCCTCAGTGTATCAGAATTTGTTAGTAGTCTGGAAATAGCTGACATTATAGGCGGTATTTCCTTTAATATAGCTAATGAGTTTTAAAAGTGCCAATTTGCAACTTGCAGAATACTTGGCAATTATTATTTCCCAGAAGGAACAGCTATTTTTGAAGCTCTGATTCCTATCATTTTAAAGGGAAATCGCCTCAATGTTCGTGCGCATACATTTTGACGCAGCGTCATTGCTTCCTGCTATGGTTATCATGACGTCGTTTGCCGTAACGCTAAAACGTTTACGTCACTTTCGAAGACAACATGGGCTCTTTGTTGAAACAAACGTATAAGTGTTTTGCGACAGAAAAATGGTAAATATATAAAACTGGACAAAAGAAAAAATACGACAAAAATGGGTCTGAAGAATTTTATACGGAAAAGAGAGCGCCATTTTTTTTTGCGGGTAGTGTGTAATTTTTTAGGAATTAAATGTCAGGTAAGGAGAGGATGTGAAAACTGCAAGCGCGTTTTGAATCTCGTAATTACTTAACGCAAGTATAAATATAAATAAGGACTTGGTAGCGTTTGCTTGAGTCATGAAATACCCATGCAAACAGTGAAAGCGGAGATCAGACTGAGCAAATGCGCATGCTCATCTTAGCTTTTATTGTTAGCTCATGTTGTTACGGTAATTATGTTTTGTCTTTTTCTTTTCTTTTTGAATAGTTGCTTCTAAGATTTAACGCGAGTGACATAAGACGAACAGCCATATTGTTCTCGTAAGATACAAATTTTACAACAGCTAGGCGGCGACACTCTTATTTTTCACTAATCGCCCTAGACTTTCCACAGGATTCATAGATTGTCGATGCGAACAGGGAAAAATTTATCAAAATGCATATCCTCCAAAATTGGTCTCATCATTAAATGATAAATTGAAATCATGCACCACGGACAAAGCTTTGCCGTGAAAATACATGACGGGCAGTGGCCGGGTCCAACAAGTTGAATGTTCGCACATAAACTTGTTCATCAGATATAAATGTGATATAATCTGGACCAAGAGAAAAGTTCGAAATTCTATGAGAAGAGAAACAACAATGAACATGCTGCCTAGTTTCAGTCCTTGGAATTTCTCTCATTAATCTGTTGTCTGCATACGAGAAAATTTTGAAGGCGACAATTTCATATAGACTATATGTTCAAGACATAAGAGCATTGCTGAAATTGAATAGGGAATTATATTGCATTGCTATAAAAAGCATCGAAAGGTAAGAGCGCTATCCATATGGCCGTTGATGGCGCCAAATAGAAAGCGACGTCAACGCATAAAACCTTGACGTCAACGCGCTTATATGAAAACCGCACGAAATAAAAGTGGTTTTCCTTCCATAACTCGAATATTTGGTCGATGACCTCTGTTTTTTATTTGCTTATCTGCACGAGGTGGATCATTCCTTTACTATATCAAAAGTATATAAAAATTTCAATGGTGGAACTTTTTATAATGAAGAAATTCCACATTTTTTCCAATAATGGAAAATGGCGGGAAACTAAAAACTGAAAATAACCTATATAATGGGACATACGACGATGACAATTTTGATAGGCAAACAAAGAGACAAGAAAGAGGAGTTGATTAATCTTTATTTCGAAACGATCGGTCATCTATTTTCTCGGATAAAGTGTTCGTAATAGAAATAGTCATGTTTTAAACAGGCACATAGGTGGCGCTGCGTTATCTCAAAAAGTAGTACGGTGACCCCATTTTTTTATTTCATTTTTTCACTTAGCATATAATATTCTACCACTGTGTGAAGTTTCAACAAAATTTCAATGGCAGATTTTATAGGGTGATTTCCCTTTAAATAGTTTCTGTGAATCGTTTTTACTTTAATGTCCTAAATGCAATGAATGTTTGAAATATATATTTGAGTGTCATTTAGATTAGTTTATTTGCATTCCGTTTTGCACATTTTAACGATAATTCAATAATCAAAGTCAATGATTTGAAAAGATTATAAATGATTTATGTTTCTTGAAAAAAATAACAATTCTACAAAACAAATGCAACATTTTACGTTGCTGTTCAGCATAAATTTCCATTTCTTAGGCAACAAGCATAGTCCATAATTGTAGTGTAAAATGATCGCGTTGGAATGATAAAATCTGAAATTTATTTTTACTGTTTATTCGGACTTAAATATCAGTGACTCACAAACATGCAAATCAGAAAGTTTGTGGGTATTTCGCCGAAATTTTAAACATCAATAGGTTCTATAAAAATTAAATTTATTCCTAAGACAGTTACTAAAATTTTCAACATTTTAAAGAAGCGAACTAAAAGGCAATAATAGTGATATATCTGAAGTTTAGAATGTAAGATTAAGGTCTATAGATTTTTCAATTCTGTTGATATAAAGTTTTGTCAATATTTGGTTACAAACTTAACATTAGTGTTTTTGGCATACTAAGGATATCAAATTCGAAAAGTTTGACTAATAGGGCCTTTTCTTCCTTATATTTGGATAACTTTTACTGCTTAATGTCATGATATACAAATCTGCACCTAAAATAATGGGGAAAAAGTAAACCAATAAAAACAACTGAATGAAAAGTTTGCGTAGACAAAAGTTAATCAAGATAAATAGCATTCCCATGTTGAAAGTACACCAGTGCTGGAACTCAGTCTCTTCAGAGGCATTTTGCTATTTTCAAATTTTTGCAATAACTTATATTCACAAATTCGCAGCGTTTTGTTCTAGTGACATATAAGCAGTAGTGCATTGCAATAAATAACTACGATTACATTTATGCACGCACACTGCATGTGGTATGTATGTTTCAACTGATAAGTTAAACACGAACACGTTTCTTCAATGAGAATTAGTAGGAATCACTGTTTGCTAAGAATCACAACATAAACGCGGACTTTATTTCAAATTAATTCAGAAAGAATAAAAAAGCTGATTGTAAAATAAATATAATAATGTAAAATAAAACAATGAATAAATAAATCAATCAATCATTAATAGATAAATGAAAAATAAATAAATAAAATAATTTCCGAATTGTTACTATAAGTTTTAGAGACACTAACACAGAACTTCATTGACTATTTTACATTGAAATCCTTTAATAACCCCGATATTTTGTGACTTATAAGGAATTTATTTCAGTATTTTATGCGAAACAGAGCTTCCATTATATAGCAAGAGCTTTGCTTTCGTCAAGTTTCTTTTCCTATTTTCCATTCTTTAAAGTTGTGATGCTTCTTGTCCCCGAAGCACATTGTCCGTAGATCTTACAGTGAAAGACGTTTTTCCCGCATAACTGACTGGCTTTTCGAAACATCCGCGGAAATTGTGTATTTGCGGATTAATAAAAAAAATCGCGTACTGTGACTTGTGCAGACAAAAACGCGTCCCTTTATTCTTTTTATCAATAAAAAATAAACAAACAAAAACGAAAATGGATTAAGAGCAATATCCGGACAAAAATTACTGTAACAGTCGCTAAGACAGACTAACATGAAGTTTTGATGTCTTGTTTAGAAGCACGACTAACTTCAAAGATTTGATTCTATAAAGAGTAATTTTGAATATGATGCTGATGGTTAAGCCACAAAGCATTAGCCAATATACCACATGTGCCTGATTTGACTTTGATGATAGTTAATGCCAACCACAACAATTCCATAACAAAAGCAGTTTCAAGGAACACCTTTCATAAGACATATGCAAGCTACTTGCTCAAACCGTACGAATATTCTCAGAAGATGCATCCGCATTTCCTGCACAAAATTTAACCGGTATGTAAATTGTGTAGGCCGTGACAAAAGAAAACTGTGGTTGACCTGTCCATACTAAAAAATTTTGCATGCGCACTTTGCATTGATCCAAAGACAGCTTTTCACCGAAGAAGCGAACATTAAGATGCATGCATTATTATATTGATAATTACTTCAGAACATCATTAGACAAAGATACAATAACAAATCTCTTCAGACACTTTCGGTTAGGCAATTGTCACACCTTTTTTGTTAATGTGAAATATACTATCCTGTCTTAATTAATGTGAATTATACTGTTCCGAGGTTCAGGCTTTTAGCATATTTTATCAGATTCTTCTTGATATTTTCAAAGAAAACAATTATAGGGTGGCTGTTACTTCTTCTTTGACATTTTAGTTTCTTCCATATCAAAGTAAGAATCCTTTCTTGACGTGAGATATAACTGCTTGAACACCGTGTCAAATGGTGTGAATATGTTAACTTACCATGTTGATACTTGTATATTTGCGCACAGTTTCGGTTACCTTTGCATTATTACAGGGGTACCGGTATCATAAACTTCGGAAAGCTTTTTCCAAATTTTATCGTAGATACTTTGAATTAGTTTCTAAATATAATACAGGGTTAAGGTCACTTTTACAACAAGGCTTATCGGAACCTGAATTTTATGGTGATTTAGTATATAAACTAGAACATGTGAGCAGGGGCTCACGTATACCCCCGGCCAGCGCCATCGCCTTATATACACACACTTAATACAAAATTTTAAAGCAAATGTTAAATAACAGACAGATAAATGGACAATCATTTACAAATACAGTGAAAGGCCTATAGACAAATACACAATGGTTCCATTAAAATATGCAAATTATGTAATCAAAAGAAAATACAAATTTAACACAAAACTTCAACACAAGTTTACATAAACTTCTATGTCAGTGACACTGACCTAAAGTCAGCAACAACATCCAGATGATGTCAACTAGTCAGTTTTATAATATAATTAAACCTAGTTATATGGCAATCTGGGAAATCTTTGACATAAATTTTCCCATTTATTCCATTGAAGATCAAGATGGAAAAACAGAAAAAATGCAAAAGAAGGCAAAAAAAAATCTTAGCGTTTTGATTTTCTTTCCCACAATAAACTTGGCCATTCTCAAGATGAATACAAAATTTGGAGACTGTGGCTCTCTTAGGAACAGAGAAAACTGTGACAAAAATAAATTGGAGAGAAAGAAAAATGGACAAACAAAGGGAATGATATGCAGAAGGAAGCTGATACTCTCTTACATGATGCAACCAGTCATTTCCAACATTTGCACCCAATTTCAAAATCCTAGCAGTTGTGGTTCCTGAAAAATCTTGGACAGGAAAAAAAAGTTAATTTTATAGGAGAGAATGAAAAACTGAACAAACAAAGGGAATGATAAGCAAGAGAAGGCTAATTGTCTCTTACACTGTACAACTAGTCATATCCAATGTTTGTACCAAATTTCAAAATCCTAGCTGTTGTGGTTCTGAGAAATCTGTGACAAATTTATTTGGAGAGAAAGAAAAAATGGACAAAGGGAATGATAAGCAAGGGAAGGCTGATTGTCTCTTACACGGTACAACTAGTCATTTCCAATGTTTGTACCAAATTTCAAAATCCTAGCTATTGTGGTTCCTGAGAAGTCTGTGACAGAAATTTAATTGGAGATAAAGAAAAAAATGGACAAACAAAGGGAATGATAAGCAGGAGAAGACTGATTGTCTCTTACACTGTACAACTAGTCATACCCAACTTTTGTACCAAATTTCAAGATCCTAGCTATTGTGGTTCCTGAGAAATCTGTGACAGAAATTTTATTGGAGAGAAAGAAAAAATGGACAAACAAAGGGAATGATAAGAGGAGAAGGCTGATTGTCTCTTACACGGTACAATTAGTCATACCCAATGTTTGTACCAAATTTCAAGATCCTAGCTATCATGGTTCCTGAGAAATCTGTGACAGAAATTTTTATGGAGAGAAAGAAAAAATGGACAAACAAAGGGAATGATAAGCAGGAGAAGGCTGATTGATTGTCTCTTACACTGTACAACTAGTCATACCCAACGTTTGTACCAAATTTCAAGATCCTAGCTATCGTGGTTCCTGAGAAATCTGTGACAGAAATTTTAATGGAGAGAAAGAAAAAATGGACAAACAAAGGGAATGATAAGCAGGAGAAGGCTGATTGTCTCTTACACGGTACAACTAGTCATACCCAACGTTTCTACCAAATTTCAAGATCCTAGCTATCATGGTTCCTGAGAAATCTGTGACAGAAATTTTAATGGAGAGAAAGAAAAAATAGACAAACAAAGGGAATGATAAGCAGGAGAAGACTGATTGTCTCTTACACGGTACAATTAGTCATACCCAACGTTTGTACCAAATTTCAAGATCCTAGCTATCATGGTTCCTGAGAAATCTGTGACAGAAATTTTAATGGAGAGAAAGAAACCAGAGGGCCAATGGCCCTATATCGCTCACCTGAGCACTGAGGTTCTGTTGGAAAAACTAAGTTGCCACAGCAACAAAACAACATGCACAACTGCAATTAAACACACCATTTATGTAGAGGATGATATCACAAACATTTATGCAAACAATAAGCTTTATCCCCCCTTAATGGCTTCTGAGAAGAAGATATTTGGCTAAAGAAAAAAAATGAAAATTTGGCCTTTCAGTTGCAATGGCAACCAATCAAAATCAGGTCCTTGGGCAAAATTCATATAGTTGGTAGAGGACTACTCTAGGAACATTTCTGTAAAGCTTTTGTCAAAATATCTGCAGTATCACATAAATAAATACCAAATGTCCACTTTCACCATTGTAAGTCTATGGAAACTTTGAGTTGCCATAGCAAAACCAGTTCACATGGGCAATGATAATATGAAATATACTTTAGGTAGAGGCTAAATTAATGTGTATGCAAAGTATCAGCTTCATCCTCCTCATGGCTTCACTTTTCCCATTATAAGTCAATGGAAACTGTAAGTTGCCATAGCAACCAAAGTTCTTATGGGGTTGGAAGAAAAAACAAAATTTATGTAGAGGCTTCTGTCATCAACATGTTTGCACAATATCAGCTTCATCCCCCCATATGGCTTCTGAGCAGAAGATTTTCTCATTTTATCTTCTTCTTTTTTTTCGAAAATTTACCCTATATTTTGCCATGGCAACCAATCAAATTCAGAGATTTGAAGAAAATTCATTAGAAACATAGAGGACTATTCAAGAAACATTTCTGTCGAAAGAAAATCTAAATAAATGCAGTGAGACAGCAAAAATTGCCAATTTCCATTTTCCCCATTATAAGTCAATGGAAACTCTTAGTTGCCATAGCAACCAAACTGCTGGAGAAATTGCCATGACAAACGGTAATTCTATAGAGGCTAGTACTAAGGTTCTTTCTGTAAAAATTGAGCTTTATTGGCCACACAGTTTCTGCGGAGATGATTTTTTTAATATTTTTCTATTTTTAACCATTCGGTTGCAATGGCAACCAGCCAAAGTGCACAATTTGCATAAATTTAACAAGACTGGTTGAGGACTACTCAAGGAACATTTCTATGAAAGTTTTGTCAAAATATCTTCAATGACATAGCAATAAATGCAAATATTCTATTTTGCCATTATAAGTCAATGGCAACTGTAAGTTGCCATAGCAACCAAACTGCTAGAGCAACTGCCAAGAAAAACAGTATTTTTATAGAGGCTAGTACTAAGATTCTTTCTGTGAAGCCTAAGCTTTATTGGATGCACAGTTTCTGAGGAGAAGATTTTTTAATTTTTTAACCATTTGGTTGCCATGGCAACCAGCCAAATTGTGTAATTTATAGAAATTTCATGTGGTTGATAGAGGACTACTCAAGGAACATTTCTGTAAAAGATTTGTCAAAATATCTGCAGTGACATAGCAATAAATGCAAATTTTCAATTTTTCCCATACAAGTCAATGGAAACTTTACGTTGCCATAGCAACCAAAGTTCCAAAGGGATTTGGATAAAAAACAGTATTATTGGTTCCCCCTGCCTATAGATGCTGTATATGAAATTTGGTAACAATGGGCCTTGTAGTTTCAGAGGAGATGTTGTTTGAAAACATTGACAGACGGACGACGGACGACGGACGACGGACGGCGGATGCCTGCCTATACTATAAGCTCACCTGTGAGCCTTCGGCTCAGGTGAGCTAAAAATGGACAAACAAAGGGAATGATAAGCAGGAGAAGGCTGATTGTCTCTTACACGGTACAACTAGTCATACCCAACGTTTGTACCACATTTCAAGATCCTAGCTATTGTGGTTCCTGAGAAAACTTTGACAGAAAAAATGTTAACATACACACACACACACACACACACACAAACATATTAACGGAAAAACCAAAAACTATATACCCCCTATATACTTCGTATACCGGGGGTATAATTACGCAAAATCGTAGGGAAAACAGAATTTCCTGATCGATTTAAGAAAATTATCACGCGATTTAAACGCATTGGCTATAACGTAGATGTAATGCGACAGTCTGCATGCTTAGTGGGGAGGACCGTAACTAATGTTGATAGAACTTGTGGTCCAACCCAATTGCTTGTACTTTTGTGGCAATAAAATATGTTTAAACTAACCCAATCACGGTTGACAACTTTGCTGTCCTCTTTAATTGCACGCCAGTGGGTCGGGGTTAAGACTCTATGATAGCCCCTACATAAAGCTATATATTAGTTGGTTGGGGTCGGATGTTTGTCTGTTTCTTGGCCCTCCGGGGTTCAACTGGTGGTCTGCATTTGCTCCAGTGTTCCAATGGTGCTGCTGACGTCCCAGGGATCTCCAGGTGTCTCAACACGTTTTGGCTGTCGAGTCCTCATCCTTGCTTCATCACGGTCTTTTCTTGATTTTAATTGTTGACCGTGATGACTCTCTGAGGAGTTAGGGGACCTCCATACGAACCGAACCACCAACTAATTGTGTGCACCGCGGCGGAGGGTGAGGGTGAAGGTTTGGGCCCAGTAAAACCGGTTAAACCCCCCCCCCCCCCCCCCTCATCTCAGTAGTTATTACTGACCGTCCCAATGCGGTACTTTCGTTGCGGTTGCATTTGTTTTATGTTCAGTGTTGTTCAATTTATTGTGTTCTCATTTTAACCCTTCTATAATAAAAATAGAAAATAGGTAAAAATAGTTGTTATATGTTTTTCGTATAATTTGCTTAGTCTGTTGTAACCCATCTGTTGGTCTAAATTATTTAGTTCAATAAAGATAGCTGAGTTGCCACCTATTTGGGAAAGAGCTGCTGACTCGGCTTATCACTTGTAATTTATTGTTTGTTGGAATGTCTTTGTCAATCTTTCCCTTCGATGTTGGTGATAGGGTTTGGGATCTGATTCAGTCAGTTCCTGAAGTGTAGTTACTCTTTAAATTGCCATGTTGATATCTGTATATTTGCGCACAGTTTCGGTTACCTTTGCATTATTTGGAACAGGTAGTTGTAAAAATACAAGCTTCACGATTATTTTAGTGGAACAAACGCGCCTTTCTATAATTAATCTCTCCAGTGTCGCTAAATTTCAAATAAAGCACGGATGCCAGCGTGGAGCAGGCACCCCTCCAAATACTACCATTGGTGAGACAGAACAGACGCGGACCTCATGTACTAATCGTTTTGTTAACCCTTGCAAGACAAGAAACCCGTTTTGGGGACATGCAAACAGTACAGACGCATTTCAGATGCCGCAGTACGCGGTGTCTGATCAGGGTCTTCACTATTTGCTTATAGGAATTTCTAAAACAAAACGCATAATATATATTTAAAACATTTGTTTCCATTTTAAGCAACTTAAAAAAAAACAAAAACAGGAAGCAAAGTGGACTGCTATACTGATGCCGCAATGTTAGAAATAAGAAAAAAATCTGCATCAGTAGTTCCGCTTTGGAAAGGAAAGTAGCCTAAGAGACTGGGAGCTTAAACTAGTTTTATGCCAGAACCTCTCACTCCTTATGTAATACAAAACACAAGACTCTTGTGGTCAGGCGCCAAACCTCCGTAATCGATTCCTTCAGTAGCAAATGTAGGAGAGTGTCATAATTTAGTCTGATGCTCTACTCACCAGCGTGCGATTGAAAAGGGAGGCTCAGTTGTCAGCCGTGATTTGGTTAACCACAAATACTGCGTTTTTGGACTATTTAACAACAATTTACAAATAACTCATTCTTTCAAAAGGAACTGTCACGTATCTCTAAGATATTTTTCCAGACTGTAGTTCATCTTACCTCTGTAAACCTTTGAGCTATAGACATGCTCAAGAAAAATCTAGGTAACTCTTTGTAAATTAAACACATAATACACGATTCTAAATTTCTTCGTGTTGGGTCGTTGTCTATCAACATTTGAGTAGTGGGTCCTTAAAGCTATTTTGTTAAAGTTATTTTAAACCCTTGTCCATTCGTGTTTTATTATGAAGTTCTTAAATCTGAATTTTAAGCTTTCAATATGACAGATTCTTCATCACCTGTGTTAAGAATCTTGATTTTTTTTCTTAGATTTTAAACAGGCCTAGTTTTGACTGCACCCACTTCTATCAATGGTTTAAGCGGTTCTGATTTCACAAAAGCATCCGAAGAAGGGTTAAATTTACTTTCATGGACTAAATTAAATGCAGTTTCAGTTTGAAGGTACTGCTTCTCTGAGGAACATTGCAGTAATTTTATCACAATATACAATGGAACAAATATTTTACAAAATGTATTTATACATTAAACAAAACAAAGACCACAGTTCTGGTTCAGCTGGGGTAAAGGGCGTATTTCGTATCTATTTATTATTTTGCATGCATTTAGTTATATCTGATACTTTTGTGGGCTGAGCCTGCATTTTATTTATTGCAACATACATGCATATTTGCCTTGATATGATTATCTGGCTTCAGTGTTTATAAGTATATTTGTTACACTTTATTGCTTAATTATTACTTCAGTTGATATTTGGGAAAGATTAACGAGATTATGAAAACAAGATGTAATGAGAACCACAGTATTTACACATACATCAAAGCATACATAGAATTCAGTGTAAGCCGCATGGCGATAAAACTGTCTTTAGGAGCTTGCAAACTGGGATACCCATACAAGCCCTTGCAGTACGCTAGCTGGTAATGGCATGAGCAGCCCGCTTTATAAACTATACATGGTCCAATTAGTTTTTGTACTAACGGCGTATGCGCTGAAGGACAGGCTATGCACATAGACTTGACAGAGCATGCACATTTGCATATTTCATAAGACAGGCAGCCTCATGACGTGTCTCATATATCTTTTTATTACCCGTAGAGTCTTAAATCCTGATTAACATTATTATTTTGACATTTTAGTCAGACAACTCATGCACATTGCGTGTGCTTCATGTTGTTTTATAGTGCTGTTGATTGGCTTAATGCTGAAGGCAAACTTTCTAGTAAATCCAGGAGACGATAACAAACTGCTTCAAAGGCATTGTATATCGCATACGGCAAACTGCAATGCTTTTGAACCTGCTAGGAACTCCAGTACTCATTGGCTATGAGATACACAATAACAACCTGCATGTATCGCATAGGACTGAGTATCTCGCTTTAATGAGAGGAAACTTGCTGGTCAGTGTAGTACCCACTAGTTATAGGACAGTCAAGGAGACAATCACAAACCGTACGAGATACAAACGACATTTTGTATTTCATAAGGGTTAGCATCACCTTTTTTTCTAGTAGGAAAAAGAAACATTCCCTGCGAGGAAGTATTTTGCTTACATAAGATACATTAACAGCTGTGTTTCACATTATTTCAGCACTGAAACAACAAAGAAAATTTGCTGAATATTCAAATTTTATATCATGTTCAAAAGAACATATTCTGTATAGTCAAAAGCATTCTGAGAAAGTGTTCACTGCTTTCACGAATACAATAGAAAATTCTATGGAATCTTCTATTGTATTCGTGAAAGCAGTGAAAACTTTCTCAGAGAAAATTCTATTGTATTCGTGAAAGCAGTGAAAACTTTCTCCGAATGCTTTTCTCTTTGGTGCTTCTTCCATCTCTGGCTGTTCCAGTGCAATAATTTCCTTTGTTTCCTTTCCTTTAGTCTATTCAGGACTTAATTGACTATGGTTGACACTGGACACGTTTGAGCTTAATTTCTTATATAAACCCTAAAAATACTCGGGTATTCCTCGGCTTATTCCAAGATATGTTAACACAGATTCTCGAATAGCCCGAGGACTCCCGGATATTGCTCGGGTTTATCCAAGTAGTTATGCCGAACGTACTCAGTGCTGAATCATGCTTTGTTAGGAAATGTTTGATTACAAGTGACTGCCTCCACAGAGCGGGCCAGACTCATCCATACCATATTTTTACAAACTGATGTTAGCCCATTTTAGCCTTTTCTCTTCCCGTTCTCTTAGTTTTGGTGGCATGTTGTTTTCCTTCTTAAGTGTTCTGAGCATTAATATGGTACCTTGTTGGTTATGCAAAGCTTTTTCCGAAGAATTATGCTGACTTTCAGAACTGCTGTACAAATATAACGTCGTTTGAAAACGCTTTTTCAACAAAGCCTATCCGAGTCTGATTTTTTACAGAGACTTAGTCTAAAATTTCAGAAAAAAAAAATCTGCTAAACCCGATTTTTTTTGACGATTTCAAAAGACCATAAAAATTATAATTTGATACAAAAGTAAAGATCGCATTCGTGATGGTCAATCTTATCACGGTTGTCAGCCTTTCTCCCCTCTTCAGTAGCACGACGGTGAGTCGGGCCTCAGACTAAATGACGACTATTTAATGAGCCTGACGAGTTAGGCCTCTACGCAGACCGACCACCTGCTTTTTTGGATCTGCATCAGCTGGGGATGTAAGACAGTGCGCATAAAATTAGTTGAAGCCCGCGATAGCTTCAACTACTGTCCTTCTCTCATGTAGGTACAGTTTTGTTGTTTATCTTGGATTATAGCCATCTGTATAGCTGTCATCGGCTCTTCTTGGTTTGCTTTGTGTTTAAAAAAGTAAAACTCGTTTTACGGTTTGATGGTTTTTCATGATGTTGTAGTTAAGTACAGATTCTCTCTGTTGGACTGGTTTGTCTGTTTTCCGAGATGTAGTGGGGTCGTATTTATAAAACGACTTAGGTGGTTGCTATGCTGCTGCTAAGGCTTAATTTCTATAAAGGAGATTTCCTATAACTATGAAATTTGCTCTGGAGGAACCTTATTTTTCAGACTGTTCCTCCAGAGCAAATTTCATAGTTGTAGGAAATCCCCTTCTTAGAAATTTAGCCATAGCAACAGCATAGCAACGAGTCAAGTGCTTTTATAAATACGGCCCCTGTTATTTTTGTTTTATGCATTTCTCCCTTCTTCCTTTGGTGGTTTAGGTAGGTTGTGCCTGGTGATTGTACCCTCTCCTGGGTATCTTTATTGATATTTAGGTAAGGTAGAAACGCATGGGTCTTACATCAGTTTAAAAGTATTCAATTAGTGTTTATTCTTCCTTCCATTATGACTCCAGCTTGACGATGGTTGTGGTGGTGGGGGAATGGAGGGGATGGGGCTATTGCGATCGCCTTTGTCTATTCTGTTATGAACTATTCGTCCTTATAGCCCATCATTTCTTGAGAATCTTGAACCTCAAACAGAAACTAAGACACCGCCACATAATAACTCTCAAATATATGCCGCATTACATAAAATTCCTACACTTCTAGTGTTAATTACAATAACTGAATTTCTTGGCTGGTATTCTAACTTGTTTGATGCACACATAATATTTTGGCAAATACAAAGTTGGGAAATTGATATGCAATAAAGAAATTGATATGGATTCTTGTTTTGCAGTCGGAGTCTTCAGAAAACTTGGATTACAGTCTTTTGTTTGTCTGCTTAAAACCACGTGAATCTTATCTTTGCTATGATTATAATTCCATCATGTGATGTGGTTACTACACCTTCTTTTATGTCTTGTATCATTGTATCTTTCATTATTTTATTGTTCAGTTGAGTGTACTGAAACTATTTTTGGCGTGAAGATTGTTTCATTTCCGTCCTCTCTCTCTCTCTCTCTCTCTCTGGCCTGTGTGTGTCTCTCTTTGTTGTTTCATTCTGTGCCTTCTCTCTCACTCTCTCTCGCTGTCTCTGTCTCTGACTCTCGTCTCTGTCTGTGGTCTGTGTGTGTCTCTCTTTGTTTCATCCTGTGCCTTCTCTCTCTTTCTCTCTCTCTCTCTCTCTCTCTGTGGTTTGTATGTGTCTCTCTTTGTTTCATTCTGTTCCTTCTCTCTCTCTCTCTCTCTCTCTCTCTCTCTCTGTGGTTTGTATGTGTCTCTCTTTGTTTCATTCTGTTCCTTCTCTCTCTCTCTCTCTCTCTCTCTCTCTGATAAAAAATAGAGACTGTAATTCTGAATTTGAACGGCTTAATAGCTGCATAAGTATTAACTTCTGGTGCATTATCCCGGATTCCAATTAGAATTATCATTTATATTATCTTTGACTAAATGAAATTATTAAGTAGTTTTGATAAAACATGAGACGGGCTATGAGAAAACCTATTTACGACATTAGTTTGAACTACTCGTGCCGGGTACCATTCGTGCACGTGCGGTTTCTTGGTCAGTGCATGCTCAATTCCCCTTTCGATTAAACTGCACAGGCTCCGACTCGACTGCGCATGCGCACAGGCGAATCCGAACATGCGCAGTTTACATATAAAGCCGTTAGATTTTCCCATTATGCAACATTTACGGAATATTCCCGCTGCCTAATCGTGCAAAATAATTGTTACACCTTCATTTTATCCCATAAGTGTTGCTTTTCCTGGAATTAATCTATATTGTATCTGCAGGATGCTATCATTTTAATTTTATTATCATATTATTGACAAAATAAATTAATCTGGAAAAATAAGTAGAAGAACCTATTTACTTCACCCAGTCTGCTAACATGCAGAAGACCTGAAAATAATTTTTTTACATTTGGTAACTATTAAACAGCATTATCTTTCCTTTTTTCAAACTACAAGGACGGGGTGTGGGATAGAACGAAGTGTGTATTCAGTAGATTAACTGTGGTTCTTAATGTCTATTCTATTCTATTCTATTCTATCTCATAACCATACAAGGTCGTTGGGGCACCACAGATGACTTCGAAACAATCCTTTTCCATTTGTGTCTTAGTTGAGCTGGTAAAGTCCATCCCTGTCCACTCTTTTATAATGTCTTCCCACCTCTTCTGTCTACCTCTTCTCTCTCTCTCTTTTTTTTTTACTGTTCTAAATGTAAAACCTAGCAAATGGGCAGCTACACACGTGGCAACATTTCCAGAAGACCATAGACACTGAAGCGGAAATAAGTGGGTGTGGACGGGGCTTAAATTAGATTCACTATTCTAAACGCCGTCAAACGTCCTTGATAAAGTACGGTTGGTTATCTTTGAATTCTGAACTGTTGTGTCACTATCTATCGTGCTAGTGCTAAATCCCATACAGACCAAAGTCATGTTTATTCAAGGTGTACAACCATGTTCATGAACACATGAAGTTGTGATATAGACAATCAGCATTCATACAGACGACTACAGGCTTCGTGCTTTATCTGTACACAGCACGTTACTCGACGCTTTCCAAACCATGATATTGTGGGCGTGAGAAATGTTGCTGGGATACCACTGTTCAACAATTCTTCTCAGAACTATTCCAGGTATTCACTGAATTACAGAGACTTATTGTATATTGATTACCACGGCTGAAGTTTGTGTTTTGATTTTTTTTCAGAAGTACATGTATTTGTACTTTCCTGTTGATGAAACTTATATGCTTTACGGAACATCTTAGATTTACTATCTTCTCTGCATTTTCACAGAACATGAATATTGTATCAGCAGATATTTCGAAATTTTAAAACAGAGTATAGGTTCATCTGTGTATATCGGTTTTGCTTATCAGAGCCCTAGATAAGAGGGAGTATTTGGTGATAATTAAGGATAATTTTTGTTATTTCTACATAGAAACATATGTTGTGACCCCTCATCTAAACCGTCTCGAGGGGTCACAACATATGGTTTCAATGAGAAATGAAAAAAATTATCCCTCAATTATCATGAAATACCCCTCTTATCTAGAGCTCTGGTTTATGCTAGCTTGGTGCCTGTCTCATAAAAACGGTTCACTTAGATTAACGCACGTCTTGTCATATTATGTGCCGGCACGTCTTGTTTCTCTTTTTTTATCTGGTGTCGTTGATGGAATGTGAATTTTAATATTTATTCTATATTAAAATTCTCACTTAATGGTGCTATTGTGGCCTGAATTTATTTTACTTCACTGCAGCTGGCGTTGTGTCGATTGGCGGCCGTAAAGCATCTGCCCGTATATCATCTATAGTGCAGATTATATTCCATTTTTGCCCTTTGAGAACAGAGGATATATAGTGAGAAATCAGGATTTTTTAATTGTTTTAGACTCTTATTCTCGACCGTAGCTTTGTATTCATTGGGACCCCTTTTTTATTCTAATCAGTCCTTAAATCGACTGCCTTATTCAAATTGAAAAATTACAGTTTGCTTTTCTCTGCTTCGTCGCCAGATATTGTCAGGGTCACTGATGAAGCTTGGGTAGCCGAAACTTCGAAGTATGGTCCATGTTCTTTCTTTTGAATGTGTTCTCTGCACTTTTAGGAACTCTTAAGATTTGCATTTGCTGTTTTAATACGTTTATACCTTTTACCTACAGGTAGTATAGGGTACTAGTCCGAATACAAAATAGATAATGCGTCCCTCTCCAACTTTATCATTTAAGACTTAACTGGCCTGAAAACAGTCAGCGTTGAAAGCTAGTTTGCTTTGCATGAGCAATGAGCAACGCCTGTCATTTAAGATATTGTCTGCACTATAGAAAGGTTTCGTCTTTCATAATACATGCTAACGACGCAGTTTCTTGTCTTATGAAATCGTTCTTTTTTGCTCACCAGATGGACTGCAGATGTCTCTTGGCTATTTCAGATTGCAGTTGAATCTGTTTTCGATCATGATGCCTTCGTAGCAGAAAAAATGTTGATTTGTTTATCATGTTTTATGCCATACAGTCCTCAGACACACAAAAGACTGAGAAATGGTCACGTAAAAGTATAATTTCTTCAAGCAGGTAACTTAACGGTCATACAGCGCTGAAACAATGTCAATTCAGAATAAAAATTGCAATGATTTCGACATGTTTCGTCTGTTCTGCAGCTACATGCCTAAACTAACGACTGATATTCAAAGCAATAATTGCAACTCTATTTATAGGAAAAGCGTTTTAAGAACGAGTTACCCAAATACATCCTGTGACATTTAAAAGATGTTTAAAATAACTCATTAGCTTCTCATTACTTTCTGAAGACGCACACTTCATCCAAGGCTGTAGTTCTAAGTATCTAAATAACAAGGAAAAATGCCTTTCTACTCTAGATGCATGCACTTGAGATGAAACGCATGCCTAACAGATTTACCAAAACAAAGACTGGTTTTTTATAATTAGTTTAATTATTTAATTAAATGTTATTTATGTTTAAATAAAACATGTTGTTTACTTTATGTTAACCGACTTTTCTTGTTTAATGAAACGACTTTTCCTGTCCAATGATATCAAGGGAGTGTCGGGGATCAATATGGCTGCTAAACCCATCCCAATTTCAGTATATATACAGAAATATTTACATTCTTGGTGTATTTACTGAAAAGCCCTATAGTAAACCATTGGAACATAATGTACTTTACATTCCAATAATTACATTGAGACACGCGACGTCAATGACGTCAAAATAAACAATGGCTCTCTACAATCTCATTGGACATCAGCAACGTCACGACGTCATGCATGCCGTTGTGCTGTTAGTAGAAAAAACTGCGTGTACATGTATACTGCTTCAATTTTATCTCTTATATAAGATTTTTTCATGAAAGATTTGATTGAAACGAATGTAAATATAAGCAATGAACTTAATTTTTCTGATGTTAATCGAAATGTAAACTACATTGGGTCACTAGCAAAGTTTACATAAACCCCTTCGGGGTTCATTGACTTTGCACGTGACCCAATGTAGTTTACACTTCGATAAACCTCAGAAAAATGAAATTCATTCCTTAAATATTAACATTAGTGGTCTCTACAAGAGGACACGTGCGCCTTCAAAACAGGCGGAATATACATCAGAAAGAAGAAATGCCGACTGCGTATTACTCAAAAGTACTGCTTCGTTTTTCAAAACGAGATATACTTACGGTTTTTCTGCATCAATAGTTTCCATTCGACAGAGATATTCTTATGGTTCTTATGACCACAGAAAATCAGTATTCATACAAGAGATTTGTTTGAGAGACGTTCTCAGCACCCAACGCCAAAACACGCGACTGTGTATTTTGTTGCGTCAATTTCCGATGAGTTTGCATTTTAATTTTACTTTATTTTCTGTATATTTTATCTCACATTTATTACTCTGTCTTAAAATCCATGGACAGAGTAACTTGACATCAGAAAAGAAACCGTCATAAATAATCAAAAGAAGTGAACATATTAAAGTTTACAGAAACAAATTTGAAAATTTACTAAAGTAAAGGTATTTTGAAGAAACTGTTCACAAACTCACAAACTGTTCTGTCGTAATGAATTCTACCTGCAATATCTTAGACTGCTCCCTTTTAAATCCAGTTTCGCAACAGTTTTTTTCGAAGTGTTTGTTTACATGAAAGAAAAGTAAAACCTTTTATTGTAGCCCGATTTTTCAAAGTCACTCACCTGCTCTTAACCTTGAAAAGTTTATATTTCTGCTGTATTTTTAATGCAACATGGCTACCGACTACTCCAGCAATTTGAATGCAGGACTGGTATAATTCAAGCCCATCTGTGGAAACTACTTTTACATAAAGTCAAAATCAAATCAGTTCCGATCAACTGTTCTTGATCCACTGTCTGATTGTCTGGCATTTTTGTTTACAAACGAAATAATTTGTGGGCACGATAAAATTGTGAAAGTGTAAATGACACTGAAATCAACCTTGCACTGAAATGATCAAATTCTAAAATCGATCATGTGATTGGTGATGTCATAAAAAAGGTGTAAAAATGTCATGGCAGTTGGTACCCGGCTTGATAAAATTACTATTGGAAAACCTCCATCCAAACAATAAAATTATTATTTCTGTATAGATATTGGGTTTTGATGACTAGATCTTTGAGATTACTGTGTATGTATATTTGATATTTCTACACAAATATTTCGTACTTCTAAACATTTTGTTGAATACAACAAGCCATGCGTTTGCTTAGTTAAACACCAAGGTTCCTTCATTCTTTCATTGGGCTAGTATTGCACCTCTGGATAAGCGTTAAGCTATTTCAGATGGACAGGCGGATGAAATCATATAGAATTTTGCTGCGTCAATTTCCGATGAGTTTGCATTTTATTTTTACTTTATTTTCTGTATATTTTTTATTTCACATTTATTACTCTGTCTTAAAATCCATGGACAGAGTAACTTGACATCAGAAAAGAACCCGTCAGAAATAATCAAAAGAAGTGAACATATTAAAGTTTACAGAAACAAAACTGAAAATTTACTAAAGTAAAGGTATTTTGAAGAAAATTAGACCAGAATGATTACGTGTTAATTTTTGTTGCAACTGACAGATTACATTAATATTGTGCTATTCAGGGGCCGTATTCATAAAGCCACTTAAGTCGTTGCTATGCGGTTGCTAAGGCTAAATATCTATAAAGGAGATTCCCTACAACTATGAAATTCGGTCTGGAGGAAAGTCTTTGTAAGACTGTTCCTCCAGAGCAAATTTCATAGTTGTAGGGAATCTCCTTCAAAGAAATTTAGCCTTAGCAACAGCATAGCAACCACTTAAGTCGTTTTATGAATACGGCCCCAGCTGGTCTTTAAACATAAAGAACCTCACAAAGGTAAGCGTGATAAGTGCTGATGTTAATGAATTTGTGGTCTGCCAGTTACAACAGAATGCAGTATGAATGTTGGTTAACCGCCATTTAAATTGTGTGTGATCATTTATTTGACAAGAACATGCTTGTACCAAGTACATGTGTACTTAGATCAAAGAACATGAAAAACTGTGTTATTATACCCCCGACATACGAAGTATGTCGAGGGGTATATAGTTTTCGTCTTTCCGTCCGTTCGTCCGTTCGTCCGTCTCTGTGTCCGTCCGTCCGTTCGTCCGTGTGTCCGTGCGTCCGTCCGTTAACATTTGCGTTAAAGTTTTGCGTTAAGTTTCCATTCTTTGCTTATATTTCCAATATCCTTTGATGAAACCTTTTGGTATGTGACTAGGTATACTTCTAGGTTCATGCAGAATAGTTGACATTATCTGGATGCTGCTGCTGACCTAAGGTCAAGGTCACAGACTTAAACATTTGGGTTAAAGTTTTGTGTTAAGTTTATATTCTTCTTTTATATTTCCAATATCCTTTGATGGAACCTTTTGCTATTTGACTAGGGTTACTTTAAGGTTCATACAGAGTAGTTGACATCATCTGGATGCTGCTGCTTGCCAAAGGTCAAGGTCCCAGATTTGTATATATGTGTTAAATTTGCGTTAAAGTTTTGCGTTAAGTTTATATTCTTTGCTTATATTTCCAACATCCTTTGGTGAAACCTTTTGATATATGACTAGGTTTACTTCTATGTTCGTGCACAATGATTGACATCATTTTGATGCTGCTGCTGACCTAAGGTCAAGGTCACAGACTTTAACATTTGCGTTAAAGTTTTGCGTTAAGTTTACATTCTTTGTTTATATTTCAAGCATTCTTTGATGAAACCTTCTGATTTATGACTAGGTTTACTTCTATGTGTTCATGCAGATTAGTTGACATCATCTGGATGCTGCTGCTATCCAAGGTCATGGAAACAGACATATAGGTTTACATTAAAATTTTGTGCTTAGTTGGTTTTCTTTACTGATATTTGTAATATACTTTGATGGAAGCATTTGATAGGTGATAAAGTTTACTTCTAGGTTCATACCATGTATAAGATTGGTTTCATTAGGGTGTGGTTTCATTAGGCGGTGGCGCTGGTCGGGGGTATACGTGAGCCCCTGCTCACTTGCTCTAGTATTTTTGAAAATATACTTTGAAAAAGAAAGCTTCATTTTTTGCCTTTGTTACAGTTTGATTAAAAGAACTTAGTATCTGTCTACGCACTCTAACATTTCGGTTGTAGAAATTGAAATGAATGAAATAAACTAGAGTTGCTTCAAAAATACTCGTACTACGATCTAACATACTGTCATGTGAAAAGGTGCACCTTCATGTTTGTGTTTACCATTTGTTTGAAATCGGGACAAATTTTGTGACATCAGAAGGCCGCGCAAGCGCATTGATTTTCTTTGAGTTATCAAAATGTGTTATAAATGAGACGGATGCAGTTTGAAATGTTCTATGAAAAGTAACCTTTTTGTTCGAAGAAAGCGGGTTGTTTTTGGCAGTCATCCTCTCCGCTTATTACATTGCATATTTGTAAATGTCATGCACAAAGTATCAACTGAGAAGCGTCTTGAGAAAAATGTCTTAACTCATTTATGCCTGATGGACTCTTCTATCGTTATAAATTGGAGAAGTCCATTTGTCAATTAAGGGGTATTTATCATTTTCATTTTGTAATGACAAGTACCCATTTATCTTCTGCGAATAGCGTTTTGTGACGTCTGATTTGGGTCTACACTGTTTTCCAAGGTCGTTTTTTATTGGACGCTAGGCATTAATAATGGGTTAAGAGATATAAGATCCCACATTCGGTGGGCTCAGAAGGCAACTTCGAAATGTAAAGTGTGCACGTCCTGGCTAAATGTGTTTTAACAGTCCGATCGGGCGACACACGGTCAGCACATCCCTTAGACAAGTTTCAGTACGATGCGTCTCCTTTCTTGTGCGTGATGTTTTCATCAGGAATCACATATGCATGCCCTAGTCTTTTGCCCTCAATATAAATGTGGGTTTTCATACAAAATTCGCCATGTTTCTCTGTAGGGGTTAGATTTGTAATATATGTAATGTGTTTTTGTCGCAACAATAATTATCTGTTACTATTCCTAGGTTTCGCTGAGCAATTCAGATAACAATATTCTGCAGTAGTTATTTGCAGACATGCAAATGGGTATGTAGAGCGTTTATAATGTTTCCCACTGATTTTGTTTACAAAGCTTTGATCACCTGTCCAGAGTCCTTGGCTACATGCTTTTAGTGTCAAAAAAGGAATGAGGTATCTCTCTTTCTGACAACTCTTGTTGTTACTGTCAGTCTTAATGAAGTAACTCTACATGGAGAAGTGATGGTAGAATGCTAAACGTTAAGCTTACACTTTGTAAACCGTCGCTCATTCTAAACAAAGGTCGAAACAAGAAACATGCAAGAAGTATCAGTAAACCTAAACAAGAAGGAGCCTTTTAAAATTAAAGACAGATTGACTGAGTTTGATTATGCTAACTTAGACACTGAAAAGTGCAATATCTTTCACGTCACTTGGCAGCGCCATTTCGTATATCTATTTTCAAATAAGGAGAATGAGCTCAATGTTCCTCAAGGATGAACAGAGATAAGACAAAAACATAAACAAGAAAGAATTGATATAAACCATCAATACACCGGGAAACTCTGTCATATTTGTATCTGTGGTTCACAAAGACAAAAAGGACTGAGTTTCCCGGCGTATAGACGTTAACCTCTGCTCATCCTTTTGGACTATTGAGCTCTCCCTATTTATTTGAATTTGGTTTGTACACTCATTAAATTTCATATTGGACTTTTCATTTATACCGGTGATGAATTGTTTGCGAATATTCAATGTCTGAAACACAACAAAGGCATTACTTGACAAATTGGGAGCGAAAGGAAAATATCCGATAATTATCATTATTTATCGACCGCCACAGTTGACAAACAGTGTAACAGTGCTTTGCAGTCTTTGCTTTTTGCAAGAAGCAGACATGTTTTGTTAAGACAGATAAAAATTCGGGTTGCTAGCAGATGGAGCGTGGTATTTTAAGACACAGTCTCCAATGATTGTTTCATAAATATATTTAAAACAACAAAAAAAAACAACGAGAATTCAAATAAGAGTAGCGAATATGTAAAAAATGCAAATAAAGATTTATTAAAACATGCATTCTGCAGGCTAGAGACCGGCAATGCATAACCTTAAAGACAAATATTCTTGTATATTGGGCCTCATAATCCTATTACATGTATGCAACAGTCCTGTGACACTGCTATTTCATCAAAAGAAATGTCCCATCTCACATAGGTAATAACATAACAGGGTCATAAAACCAACAAAGACTGGGGGTGTGTTCTATATAGTAAAGAATATTTGTCTTTAATAGCAAAAAATATTGATCAACGGTGTCCTTAATGTGTCTCAGGTGGTAAAATAGAAATAGAAATCCAAAATAATGTTTCTTAGAAGTATAGTGCTGCGTAAATAAATTCAAGTTTTTCCCCCTTCCGAACCCTTCTTTTAACGTCAACCCTCCAAAGGGTACCTAGGCAAATGGGCTCTGGAAATGAAATAACGTACACAGATTTTACAGAAATCTTTGTTGTGACTGTGTAACCTTCAATTTCGACAGCTTCTGAGAATTCGATCAATGAACGTCTGTCTTTAAGTATAACATGGTATTTAGGTTCGCACAGGTCATTCCAGTGCTAAAGAAGATCGGTCTTCATCCAGTGCTTTATATTTATTGGCTACTGATCTTATTCTCCTCAGGTCATTGACCTCTGTTTACAGTAGATATAGAACTTGCTTTGCGGTTTGTTAGCGGCATATTCTTGGAGTTCTTGAATTCTTGGAGTGATATGTTATTATGTTCATGGTCTGTTGTCATGACATGCTCTGTTCATATTTGCTCCCACTTTCTTGCTAAAATATCACTCTGAATAGTGTTGTTTTGCCATTTGTAAAGGTTATTGACCGACAAGTCCGAAAAAAGTGAATGTTGGGTGCGGCTATAAAGTCAGTGACCTAACATCAAAGGGAAAAATAACAGTAAAAATAATTTAATGGTATATGCAATGATTATGTGTCAGCATATTAGTCCGTATTATGATGTCTACAGAAACGTTGAGCAATTCATCCATTTTTTTCCTGGTGCTAAGGCCATCCCAAAAGTCCTGCAAACGCCGGCATAGCTTTCTTATTAATATAACTGGGGTCATTTAATTGCACCGGAAAAAGATCACGTATAAGTTACACTTTTATGCTGGTCTGAATACATGTGACGTTGTTTTCTAAGTAATGGAAAGGTTTTGAATGCAAAGGGTTAGGCGATACCAGCAGTAAAATTGCACAAACACGACGCCTTTAACCAGAGATCAGGGAAAGAAATTTTCTTCATAATTTGTGTTTGTAATTCCTTCAAATAGGTTTGTTTTCTAAAATGACCGTCTTATTTTTAAGAATCCAAATAAGAGAAAGTTATCGTTCCACATAACCCAACAAATCTGGTCGCTAGGTAACAAAAGGACATTACAGAATGTTAATATATTTCTGGTTTTAGAAACTAGCTCACTGTTTATGTTTTCTTTAATTTTTACATTTCTTTTTTTACTTACTTTTTTTTTCATAGCAAATAAATGTAATTTAAGAAATACTTCATCTGTTGTGAACGCATCTTTTCGAAATACTCATTTAATGATATTATAGCTCCCTGGAAAGCATAGCAATTTTCCTTGGAACAATAAAAACATCTTGACTAACGGCAATATACTTATTTTGATACCCCTTACTTACTTCAGTATTGACCCTCGTAATAACTCTGTCGATTAGAATACGCCATTCATTCCAGATGAAAATAGTTGAATTTGCAAACAGCGTATTTCCTCATCTGGATCTCCACTGTTTGCCTTCTTGTCTTTGAATTCTCAGTATGATATAGCCTGGACGAAGCATTTTTTGAAAGTTTCTTGACGTAAATTTTGTCCTCTGCTGGGATAAGCATATGAATAAAAAATGTTCAGTTTAAAAACGATACATTATAAACACTGATCTATAATCTTATTATAGTTACGTAAAATGGTACCGCAGAATGAAAAATAGGACTCTCAAGTTTTGTTTTGTTTATTATAGGTTGAAATAAAGCTGGTGACTCTGTGCAGCTCGAAGCCTGATCACAATGAAAACATTAATTGGAGCCACGATGAGCTCGACCAAGAACACATTTTATTGTGCAAAGGATGGTTTTGTTCTGGTTATGACCAAGAATGAAAACAGTTTCTTTTCTCTGATGAAACACTACCACATTAATAGCACGCATCTCTCTATCTTTAATGATGTAACCATGAAACAAGAAATATCTTTTAAAAAAAAGATATAAGACGAAGTGCAAGAAGTCATATTTGAAACAAATAATTTTTTTTTTTCGTTTCTGTTGAAATTGCCCATTTCCTATTTGGAATTTCAGAATTTCCCAATATATGTCTTGTACATCTCCCTAATTGTAATTTTCAGATCTCCCTACCAAAATACAAGAATTCTCTTCTTTGTTTAATCATTCTCCCTATTTGGAAAAAAAGTAGAGGAAAATCTCCCTATTTGTCTTCTCAGCTGTATCACATGTCTGATATCATTATTGAATAGCAGTATCCTTACGTTGGGGTTATCCACTATGGCGAGAAACCAAACTGGTCCGTAAATTATTGACATTCTTCGGTACATTCCGATATGCTTCCGATGATACGGTACTGTATTTTACCCGGTTCAGTACAGCCGGGTGCGTAAATTTACCGGAACGGACCGGAATGGACTGAATTACCGGAACGGACCAGTTTTCCCCTATCTTCAGTAGATATTTGTAATATGTTTTATCAAATAACTCTTATTTAATATTGATACATATTCTATATGCCAACTAGCGCAAATCAATTAGAGATATTAGTCAAAATACTCTTTAAGTATTTTGCGCCATGGGTAGGCCTCTTAATGCCCGACGCATATGCGTTTCATCTTAAAATCATATAATCTTATACAAAAATCTGGTTATCTTTCTTCCAAGACTTGGAGCGAATGAAAAACACAAAAATTCCCGAATTTTTGTTCCATAGTATCATGACCAACATTTCAGCCATAGAAAATATGTAGAGCTATATGTATCAAGTCGGTGGATGAAATCAGGGGTTGCATGTTAAGATAATACATGTTAGTCATAGGTAGGGCCTTGAATTAATCTGCGCATGTAGATTGTATCAAAATATCTCAAAAATTGGCTGGAAATATGAATAATAAGGGTCCGTTCCGGTCCGATCCGGTAATTATGTCCGTTCCGGTAAATTTACGCACCGAGTACAGCCTTTTTACTACGAAAGACTTTTCGCACCATAGAATCATTTTTTTCTCAAGCCATCGGCATTTGCGTTTCTCGCGTTCTGCTTAACTCTATCAATCATTACAGCGTTAAAGTGAAAAACATATTTAAAACTAAATGCAAAGTGCAAATAATAACAGTTTTAATGTAACTAAATCTTCTGACAGGTGAATAACAATTCCATGACATATGCTCTCTTCCATACAGAGATCAAGTCAAGTTTTGGCGCCAACGATGATTTTATTAGACGAATATTAGACTTCGTCTAATAATTGACTATAAGTGATTATTGGTGAATTGTTTATTCTCATCACCAACTGGTGTTTATTCTCAAAATATAAATAATCCACAGTAATTAATCACACTCATGCGTTAATGACAAACATAAACATAGGTAAAGGTATATTCTCCAGTTTGATAATACACTCGTAATCTACCTGTCCAGGGGCGTAACTAGGAGCATTTTCATGATACGCAAACTCATGCTTTCAACTCGACTCCTTGAATGGAAAGGTAGTATTTCAGCCACTTTGGCAGTTGGTATTGAAATCTTGTCTACTTTTCTTAAAATTTCAGCATGCAAATATGCAGGTGCGTTTTAAAATTTTGTCAATTTTGACAAAATTTCAATACGCACCTGCGTATTTGCTGTATAGGTAGCTACGCTCTTGCTGTCTGTCTTTGCATTAGAGCAAAAGGAGACAAGCATTACAGTAAGGTTTCTTCTGGGCAGCTTTGGAAGCTCCAATACGTGTTATTTATTGAACTGAATGATTATTTTCTCTTAGAGTATTAATACAGGGTATAATCGATTCCGCCAATTTTCGCTTCCTGCAGAGACTTTCCGTCAAATTTGGCTTCCGCCGAGACTGTCCGCGAACTCTTGCTTCCTGCAGAGACTACTGTCCTCGTAAAATGGCCTCCTGCCGAGATTGTCCACGTGACTCTGCTTCCTGCCGAGAGCCTCGGCAGGAAGCAGAATCACGCGGACAGTCTCTGCAGGAAGCCATTTATCATGTACAGATGTCTCGGTCGGAAGCAAGAGATCGCGGACAGTCTCGGCGGAAGCCAAATATGATGTACAGTCTTTGCAGGAAGCGAAAATTAGCGGAATCGATTATACCCTGTGATTAAGACTGTCTCGCATATCAGCCAAAAAGTTAAGAATAAAAATTTTGATACATGAATTTTATCTCCACATAAACTGAGATCTGATTAAAACATTGAAGTCGAGGAACTGTTCTGCGTTACGTTATCAACTCCATGTCACGTATCGTCACTGAGTTAAGTATGTAACTAGGTACCGTCAACTCTTGGTATCTAAAACTCGAAGTTCATCTCAAACTACTGATATTTCAAAGTAACTTTTTTGGTTCCAGAAAACATGTGTTGAAATGTAAATAAAAATAGGAAATATGTCCAAACTTTATTCTTTGATATAAGGATATTTTGAGATAATTCAGTGTGCGAGATATCGAAATGGACTTTATTGCGCTAGCATGTTGCTGTATAGATTAGTGGCTTCCTAAAAGCAACTTTAGCAATTATGCGAACAATACGGAAACGTCGGTTTATGCGAACAATACGGAAACGTCGGAACTACTTTTTTTTTTTTTTTTTTTTTTCCTTTTTTTTGACATTTGCAAGTCTTTTCTTTTGGTTTAATTGTATTAAAGAATACTTATTTGATAGCGTAAATGGCAAGAAATTGTGCATGCGTGGTTCTTATGCACATACTCTTCATTTTACCCCATGACACCTATACTTGTTGATATAAAGCCACTTTTTGAGCACATAAAATGACATAATTGAGTAAAATCTAAAGCACAACTACCTTCAAGAAGACGCGATTTCAAGCTAAAAATACGAGTAAGTTAATTAGAATGGTTCGACTTGAGCACGCGTATGTCGAACCATTAGGGCGATGGCAATAAGTCATTTCCAATGTATTGCGAATTGCTCTGAGGAACAGCACACGCCAAGAAGCACAAGTCAGGAACTCCGAGTATGTAGATTAACAGATGGTCCGAATTACTGCTGCATTGATGGAATACAATTCTGACAGTGAGGCACTGCAACTTGTGTCCGCGGTAATTGTTTGTTTCTTTTCTTCCAAGGTTGGCTCATGTTCTCATTTTCTACGCTCATGGGCGTAGACATGCCTGGTAAACGCGCAGTTTTAATTAAATTCAAACTTCCGCAAACAAATTGCCAAAATATAATATTGCAGTTCGACTGCTATACCGTAAAACTATAAGTATACACTTTGAGTTTTGTAACAGATTAACTGGTGGAGTTGTCACAAAACTCCTAAAAGTGGCCAATCCGACAATTCGATTTGGCCGCTTTCAGGAGTCTGGTAACAATTCCACCAGGTACTTTACTTAAAACAAACGTTATTCACAAATACGTTTTTATACATGTTTGGTATTGGCTTATCTTTTGCCGAAACTTGAATTTTTAGTTTTCATGCGGGAAAAGAATTGCGCCTATACTGGGCTTGGTAGACTGCTTACGGCCTGCAGGTATTCTAAGTATACAGCACTGCAGTTTGTTTTGATGATTTGTTTGTCAGTTTGTGTTCTCATTGGTTTCATTAAGCTACTATATTTAGCTTTCTTGTTCTTTTGGTCCTTAATTTATAACAATATGTGACTCCCTGGGGGCTGCATCTTGTGAAGCGTGAGGAACTTGAGGAGCTCGGTTGCCTAGTGGTTAGAACATAGAAATCAATAGGTTGCCAGGTCGAGGCAAGCTCGGGTCGTTGTGTAGTGTCCTTGAACAAGATATTTATCAAAACTTTCACTTGACAGACCTGTAAACCTAAACGCTTAGAAGTGAGCATGACTGAAAACCAATGTCTATGGAGAATCATTCAAACAACGCACAAACAACTAGTTTTAAGTGAAAAAAATGACATGAATACGCACCAGTACAGAACTAAAGATTGGCCATATGCTGAATAACAGATCTCAAGTTTAAAAATGAAGTTCAAAGAACTAAAGATTAGCCATATACTAAAAAGCAGATCTAAAGTTTAAAAATACTTTTTGAATACGTCAGTGTATACACAAAAATCTGCATGTATTGGAAGACCAGGCAATTTTGATGTACCTAATCTGTTACAGGAAAAAACATACGAAAACGTTTCCTCGTAATTCCTCGAAACTTGAACTGGTACATACTTACTATCATTAAAAAAACAACAAAAAAACAGTTTCAGTGCTCAGATTATACATTTATTCTGAGTCATATTGTTTTCTTTCTTCTTGTGATATTAAGCTTTATTGTTTTTAATCGTAAATTTGTAAGTTTTCTTTAAATTGAGCAGTCAGACACGGTTAATCTTAAACTTAATTTAAATACACGTATGTGTATATGTCTGGAAACAGCAGATTTCTCCAATGTCGAGGGCGTGCATTTAGCTGTGACATCTTTTTCTGGCTTCTCCCATCTATAGAAACATATGACCTTTTTCAACTAGAATCACGAAAACAACTCTAAATCATAGTGACACAAAAACGAGTCCTTGTTTGACACCTGGCCCCGAGGTTATAACACTTTTTCATGCTCAACTCAGCTGAGCATGAAATTTAAAATGTCCATTAATATAAAAATACCAAGAAATTCAGCATTTTTCAGGCTCAGATAAGCCAAGAAGGCCATTTTTTCTGCTCATAGATATTTAAATGCCAACAATTGTTGGCATTTTAAAATTTATGAGCAGAAAAAATTTCATGAAACAACTCATTTAGTGTGTGACCAGCTGCAAAGAGATTTCTGACACAATCACTCTCACATCACGCCATAACTGTCATTCTTCCAGTTCTTCAACATGATCTCTCTGAAGAGTGAATGTAAGCCATATTCTGAATCGTTCGACTGTACTCTCATATGCAGTGGTAGATATAGTAAGATAAAAGACTGGAATGTTGGCTTGTTCATGTGGCTTATTTTGCGGATCAGCTTTAATCTTTCGTCTTGAAGTTCTCATTCACTGCAGATATAAAAAAGTATGTAATTCTGGATGCCACTTATTTGTTCAAAGTCATGAATAAGAACTGATACACCCATATTCCGCATCCCACCCATGACACCAAAGAAAACAGCACGTGACAAATCATCAAAGACAGCTCGATTTAAACTGAAATTATGTCCTAGTCTTTAAACCAAAACAATCAATAAGCCAATCATCAGGAATGTCATGGACCAGCTAAGATTTAATTTATTGTTTGTGGTATCTTGGTCCTACCTAATTTCTTTCATTATTAATATCGAAAGCTACTATTGTTTCATTAACATTGAATGAAAGAAATATTAACCTTTTGTTCAGAAGATTTGGGAATATAAGCAAACAAAACTCGAAATAAGGTGTAAACGAGTATGTAAAGTATAGAACTCATAAAATCTGGCGCTTAACAATTGGGTATATTGTCAAGCAAAACTCTAGAATTTTCATAATTCCCTAAACGAGAAATAGTTAGCTTGCACTCAGTTACTTGCACACACTTGTTGTTTCTAAAATAAGAACCTCCTTTAGAAAAAAAACTTTGTTAAGGGTTAAATACTTATAGTAGTATTAGTGACAACATTTGCACTCAGATCCTATACTAACATTATTGCTTTCTCGACATGGTTCTTACACATACAATTGAGATCTAACACAAATATGCCGGCTAATAGGAATATAATAAGAACTAATTATCACTTTTTGCGTCTCAGACTCAGTTTTTGCCAAGTACCCAGATTTATAACAGATAAATAAATGAGTAATACACGTAGCTGGAGTCAAAAGTACAGACGTTCAAGGCGACTTTAGTCCCGACGTTCATGGTTTACATGAGCCATGTCGTGAAATATGACTTCAGTGGCCTGATTTAAGACCAAGAAATTATACAACTATACCTAGCCTCTCGCAGCATAAAATTGACATAAAATAAAACTACCAGATAAACATCGTGATAGGCTACTTAAGTTTAAAAACATTATGACCAGTACTAACACAGAAAGGTTGTGCATCAACAAAAACTTTCTCAGTATCAAGATATAATTTTATATCAGTAAGATTACTAGAATTTAGACTTGTATTCTGTAAAGTCTGCAGTAAGTTTTAAAATCTTCTTGTGGAGGAATCACGGTTAACAGAGTCAACTTAATTTTTTTCGTGTCCGACTTGTGTTTGTTTATTAGGTACACTTGCTCAACTGGTAGTCAGACACTAGTTTCAAGGTTATAATATCCAAAACAGATGTTACTGCTTCGTTTGTTTGCCTAGAATTACACCGGCTGACCTGTGACATCCAAACTTGTAACTAACAATCTGTTTTCTGCAACATCAATGTCTTATTTAAATCTTTGTATTGGAACACCGTATATTTTTCCCCATTAATCTTTAAAATGAGCATTTCAACTTCGAAGGACTATATGAGTCGCGACACGAGAAAACCAACAATGTGATTGTGCGCCCAGTGCAGACTCAGATCAGCCTGGGCATCCCCTAGTCTGATCAGAGTCTTCGCTGTCCGCATGGAGGTAGCTTAGATCCTTAGCTACCCTTTAAGCGCTTAGTGAAGAGTCTGATCAAACTTGTCGGATGCCCAGGCTGATCTGAGTCTGCACTGGGCGCACGACCACTTTGTTGGTTTTCTCGTGTCGCGGCTCAATTATGATTTTTCAGAACGTACTCATAAGTTGAGGAAAGCAGCAGTGTAACCTTTATTATGGTCATAACTAGCAGAATGCAGTACTTAGTCGCCTAGAATTGCCCGGAATAACCTTTCACCGAGTTTGGTTGGCATGTTTGGAAATGCCATAATAACTTCAGTGGGTTTAAACGGTTGGCTTTTCGCCTAGGGTGTTTACTCGATAGGTCAAGGCTTTCTTTACAACTGAATTATAGTGTTTTCGCTCTAAGTTATCTTTCAATGTCTTACTATGACTTTATTAGTCGATAGAACTATCCAACATTACTGTATCTTCATAGAATTCGTTGTAGTTCTGGTATACTGACGTAAACTTAACTTACCCGAAGCTTCTAAAAACTTTGCTTCGGGATAACACATCGAATGTGTTATTTTGAATTCTAACACAGTGCGCCTATAGAAGCAATGGAAAGTTACCGTGTTTTATTCTGCAACAATTCACTGTCTTGAGGCGCGTGAATATAATTGCTGACGTCACTTGCATTACTGACGTAATTTTGTGACGTTTCGGGACGTTAGACGGCGTAACGTCTCTTTCTCTTTTCAGAATCGCCATAATAACGTACATTTACGTTAGATACAGTTAAGAATATTGGCGGCAGCATGAACGCGCTGGCATGAAGGTTGGGAGAGTTTGAATGAAAAGAATAATTTTTCAGCGTTTTTGAGCGTTAGAATCAAAATAGTTCAGTTCTAGCATTGAATTGTTGAGTAATAATTCACTGTTTGTCGGTCAGTTGTAAGTAGATATATCACTCGCGCTCCGCGCTCGTGATATGATCTACTTTACAACAGACCTCCAAACAGTGAATTATTACTCAACAATTCACTGCTAGAGCTGATCTATTTCGTAAACAAAGCGTTGAGAAGCTTCGCGGAAGTTTAAGTTAATATACTTGAGGACAAAAGTTCTGCACGGATGTTAATCTTACATCCGTGCAGAACTTTTGTCCTTAAGTATTTCTGTGAATTTAACATCTGTGAAGAACTTTTGTCCTAAGTATTACTGTGAATCTAACATCTGTGCAGAACTTTTGTATTAAAGTATTACTGTGAATCTAAGATTTGTGCAGATTTTTTGTCCTTAAGTAGTACTGTGAATCTAACATCTGTGCAGAACGTTTGTCCTTAATTATTACTGTGAATCTAACATCTGTACAGAACTTTTGTCCTTAATAATTACTGTGAATCTAACATCTGTGCAGAACGTTTGTCCTTAATTATTACTGTGAATCTAACATCTGTGCAGAACGTTTGTCCTTAATTATTAGCAACCAACCAACGAGTTGTTTGCCGCCGAAGGCGGCAAACAACGAGTGTTGGTTGCTTTACGATTAAGGCGTATTTCTGTTCTATTCTATTCTGTCCCGTACCACTAAGGCTTCGAAATTTTTGTGTCACTGAATTTCCGGTCGGCGTTTTTCTTTCTATGGAGAAACGAGACGCTGGCATTTTTATTGGACGAAAATAAATTCCTGAACTTCCGCCGCCACTTCCCTGGCAACACGCGTCTGAATTCCAAAAAAACCCTATGATGGCCGTCAGAATATTCGGCTAGAAGGCTGTACAGCTCGAAGAAAGAAACAACCCTTACCTTTTAACTGCGGCTTCTCGGCATCTTTTTATTGGTGACACGCATTATATTTCTAGGTCGGGTGCACATGTGATGTAGCTAGCAAGCTTTACAACTGTCTAGAAACGGCAAAAGCTGACGGAGAGACGGAGTCTTTCTGCAAAACAGCTTTTGACTTCCACTAGGCCTATCGCCGTATCGGTTTTCCCCAGTTATATAAATAATCTAGTAATCGATTGGATGAAGCACCAGTGTGACGTTGCATCTTTTATGTGTGACGTCAAAACCAATACTGGTTGCGTTCGGGGTTTTGCCAGTGTCACTATTGACATGCCAATGACGCTCTGAGTTTCAATATTGGCACCATTGGCTTTACCATTGAAACCAGCATTACCGACCAATGGCTGCCAATACTGCAGACAACTTAGGGCGTAGGAAAAATTACCATGGCGGGAAATTTGCGTCATTCAATATGGCAATTTATTGAACCCATCAGAAACACTCGAGTTGACACAGGAGAGTTTTTCCCCACAATAATGAAAGAAAATTAGAAAAACTCAAATTTCTAAGCACAGAAAAATATTGGCTCTGCAATGGTGCTATAGGCGCCATCGGCTCTACCAATGGTACCATTGGGGCGCCATTGGCTCTACCAAAGAACTGCCAGTGGTGACATTGGCAATTTTGCCAGTGGTGCCAACGGTTGCCAATGGCACCATTGGCTGCCAATACTGTGCAGGGTTTTACGGTTGCCAGTGGTACCATTATCTCTCTCTCTCTCTCTCTCTCTCTCTCTCTCTCTGTCTCTTCAAAACACCTGTCCCCTGTTCTGTCTCTTGCCTAGGCCTACTTTTTTTTATTCTCATTTCATTATCATTTATTTAATATCTCGTGATACGAATGTGTTGTTCAGAATTCGACCGAAAATGATAAAATCAATCAATGAATAAATCAATCAATCAGTTAATCAATCTCATAACAAAAAGAGCTATCCATGCAGCTGTGCTAAAATTTTCTTGTTTTAGTTTTGTTTTATTACTGGAGTCATAATGTAGGTTGGTTGCAATTTAGGTGGCGCCTATTTCATATTACTGTGAATCTAACATCTGTGCAGAACTTTTGTCCTTAATTATTACTTAACGACAAACGTTCTGCACGGATGTTAAGATTAATATCCGTGCAGAACTTTTGTCCTTAATCTTAACTTCCGTGCAGAATTTTTGTCCTTAAGTATATATGATTGGTTATCTTTAGGTCATATTCTAGATATACTTTTGGGGATTTTAGCGAGCATCCTATCATATGCTCCAGCCATAACATCCGGGTTTCAGAAGTTATTCCACAGAATTTTCTTTTCATAGTGTTTATACATTTCCCTGTTACGAGGAAGTGAGATATGGCAGTTGCCCTCATGCAGACACCAGACAACGTTCATAATAATAATCAATGCAATAAATGTTTGAACTTCACGTTCTTCATTTTCAAAATACAACTTCCAAAACTTTGTATAAATTTACATAATTCGAGCTTTCTCTGACGGACAAAAACTTTTTGATATTTTTGATTGGCCGCTTTTAGCGCTGAAAGCCACCAATCAAAAATATCAAGAGGAATTTGATAGTCAAAGATGGCTCGAATAACATTTATTAAGCATCTGATTTTCATTGACGTCGATAGTGACGTCGTCAAAAGGTTTCTCAAAAATCTTAGGTAAGATGAATAACCAGTTGTTTGTATTATTAAAGATTTCAATATTAAATAACGGATTAGGGATGTCACGTGCATGCTGAACTGTGTCTGTGAGAAAATAAAAAGAGCGGCTTCGCTTTCGCCCATAATTCTGGCTTATCATAAACTTCGTTGTATAGTTGTTTTATATCAGGCTAAAGCTAATTACTAGCAAACATCATATCTACAGGTAAATATCATATCTAACTTTGTTAGTCATTCATCATTTACTGTTTATTTGTAGTATAAACAAAATAAACAACCTTTGATATGCTATAATCACACAATAATGACCAACCAAAACAGAGGAGCAAAGAAGCATCTTATACTAATAACATTTAAGAAAACACTTGAAAGAGCTCCGAATTCTTTCCGTGTTACAGAAGTTATCAGAATTTGCTTGGAAAATAAGCTTTAACACTTTTTCTAAGCGGCATTAGTCAACACTTTAATATCATTAATAATTAATATTAAAAATGAGAGAGAGAGAGAGAGAGAGAGAGAGAGAGAGAGAGACTTTTAAGAAAGGGACAGACAGATTGACAGATATAGAAGTCAGAGATTATATGTTTTGTTTGACTGACTGTTATCTATAAAGTTGGATATTTCTTAAAAGCAATGCGTGCGGTTCCAAGCATTTTAGTTACGTTAGGGAAACAGCAGTTAAGTCGGGTATATACTGTACGTCGAATCAGCACACAAAGAGAAGAACTCGATAAGGCTTCCGTTCTAATCCCATAGCTTGTACTGATATCTTACTTGTTCATGTATGTATACTCAGCGTCAATGAAAACGCACCAGTCTTACAATGTAAAATTTTTGCTTAAATTCAATGATCATACGATATCAACAGGGTATAGTTATCATATCGGACCATCTTATTACGCCCATGATGTCATTCTGCCTGAAGGTACGCTGTAAGTGTGTGACGTAACATAAGCTCTGAAATCAAGAAAAACAGAATTCTACCATAATTTCACATGTCGGTAATTCCTCAATGATGGATTTTGCTAAAGTATAGATACCCTATCAAAACGCCATAGAAAAGAAATCCAGATCACCGAATGCGACAAAGTGATTTGGATTCGAACGTCACTTTATTGTCACGTTCATCAAACAAGGGCAGACAAAGGTTACTAAAGGTAAATTTTATACTTTTTTGCAACCCAAAATGCTGAGATAAACAGTAGAAACAGAATTTCAGAAGTTCTGTGGGGCAAACGTCAACCATTACCCAGCCAGAGCATGACGTTACATGGATAACGTCACCCTTATTTCCGAACCACGTCATAATTCAATGGAGGAAAGGTTGGTTTTATGTAAAGAGACCTTCCAATAAACGATTCATTTGCAATCAGGAGTCTGGCAGAGCACGAAATATGACTATATTACGCTTTAAACGTGTCATTTGATATCGACAATTTTCAAATACGTCAGTATTGCACCCACTGATGAACGAAATTTAATTTGCAAACATTCTATCTCAATACAAGAAAATAAAGATTAACCAAATTGTCTATTACATAAAACCAAACATTAAACGAACATAATATGCCATAAGTTCCAAACTGGTGCGTTTTCATTGACGCTGAGTATATATAAGCATATTAACTGAATAAGCTAAATATGGACGGACGCTCGGCGCCCCGTTACTGCGGCTATGGATACGTTCCGCTGAGGTGCGGGGGTAACGTCGATATGAGAATTGAAATATACTGAAAGGATTTAAAAACTTCCACCCATTAATTTTGAATATCTCAAAAACAAATGCAGCTAAGTACACCGAAATTTTACAACACATATATTTTCTTATACCTGATTATGTCCATATCCCGAACTTGAAATCGTTCGACTGAATCGGTCAGAAACAAGCACGTGCTCCTCGTGTTCTTAGTGCAGTTTACATACAGATGGACACCTTCATGTATACAGTTTTCTGATGACATATTGCTCTCACAATATCAAATTGTATTTTAAAAGTTTGAACTCGGTTTGTAGCTTTATTTGGCCTACAGCTCCAAAATATCGCTAACAGGTGCAGAGGTTTGGATCAGTAAAATGCTGAAATTTCAAAACCTGACGTCGCGCGTTAATTTTATTCGTAAATTATGGCAATTTACAATCTCAGACGACGTGCAGTGTTTACAGAAAGCTCAAAAGGCCGTCAGAAAAGCAGCTACCCGAAATTAACAACCAGTGGTCATGACGTTAACTTACGTCGACGCCGTCTCCGTAGTTGGTTTTGCGTGACAGCATCAACTGTAATGATGATTACAAATTAACGCGAATGACGTGGCAATATTAACACAGTATATTTCATCTAAAAGAGTATTGCATAAGATAACGCCGTCATCGCCTTATGCGTTTCAGAGACGTAACGCTCTTTTACTGACGTCATTTAAGTAGATGATATGAATAAACTGCGTAATCTTTAAATTTGAGAAGTTCCAAGCAAGTTGTCATAAAATATTTAACAATTTCACAAGTGAAAGAATCAACAGCCAGCAATAAAAAGTGGAAGTTTTTAAATCCTTTCAGTATATGATGATGATAAGCTAAATAAATACATTTAAACCACTCAGCACATAGCATTGAAACAATAGCCTTTCAGCTTCGCTGCAAACTCATAATTGTGACTTACCCTTCTTTCACGTACATGTATGCTTTTACGTCGTTCTGTTATCTGAGATTTGTTTAAGCAAAGGTCGCCATGTTGAATAGACTCCTACATTAATGCTGCGAGCAGAAGAATTGTTTCTCTTCTGAAATTCCTCAACCCTTAATTTCTTGAATGTCGAACTTTCAACAGTTAATTTTGACAAGAATCTTTTTGGCAGAAGCTTCAAAAGCCTGATTGTAAATTTCAGTTTGATTTTAAACACTTGAATCAAAGCATAAACACTTGCAATCGCTCTGTTTCCCCGTGCTTTATGGGTAAACCACTTAATCACGTGTTGAAAAAGAGTTATTTGCAGCTAAATTAGTTCGAACTAATTATGCGTGGTCCTAAGATGGTGGCGTTTTGTCAAATGTAATACAAGACGCAATAGTATTGAAGATACAGGTTCATAAGTTTTCATGTGAATAAACTTTCAGAATTTATTTTGGAAAAGGTACAAACGAACTGTGCATACCAATATCCACATTCATTTCTCCATTGTTACAAATAAAATATTGAACTGGCCTAATCCGAGCCTTCTCTGACTAATAGTAAAAGCCTTCCGATATTTTTTGATTGGCGGCTTTAAACGTCAGAGGACATTAGTATTGAAAAAAATATATATATGAGTGCTCGTATTCCAGTGTCTGTTGGCATAATATTATGGTGTTTCTTCTATATAATAATTTCAGCAGGATATTAATAATTTTAAATGGTGGCACCCCACTTTATAACCTTCAACTGACGAACTTTTCGAATCTAACAGCGATATATTTTGGCGACAGGACTGATACTGACCCATAAAAAAATATGTTTTAAATACATATATTTTGGTTCATGATCATGAATAAAAATGTTATGCGTGCAGCAGATAAGAAAAATGCTGTTTCCACAGGACTGAACACAGTGTACAAAGTGAAAGGTCATAGAAGGTTCGGATTACAACTTACCATGTTAGGCCTATTTCCTAGTCGAAATGTGTGTGGAAAAGCATGCCGATGTACCTACCTAAATGTACTTGATATTATAAGCTGTACATAGTTGATGTTTATTACCTAAATGAATTTGGCGTTTGACAAGCAAGCTGATTAAAATGTTTTTTAATCTATTATTTCAGGTTATGGACATGTGGCGCCAAAGACAGATACGGGGAGGATCGTCACCATCGCTTATGCTGTACTCGGAATACCTCTGACTTTATTGTGCCTGACTAACATAGGTGACGTCATGGCACACGGGTTCCGAATGCTGTATGCCAAGGTCTGTTGTGGATTCTGTTGCTTGCTTTTCCGACCATCACGGAGGAAACTTCCTGACCCTGAAAAGGGTCTTCAACCGGAAGAGCAACGAATGATGATGCAAGCGGAGGAGAAATCACAGGAAGTTATTCACGTGCCAACGTCATTGTGTATATTGCTCATGGCGTCATATATCATGCTTGGAACGTTATTGTTTGCTAGGTGGGAGGGATGGGACCCTATCACAGGAACTTATTTCTGTTTTATTACACTGAGTACAATTGGATTCGGAGACGTGGTTCCCGGCACGGACTCCAATAAATGGGACGAGAAGGAAAAACTCGTATTGTGTGCTATGTACCTAGTGTTTGGTCTTTCTTTAATCGCAATGTGCTTCAACTTAGTTCAGGAGGACGTTAAAGCCAAATGTAGATGGCTTGGTATGAAACTTGGTATCATTGATAAGCCAGTTAGTGCAGTATGAGCATTTGGTATTCATCGTTTTAGATGTTTGGTGTAGATTAAGCTGGAAAGGAAACATCTAGTCTAGAAAATTAAAATTGTGAAGATAAATGTTCCTTTCATCAGGATCAGTGTTTAAAGTTTCGAAACTGCGAGACAGACTCGCAGAAAAAGGAATGACGTTTTGCATGTGAAACTGCCAAGAAATCCAGTGGTGACAGCAGAAAACGCGTGTAAACAGTCGTGTTTTTCAATTAAACGCGAAAAAGGTTCCAAAATGTGGTAATAAGACATGGAATGTATTGTTACATTCGTAAAGTAAAGAATATGCGATGGCACGAGCTGCGGTGTCGGGAGCCGTGCCAAGGTACTGGGGTACGTGAAACGGAGTAGGTTTGAGGAATTACACGAACTGTTAGTACAGGAGAAATCAGTTGGTCTCCAGTAGTGATTGGTCGAAAGTGCGACTGTAATGCGCAGATGAAAAGTACAGCTGATTAGAGTAGGAATAAAGAACGAGTTTCGGGCCACGTCACACGAGGAGAGAGTGGGTGCAACCGTGGCGGAGCAATACTAACCTTTTCATTCCCAAATGGCTAAAGAGTAACTGTTCCATTTTTGAATTTGGACAGATCTAGAATCCTTTATTAACAGTTACTGATCAAAGTGCAAAATAATAATTGAGCCGTGACACGAGAAAACCAACAATGTGGCTGTGCGCCCAGCGCAGACTCAGATCAGCCTGGGCATCCGCCCAGTCTGATCAGAGTCTTCGCTGTCCGCATGAAGGTAGCTTAGACCCTTAGCTACCCTTTAAGGCTTAAGCGCTTAGCGAAGAGTCTGCTCAGAATGAGTCTGGGCTGGGCGCACAACCATGTTGTTGTTTTTCTCGCGTTGCGGCTCATATCTATAGATTCCGATAAGCTGACTTTGCAAAGAGGGTTGTTAGTGCAGTCAACTCTTATCTGTACTGGTACGTCGGGTAGAAAAGGTTAAAGTGACATCGATACAACTAGCGATCACAGGCACGTGGCACGTTGTTTTGCCGGACAATTGGTGATTTGTACAACAGCCCAAGATTTGAAGCAAAAATGAAAATTAAGTAAATTTGAGTTCAAGATATAACATCATAGACAATGTTTACAACTCCAGAATATTTAGTAGCATAATTTTAAAGCAGGAGAGGTTCAAATCAATGCACTTGATGTCAAACCAGCAACATTTTGTCACTATTCTAACTCTAGTTAAGTGTAAGTGGAAATGGCTTAAGACCTCCAATATACGAAGGTTCTCGGCTGTTACAGCCGAAATTTCTGGATTTTTATATTGTCTTCTTAGGTCACTTTTGTTTTTCATCTCTGTTTGCTGTACAAAATCACCCATTTTCTGGCAAAACGACGAACCAAGTGCCTGTACTCTCGAAACAACGGTGAATATGAAACAACTGATGCTACGTTGATAAGTGAAAACGTCACCTAATGAAGTTAATTGTGAAAGGGAATACAAAGGCGTGTGATGCGTCAGTCATCCCGTCAACCTTTCGCTACAAACAAAAACTGGCTAAAAGCGTGGTGACTGTAAGAAAACGGTTTTAAATCCATAGGCTGCCAAAACAAAACGTTTTTAGTTTCATGAGTGGTATATATATAGATGTTGAATGCTGAGAATATTATTTGAACAACACAGGAAAATGTGTCTTATGGTACATGTGCACAGCTAATATAGATCAGTTTGTATATATACGCAGTCTGGTGTACAGCTACACAAGCTGATCTGTTTCTTCGCTGTTTGCAGATATCCTAAAGCACCCTTTCTTGTGGTGTGGCTCATGGTGTTCATTTGTTATTTTTAACCAAATTCATCAAATTAGTTATTGTGTAAGGTATCATCCACATTGCCACCCCACAATTCAACCTCAAAGCACCAGAAATGAAAATATCAGCACACAGCATAGATCCAAATAAGGCACCTCATCATGAGCCACCTCATCATGAGCCACCTCATCTGGATCTACACTGTTTGCCCTCTGATTTTGAACTCTAAATATCATATAGCTAAAATGAAACAATTTTAGCTTGCTTGTACGAATGTACAGGAAGGGCTATTGCACTATCCTCGGCGTCAGCGGTGGCGTTAGCAAAATGTTAAAGTTTTATGTTAAAGGCACACTCAGGCGAACTATCCTGTAAACATATAGGTATTGTTTCTCAAATTTTGCAGACAAACGTAAATTTTTGTGTTTGCATTTGACTAAGCTCTGTACTATGAAATTGTCATGAAGAGCATCAGAAGCACATAAAGAGACACTGTATGGATGGGGGGGAGGGGGTTCTGTCGACTTTGTCCTATCTCAAGCCTGTCTGTATCTGAAATGAGGATTTTTTTTCTGTTCCTATGTACTAAAAAAACCTGTTCAGATCTAAAATGACACTAATAGACAGCTCTGACGAATGGTTGGTTTTAAGGTAAATGGATACACATAGCTGTATTTTTGGTTTAAACAAAATTATCTAAATCTAGGTAAAATTCATAAAAGACCAAGTATTCTTATGTTCCCATTTGATATTACATTTGAACTATCTAGTCTCTACTTCTATAAAAAAAAATTGCAGATTTTTCTACTCAGGAAGTGTCATTTTTCAAATTAAATTCCATACGGAAAAAATTCAAATCGTGAATTTCAGCCATGAAATGGGATGCATGGCTGTATCTTCTTTTGGCCTTATAATAACATGCTCATACATTTTTTATCTGCTAGTATTACTTGATGTACGTGTGGCATTAATTCCATGTTGCTTCAGCTTAGTAAGTTTTTGAATTTAAGCTGTTTCCTTACTGACGGCTTACAAAGTACAGCAAAGTATGTGTGTGTGTGTGGGGTGGGGGGGGGAGTGCGTGGGGAGGGGGGGGGCATTGCATTTTATGAAATGGGGGTGTTATTTAGACTTTGAAGGAAAATATGTCAGCCATTGGCCAATCTTCTCAATGGAAGTCCTTAACCCTTAAAGCACCAAAAATTAAAATTATTGAATTGGCAAACAGTGTAGATCGATGAGTTGGCTCATTATGAGCCACCTCATCTGAATCTACACTGTTTGCCCTCTAGTGTTTAAATTCTCAATATGATATCGCTTGGAGGAAACATGTTTTGAAATTCTGCAGACGTAAATTTTGTCGTCTGCTTTTTGGCACATTAAGGGTTAAAGGAAAAAATCTGCTACCATAAAAGCAAATTTTTTCCTTTATAAGAGTAGATCCCATTCTAAAAGCGCTTCTTTAAGCAGGAAAGCACACAGGAAATCACAAAACTTGTTTCCCTTTGTAAAAATGGCAAGATATGTCTGTGAAAACAGTGCAGATCCTGAACAGGGCCATTAAAAAGCAGTCTGAACAGGGTCTTCATATTCTGTTCTGAGGCTCTATTTTGTCTTGTCAAGATGACTGGGTACACTCAGGGAAAGTAACTCTTAAAAGAAATAACTTGCCTGTGTAGCAAATTCTTTCATATATGAGTAGATGCCTTGTTAGAAGAGCTTGTTCATACTGCTAAGCAAACAGGGTCACATAAGTTCTTTCCCTTTGAAAAAAAAAGTGCCAAACCATGGAGGTGTAGCCACTCACCTTAAGAGTATATGCCTTGCATTGAAGAAAGGTAAAACGTATTCATGTGCCCAATGTACTTCTCGCAGTGTGGCTAATTTGCAGTGAAACAGACTGAAAATAAATATTTTGTAAATAGTTACTTCCCTTTCAGCTGCAAGAACTTTTAAAATAAATCCCTTTGAATGTATGAGTGAGTGAACTTTGGTTTAACGTCCCACCAACAACTAGGTTTTTCGAAGAAGGAACCTCGGTATATAGTCTTATCGGAAAGACCAGAGAAGAGAGTGATCTTTCTTACTACCCCTGGATAGGTAGTCCAGCGTGTTATCCACTACACTACCACCGCTCCTAATCGCTTTGAAGAACTGTTTGGAAGACTATGCAATATTTACAACTATTGTTAGTTAAATTATTTGTTACATCTACAATTAAAGTTGATCATACTTTGTTGCTTTGTTTCTCCTTTTTTTCTTTCCATTCGAAGAAGCTTACCAGGGCCCAGTTGTTCAAAACTAGCAACATCGTTAGTTAAGAAGACCTTAAAATTTAAAATGTTAATACTTTGAATACCACAGTATTTTTTGTTGAAAAAATGTGAGGAGCTTTTGCGGTGCAAAAGCTTCTCACATTTTTTTAACAAAAAATATCAGTGTATTTGGTTATAAAGTCATAAAACACTTAACGAGTTGACCTCTTAGCGAGCTTGTTAGGCTAACAATGCTTTGAACAACCGGGCCCAGAAGTTTTACAAGATCCATATAAACTGACCCCAATCACAAATTCATTCTAGTTTATGACAGAAACTGAAATCTTTAGACTTTTTGTTGTCATGGTTCAACTATATTTAAAAGGAAACTGAGTACTTTGTGCAATTTTTAATAATGAAACAACAAAAAAATCATACTTTTTGTATAACCACTTTATTAACAATATGAACAATGTGCTAAAAATAATTGTTCCACAATAAAAACACATTATATTTTACCCCAAACAGTTGGGCAGTAATGCCTGAAGAACAGTGCATTCTCAAACTCAAAATAAAGCACACTGATTGGCTGCTTCCGAGCACATGCTCGGAAGCAGCCAATCAATGTGCTTTATTTTGAGTTTGAGATTATTCTCAAGTTTTATAACGTTGAACCCAGGCTTAAGGAGCAATCTGATCAGGGTCTGCACCTGTTCTGTGTTTGAAATAATCTTAGCCTCGCATCTTATCTTTTCCCCAACTTGTTTAATAAATTCAATAATACATGAGCACTCATGTAAGATCCTCTATGTCTTTGGTTATAAGACAGGGGCTTTTTCCCCAAAATCTAGATCCATCTTATAAGATTTTTTAGATAGTTTTGGAAGGGCAAACCCGTTTTATTACAGAATTTCAGAAGACTGATTTAAATATTTGGGGTCACATACTCCAGAGAGGCTAAACCTCCATTTTATAGCCAAATAAATATGGTACCATAAAACTCTATATATTGGGACAGTTAGGTCTGAGCAAATAGTGCAAACCCAGTTCAGACTGCTCCTCAAGGAGCAGGAGCAGTCTGATCAGGGTTTACACTATTTGCCATCCCATATGCAATTTATGGGCACATTACCGGACTGTAAAACCAAACTGTTCCAATGGTAATTATTTTTCGTGTCCCAATATTTAGAATTTTTACGGTAATAACATGCTGTATAACAATCACTTTTGATGATTGGGCTCTAATAAAAAGAACAATATCAAATATAAAATCACATCAAGCGAATTGTATAGAACATCACAACACTTATAATACACATGATACCTGATGATAATGGATGCCAGATGATAATAAGTTACAGTATGTATGTTGAACAGTTTTACAACAGTAACTTGATCTGACCCTCTATATCACCCCATGCATATGTGCCAAGATCACAGGATCAAACAAGACAGTGTCTTGTGTTGTGTATTACGCAGAGACCTGGGTAAATCCATGAGATGTAATACACAGGGTCAGACTGAGTTAGTGTAATGATGATATGTTTATAATATTATAGGGTTATCACACCGATATTGGGGAATACTCTCCCAAGTTGGGGGGTTCGAAGGACTTGAGCTTGCGAGCATCCATAGATATACCAAAGAGAGACAATATTCCCCAATATCAGAGTAATAACCCTTTTATTATATAGCTATAAATATTTTTCATTTTCTTCGCATGCGACAGCGCAAGAAGGAAATCAGACAGTGATATCATTTTTGCACTAATGCAGTACAGTAGACCCTCTTTACAACAACAGCATTTGTTCCCCAATACAGTGACATTAAACTGAATTTGCTGTTAATGAATACATATTTTTAACAATAGAGCCATTCTGTGGATATCAAATTGACATTATAAAGAATTTTGCTGTTGTAATGAGTGCCATTGTAAAAAGGGTTGACTGTATTGCAACGTTATCATTATTACACTGTTGCTGGTTTGCAGGGAAAAGTATTAGAAAACCAGGGTTTTGGAAAAACATTCAATTTTGAAGCTCAGACTGCGACTTTAGAACTTTTAGATTTAGAATTAGCATATAATATTTTGTGTGATGTCAAGAACAGATGATGTCATCGATTCTGACGTCATCCGAAATCAACATTTTAGAATGGCAAAAAAGTCTGAGATTTGTATCTTAATTACAAACAAGCTTTGTTGTTCTCAAGAAAGGGTGCAATTTTGATATTGTATGAAGATATTGAGAAATATCTGCATCATTGTTCCTCAGTTTTAATCGTTGATTTCTATTTATCTAATATTTATAGCTATATAATAAACCTCTTTATCAATCTGAAGCCTTATGGATATTCATCACACTCATTTGTGATGGCTAACCATTCATTTTAAATGAATGAAGGTATGGTAAACCATAGCGTAATAACTTTACTGGATGGCACCGCAGGGCCAAAGGAAAGAAAACCATTAATCCAAGTCAGATGTCTAAGTACCTTGGATAGCTACACTGGCCTTCTTTTCTGCCTCAAATTTAATGAGAAGAAAAAGGTAGTCATAAAAACTTTTATAAAATCAAAATATCTGGATCTCTTTTCAAATATCACAACATCTCATTAAACTCTACAGGCTTTACAAAAAGGATAAATAACAATAAAATATCTGAGCAAAGGTCACGCACATAATATCACAACATTATGTTTGACACTTCAACATTTGGTCACATACTAATATATGCGAGTTCTTTTGTGAAGAGTGAAGTCTTAAGGTGAAAAGATACACTTTCGTGTGAAGTAACTCTGCCATTTTCATTTTGTCTCCTTTCTAAATAGGAGCAAATTCTTTCCCTTAACCCTTAATGCGCCAAAAAGCAGACGACAAAATTTACGTCTGCAGAATTTCAAGAAATGTTTCCTCCAAGCAATATCATATTGAGAATTCAAACACTAGAGGGCAAAGAGTGTAGATTCAGATGAGGTGGCTCATAATGAGCCACCTCATCTGGATCTACACTGTTTGCCAATTGAACAATTTTAATTTTTGGCGCTTTAAGAGTTAAGAGTAGATCCAATTTTGGAAGAGCTTCATCATCCAGGAAAGCAAACAGGATGTCATAAAAGTTGTTTCCCTTTGTAAAAATTATGGAAGAAGATGTAAGTATATCCATACACCTGACAGCATGTGTAACATAATCTACAAGGGGAAAACTTAACAGCCTATAAACTGCTGTCTGTCTGGACAGGCCCCCGCCCATTGGGGCCTGCAAAATAGATGGGCTGCCTGGTGCCTCTGCGGCTGAGCTGCTAGTAGCTGTAACAGGACCTGAGTGTCATCTATCTCAGGCTGGGTAAAAGGCCTACAAAATCGGAGGCAACGTCTCGACATGACTGAAATATTGTTTAGGGTAAAGTCGGGTAAATGCGGACAGCAGGTAAATCCGGACAGTGACATTGTTTCCTTTATATGTCAATGTCTGGATTTAAAACATTAACTGGACAAACAGTGAAAATCCTGATGAGACGGCTCATTATGAGCCGTCTCATCTGGATTTTTACTGTTTGCAATGGTATGTCCGAATTTACCCGCTGTCCGAAGTTACCCGACTTTACCCTACTGAGACGTTAAACCACAACTCAACAACAACCACTGTGCCTTCATGCAGTTTTTTCCACAGTGCATCTCATGCTTCAGACAGGAATATCTGCAGCCTCATCAAGCAATGAAATGTTCATTTATAAGAAAGTCTATGTAAACAATCTTTGGCTTGATTTTTTTATCAGTTTGCTGAGTTTTTGACATTTTTCCTTTTGTTGTCATGACTTAAGGTTAAAAACTCCATGATACAATATGGCAATTCACATTTAAGGTAAATGGAAACACAGCCATAAAAAACCGTCTTCAACTTCTTTGGGATTTTTTCTTAAAGGAAGGGTTTGCTCCCCTGAGAAGCAAAACTCTTTCTAGTAAGAGTCACTCCCATACAGGAGGGGCCCCTTGTCCATGAAAGCAAACAGGAACTCAAAAATTTGATTGCTCTTGTGCAATGGCTTTTGTTGTAGTGTTGTTGTTTTTTATTGTCCATGGTAAGTCATGTTGGGACGGTCAGTTAACCTAACCACACTATTCCTGGGAAGACTTACACCTCCTAAGCGGTTAACCTACTAAGAGCACATACTTTCACCAGAAACTGACAATTGCCCTTCCAGAATCAGTGGAAGAGGAAACGGAAGTGGCCAGACCTGGTATCAAAAACAGCCAAAAACATGGATGTAGCCATTCATCTTAAACTGTGCAGTTTGGGAAGACTTTCATCTGCCTACAAATTTCCGAAACTGAATCTACACTTAAAGGAAAGACTTAGCTCCTATAGGAGCAAAGTCTTTCTTTTATAGGTGATTCCAAATTACATGGGAGGCAAATCTGAAAATGGCAGATTTGCTTCTTCCAAAGATATATACCCATTCACGTTAATGATTCACAGTTAACACAAAACTTATTTCTATTAGAACTGTTTTAAGACAAAATATAATGGCCCTCTACCAAGGCTGTTTGTTAAATCTTTCTCCCATGCAGGCCTTGAAATGATGTCTATGTCACCTAACCAGCTCTTTGGTGTGACTCAACCACATGTCCATGCAAGTTTGGTAAAAATCCACCCCTTGTTCAAGAGGTTTTGTGAAGACAGAAGAAACTGTCCTGTCAACATCACTGGAACTGACACTAAAACTACCATAAAATTCTAAGTATTGGGACCGCTTGGTCCGAGCGAACAGTGCAGACTCAGATCAGACTGCTCCGGTCAGAGTCTACACTGTTTGTCATTCTATCTGTATCTTTTAGATGCATTGCTGCATTGTATCTTGTACGAAAATCATGGTAATTATAATAGGTGTCCCAATTTTTAGAATTTTTATAGTAATAATTATTCCTTTTGGGGGAATGTTCATATAACAATCAGAAAACAACAAACAATACTGGCTCAGCTAAGGAACAGGGAATGAGATCACAGTGCAACTTAGAAATATATTATAAACAAGACACTAGATTTAGAAAAACATTATGCCACAAGCTATAAATATACCAGTTTAATGTTCATAGTGTTATTCCTCTTTGGAACTCGGAAGATGAGCACCTCGTCATGGTGAAGGAGCGGCAACGCCACGTGATAAGCAAGTCACCTACTCATCTATGGTGTGGTCCAAACAAGGGCCATTGTGAAAAAAGAAGACCTATGGTTGGTGGCATTCAAGGGAGATGATCCTATGGTTTCCCAAAAACTCTGGGCCCAGTTGTTCAAAACTAATGACACTGTTAGTTAACGAGAAATTATAGTATCAAACATATTGTAAGCTAAAACACTACCATTTTTTGCCGGAAAAGGGTGAGGAACTTATGAACACACTTGATTTTATATGTACTAGATAACTCAACAAATCATCCATTAAGGACTTTGTAAAGCTAACAATGCTTTTAAGACCTTTGCCATAGGATTTGTATGTGTATACATAGTACACAAAGGTATAATAAAACTTTTAGTTGATATGACATCTTAAAACACAAAACAGAAAATACACAAAAAGTGCTATTAAATAGCAGCCACAAAACAGTAATAAATACTTCTTTTACCTAGCATAACTTAGTCTCATAGATGTCTGGGTGGGTGTGCAGGCCCACCTGCAGTTGGCCTGTTTGTACAGGCAATAAATCATGGTTTGTCGAGGGCAGGCTCAAATGTGCTAACTAATCAAAACACCTGCAAAATGCAGGTCATTTCAAAAAGACCGGTGCATATGACACAGACATTAGGCAAGACGGGGGCAAAATACTATAACTAGCTAAACAAGATGAAAATGCCCACATGCTCCAGATAATCGGTAACAGGGAAAATTCAGAGATAATTTTTCTTATCTTACAATGAAAACATATGAGCCACAACACGAGAAAACCAACAAAGTGGTTTTGCACCCAGCGCAGACTCAGATCAGCCTGGGCATTTGCCCAGTCTGATCAGAGCCTTGGCTGTCCGCATGGAGGTAGCTTAGACCCTTAGCTACCCTATAAGCGCTTAGCAAAGAGTCTGATGAAACTGGGGGGATGTCCAGGCTGATCTGAGTCTGAGCTGGGTGCACAACCACATTGTTGGTTTACTCGTGTCGCGACTCAAATACTGTGATCCAACATTGGAATGTCCTGGTTCAGTGAGAAGTATGCTTTTATGGAGAAATATGGAAAATCATCCCTAAATTATCCCTGTTACCCCTCCTGATCTGGAGCACTAAACTGAGTAAGTGAATGTGCATTTTCAGCTATTTTAAGCCAATAAAAGCCTTTGCAGGATGAGAAGTCTGATCCCAGAGTCCAATCTGGCTAAAATCTGCTTTCATCCAAGCCTCAATTAATATCATATCATTTCGTTAGTCTAGCAAATCCACATTTTCATCATCATCATCCTGTATGTTCACTAGCGGTGCCTCGGGATTTAATGCCGCTGCTGTCAGTTGCCTCAGAATCAGTCTCTTGTAGACACCGTTATGAGCCAGTAGTTCGTCATGGGTGCCTCTCTCTGCTATGGCACCTTTGTCTATCACTATCACCTATACAAAGGAAGAAGATATTAAAACACAAGCAGCAGGAATATGTGAGCCACGTCATGTGGCTTTTAAACAAGTAGCCCAAAGGGCAACAATTGCTCACCTGAGAGACATTGTAAACCTATAGGGATATTTCAGATGCTCAAGGGCAGCTAACTCCACAGTCAGTGGTCCAATCAGGCTGAAAATTAAACTCATCCAAAACATTATGTATGCCCTCATTTAATATATGCAAGTTTAAAAAGTATCCGATCAAGAGCACAATAGACAGAGCTGTCAAAGGCAGCTAACTTCTTGTGGTTGGCCTGATCTGGCCAAAATTTGAACTTGTTTAAGATATTATGCATTTCCTCATTACCTGCAAGTTTGAAAAGGATCGGATCAATAGAAACCAAGAAAAAGTGGCAGCACTGATTTTTTGGATGCTCAGGGCAGGTACTCCATAGTCAGTGGTGGGATCTAGCCGAAATGCTAACTAATCCAAGCTTTTATGCATATCCTCATTACCTGCAAGTATGAAGAGGATCCGATGAAAAAAGAAAATGTGACGACGTTGTTTTCTTCATTATAAGACTATGGGATTTTTTTCAAATGCTCAAGGGCAGCTAACTCCGTAGTCTGTGCTCAAATCCACCCAAATTTCGAACTCATCCAAGCTCTTATGTATGTCATCATTACCTGCAAGTATGATAAGGATCTAATCAAAAACTTTGATTGCAGAACCCTGAAGTCAAACTTGCTCGAGATATTGTCATGCCCTACATTTGTGTGATTTTTTTTTTTTTAAATCCATTGAGAAATGTAGGTGCTAGAGCGATGACAAAGTTTTTCTAAAAATAGCCATAGTGACCTTGACCTTGGGCACAGCATCCTGAAAGTCTAACTTGCTTGAGATATTGTCATATCCTACATTTGTGTCAAGTTATTTCAAAATTCATGGAGAAATGAAGGTGCTAGGGCAATGACAAAGTTTTTCTAAAAAAAGCCACAGTGACCTTGACCTTGGGCGCAGCACCCTGAAAGTCGAACTTGCTCGAGATATTGTCATGCCCTACATTTGTGTGAATTTATTTTAAAATCCATTGAGAAATGTAGGTGCTAGAGCGCTGACAAAGTTTTTCTAAAAATAGCCACAGTGACCTTGACCTTGGGCGCAGCACTCTGGAAGTCACACTTGTTTGAGATATTGTCATACCCTACATTTGTGTGAAGTTATTTTAAAATCTGCTGAGAAATGTAGGGGCTATAGTGCTGACAAAGTTTTTCTAAAAATAGCCACAGTGACCTTGACCTTGGGCGCAGCATCCTGAAAGTCGAACTTGCTCGAGATATTGTGATGCCCTACATTTGTGTGAAGTTATTTTAAAATCTGCAGAGAAATGTAGATGCTAGAGTGCTGACAAAGTTTTTCTAAAAATAGCCACAGTGACCTTGACCTTGGGTGCAGCCAGCTGAAAGTCAAACTTGCTCGAGATATTGTCATGCCCTACATTTGTGTGAAGTTATTTCAAAATCCGTTGAGAAATGTAGGCAATAGAGCGATGACAAAGTTTTTCTCAAAATATGTGATGACGTTGTTTTCTCCATTATAATACTATGGGATTTTTTTCAAACGCTCAAGGGCAGCTAACTCCGTAGTCTGTGCTCGAATCCGGCCAAATTTCGAACTCATCCAAGCTCTTATGTATGTCATCATTACCTGCAAGTATGATAAGGATCTAAGCAAAAACAGTTGAGAAAACGTGATGACGCCATTTTCCCCATTATAACCCTATGGGATTTTTTTTCAAACGCTCAAGGGCAGCTAACTCCGTAGTCTGTGCTCGAATCCGGCCAAATTTCGAACTCATCCAAGCTCTTGTGTATGTCATCATTACCTGCAAGTATGATAAGGATCTAATCAAAAACAGTCGAGAAAACGTGATGACGCCATTTCCCCCATTATAACCCTATGGGGGCTATCTGTTGCCATGGAAACCAGAGTTCTGAGCTGATCGGCACCAAAACCTAATGCAGCCTTTCCCCCACCCAAATGATGCTTCAGATAAAATTTGATTGCGATCGGCCCACTGGTCTCTGAGATATTTATGTTTGAAAGTGTTGACGCACGCACGGATGCACGGACGGACGCACGCACGGACGACGGCTCGACTCCCATCCTATAAGCTCACCTCTGAGCCTTCGGCTCAGGTGAGCTAAAAATGTGGCATTCGTGACAAGCAAAGGCTCTGAACAGACTGCATATATGTGCAGTCTAATTAGAGCCTTCACTTGTCACATCAGCCATCTATGTAAGTGACCCAAGCCATAGAGCTAACAGTGAGGTCTCTGATTTCCCTGTGTAAATAAAACAAGAGGGCCATGATGGCCCTGGATCGCTCACCTGAGTATCCAGTGAACTTAACCTCAGAGACATCCATATGACTGACAGAGTTTCACAAAGATTAAATGGAAAATGAACCCTTTATTGTGTACCTAAGGTTTTTATAAGATTTAACCTAATGACCTAGATTTTGACCCTACATGACCCAGTTCCAAACCTGGTCTAGATTTCTTGCATATGAACATTCTGACAAAGTTATCAAAACTGTGCCCTCTAGAGTGTACACAATGTTTTTCTAAGGTTTAACCTAGTGACCTACTTTTTGACCCAACATGATCAAGTTGCACCCTTGGTCCAGATTCATTGGAGACAAACATTCTGACAAAGTCTCATGAAGATTAGAACAAAACTGTGTCCTCAAAAGCGTTCACACTGTTTTTCTAAGAACTGACCTAGTGACCTAGTTTTTAACTGACATGGCCCAGTTTCAAATCTGGTATAAATTTCATGAAAGTAAACATTCTGACAATGTTTCACATAGATAGGATCATAACTGTGCCCTCTAGAGTGTACATGAGTTTTTCTAATATTTGACCTAGTGACCTAGTTTTTGACCCCACAAGACTAGATTCAAATCTGGCCTACATTTTATAGAAATAAACATTCTGACAAAGTTTCATGAAGATTGGATCATAACTGTGCCCTCTAGAGTGTGCACAAGGTTTTCTAAGATTTGACCCAGTGACCTAGTTTTTGACCCCACATGACCCAGTTTCAAAGATGGTCTAGATTTCATTAAGATAAACATTCTGACAAAGTTTCATGATGATTGGATCATAACTGTGCCCTCTGTGTCATTCTAAGATTTATTTCTATTTCTAGCTCTGGCGGCCATTTTGTTCAGCGGAGCAGAACCGTTTGAGCAATTTTTGTTCAGAGCCATGAGTAAAACATTTCTGTGAAATTTTTTTGAAATCGAGCCATTGGCTTTAGAAACGATGATGTTTAAAGCTTTTTTCTATTTTTAGCTCTGGTGGCCATATTGTTCAGCGGAGCAGAACCGTTTGAGCAATTTTGGTAGAGGGTCTCCTAAGGAACATTTCTGTGAAATTATTTCACAAGTAGCCCAAAGGGCAACAATTGCTCACCTGAGAGACACTGTAAACCTATAGGGATATTTAAGATGCTCAAGGGCAGCTAACTCCACAGTCAGTGGTCCAATCAGGCTGAAAATTAAACTCATCCAAAACATTATGTATGCCCTCATTTAATATATGCAAGTTTAAAAAGTATCCGATCAAGAGCACAATAGACAGAGCTGTCAAGGGCAGCTAACTTCGTAGTGGTTGGCCTGATCTGGCCAAAATTTGAACTTGTTTAAGATATTATGTATTTCCTCATTACCTGCAAGTTTGAAAAGGATCGGATCAGTAGAAACCAAGAAAAAGTGGCGACATTGATTTTTTGGATGCTCAGGGCAGGTATTCCATAGTCAGTGATGAGATCTAGCCGAAATGCTAACTAATCCAAGCTTTTATGCATATCCTCATTACCTGCAAGTATGAAGAGGATCCCATGAAAAATGAAAATGTGATGACATTGTTTTCTCCATTATAACACTATGGGATTTTTTTCAAACACTCAAGGGCAGCTAACTCCGTAGTCTGTGCTCGAATCCGGCCAAATTTCGAACTCATCCAAGCTCTTATGTATGTCATCATTACCTGCAAGTATGATAAGGATCTAATCAAAAACCTTGATTGCAGCACCCTGAAAGTCAAACTTGCTCGAGATATTGTCATGCCCTACATTTGTGTGAAATTATTTTAGAATCCTTTGAGAAATGTAGGGGCTAGAGCGATGACAAAGTTTTTCTAAAAATAGCCACAGTGACCTTGACCTTGGGCACAGCATCCTGAAAGTCAAACTTGCTTGAGATATTGTCATACCCTACATTTTTGTCAAGTTATTTCAAAATCCATGGAGAAATGAAGGTGCTAGGGCGATGACAAAGTTTTTCTAAAAATAGCCACAGTGACCTTGACCTTGGGCACAGCACCCTGAAAGTCGATCTTGCACGAGATATTGTCATGCCCTACATTTGTGTGAAGTTATTTTAAAATCCATTGAGAAATGTAGGTGCTAGAGCGCTGACAAAGTTTTTCTAAAAATAGCCACAGTGACCTTGACCTTGGGCGCAGCACCCTGGAGGTTCAACTGGCTTGAGATATTGTCATACCCTACATTTGTGTCAAGTTACATTAAAATCCATGGAGAAATGAAGGTGCTAGGGCGATGACAAAGTTTTTCTAAAAATAGCCACAGTGACCTTGACCTTGGGCGCAGCATCCTGAAAGTCGAACTTGCTCGAGATATTGTCACGCCCTACATTTGTGTGAAGTTATTTTAAAATCCGTTGAGAAATGTAGGCAATAGAGCGATGACAAAGTTTTTCTAAAAATAGCCACAGTGACCTTGACCTTGGGCGCAGCATCCTGAAAGTCGACCTTGCTTGAGATATTGTCATGCCCTACATTTGTGTGAATTTATTTTAAAATCCATTGAGAAATGTAGGTGCTAGAGCGCTGACAAAGTTTTTCTAAAAATAGCCACAGTGACCTTGACCTTGGGCGCAGCATCCTGAAAGTCGAACTTGCTCAAGATATTGTCACGCCCTACATTTGTGTGAAGTTATTTTAAAATCCGTTGAGAAATGTAGGCAATAGAGCGATGACAAAGTTTTTCTAAAAATATGTGATGACGTTGTTTTCTCCATTATAACACTATGGGATTTTTTTCAAACGCTCAAGGGCAGCTAACTCCGTAGTCTGTGCTCGAATCCGGCCAAATTTCGAACTCATCCAAGCTCTTATGTATGTCATCATTATCTGCAAGTATCATAAGGATCTAAGCAAAAACAGTTGAGAAAACGTGATGACGCCATTTTCCCCATTATAACCCTATGGGATTTTTTTCAAACGCTCAAGGGCAGCTAACTCCGTAGTCAGTGCTCAAATCCGGCCAAATTTCGAACTCATCCAAGCTCTTATGTATGTCACCATTACCTGCAAGTATGATAAGGATCTAATCAAAAACAGTCGAGAAAATGTGATGACGCCGTTTTCCCCATTATAACCCTATGGGGGCTATCTGTTGCCATGGAAACCAGAGTTCTGAGCTGATCTGCACCAAAACCTAATGCAGCCTTTCCCCCACCCCAATGATGCTTCAGATAAAATTTGACTGCAATCGGCCCACTGGTTTCTGAGATATTTATGTTTGAAAGTGTTGACGCACCCACCCACCCACCCACGCACCCACGCACGCACGCACGCACGGACGACGGCTCGACTCCCATCCTATAAGCTCACCTCTGAGCCTTCGGCTCAGGTGAGCTAAAAAATGATGTGAATATCACTTGACAAAATTTCCACTTTACTGGAAGTCACATGATGTGGATCAATTTTGAGCCATGAAAAAAAACTGTCTTAAAGATAAGTATTATTGTTTATTGGGCGTCATACGAGGGGCATTTCAGAAATAATGTAAATTATCTTGGGGTAGCTTGTTGGCTGATATTAAGCAGTAGTGTTATATATCGCTGGAAAGGTAACTTCAAGTGCTTCAGAATGGTATGCATTAAAAGAATTTCTAAGTCACTCATGCGTGACAGCACGCGCTTATACGTCATAAGGGTGTGGATACTGGAAACTGTACTTTTTCACTGAAAGTCTCTTGGGTTCTATTGCTGTTTGCTCAATGTGAAAATGATATATTCTAATGAAGAAACACGTTATATTGTCTTTTAAATGTAAAATAAGAAAGCTATACAGAAATTGTTTCCAGATTCTACACAAGTAACATAATAAACGAGATTTTTTTCTCTGCTATGTGGTTATAAATGCAAATTTATCATAAATGCATTATAACAATAAATTGTGATTTTTTACTTATTCACATCCAATTTCAACAAATGACAGACATTTTATTACTGAAATGATAAGGTCACTATATTTTGTTCCGACTGTCATCAAATCACTGATGAAACTGGATGATACGTGTGCAAAACCCACGCCGGAAGTTGCAAAGTCGCAACAATTCATGTAAAATACAAAAAAATAAAATGATTTTTTTTTCTAATAAAAAGACACAGGCTAAATATATTTAACTTTGTTTAATTTAAAAAATTAGAGGGACATATTGAAAGCAAAATTCATACATAAAGACTTGAAAGACTTGTTATTTTATATGACATGCTGGCATTGAAATATGTGGGTGGGTGGGGAAACTTATTGTGAAAAATCAGGTAGGGCACTGACAAAAGAGCATTAGGTGCCGTAAATGATTGTTTATAACAGAAAACAAGCATGACGAATTAAAGTTTGTTCATTTTTTGTTTCATTTCTGTCATCAAACATTCACTTTCACTTAAAATGACCTCGACACCGAAGTTTAAAGAGCTTACTGTACATTTTAGTTTAGCACAGGAAGTGACGTCATCAGAAATGCGCATTGTTCCATGATTGGCCTATCTTGCAAAATAAATCTTATGTTTTAGCAAAGCTGATACAATACTTTTCATACTGGAATATTTTCAACATAACAGATAATATAGGTATCAATCCAGAGCTGCTTGTATCCAGAGCCAAGAAAATGTGAATTTGTCTTCACATAAATATTTCGTCCGTTTCTACCCAGTGTTCTTACCCTAACAGCATTCGTCAAGGCATATTTTGAAGAAAATACCAGTGACCCAAATTATTTTAGTGAAGACCATTGGGTGATAGGTTAACCTTAATTTTAAGACATAAACTTTCAAAATCGGTCAATATTCCTAGGAATGGCAGACTCATTTACACTATTTCTGAAATGCCCCTCGTAATCCTATTATGCAACAGTCAGTGAAACTGCTGTTTCATCAAAGGAAATACTCTATCTCACATAGGCATCTGTGCAGGCTGGACTGACCATCTACTTTTCACAAAGACTGCAAATGAAGTTTGTAGATTTTCAAAGACAAATTGCATATGTCCTGGTCCCGAGGTTATAAACCTTTTTTCATGCTCAACTCAGCTGAGCATGAAATTTTCTCTGCTGATAAATATGAAATTTTCATATTCATAAGCAGAGAAAATTTCATACTCAGCTTAACTGAGCAAGAAAACAACTGTACTTATTAAAAGTTTGCTATTTCTTAGTTAAAATTTCATGTTCAGATGAGTTGAGTGAAAAAAGTTTTATAACCTCAGAACAAAGAAGGAATTAATGAATATGAGTGGTTGGCAAATGGGTGACAGGTGATAGTTACTGGTACAAATGTAGTGATAAATTTTTTTTTATATCTCCACTTCTCCAAACTCATCAACACTAACTATACCCACCTGTGAGGCATCTCTAACTGTGGACAGTCTATGAGCTATCACCACTACTGTCCGACCTTTCATGGCCCTGTCTATAGCCTCTTGTACCAAATGTTCACTTTCAGCATCTAATGCACTTGTTGCCTAAAATACAACAAAAAATATAGCATTAAGGTAAATGGGAACATGTCTGCCATTTTTACAAAGGGGAACAACTTCCATGGCATCCTGTTTTCTTTCCCAGAGGACAAAATAGGATCTACTCTTAAAGGAAAGACTTTGCTCCTACAGGGGCAAATTCTTTTCTCTACAACTTGACTCCCATTCAGAAGGGGAGGGGGGAGGGGTAATAATGAAAATGGCAGAGTTGCTTGCCCTGAAATTGTACCCCTTTTACCTTAATTAATTAGATGACATAGTGATATAATACTTACACTACATATTCAACAAAACTGCCTGAGACCATATGGACTGGAAGAGTCCATTACAAAAACAGTATACATATTTGAGTATTTACAGTAAGTCCAGAGAGATCTGACAGCGCATTTGCCACAGTGAAAATTTCTAGGCAAAAGCTAATGATATACACATTCAAACAACATGTAATGATAAATTAGATGATGTGAACTTCAATGGCTTGAACCCTGATGGCTAGTTAACCCTGCCTGGCTAGAACACTCTTGGATCCTTAAGGTCAGTTTATATAGGAACTAGTCCGGGTTGGCTAGAACTACCTTTGGCTGGAACTAATTTTCATGGTCCCAAGCCTGTTCAAGCCACTGAAATTCTACTGTATTCATTTAGACATCTGAAATTTTAATACAACTTAATTACCTCATCTAGCAGTAGTAAGCCAGGGTTCATAATTAAAGCCCTTGCAATAGCTATTCTCTGTTTCTGTCCCCCAGACAACCTGACACCCCTTTCTCCCACCAATGTATCATATCCTTTCTCAAATGTTGATATAAACTCATGGGCATTTGCTTCTTTGGCTACTGCCACAACCTGGAAATATATAGATACAATTTAAAATTAAAAAGCTGATAAAAGTATCTTCAGAACTCAAGATTATAGGGATCAATCATGGTTTTTCATGCATTAACGTTTGCCAGGTCCAGAGGGAATTGTTGGAAACCGAGGCCAAAGGCCGAGGTTTTCAACATCTCCCGAGGGACCTGGCAAATGTTAATGCATTGGAAACAAATGTTTGATCGCTGTTATTGCATAATTCAACGAATTATTCGTTAAATTTTGAGAAAAAACTTGGCACTCTATTTTGTCACCTTTTGACAGCCAACGCGCTGGTGCATTTGTTTACTAATATTCATCTTCCGGGCCCGAGAGCATTCATTCTATTCAAAATGGCTGCCATCATCCTATTCAACCTCAATATTTTGGAAAAGTGTCCAAGATGGTCGTTGTAGTTGATGCAAAATAGATGGTGAATTAATCAACAAAAAGCAGATATCTTGAGCAATAATTTCCATGCAGAACAAGCCTGATCCATTCATATACCATCCTGTGGTTCTTGATTACTGAAAGCTTAGGATGCATGTTTTCTTTAACACTTATTTACTCTCCATTTGGCATCGTAAGAATGAAGACAACATGGCCTTGAAATCCGTGTCGGTACTTTATGACGTAATAAAAGTACAAAGCATGATGACGTCATAAGAAAACATAGGTAGCACGCGACCAATTATTGTAAATTAACCGAAAGGGGAGAGGCAAGGGTGCATGGCGGTTTTTAGTGGCCCGGCACAAGCATAATGAAAGTTCTGTCATCGTGCATCAACAGCGCGAGAAAACCTTTGTTGAAACACGGCTTTTCGCCTGTTGATGCACGGCTCGGCATTGCTTTTTATGCAATAAACCATATTCATACTATCAAACTCCCCAGGGGCATTGCATTTTATAAAAGGGGGCATTGTTTTACACTTACAGTATAGTAAATATACGTCTAGTAAACTATTAAGGAGAATGGATATTTTGCTAATCTACTATTTTTGCCTCCATTCTCTGTAGGGGTCAACTCTTAAAGGAAAGAATTTGCTCCTCTAGGAGCAAATTCTTTCATTTAAGAGTAGACCCCCATTTCAAAGAGCCACCTCATTCAAAGAAGCAAATAAGAATTCATGCATGATAAAAAATCACTATTTTCTGAAAAGAGGCGGGGGGCATTTATTTTAGCAGGGGCGTTTATTAGGATTAGTATGGTATGTGATTAGTATTTCCAATATGGCAATAGAGTTGACCTTTCTCATCACTGGCATCTCTATTTAGGCTGTAAATTTCTTACTACTTGTTGATCTTTGCAGCTGTACAAAGTTGAAGCCAAATATGGAGAGATAACAATATATCTCTTGGATCAAAGATGAAACTGATGTGCCCTCTTGTCATATTCATATTTCTGTCTGTATGCCTGCGATCATGACATTAGAGAGCAGAATTAGAGACAGAAAGGAACACAAGCCTTTCAGATGGGATGCTACAAGAACCTTTTAACTGTCAAGGATGTTGGCAAAAAGATCCAAGCAGCCATTAGAGAATATGAAGAATGCCTGACCCTGGTCAAGAAACTAAGGTGGTTTGGCCACATTTTAAAGTCGTCTGACTTAGCATAGACAATTCTACAAAGCACAGTGAAACAAAAAAGAGCAAAAGGAGTAGGAAGACAATATTACAAAGCAGACAGGATTAGACTTAGCCAGCACAAGTAGATTAGCTTAAAACAGGACCAGGTGGATAGGGATCATTGCAAAGTCATCTGTGGTGTCCAAATGATCTTACAAGGTTATGGGACAGAATAGAATAGACACCTGGTAAGTGGGTAAGGTAAGTATATGTATAATGGTAATTCAATCATTATATCAAAGTAGATACATTTTTGCTAGGTGAACCAAAGCTGTTAAAATCAACGATCATTAACAGGACCAAAACACATACCTCTTCTAAAGTAGCGTCTCTGCCGTACATTATATTGTCTTTGATGGAGCAAGCAAACAAAGTTGGTTCCTGGCTTACCATGGCTATTTTCTGTCTGAACCATTGGGGGTTCAGGTCACGTATATCATGGCCACCTGAAAAGCCAAACACATGGGTTGAAACACCATATGCTTTGAAAATGTCTGCATGACAGGATTTAACATCATGAGCATGAGCATGGAAGCTATTACTGCAAGATTTTTATTTTTGGTGTGTGAAAAGATTCTTAAGAGTCTTTAAGAACTCTGCGTATCATTTTTTTTTAGTTTCAGTACCATTTGCAGCAATAAGATAATTTTTAGCATATCTGTGAAACAATACTTCCATGTACCAAATGAAGAAGATGATTTTTTTTAAATTACTGATCCACTCAACCTTTACAAAGCCACATCTAATTTAAACAGGGTTCGAGGTTATAAAACTTGAGAAAGAACTCAAACTCAAAATAAAGCACACTGATTGGCTGCCTCCGAGCATGTGCTCGGAAGCAGTCAATCAGTGTGCTTTATTTTGAGTTTGAGAATGTACTCAAGTTTTATAACCTCCGGGCCAGGTATGCATCTCTTCATTAACTGTAAGGTAATTCACGGACTTAATTGAGGGAGTTTGAACACGTGGGATTTTGTTTGTGGGACAATGTGACTTGCTAAATTGTCGCTGCCTTGGTTGGTTATATGCTATCAGGTGTCTTTTGAGTGACAATCTGGGTGTGGCTCTGAAAGGTCTATCCATATCACTTGTACTGCGATGCTAAGCTCATGGTCAAGTGTGTTCCATTAGGCCTGCAATCAGATCAACTATAATTCAGCTTACCAAGAGTTATTGTTCCCGAGTCAGGGTCATAGAAACGCTCAAGAAGATTGACTAGAGTTGACTTTCCACCTCCTGAGGGACCTACAAGGGCCACCATCTGACCAGGTTCAACAGTGAATGACACTGCCTGTAAATTGAACAATAAAGCAATAGACTAATTCTGCAAGAATGGGTTAACCTTCTGGGCCCAGTTGTTCAAGCATCGTTAGCCTAAAGAGCTCGCTAAGGGGTCAACTCGTTAAGTGTTTTGCAACATAGCCAAATACACTGATATTTTTTGTTGAAAATATGTGAGAAGCTTTTGCAAAAGCTTCTCACATTTTTCAACTAAAAATATTGGCGTATTTGAGATATTAATGTTTAAGATTTTAACGTCTCGTTAACTAACAACGTCATTAGTTTTGAACAACCGGGCCCAGAACTTCAAGGGAAGCAACTCTGCCATTTTCATGTTTGCTTCCCTTCTCAATGAGTCAACTCTTAAAGGGAAGAAGAAGCTCCATTAAGATTGGTGCCCGTATCGAAGGGCTACATCCTCCAAAGATACATGCAGGAAGTCACAAAAGTTGTCTCTTTTTGTAAAATGGTGGAAAAACACAGAGGTGTACTTGTGCACCTAAAATCCCATTCATTTGCAAACAGCAATACATCAGACCGCACTGCATGTCTTGCCAAAGCACAAGCTGCTTATAAATAGAAAACCTTGTGTCCCAAGACCTCTCCAGATGAACAGAGATACCTCAGACCAGACTGAATCAAAGTAAATGCTTGTCTAAAGTATATACTGGTCCAATTTTTTGCTACAAGCAAACACAGGATGGACCTTTCATGCATGTGAAGGCTCTAATGTACAACAGTACATCATATCTTGTCTGAACTGCATTTCCACTTATTGGCATGTTGTGTCCTCATTCATTTAAACTGTTGAGTTTGAATAGGTGTGTTCTTTTTTCAAACTATTTGCATTTTTCTTCTGTAAACCAACCTTGAAAGCAATTAATAAGCTACTCGAAATTCACAGCCAGAAGATTCCATCATTGAAACTCAGCAGGTCAAAGGTTAAAATCACAAAGTATCTAAGGTGTGTGGGAGCATCTTCATGATTTTTTGCCATTTTTAAAAAAGGAGGATAACTTTTGTGACTTCCTGTTTGCTTCCCTAGGCAATGAACCCCTTTCCTTATAAGGTCTACTCTTAAAGGAAAGCATTAGCTCCTATAGGAGCAAATTTTGTCCTTCAAGAGTTGACCCCCATTCAGAAGGGAGGCAAAAAATAAAATAGCAGAACTGTTTCCCCTGAAAGTGTATCCATAAAATGCAAACTAGTTCTCAATTACAAATGAATCTTTAACCTTCCTTTTGCCTTCATTTGTAGTTCTAATCCAAAGAATTAAGTACCTTTATACTTTGTAATTAATATTGTGAAACTTACCTTAATCACTGTGGTCTCAGGTCTTGAAGGATAAGTAAAAGTGACTGACTTGAATTCCACTCCTGTGAAAAATAAACTAGAACTGTCAGAGGACCTGACTAGTCCCCGCTGCAGGGTTTCAGGTATATATGGCTTAAATGAAAAAAAATGTACATATAAGAAATAAACAAATCCATGTCACAATGAATACAATCATGATGTATGAGTATCCTGTCATGTAGTCTTGCTGAGGAATTGTTATGAAAAATTTCATTATTAAATGCATGGAGAGAAAGAAAAATTAACAAATACTGGGAAAGATAATGCAGGAGAAGGCCAGATCTGTAGCCCATGATAAACAGGTCATTGCCACCTCAGAAACCAAATATAATCTTTCCATTTGGAACAGTTGCTGAGAAATCTGTTATAAAATTTCATTATTAAATGCACTGAAAGAAAGAAAAGTAAACATTTCAGGAAAGCTTTATGTTTCAAACTGATATGCTCTATCAAATTTTCCTCATATAAACTTACGTCCATCTAACTGGTCATATTTATCTCCATCTTCATTTGGGACCTTGGGCACTCTATCCATTAGATCAAATATTCGTACTGACGCACCAACAGCCTGAAATGACAAAATGCAACACACTGAACAGGGGAAACAGAACCTTATCATCAAATATGTTAGCATTTAAATTCTAAAAATAGAGACACTTAAAATACTTTATCAAAATTAGAATTTGGTTATTCCAAGCTGTAGTGTGTCTAAATGGCAAACAGGGAAGACCCTGATATAAGAGCAAATCTTTTACCTTAGGAGAGAAAAGAATGCAGGCCCTTGGGATGAGATGTAATCAAAGGTTACTGATCATCCATACAAGGATCATGTCAATAATGAGGAGGTTTGCAGAAGTTGGAGAATATGACAAACTCCTAGCCATGGTCAGGAGACAGAAACTGAGGTGGTTTGGCCACATCTCATGGTCTTCTGGCTTAGCAAAGATAATTCTGCAGGGCACAAAGAAAGGAAAAGAAGAAGAGGTAGACAGAAAGATAGGTGGAAAGAAAATATTAAAGAGTGGACAGGGATGGACTTTGTTAGCTCAACTAGGGCAGCTGAAGACATTAGGCAGAAAAGGGATTGTGGTAAAGTGATCTGTGTTGCCCCAATCACCTCACAAGGTTATGGAACAGACTAGACTAGACTAGACCAGAAGGCCCTGACAAGACTGCCCCTTCTTTTCACCATTAACAGGATTATGTACAACACAGCCTTCCATTATCACCCTTCCATCAAGACTGAAATACTGCTGAAAGGGCTATAAAAGCTTCAAGTCATTCATTCATTCTGTAATAAGCATTTTCAATCAACATGAAATAACATCAAAGAAAAAACTTTAATCAGATCACTGTCTGAAGCATTGCTTTCAATATATAAAATTATAGTCTCCTACTGATGTTCATCAAAGTTAACCCATTATTGCCGAGTGGATTCTTCCATTTCACAGTTAGGACAGAACCATTTCTCGAAAGGTGTTGTCTGATTTAATTTTAATCATATTGTCTTTCTTCAGAATTGTTTGAGTTTTATGCAAACAGTGTAGACACTGATTAGATGCAGCATTTTGCGGCATCTGATCTGGGTCAACACTGTTTGCCGGTGTCAATTTTTGGGATGCTAGGCATTAAAGGGTTAAATTAAAAGATGGAAAAGTCCCAATGAGTAACTAACCTGCATGAAATCTCCATACAAGGCTGACATAAGAGCAAAGGCCATCGCCACTTGAAGGGTATAGAGCAGAAAAGCTGCAAAAATAAGGATTTTAGCAAATTCAAAACATTTATAATGTTATATAGTTCACTGGAGATAACTACCTTCTTATTTTGCATGTATTCTACATTTTTTTCTATGTCAAAAAACTTCAATATGATCTGCTGATTAATTTAATGTGTTCCTAAAAACAAGTTTTGCTATCTTTTCTGTTCAAATGTGGATAAAAGTTAGGAATGTATCAATTAGAGCATGACAGATGGCTGATATGGGGTCTATGCCCCTTACACAGAATTTTGGTCATGTTTGGCCAATATGGGTGAAATGATGGTGATAAAATAATCAAAGGGCTTGACCAGACTTGAACTCGCAACCACTGGATTATTAGCCCCTCTGCTAAGATGACCAGGGCCTCATTGTATTGTTATGTAGTAAGACTTTAAATTTATAAATGTCTTGTATGCAAAATGCTGCCATTTTTGCTGGAAAAAGTGAGCAGCTTATGCACTGCAAAGGTATCTCACATTTTTTCAGCTAAAGTTGTTGGTAAATTTGATTTAATGTAATGTATTTCTAAAATACTAAACAAAGAATCAGTTAATAACAACTGTTAAGCTATAAACGATGCAATATCAATGAATGTCAACCATATGAAATAAATTCTGAAGAAAAATTTTCTGGAAGCATGGAACACATCAAACAAGTTAAAATAGCAGACTTGGTTTAATAGAGATTATCCATGTGCAGTAGTGTAATATTGCAACACTGCCCATCCAGGCCCTCTAGCACTGGCTTAAGCTGAACTCTATTTTGAAACTGAATTCGGAGTGACTGGAAAACTCCGGCTTTACCCTTGAACATTGATCCTATTCGGACATTCGTAGTTTGTGGAGCTGATAGACCCAGTGGAGCTCCTTTCTCCGACGGACGGCAGTGCTTTTTTCACTGTCAGGGTCTGATGCTAAAATTTCAACAATCTGAATTTCATATGCTGTAGGGAGTAGTTGTTAGGTTAAAATGACTAGCGATCGGTGTGTCCCTTTTATTGCGGGTGTCACGTTGGTGCTCTATCATTCTGACCTTTGTCTTTCTATTAGTTTCGCCGACGTCTTGTTGTTTGCAAAGTTTGCATGTTATTAAATAGACAACATTTCTTGTTGTGCAGTGTCCTCTCAGAGGGAATTTATAATTGTACTATGTGCACGTATTAGTGAACACTTTAGATTTGTTTCTATCATGTGCAGTATTTACAATTTATCGTAGTACAATCTTGTACTTGTTTTTTTGCGTCAGGCCGTTTTTGCCCGCGTGTTTTTGAGTGAGTTTTCTAGAAGAATCTGAGAGTATGTCATACCAAGCTTTGGTAAAGTCGGTGTCGTCTTTGGCACTAATAGGCCGTTGATCGTAAGGCCAGATAGTGTGATGTTTCTTTCTATACATTCCCTTAGAAACTCGTTAATTGTCTTGTTCTTGTTAACTTCGACAGATAACCCCTAGTATCTTTGTAGAGTAGGTGAATTTCTAGTGGATAGCTCCTAAGTTTTCCTCCTCTTTGAGGTTTCTACGTCTCCGTCGTCCCTTGTCCGCTTTTTTTGGGCGTTTGTTAGACGACTGTGAACTGTCAGAAATCGACGGTGTTGTCAGAGTTAGTCCACTCATACTGGTGCTGACTGACATATCACTGTTATTCCTTGTTGGATTCCTGCTTCACCACTGAGCATAAGGACCAATTGCTAGCTTAACAAGGCTACAGCTTAACGTCTATTGGCTTCATAACGTCATTAACGTAATAGCTAAACGTCTCTTAGCAACATGCAAAAATGGCACCTACAACACAGGGAGGTTGATGCAAGCGAACATACGCTCAAGAAGCCTATTGACACAAAGCTGCCACATCAATGTTAAATAGTAAACTGTTACCCAGCATTCTTTAGTTTATTCTTTCCCCGTAAAACAATCAAAAAAGATGTCGCCATATACTATAATAAGACATAAGTAAACACTTTTATAGCTTATATGCATCAGGAGAGACAATATTGTAATATTACCTCCTGTTGCAACCGCAAAAAAAACGTCAAAAAAGATGACATTGCTACGAAGAATTGTTTGTCTACAGAACAGTAAATCTGTGTTGTGTGAGCGGTCACGCTCACGTGAGTGGTGCCGGTTTGGCGCCGCTCACGTGATCAACGGCGCCGATCACGTGAGCGGTGCCAGTTCGGCACTGCTCGCGTTATCGGCGGTACCTCTCACGTGGTCGGTCCAGCGCCGCTCACGTGGGAGGCTTATGGCCGCTCACACAACAATGGGGCCGCTCACGTGACCAAGTGAGCACCACTCACGTGCTAATTCGGAGCCATTTAGAGAGGCCCTGGGCCGCTCACGTGACAGGGAGTGCCGTTTTCGGTGCGGATCACGTGAGCGGCGCGCGGGACAATATAAACAAGCCAGCAACAGGCTATTTCAAACACGAAAATCTCTGAGGAGTCAGAATAATCTGACGAAACTAGTCAGAAACGTTGCAAAGCCTTATGAGTGCACATAAGCATCACGACGAGGACCCAGGGCTGAGTCACCAGTCACTACTTTCTATTTTGAAACTGACTCAGAATGAGTTCAATAATCCCAAAGAACAAGAAAATATATAATCTACACTATGATGATATACAGGCAGACTTTTTACAACCACCTCCTCACAAAATACCAGCCTTACCAGTAAGTATCCCAGGTGTGATGCCCTTTGTTGAATCCTGATAATTCTCATGGACTAGTTTACCACCATACCACAATGCTAGGGTTATTGACCCATACACCAGAACTCCAACACCACCCTCAAATATACCTGCAATATAACACCATGATTACCTTAACAATTCTAATAATAATTACACAGAAAGTGGTGTCTCCCTTGATTGTGCATTATCACAAAACACAGCTAACCTGAAAATTTGATGCAAAGTTGGCTGCCTATACAAATACACACAGCTTTTAGTTGAGATTGACAAAATTCCCACACATAATGCGTATTTGCAAGTTTGTGCATGCATAATAATGGTGTGTGTACATACAGTCAACCCTCTTTATAACGGCACTCATTCCGTCCCGACATGACCTTAGTTGTTAACCGTGGACGTTAAGCATCAAATCAACCAACCAACGGCACTCATTACAACAGCTAAATTCTATAATGTCATTTTGAAATGCACTGAATGGCTAGATTGTTCTAAATATGTATTCTTTACAACAGCAAATTCAGTTTAACAGCAAACTGTTTGGGAACAAATGCTGTCATTGCAAAGGGGTGGACTGTACTTTTTGGCCCCGACACCAACCAAACTAAAATTTTGGACCTAGAATACTACCTATCTGAAAATTCCCAAAATGAGAGATGTAAGCAGCCTGATGAGGGGCTATATTACAGAGTATTTACCCTTCCTCCTGTCTTCCCCTGGGGGGAGATTCCATCATAGAAAATCAGTGAGGTAAGAATTTATGAAAATTGGAACACAATTTCAAAAGAAGCAACTCTGCCATTTTCATTTTTGCCTCCTTTCTCAATGGGGGTCAACTCTTAAAGGTAAGAATTTGCTCCACTAGGGGAAAATCTCTTCCATTAGGAGAAGACCCCTTTTTCGAAAGACAATGCTGTCTACAGAAGCAAACAGGAAGTCAGAAAAGTTGTCTGCCTTTCAAAAATGGAACAAGAGGCCCACGGGCCACAAAGCTCACCAGATCTCTAGCTCAAAATTGCTATCAAAATTGCTGTCACATTTGTACAGGCTAATACAAAATATACAACTACAAAGTCTGAGCCTGACAGTCTGTTGAGTTGACAACAAAATATATAACTATTTTCCATATTTTGATTGCAGTAAATGCCATTTTTCAATTTTCCCCAGTATAAGTCAATGCAACTCTAAGTTTCCACAGCAACCAAACGAAAGAGCCGATTTTCATAAAAAACACAAACTTTCAACCCCCCAGCCTAAGGATACTACAGATGAATTCGGGCCTTATTGGCCCAGTGGCTTCTGAGGAGATAATTTTGTAAGTATTTTTTTTTCTCCATCATTATTGCATTTTGGTTTCCATGACAACCAGTAAAATGAACAGTGGGTCCAAAAACAATAAAGCTGATAGAAGACTTCTTAAGGAACATTTCAATAAAAGTTTTGTCACATATCTGCAATGGCTAGGCAGTAAATGCCATTTTTCAATTTTCCCCGTTATAAGTCTATAGGAACTCTAAGTTGCCATAGCAACCGAACTAAAGGACAGATTTTCATAAAATACATAAACTTTCAACCCCCCAGCCTAAGGATACTACAGATGAAATCTGGGCCTTATCCACCCAGTGGTTACAGTGGAAATAATTTTTAAGTATTTTTTTCCATTTTTTTTTCTTTTTGGTTTCCATGGCAACCAATAAAAGGGGCATTGGGCTAAAAAAACATACCACTGATAGAAGACATCTCAAGGAACATTTCTATAAAAGTTTTATCAACATGTCTGCAATGGCTTGGCAGAAAATGCCATTTTTCAATTTTCCCCACTACAAGTCAATGAGAACTCTAAGTTGCCATAGCAACCAAACTAAAGGGCCCATGATCATAAAAAACACAAACTTTCAATCCCCCATCCCAAGGATGCGATAGATGAAACCTGGGCCTTATCAGCCCAGTGGCTTCAGAGGAGATAATTTTTTACGTATTTTTTCCATTTTTTTTGGCATTTCGGTTTCCATGGCAACCAATAAAAGGAGCAGTGGGCCAAAAAACATATAGCTGATAGTAAACATCTCAAGGAACATTTCTATAAAAGTTTTATCAACATATCTGCAATGGCTTGGCAGAAAATGCCATTTTTCAATTTCCCCCATTATAAGTCAATGGGAACTCTAAGTTGCCATAGCAACCAAACTAAAGGGCCCATGATCATAAAAAACACAAACTTTCAATCCCCCATCCCAAGGATGCCACAGATGAAATTTGAGCCCAATCGGCCTAGTGGTTTCAGAGGAGATGTCGTTTAAAAGTGTTGACGGACGACGACAGACGACGACGACAGACGACGACGACGGACCACTGCCTATCCTATAAGCTCCCCCGGAGCCTTCGGCTCTGGTGAGCTAAAAACCACAGGAATGAATTTTATTTTTGTGGATTTCACCCATGTGTAAAGGCCAACAAATCACTCACAGACTGAATGAAGGGCTTAATGTTAAGTTTGAGAGTGTACCCCGGCGTTTACACATCCATAAAATCCACAAAAATAAAATTTGTTTTATATTTTCAACTTGATCATTTTTTTCTTAAAATTGTCAGCTATACCAAGTATCTTAGAAATCACTGCTAAAATAATAGTCCAAGTAGTTCCCAATTTGTGGGTCGGGGATTTATTGAAGCATCAACACCATTTTCTGTATGCCCTTGACCAGTCATTAGCAATTTGAGTTGGAACAGAATGAGATGTACAAATTAACAATAATCTACAAACCTCCGGCAGCAGAGAGTTTCTTTCCTACAGCATAACTTTTATTCACATCTTGTCCATAGGCATCTGCTGCTTTTCTTTCACCAGAGAATGTTCTGACAGTGCGTATACTGGATAGGTTCTCTTCTGCCTGGGTACCAGCATCGCCAAGACGATCCTGGAACTGTTGGCGAAGTTTTTTCATGTACTTGCCTAGATACAAAATAAAAGAATATGAGCAGCAACATGACAAAACCAACAAAGTGGCATGTGCATCCAGCGAAGACTCAGATCAGCCAGGGCATCTGCCCAGTCTCATCAGAGTCTATGCTGTCCACATGGAGCTTATTCTTGTATATTCTTCTTGTACCTATTGATATATATCCTCATACAACTACCTCTTACAAAAATCTTAACCTAGCAAAATCAGCCTAAGTCCGAAGTCAGTGGACCATGACATATGTGTCATCATGACCTTATTCTTGTATATTCCTGTTGTACTTATTGATACATATCCTCATACAAAATTCCAAGTTGCTTCAATTATAGGAACCCTAGCAAAATAAGCCTAGGTCCGAAGTCAGGGAACTGTGACATACGGGTCATCATGACCTTATTCTTGTATATTCTTCTTGTACCTATTGATATATATCCTCATACAAATTTCAAGTTGCTACAATAATAGGAACCCTGAAATCTACCTCTTACAAAAATGTTAACCTGAGTCTAACAGGATCACGTACATACCTATGGATGTACAGACGTACGGATGTATGGACAGCTGTACGTAATAACGTACACATGTACGCACGACCTAAACACTATATGCCCCCGGCATAATATGATGCAGGGGCATAAAAATGCAGGTGCTAGAAAAATGACCAAGTTTTTCTACAAATAGTAACATCAACCTAAGTTTGTCCCTAATATCCTGAAAAGCAAACATGAATCCTGGAATGCACTTATAATATGTCATCTAAAAATTTGCAAGTGTTAAAGAGTACCATTGACCTACCATATTGGACAGCACATAGAGATACGACTGGTACCACAGCTAACAAAACACCAGTGAGAGCTGCATTCAATGTAAACATCAGCACCAGGGAACCAATCATTTGTAGAACATACCGAGACAGCATGGAAAGATTAACCTGAAATGACGTATCATAGTATTCTTGATATCTTATTCCCTTGTCTAAGCACTGAGTCAGGTGAATTTAGATTTTTGGGGTTGTTTTGAATGCACATATAGAAAGACTATCTCTAATTACCATATTAATTTTAATAAACGCCCCTGCTCTAATAAACATCCCCTACCTCTTTTCAGAAAACAATGTTATACTAGCTTGCCTGAATTTCTGTGTGCTCCTCTGGATAAGGTAGCTCTTTGAAATGGGGTCAACTCTTAATAGAATGAATTTGCTCCTAGAGGAGCAAATTCTTTCCTTTGAGAAATGACCTCTACTGAGAAGGGAGGAAAAAAGAAAAAAATAGTAGGGATGCTTCCTCTGAACATATACTGATCACCTTTATATTGCTTATCAAAAGTGTTTTGGCAATGGCTGATTTACTACAATTTAGGCTTTAAATAACACCCCCTTTCACAAAATGCAACGCCCCCAGGGCCTTGAATAGGATTTAATCAGTATTATTAACTTCTCCCTAATGGAACTATATCCTGACTGGCAAAGGTTATACTCACTGTAACGGCATTTTGAAGAACACTCGTGTCTGAGGACAGTCTGTTACATAATTCTCCTGTTCTGAAAATATGTAATACATCAAATATACAAAGATGACAGACAGACTGACAAACAGAATCTCTGTTCAATAAATTCATCGTAATATGGCTACACTGTAGACAGTGTGTTAAAATAAAAACATAATATTTAAATTATCCTTTTCAATTCTTATTTATGCAGTCAAGCCAATATCTCCGAAAATTTCACAACTCATTTTTGTACAATATTGTCTTACAAATTTTGGGAAAAACTTATACTTTTGACGTTAAGCCCTGACCAAAGTGTGTCGGTCAGTTTGGTCCAATGGGAAAGGGTGAGATGATGGCAAAATTGAAATAATCCAAACTCTAGAGTAGAATTATGATCTGTGTCAGATGTCAGACGTGTACCCTTGACCTCTATATTATGAGACCAGAACCTTCTGGCCAACCCAGCAGACTGGTTAAAACACATTTGACTATACCTTTAAGGAAACGCAAAACAAAATTAACTATTACTACTCAATTAATATATTTTTTCATTAGTCTCATTAAATGTACTTATGCAAACTGTATGTCTCGAAAGCCAGTATAAAAATTATCATTCTTGAAAAAAACAGAGACCTGATAAAGACTTGTCCAAGGAGCAACTTATCATGATTTGCACTTAGTCTGTACACAAAATGTCTCCTAACTGATAAGGCAAATGAACAGTCCAAAACCAAGGAAGAATTAGCCCTTACAATTATATAATGATAACTTAAGGTAAATGGGTACACTTTCAGGGGGAAAAACTCTTCCTTTTTCATTTTCGCCTCCTTTTTCTATAGCAGTCAACTGCTCCTCTATGAGCAAATTCTTTCCTTTAAGAATGATCCTCCATTTGGAAGGGCTTCATCCTCCAGGGAAGCAAGCAGGAAGTCATAAAAGTTGTTCCCCTTTGCAAAAAGGTGGAAAATCATGCAAGTATATCCATACTCCTTAAAGTGTCCATTTACATAATGATATTACTACAATACCTGTTTGTGTCAAAGAAAGCCACTTCCTGTTTGATGATACTGTGAAATAGATCCTTCCGTAACCTAGCAACCACTCGGTGCCCAGCAAGGGTGAAGAGCCAGGACCTCACCATGGCAAAGGCCGCAGAAAGTATGTATATCAGGAATAAGGTGAGAACTGTTCTATTTAGTTCCTCTGTAAAACAAATTTTCAAATCACAGTTCTAGAGATATGTGTGCCAAATGCATACGGAAATCGTGCAGGTATTTTTTTATCTGTCCGTTACCATATTTCTTTTCTTATAAGAGGGGTTTTGCTTTGAAAACAATCCCAAAAATCTAGATTCATCTTATAAGACAGATCTAAATTTTTGGTTTTGTTTTTGAAATGAAAATCCCATCTCGTAACTGAATTTCATAATACATGCCGCGACACGAGAAAACCAACAATGTGGTTGTGCGCCCAGCGCAGACTCAGATTAGCCTGGACATCCGCTAAGTTTGACAAGACTCTTCTTTAAGTTCTCAAAGGGTTAGCTAAGGGTCTAAGCTACCTCCATGCGGAAAGCGAAGACTGATCAGACTGGGCGGATGCCCAGGCTGATCTGAGTCTGCAGTGGGCGCACAACCACATTGTTGGTTTTGTCGTGGCGCGGCTCATACTGATTTAGATATTTGGGGTCTTTCTAGGGATGGAAAAACATTTTATTTAAGGAATGAATTTTATAATTTTATTTCTATGAGGTTTATCGAAGTGTAAACTTCCCTGGGTTGCAAGCAAAGTGAATAAACCCCAAAACCAAATGTAGTTTACACTTTGATAAACCACAAATTAAGTTCATTGCTTATATTTACATTCATTTTAATCAAAACCTTGATGGAAATCTTGTAAAAGGGCTAAAATTGACACAGTAAAACATTTACATGCAGTTTTTCAACTGAAAGCGGAATAGCGTCAATGATGTCAAGACGTCGCCGATGTCCAATCTGATAGTAAGAGCCATGGTTTATTTTGACGTCATTTAAAATCAAGTGACATGTGATTATTGGAATGTAAACTACATTACGTTTCAATGGTTTACTATAGGGTTTTTTGGGAAATACAAAAAATGTTAATATAGCAGAATAAATACCGTACAACAAAAGTTGTGGTCTCACACTAAAATAATCTTGTTCAGTCAGTTCCAGTAAGAAAAAACACTGTTTTATAAGATACTAAACATATTTATTTACAGAAACAAGAAATAACAATGATTTTTGAATCAAAGGTTTCCATATCTGCATTTCTTTTGTTCAGTCATAAGTTTCTTTTGTTCTTTGAAGTTTTCTCCCCCCCCCCCCCCCCCTCCCCCCTCCGTATCAACCCCAAAAATCTAGATCTGTCTTATAAGGTGAATTAGTTTTTGAAGAGAAAAGCAGAATCACAAAGACTGGTTCAGATGTTTGGAGTAATTTAGCAAAGGAAAAAAATATTAAACGAATTAATGCAGAGCACAAAGACCACTTCAGTGAAAATTGAAGATTGAAGTTCATATTCCAGTATCAGTTGTTGACATAAAGCTTTCTTGCACACCGGATAAGGATATCCGCGTGCTTCCCCTGTACCTACAAATCTTATCTCACCAATGTTATCTCACCCAGGACCGGATAAAAATCATGAGCATTCAATGTATTGGTAGTATTGGAGGTCAAGTATCTGCGTCGTCAAGTGACGTTGGCGTTTTAGATGATTACGTCACGAAAACGGCAAAAATGACGTCAGTTCATGCACACCAGACGTTGACATAAAAACCGAATGGAGGTCGTTGAAAGTGGCGCCTTCTTTTGAAACCAAACAGAAACCTCTGAGGCACTAAAATTAGGCATTTTAACAAGTTCTAAAGATAATACAAGATGTGGTGTGCAAGAAAAAGTATCTATCCTGGGAGTGAGGTGCGGATAGAAAAATCCATCACTCGGGATCACTGAGGCAAGCCTCATGATGCGGAACAGTGACCCTCATGACAGATTTTTCTATCCACACCTCATACCCATGAAAAATACTTATAATATCAAAGCCCTGATATAAAAATCTATTACTTTATTTTCTATTTTATAAAATTACATGTACCTCTCTGACCAATAAGAACCTTCTAAAAGGCGGCAACAGAAAAAAAAAAAAATATCCCGACCCAAACTCTTCTGCATGTATAGACTGGGCTGATCTGAGTAGATCAGACTGGGCTGATCTGAGTCTTCACTGAATGCACATGCCACATTGTTGGTTTTGTTGTGTTGAGGCTCATATAAACTGTCAACACGCTATCTTACCCATACTGTGTTGTGCAGCATCTATAACCTTCCCAAAGAAAAGTGGTGCAACCATCTGTGAGCCACTGGATACAAACAGACACAGGGTAGCAACTGCAATCATAGGGGCTTCCTGGAAATATGAAATTTGGTCATTTCTTATCAGAGCTCCAGCTAAGATGGAGTGACAAGGATAATTCAAGGTAATTTTTCATAATTCTCTCTAAAACAATATTTTGTGACCCCCCCATTAGAACTGCCTTGCCAAGACAGTTATAATGGGAGGTAGCAGCAGCATGTATGTTTTCACTGTGAAACAGGAAAAATTATCTCTGAATTATCCTTAAATTGCCATCTTGTGTGGTGCTCTCATAAGGAATTAAAACACATAAGCAAAACCACAACAAGAGCTTCGCAAGCGGCGCATTATACGCCAGTTTTAGTGTCATGTAGGAGTTACAGAATGAACAAGATTTTTTACAGAAGGATGGACAGGCAGGCAAACAGGGGCAACAGCTCTTAAATTAATGACTACAACATTTAACACAGCAAAAACATGTACTATTAGTATACCAAAAACCAGCTTCCAAGGTGAAGCAGCTCTGAAGTTGAGAAATGCTAAAGCCTAAAGTCAACCAAGGGAGATAATTTATAAACTTAGTAAACAAGAGTTACCATCCTTGGTCCTAATATATTCCCTTGACTATATACACATTACCATTAAGTTTCATTAAAATATTTTGAACGGTTAAGGAGTTACAGAGTAAACAGGAAATTTATGCAAGGGCAAATAATTCAGGAAGTGAGTAAGCCAGAGTTGTGGTTCTTGCTCATGATATATTGCCCTATTATTATCGTCCAGATGGCATAATGAGGGGTCACAAAATATGTTTTTTTATTGAAAAATAAGAAAAACTATCTTCAATTATCCTAAAAACCTCCTCTTATCTAGAGTTCTGGCTTCTTACTTTTGCATTTTTTAACAAGAGGCCCAAATGGGCCTGATATCGCTCACCTGGCTATTGTGCAACGGAACCATTCTGATACAAAATTGGTCCAATTCCACTGAGAATTTCTCATTTTCACATTTTGCTACTTTTAGTAACAGAGGCCAACTTGCCTGGTCTTTATATATTTACTTTTGAAACACCTCAATGCAAGAATCATTTTGCCACAAATTTCATCAAAATCCATTCAGGGGTTACTGAGATATTGCCAGTTTCATGTTTTGTGCTATTTTTAGTAACGGCAGATGGCGGCCATCTTGGATTGCTAAAATGCAAAAAATCGAAAAGCCTTCATGCAAGGACCATTTTGACACAAATTTGGTCCAATTCCATTGAGATTTTCTGATTTTCACATTTTTCTATTTTTAGTAACAGAGGCCAATATGACTGGTCTTACAGTTAGATATTTTTGAAACATCTCAATGCAAGAATCATTTTGACACAAATTTCGTCAAAATCCATTCAGCAGTTACTGAGATATTGTCATTTTCATGTTTTGTGCTATTTTTAGTAACGGCAAATGGCGGCCATCTTGGAATGACAAAATGCTAAAAATCGAAAAAGCTTAATGAAAGGACCATTCTGACACAAAATTAATCCAACTCCATTGAGATTTTCTAATTTTCACATTTTTCTATTTTTAGTAACAGAGGCCAATATGAATGGTCTACAGTTAGATATTTTTTAAACATCTCAATGCAAGAATCATTTGACACAAATTTCGTCAAAATCCATTCAGCGGTTACTGAGATATTGTCATTTTCATGTTTTGTGCTATTTTTAGTAACGGCAGATGGCGGCCATCTTGGATGCCAAATTGCAATTAATCAAAACGACTTCATGCAAGGAACATTCTGACACAAAATTGGTCCAATTCCATTCAAGGGTTCTTGAGTAATTGTCATTTTTATGTTTGTGCTATTTTTAGTAACACCAGATGGCGGCCATCTTGGAATGCCAAATTGCAATTAATCGAAACGGCGTCATGCAAGGAACATTCTGACACAAAATTGGTCCAATTCCATTCAAGGGTTCTTGAGTAATTGTCATTTTTATGTTTGTGCTATTTTTAGTAACGGCCCCCATGGTGGCCATCTTGGATAGTCAACTGGCACAAAATTGAAATAATTCCATTCAAGAACCAATTCTGACCAAATCTGGTCAGAATTGGTTGCATTTTCTTTAGATATTGACATTTGAGCAAAATCGGCCTTGTAAACGCTAAGTAGGTCACTGTGACCTAATCACGCCTGGTAAACTATCACAGGTACCTCCGGCGGAGGTACCGATAAAAAGTTGTGACAGGCACCTGGAGCTGCCTGTGACTGTCCAAAAAATGACAACAAACGGTAGGTATTCCTCTTTTTTTAACAAAATATAAAATAACCAGGGAGTTTATTAAAAATCAAAAAGTGCTATTCGACCCTTATAGACATAAAGTTTTGTCACGCATTATATCCCCCTGAACTTTCCATATTAACCAAAGATATGACTTTTGAAGTGGCTTTGTTGTCAGCCCACAGTACTCAAAACATAAAGAATTCGGCCGTTTTTGGTCTTAAATGCAGTGATCTTGCATACGAATCTGTTTTTCTCGGCACACTGGTGTTAAGGTAACCCCCTTGCTCAAATATAAATGTCGACTGATTACAAATAAGGCTTGATTTTTCAAAACAACAGCTGGAGGTGTCTGCAATGGTGTGGAGGTGCCTGTGATGTAAGCAAATATAGTGAAAATCTGAATAGTTATTGCAGCTGGAAATATTGACATCTTCTCTAAACCACTGCCTGGAAAGAATCATTCATTCAACATCCCATTAAGCTATCATAATGCGTATATCATGAAATTCCATGTTAAAATTTCTAAAACCTCATCTCAAAGAGCTATTGCCCAATTTGTTTCCGCTTCTGTTAGTCAAACATTGACGAATTTCACATAGTTGCTGAAAATTATCTGCCTAATTCAGTGTTAGAATTGTTATGAAATGTGCCCTTAAATAAGAGTCAACTTTTTGTGATTGGTGATGACTGTGATCGGGAGGTGCTGGCTGTGAGTCATTCCAACTTGTCAGAAATTGTCTCGCTCACACGTCATGCCAGCTACACGTATGGTGTGTCAAACTGTCAAAATTGCCGATACCCGTCAACAGGCATACACGTACAGGTATCTATAGTGTTGATCCTTTTGGTACCTCAAATGTGTCGCTCGCATGTGTCGTATGACGCGCGCTGTATGTGTTAACTTTGTGGTAACTGGAGTGATAGGTGCTACAAGTGATTCAGTCTGGCTAGTTTTGAATTGCTGGCGCAAGAATCCATATACTTCCGTAAGGCCTACAGATTACATCATCGGCAGGTGACATGTTCTCAATATTACACCGTTTAGTATACTGAAGTGATCGGAATCTTACTGTAAATAACGTGTAATTCAAAGTCTCCGAATAGCCACTGCATCAAATTTGGTAACAAAAGAGCACTTTTTCTACACAAAAGTCATCTTCTGAAACGTTGTTTTTGCAAACGTTTCGAGTAGCTAGCATGACGTGTGACCTCGACAATTTCTAACGATTTGGAATGACTAACAGGCAGTCATCACCATTCACAAAAACGCTGCCTCTTATTTAAGCGCATTTCATAACTATTCTAACACTGAATTAGGCAGTAAATTTTCAACAGCTACGTACAACTCGTCAATGTTAGACTAACAGATATCGAGGGCTCAGCGCAAAAGGGTTGTAACTCTACTTTTGAAAACTTTTCAGGAGGAGCAAAAAACTGTTTATATTAATTAATATAAGTCAATGACATATCATTTACACATGAATTATAAAGTTGAGCAACTAAAATTATTGTGTGGTTACAAAAATAGAATAACTTTAATGCAAAAAGAGTTATTGGAAAAATTTGAGATACAACTGTTTTGCGCCAGAATGAGAGAACAATCTGATGATGAACTCTGTGCAAAAAGGTTGTAACTTGAAGTTACAACCGTTTTGCACTAAACAAAGGAACCATAATTACAATAAAATATTGTGCAAAAGGGTTGTATGTCTGAATAAAACCAATATAATTACAATTTTTATATAGGAATGAGTGTGATATTTGGCAATATTTATTTTTTAAATATCAAAAATTAAAATATTGTCACATATTTCATGAATAACTTATTTTTGTGAGGACAAAAGTTGATATTTTAAAAAAAAATTATCAAACAAATTCATTTACTAAACAAACTTCATATTTGGGCTTCTGTTGATTTTCTCTATTAATCCTTTGTAAAAAGTGTGTTTTCAAGGAGATTTAAAAGCTCCCACAAAATGACAAAACATAAAATTTGCAAAAATTAGTACACTCCAAACATTTGTATCATCACAGTAAATCACAACAATATCTTTTCCATGACTACCTGCTTCTTGTTCATTTATATGGTAAACAAATTTGTAAATCTGATTTGTAAAATAGTTCTGACAAAGTTCTGAAACTCATTAATTTTGCTAAATCTTTTAGTTATGTAAGTCAGACAAGTCTTCCCAGGGTACAAAACCATAAAAAGCCAGAAGTTAGTTATCCCACCCACACTTCCTTGAGTGTCTGAACTAATATGACCGCTGTACCATAACATGGATACAACTATAATGTTATAAAGGCCAAAGAGATGGTGAAAGAGCCAGAACACCTCTCGACAATGCTCTATGAGCCCTCTGCAACCAGTGCTGTGTGTAAGTGGTGCCCATAAAAGGAACAATTACATATCTAAAATAGTATCCTAGCTTTTTTACCAATAGTCAAGTTTAAAATTCCCAGCTGCTTGGAAAATTTGCTAGGAATGCCCAGGTGACTATAACTAGGTAATGTGCAATAATTCTGCAAAAGTAAAGCACTAATTCTGCAAAAGTAAAGCACACCTATGACCCCTTACAACCAAATCAAGCATTGTCAGCATTTGCACCCCTCTAAAGATTAACTAAACGTTTTTTGGAACTTCCCAAACAAAAGAAGACAACATGGAATTCCCAGGTCCATAGGCATTGGTACCATTTCCAAAACAGTGAAATAAATTACAGATTAACTGCCCAACAATACCTAATTCTTCCATAGATGATATGCAAAATAGTTATTCGACAAGATCAGTTTGTGTACAGGATAGCTTACCCGCGTGACAGTGCCTTGCCATCACATATAAATCTTTTACCAAAATATTCTTTTATACGGACAGGGACATGGACGCTGACACTGACCCCAATGTTAGGGTGTCAGCAACAGCTGTTTTGCACTTTCATAAATCAGAATCCCGTGTGAAAAGTACCCCCAATATCAGCAAAATCTATACCATGTCTTCACTGATTTCAAAAAAAGCCTTCAACAGGGTATAGCATGCAGCCCTATGGGCCACCATGCGGAAGTACAATATTAGTGCAAATCTAGCTTGCCCAATTAGGCAGCTCTTCGACAAGGCTACAAGTGCAGTCCAGAAGAATGGCAGCACGGATCAGAACAGCAATTGGAGTAAGGCAAGGATGTCTTTGTCACCCACCCTCCTCAGCATTTTCTTTGAACAGATCATATCTGATGCATTGGAAGAACATGATGGAAAGGTTAGCATAGGCAGCAGAATTATTATTAATCTTCAGCTTGGTGATGACATAGATGCCTTAGCTGAGGAAGAGCATGAAGTAGAAGATATATTTGAAAGACTAGACAAAACCCAGACAAGGTGTGAAATGGAGATCAGTGCGGAGATGTCCACATTGACGACAAACAGTGTCAATGACATCCAAAGGCAGATCAAGGTTAAAGAAAAGAAGCTGGGTACTGTTACAAGCTTCAAATACAGGAAATGGCTTCCGACAGGAGACTCTCTCAATGGTTTTACAATTAAGCCACTTCAGGTCTTACAAAGCTGAAGCAAAATTAGAGATATCACCATATCTCTTGGATCAAAGGTGAAACTTAAGTGCTCCCTTGTCATTTCCATATTTCTGTATGCCCGTAAATGGTGGACCCTGACTGCAAAATTATAGAAAAGAATGCAGGTCATTGAGATGAGATGCAACCAGAGGTTATTGAACATTTCGTACAAGGACCACATATCCAATGAGGAGGTTGGCAGAAAGATTCAAGCAGCAATTGGAGAATATGATGAACTGACAAGAACTGGTCAAGAAACAAAAGCAAAGGTGGCTTGGCCACATCTCAAGGTCTTCTGGTTTAGCAAAGTTGATTCTACAGGGCACAGTATACAGAAAAAGAAAGAAGAAGTAGACAGAAGAAGAGGTGGGAAAACAATATTAAAGAGTGGGCAGGGATGGACATCCCCAGCGCATTAAGGGCAGCTGAACACAGGACAGTGTGGAAAGGGATTGTTGAAAAGTCATCTGTGATGCCCCAACAACCTTGTGAATAGACCTAAATATAGGGATAATCTAAGAATACATGAAGACAGATGCACCTCTGATACTATGATGCATGTTGAAGTAACGTTCATTTACCATAATGTAGACATAGTGATTGAAACTGTCACAAACATCCGTTTTGATAAGAAAAGCCCCACCCCATTCCCAAATACACACACACAATAATTGCACTAAAGGCTGACATGGCCGTGAACCAGATACTTCCTTTTTTCCCTCACTATTTTCCGAATATCAGTTTGGTCAATTCATTTTTGTGTCCTCCTCTTCATAGATTACATGTAGGTTTCATTGGCCTGTACTGTCATCACTGTTTTATATGTCTTTCACATGAGGCTTTAAAACCTTTGGTCTAGTTAATCAGTGTTCTGCTCTTGAAGGAACACTTTAAGATTTTAATTTTATGCTAGGCATGCAAGAGATTTTGAGAGGATAGATGTTTGAATTTGTATCCTGCATTATCCCCACTTATCCATGTTGTGTCGCACCAGCCATTTGGAATGGGTTAATACTCTGACCTCATAATTCAGAGGTCATGGCTTCTTGTACAGTCTTGTCCACATTCATCTCTATGCCTAGGCCACATTCATCTCTATGCCATTATATCAAATATATTTCACCCATTCTTCTATCAGCTCAAAATGACTTCAGTACTGTTGTAAAAGCCATAAAATCTTACACAAGCCATACATTCCCACTAAACACTTCATTTTGGGCAGCCATTGCTCATGATACATACAGTCAGATGCTCACACACAATTATCACTCACAAGTGAATTATCACAAGATCTTGGTCAGCCTAAAAACTCCCTATTCTCCATCTATCATTCTCACATGATCTGAATGTTTTTCCCATTGATCATATAGAAAGTAGCGTCGTGTGAACATTTGTGATAAATTACGTTGCTAACGCTCATCGTGTACAATCTGCGCTTTGATGATGTCGGATGTAAACATTTACATTCTAGTGACGTCTGCCTCAAAATTGTCATTTGGAAACATAGCAATATCCTTGCATTTTCATTTTATATAATGTTAGAATCAAAATAACTTTCCCTTACCAGTAAATTATTGCTGATTAACACATTTTACTTTACCGGTAAATTATTGCTGATTCACAGCTGTTGTCTGGCAGATATGAGTACGTTATTAATTCACTCCGGCTTCGCCATCATGAACTAATATTTCTAAATCTGCCCTCCAAGAATATGTGTTAATTCAACAGTGTCATCAGTTATCAATATTTTACTTCTCTTTTGCGCTGAAACTATTTTGCAAATTGTCAGTATAGTTTGTGCAAAACGGTTGTATCTTAAGTTACAACTGTTTTGCACAAACAATACTATGCTGTCTGAGATACAACCTTTTGACAAATTGGCTTTTTTGAGATAAATACATAAGATATGATTTTCATATTTTATCACATTATGTATTAAGGAGAAATAAAGTAGAATATGCAAAAAAGTGACATTTGTGAAAAAACATAGTTACAACCCTTTTGCGCTGAGCCCTCGATATATGGAAACAAAACGGACAATAACTCTTTGAGATGATCTGCTTTGGATTTTGGATTTCTGTTGAGAAACATCAATGTTATGTGTTCTTAAGTCCGCTTGTCTGTAGTCTTCTGGCAGTAAGGTCCTGTACAGCTGCCCACTTTGCTTTCTGGTTGTTTTGTAATTTAAAATATAAAATGGGTAAAACAGAAGTTAGCGTTGTTTTCATTTGGGGTAGGTGAATTTCCACCTGTCTGGGAAAGAGCTCTTTATTCGGTTTACCATGCGTGTCTTTTATGAACTATTGTCAACGTATACTTACTTCCATCTTGGTTTTGAGAGCAGGATGTAGAATCCGATTGTATAAGTTCATGATCACTGTATGTCGTTTTAACAATACTATTCTTGATATTCGCATTATGATACGGTAGATTAAATTGCGACGTTGAATGAACGATTCTTTCAAGGCAGTGGCCTAGAGATGAAGAATATCAATATTTGCAACCGCTATAAATCTTCAGATTTTCGCTATATTTTCTTACATCACAGGCACCTCCATTCCGTCACAGGCACCTCCAGTTGTTTTTTAACCGATCTAGCCTTTTTTGGAGTTTATCCGCATTTTATTTGGGCAAGGATGTTTACTCTACGTCAGTGTATCCAGATCAACAGATTCTTATGCAAGAAAAGTGCATTTAGGACCTAAAACAACCGATTTGTTCTTGTTTTGAGTACTTTCGACTGACCTTACAGCCACTTCAAAGGTCATATCTTCTGTATATATGTAAAGTTCCCGGGGATATACTGTGTGACAAAACTTAATGTATATAAGGGTCGAATAGCATTCTTTGATTTTCAATTAACTCCCTGGTTATAATGTATTTTATCAAAAAAGACGAATACCTACCGTTATTTGTTTATTTTTGGTCCGTCACAGGTAGCTCCGGATACCTGTCACAACATTTTATCGGTACCTCCGCGGATGTACCTGTGATAGTTTACCAGGCGTGCTAATTCCGCAATAGATTTTTTTTATTTTTATAATTTTTAATACCAAGGTCCCACTTATGTTCCATGCAAACTTTCAACCAAATATACCAAATGGTTCTGGAGAAGAAGTTGATTTTGTTGTTTTTGCGATTTTTAGTAACAGCAGCCATCTTGGATTCTTGACCTGACCCAATTTTACAATTTTGAAACCCTGCAGTCTGGTCATGCTCCATGTGAAATTTGAGATCCATGGGCTCAGTGGTTTTAGAGAAGAAGTTGTTTGAAGTTGTTTCAATAGGTCATTTTTTGACATTGGCATTTGAGCAAAATTACACACGTAAACAGAAAGTAGGTCACTGTGACAAAACTCCGCTACAGATTTTTTTCATTTTTACAATTTTGAATACCAAGGTTTCACTGATGTTCCATGCCAAAATTCAGACAAATATACCCAGTGGTTCTGGAGAAGAAGTTTATTTTGTTGTTTTTGCTATTTTTAGTAACGGTGGCCATCTTGGATTTTCAACCTGACCCAATATTACAATTCTGAGACCCTGGAGTTAGGTCAGGTTCCATGCGAAATTTGAGAACCATGGCACCAGTAGTTTTACAGAAGAAGATGTTTGAATATTTGTTTTTAGGTGTTGACGGACAAATTTCGTGACGACGCACGATGCACGACGCATGCCGGACGCATTGGTATGACAATAGCTCACTATGGCCCTATTGTCATAGGGCCATATGACAATATGGTGAGCTAAAAATATAAATGACTGACATGTTGTGAGTCATTTAGGGCCAGGTGAGCTAAAAATATAAATGACTGACATGTTGTGATGTTACGTACAGACCTGCCTTTGTGTGGCAATTAGGCAATTATATTGCGATCATGTTTAAGATGAAATCAGAATCATACCAAAGCTCATACTCCCAAAATTTTAGCCTATTTGCAGCAATGACATCTGTTCACCTGAGCTCCAAATAAGGTAAGGTTTTTTAGATGTCTTATTTCTCAATAAAAGCATACATTGTGACCATTCATTAGAACCGTCTCTCTAATGGTCACAACATGTTTTTGTAGAGAAATTAAGAAAATTATCTCTGACTTATCCCTGTTAGCCCTTCTTATCTGGAACACTGTATGTACTTACCGGCTTTGCTAAAGATATCAGTCTAAGGATGTCCACCTTCTTTGTTACCGGATTTCCATCTTTGTCAACTTCCTGTCCGTCATCATTGTATAAATGGAGAATACGTATAACTTTTAACTGTCTCATAGCTCGGTAACTAAATATAAACAGCCCTAGCTCGACTAGAGTAAAAGCTACTGCACTTATCACTAGAGCATTATATGTTGGATGCATAAGTATATAGTCTGCTTCATGTAAGTATGCATTTAAAATCAGGCCACCTTTTGTCGTTGAATATGCTAAAACTGCTAGACTAAATAATATATGTACAAGATGCAGTATATGTTTCATAGTATTTAAACTTCTGTTGAAAGGGTCTTGGATTTGTGACAAAGAAATTGACTCCAAGTATGAGATGAGGGGAGAGTGAAGGATGACCTTAGCTGCTGACACAAGGGCAAGGTCAAACACAGATTCTTTAAGGTGAAAGTGGGTGATGTTGTCCACGAAGTAATCAGAATTTCCACCTGGAAAACAAAGAAATATATTGTAAGTACCGTAAAAGTTCTAAATATTGGGGCAGATAGGTCTGAGCAAACAGTGCAGACCCAGATCAGACTGCTCCTGAAAGAGCAGTCTGATCAAGGCCTACACTGTTTGCCATTCCATAGATCTGCATCTTCTAAATGCACACCAAACTTTCCAATATCAAGGACAGTTCGGGTAATCATTTTAGGTGTCCCAAATTTTCTAATTTATGGTTACTGTACAAGTATCTACATACACTATTTCATAAACTCTGGACTGCAGATATGATACAATTAAAACTCTTTACAAATATTTTGCAAGCTCATCTACAGATTTAGTGAACAAGAACAGAACAAGAAATGAATGTAAATACTATTGTTTCTTGCTTCATGCAATTTCCACCAATATCCAGTTAAACCTAGTTCAGAAGTTTTCAGTTAAATTTCCCTATCTTGGTTGCCTCGCCATACTTCCTTAACATAAGTAAACATTGAAAATGCCAAAGCATAACTACAAGCCAAAATATATGGTTTTTGGTCATATTCTTGCAAGTTATAATTCGGAAGTATGAATTAAAGGGTGGCCTTTAAGGATAGTATTTCTGTTCATGCCCTTAAAAAATGTATGTTGTGCCACACAAAAAACTGCATTGTCACAATGCAGTTATAATGACAGGTCACACAACATATATTTTAGAGATGTAAGAAAAATACCCCATAATTATCCACAGCTGCACCCCCCACCTCCCCGCCACCACTACCACCCCCCTCACCTTACCTTGACCTCTGACACTTACCAACCAACCAAAGGACCACTGACACAATTCCATCTATAAATATCACCGCCAGCACAAGATTAACGTAGCGTAGCATTGGTAGCGTGTATCTATGGCGACGGCCCTCTAACGACACACCAGCTTCTTCATCCATGTCTGTCACAAGCGGAACATTGCCGTTTGCTGCTGACTGATTTTTGTCCATTTTAGTTCACCTGCAACTAATAAACAAGAAAAGGAGTTACCAATCAAATTAAAGAGAATAAAGAAAAAATATAATTATGTAAAGAACTAAATAAAAGAGACTTTAGAACCTGACCATCACTTCAAACTCAATTTTACTTCTGAGGTAAACTTGACTTTAAATTACCATAGATTTACACCAGAATCTATCAATTCAGTGCTCTAGATAAGAAGGGTAAGATAAGATAAAATGAATTACTGACAACTCGCCCCAAAGACAACTTGCCCCAAGAAAACTCACCCCACCTTCAGGTGACAACTCGCCCCACATTGTGAGACAACTCGCCCCAAAGACAAACTCGCCCCACAATGCCCCACATTCTGAGACCACTCGCTCTTCTAAAGAATTCTGCCCCGGATGACGGCACTTGCTTGAAAGATCTCTCAATGACCAACTGCAGTACCCTCAAACCTCCCTGTTCAGCCCCTGGGTGTACCAGGTCATCTTCGTAGTGCTTTGGGTATCTAATACATTTAGCAAGGTCCACGTACTCACAACCAGGGTCACGGCTAAGTTCCTTTTTCACTGTGTCGTTGATCGCTCGTCTGACTTGATGCCACGAGTATGACTAAGTTTATTTTTTATCATATGTGGATATGTGACTTTTGGAAATAATACAGAATAACTGAAAAATGAAAAAAGGGGAAGAACCAGTCACCTTAAGTGAATGGTTCTTCCCCTTTTTTTCATTTTTCAGTTATGCTGTCTTAAGTGAATGGGCTCTGGCTTGATGCCCCGAATATGACCATGTTTTAATACTTATGGACTATATGGACTATAAAACTAGTACTAAGACAAAAAAAAAGGCCAGTAAATGGTTGTCAAAAATGGCTAGACTAATATTTCAATATCAGTATAGCCATTTATGAGAGCAAGACCTAGTCACTCCAGATCGTGGCACCAGCTGGAAACTATGGATGGGGCTGCTGAAATTTAGGCACAACCACCTGATGTGTGTATATGAACAGCGTTTTATTCTCTTTTTGTGTAGAAATAAACCTATTCATAGGCTAACGTGGCTGTTTGACTTCCCAGTGTCCAAGTTTAATTCCAAGTTGAAGACTACAAAATTGGGGCGAGCTGTGTTCTGGATCTGGGACAAGAACGTAGTTCTAGTAAGGTGAGTGTCTGAGAATGTGGGGCGAGTTGTCTTGGGGCAAGATTTTGTGAGGCGAGTTGTCTTGGGGCTAGTTGTCCTGATTCCGATAAAATCTATTTAAAGTCAGCAAGTTACATAACAATACAACATAAGTGCTTGATGAGCTTTTGAACCAAATGGTAACAGTGATAATTTAAGAATAATTATCCATATCTCACCATAAAAATGTTCTGACCCTTCACTAGAAGCCTCTAACCGACATGTTCTAATTTGGGGTGGGGATGGGGGGTAGGGAGGGTTAATGAGGGGTTCTGATGGGGGAAGGGGGTTCAGAACAAATTTTAATTGAGAAATAAGAAAAGTTATCCCAGAATTATTCTTAAAAAAAAAAAAAAAAAAGTTATCTGGAGCTTTGTATCATAACACCCAGTGACCTCTTTCTGACTATACTCTTCAACAGTGTAACTGCTGTTATAAAGTGGTGGATAGATAACTGAGGTTCTGGAGGACCATATCCTTTTATTTCAAACATAGTCTCTTAATGTTTATGGCCAATGGTACCTGTACACTTTCAGGGGGAAGAAACTATGCCATTTTTATATTTGCCTCCCTTTCAAATAGGGGAAAGAATCTGCACCTGAAGGAGAAAATGAGCTGCTACACAAGCAAACCAACAAATTGGCACGTACGCTCAGCAAACAAGACTCAGATCAGCCTGGGCAGCTGCCCATTCTGATCAGAGTCTTTGCTATGCTCTTAAAGGGTAGCTAAGGGTCTAAGCTAGCTCCATGTGGACAGCGGAGACTCTGATTAGACTGGGCGGATGCCCAGGCTGATCTGAGTTTTCGCTGGGCTCACATACCACTTTTTGTCGCGGCTCAAATTCTTTCCTTTCAGAGCAGACTCCATTTTGGAAAGGCTCTGTCAGAGACGCAAACACAAAGTCATAAAAGCTGTTTCCTTTTGTAAATATGGTGAATAAGCATATCAGGGCATCACTTCTGATCTCTGAGAGAAGCTGACCCAGGTCTAAATCACATACTACAGTGCAAGACAGACTGCATCCACTACATTAGCAAGAAAATATGACTTCTTCAGCTTTCTATCTATCTTCCATTACGTCTTAACCCCCAAGGGGGACACAGACGGTGTACTTGTGTACACTCCGGTGTTGCAGGATGAAAGCCTACATATAGCCATGTAGCTATAGTAGGGATCTTTAACCTGCACAGGGGATGACTCTCCCTGCACAGGGGGCCTCCAGTTAACGTCCAGATCCGAAGGACGGCACACTTGTTAACATCATTCCTGCAAATGATGCTAGAAAAACGTGTTCAGACATAAGAAGACTTCACCCCGGATGAGGATCGAACCCACAACCTCTGGTTTCAGAGTCCAGTGTATTAACCACTGAGACACCGCGCTTTCCATGGCCATTGTGCTTTCCATAGCCACTGCGCTTTCCATAGCCACTGCGCTTTGCATAACCACCACGCTTTCCATATTGCATTTGCAATATCAACAGAATTAAACAGAAGGTCTTGCTGAGGTAAAATGTACAGGCTAAAAATATGAAAATCTTTCTTGAGGTTTACCTTATTTATCTTACCCTCTCAGAACCAGAACTGTTAACTAACTAGTAAGTGTTAGACCTGCAGCTTGGACAAAACGAGTGCTAGACCTGAAATCTGCATTATCTAATCATTGTCTGGTGTAACTGCATATATCACCAACCAGCGCGCAGGCGTAATTGAGCTTGTGAAAACTTCCTCCTCTGCTGAAGCTCCAGAGATTTGCATCTCAAAATTTACCTCTTTGGTTATGTCAAGAGATTGAATTTTCTAGCTGTCCCCATTGCGAATAAATGTCTGCTTGATGTGTCAACAACAATTGTTGAGGTGAAGGTATGCTGGTATGGCACGGCGACCGTGTAAATAACCACCAAATTATGCAACTGTACTTACCTACCATTAACAAATCGCACAGAAACAGATATACAGCTATCTAAGAAGGAGACTGTACTTTATACAAATCTCTATATCTGCAAGAAGTGTCTGGATAAGCCACGTAAAACTGATGTAATCTAATTTACTACATGACAGTCATCGCTGGATTTTGACAGTCACGTTCCAGAAACTAAACTATGCTTTCGCAATGTGCACGTCATAGTTTTTTTAAATATATGAACCCAAGTGTTTTAATCGCCAGACATCAAAATGATATTAAGCCAGGTATACTATGTCAAATAATAATTTTAAGATAGAAAACAATAGCAAAGAAAACGCGTAATTTTTATATCTGAAATATTTTGAATACTTTAACTTAAGGCTTAAGTGAACATTACGTTTAGTAATTAAAATCGAAAGTAGACTGGTTTCTCTACATCTGAGGGTAGAACCCAATATCAAAATTGACGTCTGCTTCTATTAACGCTAATAGGTAGATCTAGTATTGAAATACTGACCTTGCTGAATAATTACTACTGAATTCATCATACAGAATATGGAGCAGTTTCTCCAGCATTAGATTTATGAAAATGAAAGTGAACAACAGAGACAACGCATTTTCCTTGGACTTCATGGACTTGGCATTACCAGACTTGACCTACAAGCCCGACAAGAAGACAATTCAACTACATTAATTAGAAACTTTGATGGAAATGTCTACACCACTGGCCGTTTAAGGTAAACTTAGCCACCTCATCCAGCAAAAAAACAACAACAAAAAATCTCAGTCCACCATACTGCTTTCCCAGATATAGCATGGCTATATGACCTGAGGTAATGATCAACCTGAGGTAATGATCAGATAAAGGTCGTCTCAGTATCGAGAGGTTGACAAGACTACGTTGGGCTAACGTTGACTAAAGGTTATCGGGTTGGTTGAGCCAACTTTCGATGTCAGCGTTGGGCCAACGTTACTCTGTTCATGTGGACCAGGTTATGGCACCTAAACCCAACATTTAATTAGCAATGAAAGGTGATTTTCTTCTTCCCTGAAAAAAGAAAACAACAACAAAAAATCTCAGTCCACCATACTGCTTTCCCAGATATAGCATGGCTATATGACCTGAGGTAATGATCAACCTGAGGTAATGATCAGATAATGGTCGTCTCAGTATCGAGAGGTAGACAAGACTACGTTGGGCTAACGTTGACTAAAGGTTATCGGGTTGGTTGAGCCAACTTTCGATGCCAGCGTTGGGCCAACGTTACTCTGTTCATGTGGACCAGGTTATGGCACCTAAAACCAACATTTATTAGCAATGAAAGGTGATTTTCTTCTTCCCTGTGAAGCAGCAAGTAAAAACTATCAATTCCATGCTCACAGAGAAGGTGCAGCGATTTAAACTGTTAACGTTAAATGCAGTCCTGAACACACAATAACTTTACGCTGCTTCCATAGTAGGGATCTCCTGTCCTAGTTATATCGATTTCATTCTTCTTGAGCGAGTTTCTGCGTGGCATGTACACACTGCATATGCACAAAGGGGGAGCTGTTAGCACCTCGGCTGCAGCAGTGCTGTTGCCTCCAGCTGAGAGCTTCTTCACTGCGTGGTTAGGTTTTTACTGTACAGTATTGCTACTCCACCATATCCCCAAGGCTTTTGTGTTGGGGGGGGGGGGGGGGGGGGGGGGTTGAGGGTTGTCGTCGTCAACAGCCTTGCTGTAAGCAGAATGTGAATAGAAAGTCTTCTTTAGGTCTTGAAGTTGGAAATTAAAGAGCCATATACCCTGGATAGCTAAAATATTGCAGGTTTTTAGGAGAGCAGTGACACATGCTGCATTGCTTTCGACATTCTTGACATTAATTGTCCCTATCTTTAATAACTCTGTCTCCTGCATGTCGTCTCTGAGGCTCGGCCTGATCCTAAAAAGGCTTCTGTGGGTGTGGTTTGTCAATGATTAGTCCATCATTTGTTGTGTAGCTACTACTGTCAATGTTGAGTTTTTTGGGAATCTGTTCTATATCCTATTGGGGATTTAGATTGGGATGCCTGCCCATCAGATGAGTTCATGTGCACGTTAAGCCCATCCATACTTCTATCCTCTACTACAGGAGAAATCGACTGAGGGAGGGGAACTTTTTACTACGTGGTCTGGATATGACATCCACCTCTTCTGACCCATTATGTGATCTTGACAGGACATCTACATCCTCTGACCCCACTAAGGGAGAACACACTTGGTCCTCAGTGTAAGGAATTGGCGATTGCTGCGATATCCCTGATGCAGGCTGATTCTCATTCCGCATTGAGGAGCAACTTGCCCGAGTTGTCGAGGACTGGTGATTGATTTCTACTTCGATCATCCGTCTGGGGCAGGATGTGCTCACCCTCAGGGTGGGTTGGTACATATACTGAAGATGTTTTGGGTACCGTTCTTTCCTGTCCTCTGGCAGGTACCACGGGGACAGCAAGATGTACACGCTGTAACCTCCCAGAAGGCTGATAAAGAGCAGAAGGATCACTGAGACGTTCATTATAAACAAGTGGTGGTTCCTGAAAACTGCTTATTCCTTACCCTGGAAGATGGTGAGCTCTTGGGTGAATTTCATTCTGGTTAAAAATATTTAACGGTAGGGTGGTTGGGTGCCCTACCGGGCGCCCATGTAAGCCTGAAATCTGTAAGGGAGGTTGTTGGCGGATTGTTTGAGGTATCCCACCCATCCCCCATTGCATATTCCCTCCCCCAGTTGAATTCCCATCATAACATGGCTGGGATTGTAAGTATGGTTTAATAATGGTTGGACGTTAGGTGTTTGGTAATGGGTATTACTATGATAGGGAAATAATGGCGGAAAATAGGTCTGGTTGAGCCCCGGGACTTGCACATATGGATTATTGACGTGGCCACACCGAGCCGACGCATCAGTTGACTGTTTCTGGTTTAGTATATGTAGTTCCATAGTCTGGACTCTGGATTTCAATTGTTCTAACTCTACATTTTGGATACTCTCCCGGATATCTTGTAATTCCTGCTCCATCGCAGACCGAGGGAGGGTGGACTGTGCGTTACACGTGTCATGCACAACATGCGTGCATCCCTTATTTAAGGGGTTAGGAATTTCATTTGAATTGGCTATAATACTACTGTTGACCCCTGAATCTAAAGAGCCCGAAAAAAAACCCCTCCTTAGACCCACCTTAAGCAACAGCCACGTCTAATCAAACCCATCCTAAGCAAATAGTTGATCCGGTGATGGATGACTCTCTGCTTCATCAGACCCACCTTAAGCAAACAGCCATGTCCATGAATAAATGCAGACCAGCAGGGAAAACGCACCATGTCCCCTATCCCGCAGAAATATAAGACTTCTGAGAGTACTCATAATAACCTGAGCAATAAACAATCCTCATCCTCTGACGGTTCATTAAAAAAGAAAACTAGGGGCCCTGAAGAGCCCTGTACAAGATTAAGGGAAAACCTCAAAGTTGGTTCCGGTAACCGGGCACAGGAGGTGGGTGAGGGGCAGGGTGAAGGGAAGACGTGTTTTGGAATAGAGCTTGCATTATTTGAATATTTTAATGTTTTATTTGATGTTTTATAAACTGCGGGTGAAAGAAAATATTTTAAAGTCTGTGTACATAGACTTGTGGCGAAGGAACTGTAAATAGAGCTGTTACGGTGTTGCTGAGAAAAAATAAAAGAAACAGCGTTGCAAGAACAAAGAGCGGCCACCTTGGATTTTGTGGTTTCGTGAAGGTTTCCTTTCCAGATTTGGGTCTCCGCTTGTTCTCCCCAGCTCCCTGAAAATAAATAGCCATCCTCCCCAGCTCCCCAAAAACCCCTGGGAGGGAGGGCCTCACTATTACAACGCTGATAAATCAGCGGTTGTCCCAAGAGGGACGGGAAAAGATTTTCAACAAGAACAAGCTGCAGCAATGAATTTAGCATAGAATTACAATTTGATAGTTATATTAAGGGTTAAGCGACAGTTAAGTGTTGGACTTTCTAAAAAGTAACGACTGGTAAAAAAATAGTATAGGTTTTTGGTAAAGGGTACAAGGTTTTGGGTCACTGTAATCCTTGGACCAAATCACTTGGACCATTGGACCTTGGACTGGTCCAACTCGGACTGCACTAGTGTAATCCTTGGACCAGTTACCTGTTGGACCAAACTGATACAGGTACTTTGGGTGATTCAATATACAGTGATTATTAAATCTAAGTGTCATTTCACACCTGAGAACCACTTGAAACTTGTGATAGAATAATACTTAAAGACAGAACATCTCTGCCGGGGGGTCTGGTTCCCAGCAATAGCATATGATACCTGTACAGGTAAAGGTGTGAAAATTTATTCAACCAATCAGCGGACCAGAATTACCAGTTATAATGATTTCATTGGCTGACTTGAGGTGTTGACACTTTGTGATCATGAGAGAGAATGACACTGTGGCAGTTAATCCTCCTTATATAGTACCATCCCTGTCTTTAAGACTTACCGGCTGTTTAATAAGAAAAATAAAATATTGAAAAAGCAGAAAAGAATAAGATATTGAAAAAGAAGAAAAAATAAATATCTACATTATCCAACTTTATATTTATAATTATGTACATGTACAGTATTTCAATTTATTTATTCATGCATCTATATATTATTCCATCAACTATACTAAAAAAAAACCTTTTTGCATGAAATTAATAATGTATTACTTTACTGGTTGCCTGTTGGGCCAAACTTTATACATGTATAGACATTTAAGATTTTTTTTAATATATGATAAAATTAATATGACTGTTGAAAAGATACATTGTAATGAGTTATGCTGAAAGAAGAAAGGGAAGGTACTTGCTGAAGAAATTAAAGAAAAAATTTAATTGCAGAATATATTAGAATATGACAGTTGAAAAGATACATTGTATGAGCTAGTATGCTGAAACAAGAAAGGGAATGTGACTGCTGGTGAAATTGATATATATAATTGAGCCAGTCTCTGTGAAAACCGGGCTTAATGACATACAAATAAAAAATTAACTAACTGCATCACTGAAAAGTATTATCTTTTCTAAACATTTCCTGAAAATTTGCGATGGTTACCATTATTTATTACTGTGATATAGACTTTAAAAGCACACAGGTAGTGCAGTTTCTTTATATGACGTTATTAACGTCATGCAAGTATGTTTTGACGTCAACGTCATTACGTTTGTTGAACGCGCTTTCTGTGCTTGTTACACAAAATAACTCGAACAAACAGTGTGTTTGCTCATTTTCAATGTGTATTTAATAGCACACACATGACAATTTGCATGATTAAACCTTCTTTCTCAAATAATAGGTCTTTGTGAAGGTATACCATCTGTTTTCAAGGCTTTGGGGTTACCTTGGAATAAGCATTGTCATGGCAACAATTGTCATATTTATGACTGGATTTTGTCCGAATTCATAGGCTTTCTGTTTTATCTTAATGCTTAAGGTATTTTTATGGAAATAAAAACAGGTCCTAAAAATCATAAATTTTGGTGTTTTTCATCCGTTCACAACGTAATTATTACGTAATGTCATTAAGCCCGGTTTTCACAGAGAACGGCTCATATATATTTATCATCAGGCAATTAAATGTCAGATATTTAGATGGTTTAAGCATTTAATAGATTTAAAAAAAAACATCATGGAATAAAGTAAAAAAAAAATGTAATCTATTCTCACATATATTAAAGCATTAAAGCATGATAAAGCGAAAATAACAATTTGTTAGGACTTTATGGCATTTATTACATAATTCAGTATACTGGGTTTATTTACCTGTTGTGCTAAGTCAGTTGGACTGTTTGAACTTGGACTGAAATGGGGTAATACTTAGACCAAATACCTGTTGGACCAGAATGAGATGTTTTTTATCATATCAAGAACTTTTGGAGCAAATTCATCTGTTCCTGTGACACTGTTTGTTAATGTACCCTTAAGTATTATTTTTTTATTTTAACAGGTCAGTATTTCATACATGAAAACAAATAATAGAAATTGACAAAAAATATTGCATCACGAGAACAAAAATAACCCCTTTAACTCTCTACCTTTTGGACCAATTTTAAGACCTTAGAGTGTTGGAAAACAAAAAATTATCGTTTTCATTATTATTTCAATATTTATATTTCTTATGAAAGAAAACAGGCTAACATGGGAGTGCCTGGCCTAGTGGACTAAGATGAATAGATATGCTTTCCAGGGAAGAATGTCTGCCATTTTCATTTTTGCCTTCCGTCTCAATGGTGGTCAACTCTTTTAGTCTAGCCCAGTAATTAGCGTGAAAAAAAAATATGAAATTCTATTATATGCTTCATTTGCATGAGGCATAATGGAGGGGTTCCGTCCTTTTTTCAGGTAAAACTTTGGGATAGACTTAATCTTCAGGCAGCTATGAGTGAGACAACATATATGTGCATAAAAGACTTTGCATTACATGAGAGTCTGGATGATGGGTACCAGAAATTAATGCTTATCTTTTATTTATTTATTTATTTTTTTTTTTTTTTTTGAAATTTTATAGCCCTTTAATCAGTCATCAAAAAATTAGTATTTCAGAGGTTATTGTTGCTAATCACTATAAATTTAAGGCCTTACTAAACTGCTAATCACCAGAGAAGAATGTCATTAATGACTAATTGTTAGACCCAATCCAGACCCTCTTAAATGGTAACTAAAATGTTGAAAAACAACAGCTATGAGTTTTATGATTTTTATTTTTTATTCAAATATGTCTTGTAAATAACAAATCATATTTATTCCAAGTTCATTGGTAAATCATGTGAAAGGACATAAGATAGAAAGCTTATGGCAGTGACTTCTTACATACTATCAGTACCATGTTTCTTCTAATAAAACCCCTCTCTATAAGAAGTCTTCAAAGACACACAGTCATCATAAAAAGTGGCCAAAGTTTATTATGACTGTAGTGAAAGAGCATGGCTTTTTTAATAAATTGCCAAATGTTTCCAGAAAAAAGCCACTTTGGCTTTGACCTAAAGCTGCGTTGATGCTGCGGAAACGCAGTTTTAACGCGGCTATAACGCAGCTTTGTCATAAAGCTGCGTTTTAGCTGCGGAAACGCAGCTTTAACGCAGGTCTGTATCAGAGCTGTAGAAAAGCTGCGCAGAAGCTTTGCAAAAGCCGGCGGTATTGGCACCTGCAGAAAAGCTGCGTTTCTGCAGCTTAAACGCAGCTTTTGAGTTTGACGCAGCTTTTATGTGCCTCTGCGTTAAAGCTGCGTTAGAGCTTCGCTAAAGCTGCGTAAAAGCCGGCTTTTCTGCAGGTTTGTATAAAGCTGCCTTAAAGCCGGCTTTTCTGCAGCTCTGCGGAAAAACTAGCTTTTCTACAGCTTAAATACGCAGGTGCCAATACCGCCGGCTTTTGCGAAGCTTCTGCGCAGCTTTCAAAGCTGCGCTAAAGCTGTAGAAAAGCTTGGTTTTTTTCGCAAGGGTTGCATCTTTTGTACATATTGAGTTCCGTTTTTAGGACAATTACTTTAGTTGTCCCAATTTTCAGAACCTTTATGGTAAACAGAAATAATATACAAGATCACAAAACAGCTGGCATTAATATTGAATTTGTGTCCTAGTGGGCTGTCCATGATTATTCTCAGGCAATTATATCTTGATTTGCATAAGATTAATTTATATCTCCAAAAACAGTAGGAGTTATCATTATTCACAGAATTATGCAAATTGACTTGACTCATTTATAGAGGTATTGGGATTCAACAGCTACCTGTTAGGAGTGTATATTGCAGTTTTATTGCACTGATATCTTCCTAACAGTAGCTGAATTAACAAATCCAATAAACAGTAGGGGTCTCTCAAAGTCAAATCATAAAAGACATTACCATATATACAGTAAACATTTTCAAAGTTTAGATACTACTGCCCTCTCCCTCACATATATAAGCATATTCTTTTAGTGTTTGTTCAACATTTGAATAAACCAAAGGAAAACAAAAAATATAAAAAAATAAATTGATTTAAAAAAAAAAAAAAAAAGAAGAAACCTGAAGATAACTGAAAAAAAATGCCATAAAATTGTCTGAGATTTACAAGAAGGAAATACTGCATTCCATTCTCTGAATAGTCTAAGTAAATTTGCCATGTTAATTAAGATGTATTGCAAACTTATATTAACAACAACATATTTTTTTTTTCAAAGTAAAATTAAAATCTTAAAGAGTTCCTTCAAGAGCAGAGCACACACTCAAAAAATGCTTCGAAGTTTGTTCTTAATTGCCATTACATGTATTTGGGCTTTATATTTGAACTATTCATAATATAAACATTTCTATTTACTTGAATTTCTGATATAAATTTTTGAAACAGTTGAAATTAAAGCATTTATTATTATTTTTTTTTTTTTACATTTTTATACCATAAAAAAGGGAAGGGTTTCCCATAGCCTAATAGCAGTAGGGGCAGTGGGGGTTAGAGACCCACTGTATCTTGGGAACAGTTGATGAAAGGCGGAGCCCATCTCTCTCTTTTGGCTGCTTATCCTTCCCTGATTCGAAAAAGGTACCCATTTACTGCTGGGTTGACAGAGAGAGTTTTCCAGTCGTCGGATGGCTCTATTATTTTTCTTCCCCCCTCTCTCTGGGAGGCAGCTCTGTTAGGTTGCGTGGAAACTGTTTCAAAGAGCCAATAAACAACAAACCCACCAAACTTTCAGGGAAATTAATAACTTCAACATTACCATGCCAGCTGGTATATTTTAACTTCAACATAGTTCAGTCAGGAAATAAAATGCTATTTTTTTTTCTTAAAGTCTCCATAGTCCTATCAGCGGTAAAAATGCCTAAACGCAAATCGTTGTAAAAAGCGGTTCAACCTTCAGGTCTGGTAATAAAATGAGGATTGGTGTGCAAATAAATACTGAGTCATATAGCCGGCAAAAAGTAGAGAAAACAATTTTTGAAAAATAACAAACAGCTCCACAAAATACAATTTCCTGTTCTGATTTCCCGTCTAGCAATGCTATATTAACTTAGACGGAATAGTGATTGGGACTCCACACCTGTACATTGTATTTTTACCATTTTGTAAAATCGAAAGTAGGTCATTTTAGTTGCCAACTAAAATGACCCAAATAAGTTTTCAAACCCTTTTTATGTGAAACTCAAGGATGTTTTATTTGTTTAAAGTTAGCTAATCACGGTCATTTACAATTACGAAATTACAGTGAGAAGCTTGCAGCGATATCTCGTGATAAAATTTTCATGCTGATAGAGCGATGGGGCCTTTAATTCTGTAGCATACGTTGTAGTTTATACTGAAATCATATACATAAGCATGCCCCATCAATTAAATATATTTTTCATTTGATTTCTTTTGTTAAATGCAGGAAAATTGAAATTTTTGTTAAATGCAGGAAAATTGAAATTTTAGAGAAATAAATAAATAAATAGTTATCAAGATGTCTGCATTTTTACGAGTTTTTTTTTATTATTATTATTTATATATTCTATTGTACAGATTGTATGATATGCAGAAATAAAAATGCATTCATGTTTTTAATAAATAAGTGTAAATAAAGCATTTTGAAATACTGAATTTTGTTTTTCGTGTGTTTTTCTTTTCTTTTGAATCCTAATCTTTTTAGCCTGATGGATTGTTTAACCAGGTTTAATTGTTTGAATGTCCCACCAATATTTTTATATTCAATCTTTATACATTAATACAATTCCAACTAGCTCTCTTTAACTTAGCCCTTAGTGAAAAGAATGGCAGTTAATAACATGACTGAGATTTTTTTTTCAAATTTTTATACCAAAATTTACATAAATATTGGAACACTATTTAAATACTCTGATATCAGCTTATACTGTGTGTCAACTGCATTATTGCCAGAAATGGCAAACAAAGAGACCTCGGTGATCAGATTGTTTCTCAGATGCATCAGCTCCCTACGCACTGATTGCTTAGGCACTTCTCAGATGCATATGTCAAGAAAAATATGTTCTCTAATTGATGGCGACATACATATTACAGATTTCCTGTTAATCATGTTATATATTAAACATATAGTATTTGCAGAACCAGTAGCCCTCTGGATTTCCCGTCTACAAAGAAAGCAGCTTGGGTTTTAATCCAGCTGTGGGAAAGTCTTTCTGACCTTAAATATGGGTGCAGTGCACACAGACTTTCATCATCATCCTACCAGTGCCCAAATATGACTGAAATACCTTTAAAAAGGATGTAAAACTTAATTAGCATCTGTTCAGCAAGATTAAAATACTTCTCACCCCTATGTATTATTGTATGGGGTGCCGTTTTACTATTTATTCCCAATTTATTGATTTCCATAATCCAAATCATGGATATCCATTATTTGATCAATTGAAATCTATAAATTGATTTATGGATATCAATAATTTGAATGGTGGATATCCATAATTCTATTCTATTTATTGATATTTATAATTCGAATTATTTATATCCATAAACCAAATTATGGATATCCATCAATCATGTCTAATTACTGATATCCATGGTCCCAATTATGGATATCTGTGATTAAAATTATGATTATCCAAGATTTGATTTATTGATATCCATAATTCCAATTATGGATTTCCATTATTCAGATTACTGGTATCCATAAATCAGGCTGAGTATTGGATAGCCATAACTCAAATTATAGCTATCTAGAAATCAATTTATGGATATCTAGATAGCTATAATTTGAGTTATGGCTATCCAATACTCAGCCTGATTTATGGATATCAGTAATTTGAATAATGAATATCCATCAATCTTTTCTATTTAGTGATATCCATTATTTGAATTATGGATATCAATAGATAATTATGGATATGCATTAATAATTATAGGTATCAATAATTCGAATAATGGATATCAAAAAATAGAAAATAAACAGTTGAAAGGCACCCCATATTATTGCTTCCCCTCACCAATAACACTATGTTGAGGAAGACTGCAAAAAGGGCCAATATGTATGTACATGTAATCACTTATCTGAACATCCTCATCAAGGCAGTACAAACAATTGAGGGGCCACATCATATACATAAAAGCAATTTCTCAGAAGACAGTTCAAATGAAAAAGCACAATGAAGGGTCACAACATACATATATATGTAATATCTCTTCAGAACATTCTCAAGAGGCAAGATGAGGGGTCACAACATATATGCAATATATATCACATAAGGAGTCCCATTACAAAGTAGTTCACATAAGGGCTACAATATATATGTTATCTATCTTCAAAACTCCCACATAATGTTCACAACATTTATGCTGTGACATTGACGTGAGTTAACATTTATTAAATTGTAGGATTAATAAAATCAAGGGATCACATATATTATAGAGGAATTTGGTGGATATCATGTATATTTTCTGAATGCTCTGAAATGAAGGAAGCAAGACCACACAGTAGCTAACTAGTCAAATAGTAATACTTACAGAAGCCCTAGGTACAGCCTCAGCAACTTCATCTTTGAGTACGAGGTCTTCCACCTTACAACCAGGGTAACACAACACTTCAACATTGTCTTTCGGATCAAAATAGTTTTTAAAGTACTTTGTCTGACTATGCCCTATGACAATAGCCATTTTGAAATATACAAGTGCTCAGACGTAAATGGATGGTTTACGCAGGAAAGTTAAAGTTTTCACATTAATTATCAAACTTAGATTTGCAATTTTAATTATCTATCCATTGTGAATTGTGACAATAGGTAGAATAGTATAACACAAATAGATAATTCAGGTAAAATGATGCGTTGGTACGCAGCGCAATTAACTACAGAATGCATCATTAACACAGAGTTAACATAAATAACCCTTACTTGATGGTTAAACAAACAATTTACTTTCACTTAATTACTCACTTTATTGCTCAATTTAATTTTCAAAGATTTAAGCAATCAAGGAATCAGAAATTGTTGTCAGTTTGATTATTGTCACAGACCAATATGTTACACTTTAGTACCTGCCAATTAATTCTCTTAATTGTATCATGTATACCTTTTGTTGTCTTTGTGACACAGGTGTTAATCATTATTTAATAAGTATCTGTTGATTCCTGTTTGATCTTTCATCATTACATGTATGAAATATTCTTACTCTCATATCAGGAAAAAAAAAAAAAAAAACCTGAAGAAAAGAATTAATGCTAGAGAAAATATATCATTTTAAGAATGATCTGGATAAATAATTTTTACAGTTCATATGATTAAAGAAGTTCAGATGAACTTTAAAAAATCACATTCCATAATAAAAGTATAAATGATACAATATTATTTCCATTTGTTGTTTGCCTTTATTCAAGTTTCTTGAAGATCTTCAGATTATCCGGATAATATAAAATTTTAGATCTACCCATTTTTAGAAGTTTATTTCTCAGTTTCGGTAAAAAAATAAATAGATAAAAAATCTAAAAACTAAGCCAATAAAAAAAAGTAATAAAGCTGTTTATACCCTGCCTTCAGTTTTCAAAACTATTACCCTGAACATATTTTTTTTTGGCCGTAACATTATCCTGTACCATTTATACTAAAATAAATAAAAAAAATTATGAATGCCAAACTGAACTTTTAAAGTACCGGATAGGCTCAAATCCAGACGGTAGCTTTTCCTTGTTAAGGCCATTATAACAAGACAATGTTAATCAAAATCACTCTATATTTCAAGTTTTAAGCCTCCTGGCCTTTATGAAGAAGAATCAGAAGGAAATTTGAAATAAAGGGTGATTTTTATTAATATTGCTTTATCAAGAAGACTCAGAAAAACTCTTGAAAAATTAATTTTAGGGTGATTTTATGAATATTGTCATAATCAAATTCACTGTGAAGAAATACTTCTCATAAAGTAAACAAGAAGCTAGAATTATGGATTAAAATCATTAAATGCACATGAATTAAAGTTGGGAATTGCAAAAAATTTCTTCATACTTAAATCATATTTTTTACAATTTGATATAACAAGTTTCTTGTAAACTTCTTTACTTTACCAGACTTTAAATTTATAGGTCTAGTAACTCACAAGACAGGCCTAGTGGGCTTCTCAGGTAGTCATTTATTATTTATTACATATATATCACTGCATCTCCAATCACCCAAAGTACCTGTATAAATTTGGTCCAACAGGTAACTGGTCCAAGGATTACACTAGTGCAGTCCGAGTTGGACCAGTCCAAGGTCCAATGGTCCAAGTGATTTGGTCCAAGGATTACAGTTATCCCATTTTTCCCAAGGTTTTACCCAAAATTGTTCAACCTTCAAACCGAAAGTAGCAAGTTGTCAGAAAACCAGCCTAAAGCGAGTTGACACTTGAGCGGGACGGACAAAACCAAACCAAACCAAACTTTATCTAAGATTTGTTGCGCTGTTAACCATGGCATACCCAGATATTCACACTTGTATGAAAGTAGGTTATTAGAAAAGTCACAAACGCCTTCTTTTGTCATCTAAAAATGATTGGAAAACAGAGCTAACAACAGAACATGTATCGATGGTGAAGAACCAGGATTCGCGCAAACAGAAATTCGCGCAGTTGCCTCACATAGTTTAGCTCCAACCTGCATTATTTGTATCTGTATCTTGGGAAAGGCATAGTATGAAATTAAGGCATTGCCTTTAGGCATACACATTAGTTGGTTACTTAGTTTCAAAGGTAAAAGAATAGACAAGGCTAAAGAAAGGATTTTAAGATTGTAGCCTGGGACCTCAGATTAAACATATTTTATTGTACCATATAGACAAAGGGATTGGACACAAGTTATACCAACATTAGCTAGTCCTCTCCCTAGACCTCATTGTCACTGATTGTCAGTGCTGGAAACTCATAAGATCAGTGTGGTGGCCCAAAAGCTAAACAGACCAAACTTTCAGTGGCCCAAATTGTCCACTTACTAAAAGACCCCATTAGTATAACTATATTATTGTCAGCAGAAAGATAAATTTGGGCCACTAAAGTTTGTATTTTGGAGATTTCTAGTGGCCCCAGTCAAAAATTATAGGTGAACTAGGCACTGGCAGTTTCCAATGGTGCATTTTACGCTTATTCGTAATCCTGATCTCTTCGCACTTATCAGGGTTGAAGTGCATCTGCCAGTTTGTCTCCCAGTCCTGTAACTTGTTAAGGTCATTTTGTAGTGACTCTGCATCCTCATCCGTCTTGATGTTGCGGTACAATCAATGTTGCGAAAAATCAAGCAAGGTGGTGTCAGTCTGTTGCCAGATGTCTAAACCAGATGCGAGATCCTGGACAGTTATTTGTACCGTTAGCTGTGATTCACATGATCTCTGCTTCCTAAAACTATGCTGCTGATCACAAAGGATCTGGTTGTCCTCGAAGAAGTTCATCAAATGGCTGTGGATGATGTGCTGCAGGACTTTGGAGCAAACAGAAGTCAGTGATACAGGTCTGTAGTTGGCAGGTTGGCTCTTATCTCCCTTTTTGAAGATTGGAGAAACGTTTGCCTCTTTCCAGTCATCTGGGACCTTTCCTTGCTTCCAGGATGCTGAAAAGATCAGAGTCAGCACAGGTGTGAGAGGCTCGACCATTTCTTTCAGGAACCTTGCAGATATATCTATAGCTTTGTGGGGCTTCAGGTTCTTTAACAGTTTCCGAACACCCTTTGGATGGACTGTAATCTCTTGGGCGTCGTATAGTCTCTATCAGATGTAGGTGGAAATTCTTTGCTTACTAGAAAGAGAGTGACAATTCCATTCAATATTATGAATTGAAAGGTGAGTTAGGTGTAGGTATAAGGATTGTAAATGATAAAGAATTTACTGATAGGCAGCGCTGTATTGAAAACAGCTGATTAATCCAAATGCTGTGGAACTAAAGAGCCCTCAGACTAAAGAGGTTCCAGTATATTTTTATTTTACTAATGACTAAACTTTTTCATATTAAATATCTGTGGGTTATATAATATTTTTCAATATTTTGCAGCTTTCATCTGAAAATGAAAACTTGCGTATGAAGTTGCTGAAAGTAAAGCATCAACGAGATGAAGCTGTTGGAGAACTGGAGAAAATTAAAGAGCAACATAAAGTGGACGATCTGTTGAGGAATTATGTCACAACAAGAGAGTAAGTCTTTATGGGAAAATAAATGAGCAGTAACACGAGAAAACCAACAAAGTGGTTGTGCGCCAAGCGCAGATTCAGATCAGCCTGGGCATCCACCCAGTCTGATCAGACTCTTTGTTGGTTTTCTCATGTCGCTGCTCAAATGAACTGTAACATGTGAAACTAGCCTTGCAGGTGAAAACAGCAAAGACCCAGATCAAACTGAATTTGAACAAACAAATCAAAATCTTTCTTTGCAGTCTGATCAGAGCTTTCACTGTCTATGGAGCCTGAAAATCTGTTAAGGTGTGGTGTATGGGTACATTTTCAGGGGATACAACTCTTCTGTTTTCACTTTTACCTTCTAAAAAAAGGATAACTTTAAATTGAAAGAATTTGCTCTAATAGAAACAAATTCTTTCCTTAGAGTAGACCCCTTTGGAAAGGTTTTGTCAACCAAAGAAGCAAATAAGAAGTAAAAATAATTGTTCACTAATATAAAATGGCTGAAAAAGGTGGAGGTTTACACATAATCTTTTCACACAGACTATATTTCTCATGGCATGTGTCTCAAATGTCTACATTTGAGCCGCACCGTGAGAAAACAAACAATGTGGTTGTGCGCCCAGTGCAGACTCAGATCAGCCTGGGCATCCGCCCAGTCTGATCAAGAGTCTCAGTGTCTGCATGGATTTAGCTTAGACCCTTAGCTACCTTTAAAGCCCTTAGTGAAGAGTCTGAATGTACTGGGTGAATGTCCAGGCTGATCTGAGTCTGCGCTGGGCGCACAACCACTTTGTTGGTTTCCTCGTGTCGCGGCTCATTTATTTACTGCCTTGTCAAGACTGTTCCATTTCCAGAATAAGGATTTATTTTTTTTTCGAAATTTCTATAATGTAAAAAGTGTAGGTCCTTATCTATGGCATCTGATCTGGGTCTACAAGTTTCCATAGTCCACTTCCACTTAATGAGTCACTTGTCATTCATTAGTTGATTAAACTTAACCTGTAGTAAAGCATATATGAATTGGACATGTCCTGCATATGCAGTTTCTTCTTTGTATTCAGTTGGCTTAGTTCAGTTATTTTCTAGACAGACTGCGGATGCCATGACAAGCCTTTGCTGCTTGAATGTCTGTAGTCTGTAGGAGCAAATTCTATCCTTTAAATGCAGACCCCATTTCAAAGAGCTACCTTATCCAGCCAAGCAAACAGAAATTCATTATGCAACATAATATAATATTTTTGTCGGAAAAGAAGCAGGGGGCGTTTATTAGAGCTGGGGCATTTATTAGGATTAATATGGTATCTGTGATGAAGACAAATGGCTTTGATGTATCAGATGATCCATTTCATAAAACAAGCATTTCCAAGTAACCATAATCCTTAACACTGTTTGTCCTATTGATGAAGCAGTAAAAGTGATCGAAAGGTGGCCTGATGAGTTGATACACCATTGACCTTTTTGGATGAAATAAATGCTGAAAATTTAGGAAAGTAGGTATATTATTACACCCTTCCATGATTATCATCAGGCACTGATTGAAAGTTGCCTTAAATCATTTTTGTTTTAATTTCAGTGTGTATATACAGACAGAGCCAAGGCTAGCCTACCCTGTTCTGCCTAAGCAGAAGAAGAAAGAAGAAAATGAAGATTTGGATATAAACAAAACTTCAAAGTATAACAGATTTGCTTTTACTTGTTGATGTAAACTAGGTTATATTTGCAAGAGTTTAGTTGCAAACAAACTTTTTCATTCCTGGACTAACTTCTAGGGCCCCAGCAGCTCACTGGGTTAAGTGCTGGCCAGCTAAGGCAGTGGTTCAGGATCTAATCCAGCTGGACGGGTGGGTGGGGGTGGGGGGGGGGGGGGAGAGACCTTTCAACCTTAAATGGGGTACCAGTGCACACAGACATATTTTCACCATTCTATCAGCTTGATATCACTGAAATACTGTTGAAAAGGCCATAGAATTGCAAATCATCCATCTATCTACTGTAATGTGCCTAAATTTTGGGACACCTAAACATAATTAATTTTCCATTTGTTCTAAATGGAAAATTAATTATTTTGAGGTGTCCCAAAATTTAGGCACATTACGATATTTACTTTATTTCTGATATCCTGTAGTACTCATAGGGCTGATTGCAATGCTGGTTTAAGGTTAACCCCAAGGTTAGCCATACATTTTGTATGGACTAAACTCAAGGTTAGCTTAATCTTGCTTTGTGCAATTGGCCCATAGTGTTCAACTTTGAACAGTTCTGTGTTCAGATCAAATTGAATATTTGTGGCAATATTGTTTTACTTTATTTTTTATAGACATGCTTGAACAGTTGTCTTATTTTTTTTTTGCTATAAGACTGGGGGTTGGGGGGGGGGGAAGGAGGGGTTAGGTCCAAAAGGACTGTAGATATGTAAATCTGTTGAATAATTTCTCTGTCGAAATAATCTGAAAAATCTAGATAAGACAACTGATGACAGAGCAGGACTTGAACAGATTTGATGGACTGTAAATTTAAAAAAGGGGCTGAGGGTAAAAGTGTCATGTTGTTCATGGTGCACTTAATCATCATAGGAGCTCCATTTACAATTTCAGGATGTTGTCTATGCACTCACAGTTGATGAAACGCTACGAGAAAGAAGTGAAACAAAATATGACTAATATAGAAACTATAGCAAATCTGAATGTAAGTTACCATGATTGCTCTAAATATTTGATTGCCTTAATCAGTTGCTCGAGTTATTCTTTTTTAGGTGAATGGGTACACTTTCAGGGGAAGCAACTCTGCCATTTTTATTTTGCCTTCCTTCTCCAGGGGCTGTACTTTTAAAGGAAAGACTTTGCTCCTAGTGGAGCAAATTCTTTCCTTTAAGAGATGACCTCTTTCTAGAAGGGTTTTGTCATTCATGCGAGCAAACATTTAATCACAACTGGGGTTACCCTTTGTGAAAGTGACAGAAAAAGACAATGTGTACCCCTCCATTCACTTTAAATTTTGAAAGTTGATTTAGTTATTCATGGAAGATTCAAACATTGCTGGCTGAAGAGAAAACAGGAGAACTATATGAGCATTTTGCATCGGTTCGTATCCTTATATAGAGGATTTTACATGAGTGGTCATGTCATGACCACAAGTGTAAGACCCTGTTAATCATATGACCCTTTAAAATGGGATTTTATCGCCTGTAAAATGAACATAAGTTCAATTCATATGACCCTTTAAAATGGGATTTTATCACCTTTAAAATGAACATTAGTTCAATAAGAACACGCATTGTTGACATGTTCGTTGTAAATGACGTTATGTGTACGCGCCAAATTGTTATTACGTGTGTGGTCATACAATTTTTATGACACGACGTTGTCCACTAAATAACAGCGATGTCATATGATGAATATATATATTGTCACAATATATGTTATACATAGAATTTTTCAAAATAAAATATGTTCAAACCAAGAGAAAACAGTGCAAATCCTTACCAGACTGCTCTGTCTCAGTATTTCGGATCACTATGCAGAGGACATCTCTCTCTAAGCCACACTTGAATGGCATATTCTATGAGACACAGAAGCTGTAGAGATCAGGTAAGAGATGCCTACATACTAAGTCTCAAGCCCAGACATTCCCCACCAAGCTCCTGAACCCCTGTGTCCCAGTAACGATGACAGGCAAGGACATCAGGATGGAGATGTCTGAATAATCATTATTGTCATATCCAGTGCATTCTACTATTATCATTTCTGATGCAATCCCAGTGTAGCTTTCTGATCCTCAGTTTGATTGAGCTTACAGAAAAACTCTTCAGTTTGTCACAAACATAGCTTTAAGTCCTGTAGGCTTATGAGCTTGAAAGTGATTCACCAGTTTATTTATGCCGGGCCGGGTAGCGCAATCGGTAGGGCACCTGACTCGTAAGTCAGAGATCCTGGGTTCGAATCCCGGTCTGGCCACATACTTTCGTTTGTCCTTCCGCTGATTCAAGAAGGGCAGTTGTCAGTTACTGGCGAAAGTATGTGCACTTAGTACTGGTTAACCACTTAGGAGGTCTAAGCCTGCCCAGGAATAGTGTGGTTAGGTTAGCTGACCGTCCCGACATGACCGTAGTTGTTTACCGTGGACGTTAAGCATCAAATCAACCAATCAACCAGTTTATTTATAGATAAAATTCACAAAAATAATGTTCATTCTAATTGTACCATAAAAGAAAAAAAAATGGGGCTCCTAAAATGATGACCATAAAAGATATAGGGTTCCCATAGCCTGGTGGCCTGTAGGGGCAGTGGAGGTTAGAGGCCCACTGTATCTTGGGCACAGCATATGAAAGGGTGAGCCCATCCCTTTTCTTTCACTGCCTTATCTTTCCCTGATATGAAACAGGTGCCCATTTACTGCTGGACTGACAGTTAGAGGTTTCCAGTTGTCAGATGGCAAAGCCTAGATTCAAACTCACAACCTTCCAGCAACCTTCTGTGCCATAACCGAGTCACTCAACCAAGGTGCCTATCTGAATAACCATAATTGTCCTAAAAATGTAACAGTTTGGTTATATAATGCAGTGATGCATTCAAAAGATTCAGATGGATTGGCAAACAGTGTAGAGCAGTATGATCTAGGTCTGCACTGTTTGCTCAGACTTATCTGTCTGGTTCTGCACTATTTGCTCTGGTCTATCTGCCCCAATACTTTACATTTTTCATGGTAATTTCTTGAGATCTATGGTTTCAGCTCACAATAGCAGATTTGGAGAAGAGACTACGAGAGAAGACAGATGAGATTAGTGGCATCGAGAGAGAACTGAAAATGTTACAGATTCAAGTGAGGTCAAGGTCAAGAATGAAGAAGGTCAGAGGAAGGTCAAAGTCACCTGAGAACACTTCAAGTAGGTGTTTCATTTTGTCGAAAAGAAAGATCTATACATGACCTTAATCAGCTTATAAAGTACACAGCGTAACTGTAAATTTTCAAGGAATTGTGTCAGGTTTCTGATTTTAGAATTAAGCTGGCCCATCCTCATTCACACACTGAACAGTTTCAGGATGGTGAGGGAGTTGATGAGCTGATAGGATAAAAAAAAATCTTGAGGCTAGAGAAGAATAAGGACCTAGACAGGACTTGCACCCATGATTGCTGATTTATGAATGTAGAGCATCAGTCAATCAGCAACAAGGATCAGATCAATTTTGTATAGGATATGCTGTTTACAGAAAACTCCGTAATGAAAAATTGAAATCAAATAAATTTAATAAGCACCTGTTTGGTATGATTTACAGAACTGTATTGCAGTAAAATATGAGCCATGACAGGAGAAAATCAACAAAGTGGTATGTGAGCCCAGGAATGACTCAGATCAGCCTGGGCATCTGCCCAGTCTGATCAGAGTCTTCACTTTGTGCTTAATGGGTAGCTAAGGGTCTAAGCTACCTCCATGCGGACAGTGAAGAATCTGATCAGACTGGATGCTTGCCCAGGCTGATCTGAGTCTTAGCTGGGCGCACATGCCACTTTGTTGGTTTTCTTGTGTCATGGCTGATATAAGGAGAGCTGACAGTGTTTGCCCAGATCAGGATCTTCTCTGTTTCCAGTTTTACAAAACGTCCCCTAACTGGACAAATGAACAAGCCCAAATTAAGAGATCGATTCTGTCAGAGAAATAGTTCTAATATTTTCCATCAATGCAATTTGTATGAATACAAGGGAGGTAATCTGATTTGAAATTATGTGTCTTCCGTTTACATGGGACTTCTCTTAAAGGAAGGAATTTGCTTACTCAGAACAAATCCTTTTTTCTCCCTTCTCACATGGGGCTACTCTGAAAGGAAAGAATTTGCTCTCTGAGCAAATTCTTTCCTTTAAGAGAGCCCAACCTAAGGAAGGGATTGGCTACTGGGGAAGCAAATACCATTCTGCTGAAGATGGCAAAAATGAGTGCCAAAACCATGATGTGTAGCCATATAACCTTTAACTCTTTAAGCACCAGTGACGAAAATAGCATAATTTGCAAACAGGGTAGATCCTGATGAGGCGGCTCATAATGAGCCGCCTCATGTGGATCTACACTATGTTCCTCTAGTCTTTGAATTCTCAATATGAAATGTCTTGAACAAGGCATTATTTTAATTTCTGCAGACGTAAATTTTGTCGTCTGCTATTTTGGTACTTAAAGAGTTAAGATATTTTACAGGTGATGAACATGATGAAACAACAAAGCTAAGAAAAGAAAATAAGAAGTTAAAGAAACACATTGATAAGTTCAAAGAAGAACTGAAAGGACTGGATCATGTAAGTAAATCTGCTGTATTTTCTATAAATATTTAGAACCTTAGCCTTTCCTTCAATGATATGAGAGGATCTTACACGAGTGGTCATTTCATATGAAATTTATGAAACAAGCCTTTGGCCAGTTTCATAAATTTCATATGAAATGACCAGGAGTGTAAGACTCAGTTTATCATATGACCCTTTAAAATAGGATTTTAACGCCTTTAAACTGAACATTATTTCAATAAGAAAACGCATTGCTGACATGGACATTGTCACTGACGTTACCTGTACCCGCCAAAATGTTATTACACGTGTGGTCATACGATTTTTACGACATGACGTTATCCACTGAATAACAGCGACGTCATATGATAACTGGATATTCTTTTCTTTGAAATAAAGAGCAGACTCGTCAAAAGGCGATTATGGATTCCTTCCCATTCTATGGATTTATTCCTGTGAGCCATCTGTGGAACATCATTATGAGGATTGGATGAAAAAAAATATCAGAGTATGGACAAGTCCATTTTTAGCTCCCCTGAATTAAAGTCCAGGAAGAGCTATTGTTGTCACCCTGGCGTCGGCGTCAGTGTCCGTGTGAGCGTCCGCGTCTGGATTGGATGTTTTGGTTAAAGTTTTTTAAAGACCTATATCTCCTTGACCCATGGAAGGATTCTTTTGATATTTGCACTGTAGTTAGATATTGATCCAAAGTTTTACAGAGTACTACCCCAACCCCCCTCAGTGACCTTGATGTCAAGGTCATGGACTTAGGAAATTTGGTTTTAAAGTTTTCTAATTGCATACTGACCCATAATGCTTGGCATAGATTTAGTTTACTCTTGAACTGATGGTAGACACTTGTTTGAGTTTTTACAAAACACTGTATACTTACCCCACTGGATGACCTTGAAGTCAAGGTCATCAACTTAGAATTTTGTCTTAAAGATTTTGGTTAAAGTTTTATATTTGTGAAGACATAGTTTCACAATGGAGTCAGTTGACACTAATACTTGGACTGATGTTAGTTAATGATTCAGGGTTTTGATACTTCCTGCCTTCCCCTACCCCTCAGTTCTGTGACAAGCTCATGGTTAGGGATGGGTATTGCCAGAATTTTCGTATTGCGATATATTGCAATACACTCACACTGTATTGCAATACGTATCACAATATATTGTGACATTTGTTTTCTACATGTAAAGTACACTGGAGGGCTTTGCATGGAAGTAGATATAAGATAATAAAGATGTATTATGTTTAACTTTGGTGTTTTCATTTCTCCTTCATAAAGTGTGACTTGAACTGGACAAGGGAATGACTAGTGGAACTCCTCTAAATAAACTGTCTGGCTAAAGGCTTAGTCTGAAAAAGAAGGGCAATCCTATATCTAGCTTTTTATGCATTTTCCTAAAGGTAGCTGTTTATCAGCAGGAAAACTAAGACTTCAAGTTTTGTTAATACTTATTAACTGTAAGTATACCGTTTATTTTCATGAATGTTTGACAACCATATCGCATTTGCGGCACACTGCAACATTTTCAGTAATGGTAGAAAGGCATGTACTACCCGCAGAATTATGCCTCAGATTTTAGGACTGAAATAGCGGCGCGGCTTATACAGCAGAACAAGTTTTTTTGAAGGAACATTTTCTCGGAGAAATTCACTGTTTGAAACGCCCAGTTGGTGTTTTCATCTTACGATAACTTGCAACGTTCAATCTAGATATATCTAGCCCATATAAGGCATCATACCTATCAGCCAAAGCATGTTTGTACGGCTGATCCAACTATCAAAGTCAATTCATCTTTAGAAACAGAGAAATACATTTTCAACACGTTTTTCAAATACTGCCAAAGTTTACCAAGTCACGCGCCCTTCCTGTCAATCAATCTATTTTTAGCCCTGACTGGTTGCGGTATAATTTGTGAAACGAAATCGGGTATATTGTGAAGCTGATGCCGAATTTGATGCGTGATAGTTCCCTTTCGTAACACATTGCTCTCGTAAAGCCAAATCCGGATTCGGCTGATTTGACAAATCTTTAAACGAAGACGGAAGAGTCCATTTAGGATGTGTCTGGGCGATAAGAGACCGTATGCCATGTGCGTATAGACAATATACATCAAACCTGCGCAACTGTGCTTGGCAAACAGCGTCATCAATTTTTACTAGATAAGAGTCCCCAGGATTCATAATATGTGAACAAGGAAGTCTATGGCCAGACAGAGAACATGCGCAGGCTGATCTTTGTTTTTCCGATAGTTACTTTATCTTGCGAAGCCAATCACACTAAACCTCGTTGTCCATGTGAGTTCTTAAACTACCCAATTAACACTTATTACCGCTGATTGTGCAATTATCAAATCAATTTTTATTAATCTTTTCATGCCGTGCGGTCAAGCGTTATATATATTTTTTCCAGTGACTGGTTTAAACCGGTTGATCAAAGCACCGCCATTAGGTCAGAAGCGTTAGGCGTGAAATATAAATTTTGATTTTGATTTTGTAAACGATCTTTTCAGTAACGTTTTAAGGATTCAGGAAAATGTTTATATAACAATAAAATACGTTATGGCTTTTATATCACGTAGGAGCTAATATATCGTCAGCGTATCGATACGGGCGGACCGTATCGCAATACGTATTTTTTTCTGAACGTATTGCGATATACCGATATATCGGTATTATTGCGCATCCCTACTCATGGTCTTTGCAGGCTTACAAGTAGTCCTACTTTTTCCTACTTTTTCCTACTTTTCCTACTTTTTTGCCCTGTTCCTACTTTTTTCCTACTTTTTTCAAAAATATTCCTACTATTCCTACTTTTTGAATGAAAATGAAAATAAAAAAAATGTATATTTCAAAATATTTTAGTCTGTTGCAGAATGAAACATGCTACATGATAGGACTGATGGCATATACTACTGATGAGGTTCTTACAGTCTTTGAACATGCTACTGTTGACCTCTTATGCAAGCTGCATGGTGCCTTTCTAGGAAATGTGTTGAACATTTTGAACATGCATGTTGCTTAATGTGAAGGATGAGGCCCTCCCAGTGGTTTTGGGTAGCTTGGGAGAAAGGCCATTTATTTTCAGAGAGCTGGGGAGCAAGCTCTTAATTTTGAGGACCTGGGGAGCACTGTAAGAATGTGATTTTCTAAATTGTTTTGGGCTTCTGGGGGGCACAGCCCCCCAGACCCCCCATTTCTACATGAATGGATATCATTTAAGTAATTCTTTATAACTTGCCAATACGTCTTCAGATGGGCATTCAGACTTACAAAATGCTAGCAATTTGGGGTCTGACTAGAAGTAGAAATGACTGCTTTTACTCATCTTGCAGTAGTTGTGCTTGTTAATCAGAGTAATGTGTTTTTAATCATATACTCATTCTAACCCATGTTGCAGAGAAAGACGTTGGGACGCTATCCATTCAACTCTGAAATTGATTTTCTGACTGCTCTCATTCCTTGTTCCCTCAGATCACACTCAGGTCCTCTTATTTCATTTAAACTACCATTATATCTTGTTCAAAGCAACTTTTTCATATAAGCTTCTTACCACCTGGTTCTCTTTCTCTCTCTGGAACAACATTGAACAGTTCTTTCACTATGTCTTATGGTTTGTTTGAATGCTCAATTTGATAAAAAAAAAACAATCAGGTTGACAGCAGCATGCACAGTAAGATTTCAGAGCCTCCTGAAGTTAAACAGCCCTTATTTCTTGTGACTTGAGTTTTTCTGAACTGTTCTGCAGCGTTAAAGTGAGTTAATATATACGAGATTTATTGGTAAGTTTGTATAAATAATTCCTACTTTTTATCATAAGATTCCTACTTTTTTCCTACTTTTTTCTTGAAATGATTCCTACTTTTTTCCTACTTTTTCATGAAAAGCCACTTGTAAGCCTGTCTTTGAAATTTCATGTGGATTTTTTTTTTAAATTTTATTTTAAGACTTATTCTGAGACAGCTTTTACGTGTTGTCATTATGGACATGCTTGCCTGAAGTTTGATGCATAGCAAGCCACACCACCATAGTGACTGTGCGATGGGCAGGCATCAGGCGACAGCTCTTGTTATATGTCGGGAAATGTTTTATAAAAGAGAGCAGACCCAGATGATACATGGCCATGGTACAGAATAGTTTTTACTTAGTTGCTAGATAAATCATTTCTCCTATGGGGGCTGCTCTTATAGGGAAACAATTAGACTGCACATACTTAGGGTGTATGGGTAAACCACCACGTTTTCCACCATTTTTCGAAGGGAGACCACTTTTATGATTTCCTGATTGTTTACCTGGATTTAGAAATCCTTCCAAAAGAGGTCTACTCTTAAATGAAAGAACTTGCTCCTAAGGGAGCAAATTCTTTCCTTTAAGAGTTGACCCCCATTGAGAAGGGAGGCAAAAAGGAAAATGCCAGAGCTTCTTCCCCTGAAAGTGCACCCATTCAACTAAATTTGATTACAGTTGCATGTGTTTTTATTAGAAACAGATTATTGATTCAGTGATGTTACTATTTTTACTTTACAGGGATTCTTTGAAGAAATTGAGGACATAAAGTATGCCTTACAGCAGTCAGCAAAAATAAACAAAATATTCGAAAAGACTTTGTGGAAAATGTGCCAACAGTTTGGAGTTCCATACCCTCACCCAGAGAAAATGTTAGAGAGATAGCAGTGTGAAAATATGAAGGATCAGTTCATCATACAAGTAGAAATGGTGCTTGATAGCATTATGTGAATAGAGAAGACTCAACTTAGTCTGTGCGTCATGCAGACTAAGCAAATTCTTTAGGTGACTGGGTACATCATCAGGGGAAGCAACTCTGCCGTTTTCATTTTTGATTCCCTTCTCAATGGGGTCAGTGCTTAAAGGAAAGAATTTGCTCTTTGGAGAGCAAATTCTTTCCTTTAAGAGTAGACCCCATTTTGGAAGGATTTTGTCATCCATGGAACCAAACAGGAATTCTCAAAAATTATTTCCCTTTGTAGAAATGGCAGAAAAATGTGGAAGTAAATTCATTCTCTGTAACAATGTCCCAATATAGTGTTAGATACCATAATATTGGGATACCAAAACCAGTAGCTGTAATTTTGATAAAATTTGGAATAATTTCGATTTCACTGCTTAATGATGTATTAAAATATTTCTGACTTAGATGCACTATTTTCGTAGGCACTTTCGTCCAAGTTTTGATATTATAGTAGTTCATCTTAGTAAGGGAACTACAAATATCTGTAATTCAATTATCTTAACATTTTATTTTCTATTACATCTCTGTGATATATGGGATATGTATGTCTCAAAACACGAGATATGGTGGAGTTTGATCATTTCTTGTCATCTTCTATGAGTAAATAGAGTGTTGCCCCTCAGAACTGCCTCTCTGAAGTGGTTCTAATGGGGAGCCACAACATACTTGCCATGGAGAGATAAGAACGTGATCCCAGATTTATAATGAAAACCTCACCATATCTATAGCTTCTTTTAAATATATTTATAGAAAACATTTATATTAGTTATTTTTATTTCTGTTGTCAAGAAAGCATGAAAATATTTGTTTCTTTGTTCTTTTCATACCTGTATGTTTTTCTTGATCTGTTGAATTCTTATTTCACTTAGCATATTTGAGAAAGTTACTTCATTTGCCCTGTCATAAATGCCTTTAAAATATGGCAATATTGTTTCACAGAGAGTACATGCAGATTTATTTTTCAAGATAATAAATGAAGCAAAACAAAAACATTAGCTTCCTTAAAACAGGCTGTGGAAGTAACGAAATATATGACAGAGGCATTGTCGAGTACAGCATCCATCCATTTTTACCAGCTACCATCAAAATGTCTCCAAGTGAATCAGAGTTATAGGATGCACAAGAAATAGTGATTAGGTCCAAAAAAACAACAAAAGTTGTCATTCTTCCACATGACATTTCATGTCTGACCATCCTCTAGTCCTGTCAAGTATCATTAAAATATTTCAGCTGCTGACTTACAGACAAAAACAGAACTAAAAGTATAGATCAGGGGAAAGGGACATAACTGGAAAATGAAAAAAGCAAGAGTTGTCATTCTTGGATGCAACAGTACACACACCCATACCATTTATATAGTCCTTTCCATGGTCGTTAAAAATAGATTGTTACTGAGCGAAAGACCAGGAAGGAACGGAAAATATAGATATTGATAGAGGTCTTTGTTGCACAAAAAACCCTACTTGTCCAATCCTTTTGTCTTACCATATATCTTAAAATAATTTAAATCAGTTATGAGGTACAGACTGGAAAAGATCTAAAATATAGATCAGGGGACATAGCTGGAAAATGAATAAGCGAGAGTTGTCATACTTGCATGGGACACTTTGCCTTGCTAAAGCCTCTAATCCTACAAAGTATTGTTAAAATATTTCAAAGAATTTCTGAGTTACAGACTGGAAAAGAGCTGAAAAAATAGATGAGGGGCCAGAACTGGAAAATAAAGGGAGAGTTGTCATTCTTGCATGTGACACGGCCTTGACCAATCCTATAATCCTATCAAGTATAGTAAAAAGATTTCAAACTTTTTATGTTGAGGTCTAGAAACGAAATGTTGACACCCACCTTACTAATCACCCACTGACATTCATTTGAATTTTGTTGCATTGTCTTTAGCAAGCAGGAGCGATAAAACCATAGGAGTCACTGTCCGGCGCTGGTGTTGTCGTCAACAATGTATACCATACTGCATTTAGCTCCACTACTCTGAGACAAAAAGATCTATTGTGGTGAAACTTCACATAGGCTTACAACATGACATTGTCTCTCCCTTGCTGGACATGGTCTGACCTTTATCTACTTCTCATGCTCTGTAGAACATAGCTTTATTTACCTTTACCCAGTTAACATGTTGTTGTTGTTGTTGTTACTGGTGAAAGTAAGTGCACTTAGTACTGGTTAACCACTTAGGAGGTCTAAGCCTGCCCAGGAATAGTGTGGTTAGGTCAACTGATCATGACCATAGCTGTAAAACAATAACACAACAACACAACCATTATCCACCTCCACAGTTATCTCCATTTCTCAGAGGCTAAACAACCTTTTGTAAAGAAACTTCACACAAACATCTTTGCAATGCCATTGTAATTTGTTGACCTTGACCTACTTTCCATGCTCTGTTGAACATAGCCAAATTGACGTCCATCCACTGCATTTAGCTCCATTTCTCGGAGACTAAAAGACTTTTGTGAAAAATGCACACATGCTTACATCATGACATCTCTGCAACACTTATGTTATTTACTGACCTTGACGTACTTTTTAGCCCCCGCTGAAGGCGGAGGGATATAGTTTTCTCCATGTCCGTCCGTCCGTCCATCCTTCCATCTGTCCGTCCTTCCATCCGTCCATCCGGTACCATAACTATGCAACCACTTGAAGGAATTTCATGAAACTTAAAATAAATATATATCACGATAACACGCTGAGGCACATGAAGTTTCATCAGACTGGTTTCAGTAGTGCATGAGTTATTGCCCTTGAATGGACTTAAAATCAATAAAATGAGCCACAGCTCAGTAACCAATTACCGAAACTTCATGAAACTTAAACCAAATATGTATATCCATCACTTGGTAACGCACATAAAGTTTCAGCAGAATGAAATCAGTAGTGCTTGAGTTATTGCCCTTGAATCAATGTGAGATTGACGAATTCAGTCGTTACTAAGTAACCCCTGGAAGGAATTCCATGAAACTTAAAATAAATATATATCACTCTAACACGCTGATGCACATGAAGTTTCATCAGATTTGCCGTATTAATGCATGAGTAATTGCCCTTGAATTGACTTAAAATCAATAAAATGAGCCATAGCTAAGTAACCAATGATCAAAACTTTATGAAACTTATACTAAATATGTATCACCTTCACCCGGTTATGGACATAAAGTTTCATCAGAATAACACCAGTAGTGCATGAGTTACTGCCCTTGAATCAGTTTAAGATTGACAAATTCAGCCATAACTAAGTAATCAATGAGTAGAATTCTGTGAAACTTAAATTAAATATGTATCACCATAGGACATTGGTACACCTTAGAATTTGTCGGAATTGCTTCTGTGAGCAACAAGTTATTGCCCCTGAATTGGTTTAAAATCAACAAATTGAGTCACAACTAATTAACCAATGAATGGAATTTCGTGAAACTTGAAATAATTATGTATTGTCATGACACAGCAGTCCACATTAAATTTTGTCATAATCACATCAGAAGTGCATGATTTAATGCCCTTGAATTGATTTAAAATCCACATATTAGCCATAACTATGGTATTGGTGAACAAAATTTCTTGACACTGATTTAAAAATGTATCATCATAGTGCAGTGATGCTTAGGCAATTGTTTAAGAACAACTTCAGTTTATGTTTCACTTATGCCAGAGTTATTGCCTTTGATTTGATTTACAATCCAGCTGTAACTAAGTAATTAAAGAAATTTTATGAAACTTAAAATAACCCATAAAACAAATCAGACCATTTCGGCGGGGGATATAAATTCACCAGATTTGCTTGTCATGTTCTGCTTTTGACTGGGAAGAACTCAAACTGTGCATTTTTCTGTTGCTGTTTTGTTCTGTGGTATGAAAATGAATTGAAATTCAACCCCTATGAAATTCTAGAGGTTGAGGTCATTTAGTGACCTTTGCCAAAGGTCATTCACCCATCATTTGTCAAATTTCAAGGACTTCTTCTCTGAAACTACTGGGCCAATTTCAATTAAATTTCATAGTAGCCTTCTGGGAAAGAAAAATTCATATATTTGGTCCAGGTCACATGACCAAGATGGCTGCCATGTCTATATATGGTAAAATCCTTAAAAAATCCTTGTCCAGAACCACTGGGCCAATTGCCTTGAAACTTGATATGTAGCATTTGGGATTCTAGTTCTATAAAATTTATATAAAAGATGATCCTGGATTGGTCCTTGACCTATTTTATAGCAAGGTAAAAGTTGGTCCCTTAGGCTTTTGAATGGGAAAAAATGAAAAAAAAAATGCATTTTTCTGTTTTTTCTTTTGTGCTTTTGATATGGAAATGCATTCAAATTCAACCCCTTTGAAGTATAGAGGTGAAGGTCATTTTGTGACCTAGGCAAAATTACTCTTGTCTGTCATCTGTCATCATTTTCAAAGGACTTCTCTGAAACTACTGGGCCAATTTCAATTAAATGTAAAGGGTGGGTGGGGGGGGGGGGGAAGAAAATTTATAGAGTTGGTGCAGGTCACATGACCAAGATGGCCACCATGCCCATTCTATGTTAAACTTAAAAAAAATCTTTTTTCTGAACCACATAGCCAATTGCCTTGAACCTTTGTATGTAGCATCTTGGAATCTAGTACCACAAAATTTATATGATTGATCACCCTGGGTTGACCTTGACATATTTTATGGCAAGGTAGAATTTGGTCTCTTAGGCTTTTAATGGGAAAAGCTGAAAAAGTGCATTTGTCTGTTGCCACTGTGCTCTGTGATATGAAAATGCATTGAAATTTAACCCCTATGAAATTCTACAGGTCAAGGTCATTTAGTGACCTTGGCCAAAGGTCACCCATCAGTCATCTGTCAACATTTTTAAAGCACTTTTCCGATGAAACTATTGGATCGATTTCAGTAAAATTTTGTATGCAGCCTTTAGGCAAAGGGAGTAGGAGGTTTATATATTTGGTCCAGATCACATGACCAAGATTGCCGCTATGCCCATTATGGTAGTCTTCATCATAGAATCTCCAGAACCACTAGGCCGATTGCCTTGAAACATGGTATGTAGCATCTTGGAATCCAGTACTACAAAGTTTATATAAATGACGATCCTGGGTTGATCTTGACTTCTTTTACAGCAAAGTCAAATTTTGCCCTGTAGGCTTTTAGAATTGGAAAAGCTGAAAAAGTGCATTTTTCTGTTGCTATTAGACTCTATGATATGGAAATGCCATTGAATACAATCCCTTTGAATTCAAGAGGTCAAGGTCACTCACGGACCCTGATCAAAGGTCACTTGGGTTGAATATTTTAAGGTACTTTCAGAAACTGCTAGGCCTGGTTGCATTGCGAACCATCATTTTGGCACTGTTACCTAATGTCTACAAAAAATCGGTAAGTTTATAGCAAAAACAAATGTCCAAAAAGTTCATATCTCATAAAAGTCTCAGGGGTCAGAGGAGGGATCAGATCAGGACCATATGGTTCTCTCGTTTCAGTATTTTTCTTGTCCAGAGTATATAACCGCTATAGGGAATGTAATGAAACTTGAAATATTGATAGTGGACAATGAGAGGGAGTGCAGAGCGCAAGAACCATAACCCAGTGCAGGTTATTTTGGAGTTCATATTTTTTCTCTGTTGTGGGCTTGTCTGGAGCATATCTCCAAAAGTATTAAAGAGAATTAAATGGAATTTCACACAGTAGTACAGGGCAGTGAGAGGAAGTGCAGACTACAAGAACCATAACCCTGTCGCTAGTAGTTTTGGAGATATTATCAATGCATAAAATTTTACATTTTTGCAAGTCAGTATATAATTATTTTTGGAAAAATAGGGAGGGGACTAATTAGTGTTGGGACATTTATTAGAATTAATACAGGGTGTTGATAAATGTTAAATTTGGTGTTTCATGAACTCCAGTATGATGGATTTCAGTAGGGATTCAGGTAAGAGATAGGTAGTTCTTGAGGACAACTTAGACCATTTCATTCCTTTTTTTTTGTAAAGAAATAGAATATACCCCAAATTATCATGAGATACCTTCCATGGCTGAACACATTTTCGTGGTACCTAAATTTGCATATGATATTATAATTGCCGGGCACAGAGTTAAACTGTTTTCTGTAAGTGTGCCTTTATATACTTATAAACTGAAAATTTAATAAAACCTGGACTAAATTCCAAGGCTTATAGATAGTAGATATAACAAATTCTGTGTCAACACACAACAGTTGAATTATTGAAGATCATTGAATTAAGTTTATTCAAAATAAAGATTGCATTGAAAGATACCTCAAAAGTATTGATACTTTGTGTCGCACTACGCCAATTAAAATTGGTTGTGTTAAGATTTTGAATGGATGTATACTAGTCTAATTGGAGGTATCACATTGATAGTAAATATTTGGGCAGAGGTGCCTGAGCAAACAGTGCAGATCCTTATCAGACTGCTCCTTGAGCAGTCTGATCAGGGTCTGCACTGTTTGCCATTTTGCCAAATTTTTTTCACATTTGGAAATAGTGAAATTAATTTGTTTCAGGATTGCGTACGTTTCCAAATATGAATTGTTAAAGTGTCCTGATATTTAGATATTTGCATTTTATTTGATTGGAAAATATAGCTTAAGATAAATTGGTACACGTTCAGGGGAAGCAACTATGCCATTTTCATTTTTACCTCCCTTATCAATGAGGATTGATTCTTAAAGCAAAGGATTTGCTCCCTTAGGAGTACATTTTTTCCTTTGAAGAATAGACCACATTTTGGAAGAGCCATATTTTACAGGAAGGCAAACAGAAAGCCACAGAAGTTGTTTCCCTTTGTAAAAAACCCAGAAAAATATTGAGGTGTACCCATACACCTTAAAATGATTGGTTAAGGTGTCCTAATATTTAGGGCTTTTTACACTAAGTGTAATGAGGAAAAGTATTTTTACCTGTATATTGACACACAGGGCCTAGACAAACTTGTGCATTAGTGCAGTCTGATAGCTTATTAACTTTTTAATTTGTGAGGAACAATTGTCAATGACCGATAGTCTGATTTATATTATTTCTATGCACCATGCCTGTGACTGTACATTGTTTGTGTGGTTGGTAACATACAATGATGCTCTGTAAAACTTCCTTATAATTGATATTGTGTTGGTATGATTATTATGATATGACTTGAAATATCGTACTGCAATGTGTGAAAAAAAAATATTTCCTGAAACAGAAAATAGTGTTTAAAACTGCAAACTTTTATATTCTTTCAGGATATTGCACAGAGATTTGTTGAATCACATTTGATAGTAACTTGCATTTGGTAAGAACCTTTTGTATTTTTTTAGTCTTGCAAATCTAGTAAGTTGTTTCTATATTAGTAAAACTATAGTATAGCAAATCACAATTTAGAAAAAAAAACTTGGCAGAAGAAATGTTCGTAGCATTGGAGCCAGGTTAAAATATTAACATCTAATTAACCATTGTTTTAAAGTTAAGCCCTGCAGTTTTGGCTGTTTCATCTCAAGGTAGTCGGGAAGAAAGTTTTACACTTTTTGTGCCCCAGCCATGAAATGGCGGAAGGGCATATAGAGTTTACCCTGTCTGTATGTGCATATGTTTGTGTTTGTATGTGTGTGTTTGAGTGTTACCTGAATAGTGTCCGGGCCATAACTCCATTCTACATGATGGGATTTAAAAATATTTGGCACAAATGATCATCATGAGAAGATGACCTGTCACGTGCAAGAAATTTTTGTGCTAGTTGAAAGGTCAAAGTCACACTGTACACTTAAACTGTGCACATGCTATAGTGAGAACATGTTCGTGTCTGGCCTATAACTTTATCTTGCATGGTTGGATTTCAAGAATATTTGGCATAAATGATCATCTTGGCAAGCCGATGTGTCGCATGCAAGAGCCATGTTGCTAGCTTGAAGGTCAAGGTCACACTGCACACTTAAACTTTATGCATAGACTAGTGAAACATGTTCATGTCCAACCCATAACGTTATCCTGCATGACTGGATTTCAATATTATTTGGCATAAATAATTATCATGATAAGAAGCTGTGTCATGTGCAAGAATTTTGTCACTAGCTGAAAAGTCATGGTCAGACTGCGCAATTGAACTTTTTGCATAGGCTTCAGTGAAACATGATCATGTCAGGTCCATTACTCAGTCCTGCATGGTGAGATTTCAAAATATTTTGGCATAAATGAGCATCATGACTAGAGAACGGACACATGCAAGAACCATGTTGCTAGCTCCAAGTTCAAGGTTACACCGTCCGTGCACATAAACTTCGAGTATAGGCTGTAGAGAAAACATTTTCATGTCTGGTCCATAACTTTGTTATCATGCTGAGATTTCAATATTTTATGACATAAATAATTATCATGGCAAGACAATGTGTTACAGTAACATGCAAGAACCATGTTGCTAGCTCAAAGGTCAAGGTCACAGTCCACACTTAAACTTTGTGCATAGACTACAGTGAACACCTATACATATTTGGCCCATAACTTTGTCTTACGTGGTAGGATTTCAAAACTATTTAGCAAGACAATTTGCTGCATGCAAGGAACATGTCACTATCTAAAAGGTCAAGGTCAAAGTACAGTGTCTGAGGTTTAACTGCTGAATAAGTGCACTTCTACCTGTATTTTATCATAGCTGTCCAGTAGTACCAAGTGCCAGTACCTAAAGCAAAGTGCTATCTTACTCAAGGCACAAGGCGGGGGCATCCATGTCCTATGGACACATTTCTAGTTTGACTAGTGAGTCCATTCTAGTTTTAGGAGTTTCCAGTGAATGTTTTCACTTTAGCTGTAGTTTGCTTAGAAATTTCTCAAGCAAACGGTGTAGACCCTGATCAGACACCGCTTTCTGGGGTGTCTGACTTGGGTTTGTACTGTTTGCATATGTCTTCTAAACAGATTTTCAGTCTGAAAAGGGTAAAACCCATATATGTATACTATGCTGCGTTGGTTGTTTTGGGTTTAACCGCCCTATGTGACAGTATTTCATTTTATATATAGCCAGCATCCAGAGAAAGAATAGAGAAATGATAGATGATAAAAAAATATCTAAACAACCCCTACCTATGCCTACTTCAAGAACAGTAGGCCCTTGCCCTTTTATCGAAATTAGTAGGACATCCTGGCACTGAAAGAGACACAGCACCATGACCAACCCAAGTACTCCTAAATGATATGACAGAAATATTTGCAGAAGAGCAGTCTAGTTGACATGCAGGGCCTATATTATTGGCAATTTATGTTTGTTCCCTCTACCATACACCTATAATGGTGAATGGACTGGGCCAGATTATAGTACCGTAGAAGTTGTAGTGGCAAACCAGCAAGGATATTGATCAATGTGTTAATTGAATTCTGGAGTACCTTTGTCCACTTGATCATTAAACTTAAGTGGTCAGTAAATAGTCCTAAGTGACAATATTAACTTTCTTATAGTAGTGAGTAACACATACAGGTGTTAAGCTACCGGCTATCGGTAACCATAAATATTAGAAGTATTGGTACGGAAATGGTATGTCAAATGGTGCAGACCTAGATCAGACTGCTTCTTAATGAGTGTGCAGTGTCATCCATTACCAAATTGATAAAACTTTTCCATGCAGGGCAAACTCAAGGGCTAACTGTTTTATAGGAATGATTAAGGTGTCCACAGAGCACCAGGTATGGTGGGATAATTCTAAGATAACTTTTCTTCTTTGTCAGTGTAAACCCTCAGCAAGACATTATTCTAATTAGGGTTCACAACATATTTTTATACGTCCGTTTTGAAAGAATGGACGTATTATGGCATGGCACTGTCCGTCCATCTGTCTGTCTGTCTGTCCTTCCGTCCATCCATCCGTCAACATTTTTGTGCGCACCATATCTCAGAAACCGTTTGAGATATCTTCATGAAATTTCGTAAGCATATATATTAGGATGGGGCAAAGTGTTGCGTATAGTGATGGTTGCTCCCCTTTTCTTAGTTTCCTGATTATTTTTTACCCTACTAGTCTTGTGTGCACCATAACTAGATAACAGTTTGGGATATATTGATGAAACTTCATAGCAATGTGTATGAGGGTCCGCTGATGTGTCAAGTATAACAATGGTTGCTCTCCCTTTCTTTGTTTTGGAGTTGCATCCATTTGATTAGATTTGTAGGCTATTTTTGTGTATACTAATCTTATGCATTCAATAACTTAGTAACCATTTGGAATATATTGATGAAACTTTATAGCAATGTGCCTGATCACAAGACTATGTGTCACATATAAGAATGGTTGTTCCCCCTTACTTAATTTTGGAGTAACCTCCCTTTGATTAGTTTTTTAGGCTAATCCATTCCCCTATAACTCATTAACCCTTTGAAATATTTCAATAAAACTTTTTAGGAATGTGTATAATAATGGGGCAATGTATCATGAGCATGAACCACAACTCTGGCTTATAACTTACTTCCTGAATTATCTGCCCTTGCATCAGTTTCCGTTTTATTCTGTAACTCCTTAACCTTTTTGAAATATTTTAACAAAACTTTATGGTGATGTGTATATTGTCAAGGGAAAGTATTGTGACCGAGAGTTTATGAGTTATCTCCCTTGTTTGACTTTGTTATTTCTCAACTTCTGAGCTGTTTCACCCTGGAAGCTGATTTTTGGTATACTAAAAGTATTTGATGTGTTAGATGTTTTGATAACATTGCAGTCATTGATTACAGAGTTGTTTCCCCTGTTTGTCTGACTGTCCATCCTTCTATAAACAATCTTGTTCATTCTGTAACTCCTTCGTGACACTGAAACGGGCGTACTATGCGGCGCTTGCGAAGCTCTCGTTTTTTTTGTGGAGAATTTATGGAAAAATATCCCAAAATTATTCCTGTTACGCTGGCATTTCTCAGAAAATTCAGTCAGTAGTGAGTACTGTAAATAAGGATATCAGAAATTGAAAGGGCAGATATCATGAAAAAAATCTGCTGATAGAACCCAGCTTTCTGTTGTGAGTATTACTGGCGTTAATTTGGATTTAGGTAACTGTTTTGGGCTTTCACAGCAGAATCATTGCACAGAGATCTCTCTCTGTCATTGTTGTTTCTATCCATCTTGCAATTTGGTCTGGTTCTCAGAAACTATTTGATAATTATTATAATGCTGTTGTTCATATCAAATTAATTTCAATTGTACCTGCACCACAATACTAAGTGTCTTTTGTGAGCCTTTACCTACTGGTACATTTTATGATCTAACCACATTCAGTTTCTTACAGTAGTGCATACAGCTCATGTTCCTCCAATACTAAACTGCTGTCACCAAAATAATCTCAAGTGGCCATATAAATACTCTATGGTTGTCATAAAAGCAGCTTTTTATCAGTTTTAAAGATACTCTTTCCACCAGATTGGTAGTTTGAGTGTTTACCTTTCACTGATGGTCAGTATCAGGTGAGAGGGGCATTTGAGTCCACTATAGTAGTATATTACAAGTTCCCCCATGCAGTTCCCTCACAGATAAGTATTGGAGTGATAGAAAACTGCGAGTTTTCTACGTAGGGTAAGGAAACCAGCTGGGAGAACACAGGTCGTCACGCCGTTATAAACGCGCCTCGTTATAATTACTGTACTTATTCTAGGTGTTGCAAATATTAGCCAACATTGACTCCTGTTAGTATTAAGTGACTTAGGGTAATAAATGAAAATGTGTAAGCATTTAGGGTGATAGTACCGTATATGTGGTTATTTTTGCAGGGATCCATTTTCACGGTATTTCACGATCAAACTCACTTCCAGTTTTTTTTTTTTTTTTTTTTTTTTTTTGTTATTATTAAAATTGTCCCATTAAAAAAAATAAATAAATAAATAAATAAAATGAAATAAATAAACACTACTTCTCAGACTAGCGCCTCAAGCTAACTTTCCTTTCTCCGCGTTCAGTGGCTAACTGACTAGTGGTCAGCAAGTTGCAGCGCTTATCTGCTCGGGGCCCCATAGGGGTAACTTGGAATAGTAGTACATGTATATTACAAGTTCCCCCATGCAGTTCCCTCACAGATAAGTATTGGAGTGATAGAAAACTGCGATATTCGTCCGGTGTTTAAGCAATTGTGGTATCGAATTGGCGATTGTAAAATAGATTTCTATCATTATCATTATATCCCTGATCTATATCCAATACTCACAAATACATCGAAGATGTATGGAAATGAACTCTCATAGGCACTCGACATGCGTATATATGCCTTATGAACAGTTCATTTTCAGCAATTCTACAGTCCTATACTTTCCCCAGCTCAGCTTCCAAACTGTGGAAGTAAACAAACACATGTGCCTGTTAATCCACATTTGAGGTCATAGATTATGTTTATGCTGGGGAATGTGAAGTACTGAGTTGCTTATGGCAACTAAATAAAATGTTTGAGGCTGCCTATACTCGTATAAAATTTGATATTTCAGATAACTGAAACTTCTGTGCTCCTTGGTTAGTGGCGGCGGCTACATATACTAGTTCGAAGCATATAGATAAAGCATTCACCGCGCTATTTGGACCACACAATGTACCAATATTCGCATAATGATCCAGTATCTTAGGGTAGCCCCAGCCCACGTGTTGATTGATTGATGAATCATTGACCCCTAGCATTCTCAATGTAATCGCGCAACCTCGTCTCATACTATGCCCAGATTCTCCCTGGTACATATTAATAGCCAATAAATGTGTCTTTAGCCTTTCTGACATGGAGCTAGATGAAAACGGCTTGTCTGTTATTAAGCCGTTACGCAAATTTATCCCAATTCCTGATGCGAACTCTAGATAGCTTTTGAGATGCTTGACCGGACATATGTCACGGTCTTTAGAAATCAACACCACGTAGCTTTTTGGGCTGTGCAAGATGCTGTTTTTCCCTCAGTTTCAGAAATGAAAATGCCCTGTGACTGGGCAGATCAAAAAATCTCTTGCATTTTAGCAGACCTAGATCGGACGCTCTGTCGCCGGAATGACACACTAAAGAAAAATAATCTCTATCTCTATGTAAAAGTAATTTGGTTGCTGTATCCTTTTCAACCGAAATTTTGTACGACAGATAGCCTCCCTAACTTCTCGAACATTAATGGAACAGCTTGCTTTTTAACAACACCGCTGGCCGCCTGTTCCAGTGAAATTGCCTTCAAATATCGCTTAATAATGATAGAAGACGCTAGATTGCCAGTACAGACTACCGAATTCCATTCCCCTGACCTGCCAGCATCCCGAAAAATAGCTCTTAATTTACCAATTAAACTGTCGACTGACTTTGCTGCCAATGTGACAGGGCACTTACACTTCTGTTTTCCAACCGAACCACGGAATACACATGACGCTGCATGTAATTGTGTGCGCCCGCTAGTCTCTTTGAACACTAAAAACCCTTTGATGTCATCAGGCAATGCATTCATTAAGTTCTTGTGTGTTCTTTGATAATCATAATAACTAAAAACCCTTTGATGTCATCAGGCAATGCATTCATTAAGTTCTTGCGTGTTCTTTGATAATCATAATAATAGCACAGTTGCACGTGTCGGAACAGAGGGACTCAGACATTATTAAAGATTTGACAAAAGTTTTAATCTTAATGTATTGATTTAACTAAATTCTCTGAATAGTTCATTAAACCCGTGACCCATCTTTTTTTTTTTTTTTTTTTTTGCAGAAACCGTTGTTTGCTTAAACAATTTCGTTTGTCTATCACCGCTTCAATGACCTACTCACGTTGTCTTACACAAAATATCCAAGTTCCAGGCATAGGCCACCCAGGGTGACATAACAAGTGTAAGTTACCAGATTACCCACGTGCAACTAAATACATTGATTGAGACAAGATTTAAATGATTAATCCACGGAGGAGATGAAGTAATAAATAGTGGCTAACTGACACCTAGTCTTTGAAAGTTTTCATAAGAAAACGAGATACCATCAGTCCGTTGCAGGCAAAAGTGAAAAGAAATTGAAATAGATGATTCAATTTTGACAATAATGCCTGCACAAACATGCGCTATTTTGATCCCTTGCAAATGAACCATATGCCCACTACAAAACGTTTCAACTGTCTAGAACATTGCCTAGCACATGCGCATTAACATGGTATGTGCATATTAGTCAACACCTATATCTTGTCTAATAACCACCTTGTTGATATCATAAAACATCCATAAACATATTATGTCTTCCAAATATTTATTGATTAATATCATCGTGTTTATTTTGAAATCATGAGTTTATGCATCAAACACAGCATCTTTTCAGCTAACATCTGCTGACCTAAGTCATAAGGATGGACGGTATCTCTAAGCATGTCCCCAGAAATGTCATCATTGTTCATGAAACACCACGCATTCCGTTCACAACATTGTTCTATCTTAGAGTTCAACATTTTTGCCGTTGCATTTTTACCCTCAGACCTTTTACATCCCTCCCCAAAATTCTCAAATAACTTTCAAGCGCGGTTATTTCCTGGAAAGTGCTGGCCATCTTCTCGTTTTCGTTTTCATATAAGAATGTTTTAGACAAATTATTAATACCTGTATGCACCACCGCAATGCACGGGAGTGCTTTTGGGCTAATCGCCGCAAATGCCTATGTGTCTGGCTAACTATGGACCCTCCTTCCGAATAAATATGTATTAGAGGGGACTGGAACCTTGGATCATCCAAAAGAAATCTAACAATGGAGTCACCTATACACAACATGCTGCAAACGTGACCAACGTTTTGGCGTGTCAAAAACAATGCATTGCCAAATGTCAGACAAGGAACATCTCTTTCGTCCCCTATTAGCCTTACTGCCCATAAATTTTCTCTCAACCCAATCTTATCAGGTACAAAGCCGCTCTTTGATGGATATTTCAAAATTCCAGCATCGCCTTTTTGACCCACTAAGAACGCATCCGCGATATGAGAACTGACAGCCGGAACCCATAACTGAGTGACATGTGATGCTGGTATCAGCATGGTACCACTAAACCTGTTCTCTATCAGAAATTTGATGACAGGGAGAGCTAGATTGAAAGTGAGAAAACATAAACATTCTCACATGCATAGATATCTTGAGCAAACATATTCACGCCGCTTGAAAGGGGGTCGCGAAGGGGGTGTAATGTCTGAGAAGCATTCCTGATGAATCCCTCATACAATTAGAATCAAGAGACATCATATCGATTGCATGACCGCGATGGCCGCCAAACTTTTTTTCAACCAATCTCCAGACGTCATCCGACAACATGGCGTCACTTCTGCGATGTGTCCGTGATGGGTTGTCAGCTAAATTCGCAGATGTCGGCGTAAAATAAAGCTTAAGGCTGATGTTATTGTCCAGAAGGAAAACATGTATGTCCTTCAAAACCAATTTCACTTCTCTGGACTTGCACCCCTGGTTTTCAAACGCGTGTATAAGAGGTTTACTGTCAACATGCGCGTCAACCCTATGATCCCTCAGTTTCGTACCTAGAGATTTCAGAACGTTTAAGAGTGCATATGCCTCAAGGACCATTATAGGTAAAGTTCTTTTTTGCTCATCCAAAAAAAACAACAACCCGATATCTCAATTCTCTCTTCATCAATACAAACGGTCCCTCCCCATTTATACAGCGACGCGTCCGAATAAAACTTAAGACTCAAATGTTTCTCTTCCATCCATGCTAATTTACCCGTCCAATTATCCAAGAATCGCCATGATTCAAGCTCTTCTCTGATACTCTCAGTAACGGGCACTCTAGATCTAGTCTTTACTCCCAAAGAAATCCACGCATTAACCTCACGCGTATAAAGCGTTGCTGCAGGCACAGCGATCATAAATGATATGCATTTCCCCGCAAAAATCTGAAGCTCCAAAACTGACAAGGTCTCCTTCTGCATGCAACTCTCCCTGATTACAATATTTTGGTGGGGGGGGGGGCGGGGGGGGGGGGGGGGGGGGGGTGTACGCGCAGTCATGGCTTTGACCTTGCAATTCCCCCCTTAAAATTGGTCATATTGTAAGTCATATCAACACCATATTTCACCCAACTTATAATTTCCTCAGCCATGGGAGAACCCTCAACAATTGCCTCCCATTCCTTCAAATTATTATGTATCTCTGCAGCGACGAAAGCGCCCGGGTCTCAGAATGCAATATTTGACAGGTCAGGAATATTCCCGTCCTCAGAAACTTGAAGGACTTCCTCGGCCGGGAAGGCACCTTCCTTTTGGTCGAAAGGTTCCCCTTTGAAATTGATTTTCCGATCTGCTCTAACACCCACTTGCCGCGGATCGAAATCCATCTGTATATCCCGCTCCCACTGACGAAGCCTTATAGAATCCTGATTTTTTTTTTTTTTCTTAACAAAGCACGAAGACGTGTAGATGTCCACCTGAAATTTTTTCTAGCAGAATCAACATTTGCATGCGTATATAAATCACCTTCTGGGGAAAGCCACATAAATCATCAAACAGTTTATTTCCATTACCCAATTACCAGACCCTTAAAAGCGTGATTATCAGGATGAAATTGTTGATTTCTACAGATCATAAATAAGCGATAAAATCCACTAGTTAATCAGCAATTATCGTAAACCAGTACACAAACTTTGCGGCTTGACCCCAACTTTCCCTTGCTCGGTTTCAAAACAAATAAACCAACGCTAAATTATCAGAGCATTAACACTGGAATTTCTTGTGAACCTTAAATATTATCACACAAATAAATGACTGGTAAACTAAGCTTCTAAATATGTAACATATCTTTATTATTATTATTATTTTTTTCTCATCAATGTAATTAATTTGAATTCAAGGAACAGTCACGGACTAGGTGTCCAACCTTCTGACACTTAAAGCAGGCTTGTTTAGCAGGCGATTGTGCTTGAACCCTAGGACGCACGTATACGGGCCACGGTTGGTAACCCACTGGTGGCGGTCATGTTGTCGGCATCCAGGGAAACATCATCCCCATAGGATTCCAGCCCCACTCATACATGTTAGGAGGAGTAATAAATGAAGGTTGCTGGGTGTTAACATTCTGACTTTCCTCTCTTTCTCCCTTAATTTTGCCTATCCCCATATGCTTCATTTGCTTTTGCTCTTTTTCAAGCACACTCTCTTCATCCTTAGTGCTGAGTAACTTTAGAACAAACGAAGCGACGAAAGATGGCGTTTGTTTATGCACATGAAAACGTGACAACAACATAGACACTTTCTCCTTGCTGGCGTGATTATTTCTCCTTGCCAGCGTGTCAACCTGCATTAACTTCTCATGTAATATGTCACATATCACCTCCTTCTTAGACGCCTCCTCTTTTGTTTCTCGGATAGCTCTGTCAACTTCCTTGGCCTTGTCAACCTCTTTCTATTCTTTAATCTGTTTCTCAAGGGTAGCGACCTTCACTACCAAGTCATCAGTTTATAAAATAGAGGCACATATCCACTATTCATGACAATATTGACAACACGTCCGTTAAATGGACCACATATTTACCATAACTATCATTCACACCACTTGGCTATTGCATAACAAGCATAAGATGCGGATTTTCCGTAGATCGTTTCTGATTCTTTTATGCTTACACCCTCTCCAAGTGATATTTGGTTTCAAGCCGACGCCCATCCTTTAAAGGGATTAAAATGTTAAAAGAGCAGAGCAATTTATTTATTTGTTTGTTCATTTACGCATATTTATTTATTTTTTCCATAAATATTGTTAGTCCGCTATATCAGTTATCAGCGGACATGCCTCATCTCTGTACTTGTAAAAAATACATCTAAATTTTTCTTATAGAGGTACACAGTCAACCGCATTTGTGCCAGGCGTAAACTGCAGTCTTTACCACCCCTCGACAAAGGGTAACCAACAACATTCCCTTGCACTCAATTTTACCACATTGGCATAACAACCTCTTTACGCATGCATGTCCATGAAAATCCTGCATTATTTTGCCCCCATCTTTTTATTCATTCAATTATTTATTTATTCATTTGTTATTAAGGACCACCATGTTAGTATCTTGTGATCCAGCCAATGAAGCGTATAACAAGTACGTAAGGCAAGTAAATAAATATCTTTAAGAAATATTACACATATAAAAGAACTCTTTTCACAATGCGAAACCTCCCTTGTTACTCAGTTAGACACCTACCACCAACATTGCAGGTGTTATGACTATTATTGTTCGATCATCATTTTGTAGGCCGAATCCGAAAAAAAAATATATGATAATAATAATAATAATAATAATAATAATATGCGATACTCCGGGTAGCAGGGCATGCAGTTTTCTTTATATTATCCTATTTAATTTATTTGTTACTTATTTATATATTTATTTATTTATCTTTTATTACCCTTTTTATTTCACTTTGAAATTATCAAGCATGAGCTATCATGAAGTTATATGGTTTGATTCTGAGGTTGTTTCGTCTTATGACATTGCCATTATTCATAGTATTATTCACAATGTTATTCATAACGACATTTAACCTCCAAACCGGGGAGCCATCTCAGAACATATGCAACCTAACACTACGCATGTAGCCTTGTTCAAGGTTATTAGACCACCAAGTATCTTCCTAACTCATTGACCAACATCATTAACAATGTAATTATTTCACAGCCCACGAGTCGAATGCGACAGCCAAAATTTTCTATTTCACTCACTTCATAATATACGCCGACGGGCATACGTACTATATGCCCCCGTCTCTGGAATATCTCTTGAAAATAGGATCAGGTAAATTTGCTATAGCTATTTGTTAACTAGCCTCTGATAGCATATTATCTATAAACCCATAAGTAAATAAACAAACAAAAAACAAATCTTCTCACAAAGATAATAAAATGGCATTTTCATTTCTAAACAAAATTCTGTAGAAAACTTTTGTCCTGCTTCTGTAACAAGCAAATAATATGGTTTTATCTACTTACACCATAAACTCCTAAACCACCACTTTTCAAAATACATGTTTAAATCCTTATATCGCTCACGTAAATACTTTAATTACACACACCGACGAACACGTACTATTCCCATAGTACTCACCATGTCAATATATCTTTTTTTTATTATTATTATTGTTATTATTATTATGCATAGATCCTTGATCTTGAAATGCCACTAACGTGTACTTGTACTTGTACACACCCCTTTTTCATGCAACAGACTTTAATAGCTCTCCTTTCTTTATTTTCATTTACGAGCAAATATTATTTAATGTTATTTTCTAAATTAGCATTTTCATTTGTATCACGCCTCGCTTGCTTTCTCGCGAGACAGTCTTTTCATGCACAAGCAACAACAACAGCAACAAGAACTCCAGTAATTGAGGTATCATTCCTTTTTTCCGTTATTCATCTATCTGCCGTAACGTCTCGCTTCTCGCAGGAGACAACGTAAAATAAAATATATGCATATATATTAATGATGCGACCATAATATGTTTATCCATATGCTTATTTATTGTTTATCCATATATTTATTTAACTCCACGTCTCGCCAAAAATAATTCCATCGTACCTTCTAGGCGGGACACTTTATCAGAAAACGAAATATTTCTGAATGATGCAAACATAACATGTTTATCCATTTTCTATAAAGTAACATCATGTCTCACGAAAGATTCAATTAAATCTTCTCACGCGAGACAGCTTAATCTTGTAAACAAGACATAGTTACATGTATCCACATATTCATTTATTTAGCACCACGTCTCGCCAAAAATTCAATTAATTTTTTTTTTTTTTTTTTTTTGCACGAGACAAATACATGATGCCAACAAAGCATATCTATCCACATATTTATTTATTTAGCTCCACGTCTCGCCAAAAATCTTTTTTTTTTCTTTTCTGCGCGAGACAAATTAATTACGCAAACAAAGCATATCTATGCACATATTTATTTATTTAGCTCCACGTCTCGCCAAAAATTCATTTTTTTTTTTTTTTTTTTTTTGCGCGAGACAAATTAATTATGCAAACAAAGCATATCTATTCAAATATTTATTTATTTAGCTCCACGTCTCGCCAAAAATCTTTTTTTTTCTTTTCTGCGCGAGACAAATTAATTACGCAAACAAAGCATATCTATGCACATATTTATTTATTTAGCTCCACGTCTCGCCAAAAATTCATTTTTTTTTTCTTGAGCGAGACAAATTAAATATGCACAGAAAGCATATCTATTCACATATTTATTTATTTAGCAACACGTCTCGCCAAAAATTCATTTGTTTTTTCGCGAGACAAATTGATTATGCAATAAAGCATATCTATCCACATATTTATTTATTAAGCACCACGTCTCGCCAAAAAATCATTTTTTTCTCTTTTTGCGCGAGACAAATTAATTATGCAAACAAAGCATCATATCTATCCACATATTTATATATTTAGCTCCACGTCTCGCCAGTTTTTTTTTTCTTTCTTTTTTCTTTTTGCGCGAGACAAATTGATTATTCAAATAAAGCATATCTATCCACTTATTTATTTATTTAGCTCCACGTCTCGCCAAAAATTCAATTTTTTCCCTTTTTGTGCGCGACAAATTAATTATGCAAACAAAGCATCATATCTATCCACATATTTATATATTTAGCTCCACGTCACGCCACAAATTCATTTTTCCCTTTTTGCGTGAGACAAATTTATTATGCAAACAAAGTATATCTATCCACATATTTATTTATTTAGCACCACTTCTCGCTAAAAATTCAATCAAGCATATATCGCGCGAGACAGCCTCACATGCAATTGAAATATTACTATAAAAGCAAATAAAACATGTTCGTTCTTATGCAGCTGATTCAACAAAAATATGAAATTCTAGTCATGCGTCCTCACAGAAAACAGCTTAATTATACAACGACAAGCTTTCTATAAAACATATTAGCCTTATATCACATCCTGTTAACCTTTTCTTACATTTTTTCTTATTCTTTCTAGCCCAAGACATGACTAAACACAACAAATTACACATCTACTCACCGATTTCGTTTTTTTTTCGCATTCTTTTCATCTTTATCTCCGTCCCCCGTACATTTCTGGGCGGATTTCTCAGAAGAAGAACCCGCTTTTGGGCTTACCTTTACCGCCTTTTTCTTTAATTCCATGGCGAAAAATAACAATTTTACCAAATTTTCTGGCAGGGGCTCAATGCCACCTGCCAGCGCAACCTCCCCTAAGTCAACTTTTAGTTCCTTCCCTTTCCGAATTATTTCTTCTTTGCTCAAAGTACAGATTGGAACATCTTTAATTATAACAGAATCCAGTTCTGGATCTTCAGTCTCTCTGTATTTTTGCAACAGTCTAAATAGAGCCATTGCGCTTAAGCAAGTGCACGCGCCCACGTTCAGTGGCTAACTGACTAGTGGTCAGCAAGTTGCAGCGCTTATCTGCTCGGGGCCCCATAGGGGTAACTTGGAATAGTATAATAATGAGAATGGTGGTGGTATTTTGACATGGATAGATGGATGACTTATGGTGTTATGTTCTTGTTAAGAGTATTTAGTTGTATCAGGACAAGCTGAAATGCTGTGCAGTGAAACACCATTATTTCCAGCTGCTAGCTTAGCAGGCCAGTGCTTAGCCCATTGAACTACCAGGGCTCTTCAATATTTTGTAGTAGTAATTGCAAATACTAAAATCAGTTTGCACCTTTTCACAAGCTCACTTGTCTTCAATTTTCTGCTTGTAGATACCCCAGGGTTCACAGATTGTATGTGCAAAAAGAGGAAATTCTGATCAGATTACACCAAAATAGGGACACTTAATTAAACCTTACAAATTTGCTCATGCTGCACTAATAGTGCTAGCAGAATTGCGACAGTACAGATCCTGGCCAGACTGTTGTTTTAGGTTCCGCACATAGGTTCATTACAGTCCATATACTTCCATTACCCTAGATCGATATTAGGGTCATCTTAATCTGTTCCTCGAGATATATTAAACTTTTATAGAAAAAGCAGTTAACAGTATTTAATGTCTTGTATAAATAGTTCTGTAACCACAGAGTGCTCTAAATCTTTCAATATGTGCCATGTTGTGGGAAAACCTGTCTTATTCACACGCATGCAAGCTGGTCTGAGCATGTGCAGTTTGCCAGCACTGTTGTTTGGAGGACTGTGTATGCATATGAGAGTAGTAGGCCTTTGAATTAGCTTGCATATTCCATATGACAGGCTTTATGATGACATGGTTCAATTTTTGATCGTGAAATTTGAGAATATTGCCGGTAAACAAGCTAATACATGACACTATTATATACTTAGAGAACTCATCAGATTGATTATCCGAAATACTTTAAAATTTTGGACACAACCAGTTTATAATGTGTGCAAAGATATATAGGGTACCAAAATTTAAATAAGCTAATTATAATGTCTTTTCTCTGTATTGGTTGGTCAAAAAAGTTGCATGTGACCTGACAAACAGTGTAGGCTCTGGATCATATGAAGGAGCAGTATGATCTTAGCCAACACTGTTTGCCCAAGCACTGAGCTTAGAGATGGGGCCTTCAATAATTTATGTATTACAATGGTCATATAGACAGGAGTCGGATTACTGAGGGTCATTCAAAAGTGCAGAGATTAAAAAAGACCATATCAATCTGATATGCTTAAGAAAGCAGATGTGCTGTCTGTTTGTTCAATGCACTGCTGTCAAAAAAGACAGTAGTATGGATGTTAACATTTATGTTCACCAAAGCTTTCTGTGGAAATTTTGGTTTCACTGAACATCAGCATGTGCAACCTGTTTTAGCCGTTTACTGTTCTGCTGACTCTCTTGAGGCGCCCAATTTATTTTAACTTACAATTTGAAACAGCCCTCAATTACAAAATGGATTGCAGTTAAAGTACTATTGAGACTCAAGGATAAAATTCAATGGTTACATGATACATGTAAATTTTAAATGGTGTTTTCAAATATTTGAGCTAAAATTTCTTTTATGTTTGTAATGGTAGATTTCACACTCCGATATTGACATTTTAGCTGGTCTTTTTACCGTTTTTATGCATTATTTATAAAATTAATTGCTGGTGTCATGTAAGGGGACCTTGTAATATTGAGTGAATATATGTAATTATTAACTGTGCCTGAGCAAAGGGCGATTAATTTGAAATAAATTGATGGTAATGATTAAAGTCAAATCAAGAATTTAAGAATTTGAATTCAAGTCGATTACTTATTCCTCTTTAAAAGAGACATGTCTACCAGTAGGTATTTTTGGGTATAGAAATGAAAGCATGTCATAAGATTCGTAAAAAAGATCGCTTTGTCAATATCTGTCAGCGAAAATACCTTAAAGTGCTTAAGTATTGGGACACCTAAAACCATTTATTTTCCATTTGTCCCAAATGGAAAATTAATGGATTTTAGGTGTCCCAACACTTAAGCACATTAAAGTAGCATGCAAGAACCCTGCACAGATCTTTGGTGGTGCATAAAGCTAAAATGTGTTTGATAGTCTAAATAAACACTAAAGTTCCTGATAAATAAACTATTACTTTTGGCTCAGTCTAGTCTAGTCTATTCTGTTCTATTCCATAACCTTGCAAGGTCATTGGGGCTCCACAGATGACTTTATACAACTATCCCTACCCACCTCATCCCATCTTTAGCTCTCCTAGTTGCACTTGCAAAGTAAATCCCTGCCTACTCCTTGAAAGTGTCCTTTTCTCTTGTCTGCCTCTTCTTCTTTTTATACCCCGCCACACGTTAGTGACGGGGTATTATGTTTTCACGTTGGCCGTCCGTGTGTCCGTCCGTCGGTCCGTCCGTAGTACGTACATCCGTCCATCTATCCGTCCGTCGGCACTTCATTTCCGTTTGATAACTTAAGTATTTATCAACGGATTTCCTTCAAATTTTGCACATGCGTTTGTATCAAGAATGTCTCGCTTGGGATTGTTAATGGGCAAATTTTGATAATTTCTGACAGCGTTATGGCACTTGTCAATGTACAAAAAATGGTTTCTAGCCTCTAGTTCCTTAACTACTAGGAGTATCATGATGAAACTTCACAAACATGATTAAAGTAACAAAAGCTTTGTTTGAGGACAGAAATTTTATCATTAGGGGTTATCTGCCCCTGCCCTTGGGCTATATACATGTATAAAATCATGAAAAAATTCCATATAAAATAAGAGTTTGAAGCAATTTTTCTGAAACTTACAGCAAATGATCAGAGTGATGAAAGCCTCCAGTGATGCTCAAATTTACCCCATGGGAGTTATCCCCCCCCCTCCCGCTATATACGTGCATAAAATGATGATAAAATCTATATATATATTGATGTGAAACAGATTTTCAGAAATTTACATCTGATGATAGAAGTAATAAAAGCTTCTGGTGATTAAAATTTGATCCTTTATGGTTTATTTGCCATTAACTAATTCTAAATGTTCGTGCAGTATGTCAAAAGAGATTCTTGTAAATCGTACTGAATTCTTGACAATATTCGTGCGAGTCCAGCCGAATCCAGTCAAATCCCACGAATATTTGTAACCCTATCGTACTTGTATCGTATCTGAATCGTAGAGCATCACAAATTGGACCAGAAAATTTACAATCGCAACAATTCTAATATCTATGGATTCGTGGCGATTCTTGGGATTCGTGGTCTGTGTGGAATAGGGGCATAAGTCAGAAGACCTTGAGATGTTGCCAAACCATCTCAGTTTCCGTTTCTTGACCAGATGGTAAGGAGATTGTCATATTCTACGCTGGCTGATTGGATCTTTCTCATTAGTTACATGGTCCTTGTACAAAATATTTTGTAATCTGTGGTAGCATCTCATCTCAAAGGCCTGCATTTTTTTCTCTAACTCTGCTGTCTAGGTCCATGACTCAAAGGCATACAGAACTAATGATAAGCAAGCACAGGTTTACTCATTCTAAATGTTTTTAAATTATTTGATTATCAGAAATGCAGATAATTTGGTTTGAAAAGGCCATTTTCATACTTGTTTGTTTTAGGGTTTTACAAATTTGTACAATTCAGAAGTCATACTTAAATTCTTTTTGTGCATAAGGTTGTAAATTGACTAAGATCATGTGTAAATATTGCTGCAATTAATTAATTCAACTTCTGTTAATTGATATAGAGAATTTCTGAATTATCTGTCATTTGTTTTCATTGATTCCTTAAATATATATCTGTGAGCTGTTGTTGTAAAATTGTTTAGCAAGGTCCCAGGGCACCAAGCCACATTTGGCATTTTAGAGCTGTTGTGATATAAAGTTTGTTTACTGTAAAAATTCTAAGTATTGGAACAGATAATCTAAGCAAACAGTGCAGATCAAGATCAGACTGCTTCCAAGTCCTACACTGTTTGTCATTTCATTTTCTCCTCCCACTAGCTGCCTAACCCGATAAACGTTGAAAACTAAAATGTCAGTACTTAAGCAGGTTCAGCTCAGCCTGCAGATTTGTAGTGCAAATATGGGAATATCTACCAGTACACAAGTTAACTCTTTAAGCCCCAGTTATGAAATTTGCAAACAGCGTAGATCCTGATGAAGCGGCTCATAATGAGCCGCCTCATGTAGATCTACACTGTTTGTCCTCTAGTCTTTGAATTCTTAATATGAAATGTCTTGGACAAGGCATTTTTTTTTTATTTTTGCAGACGTAAATTTTGTCGTCTGCTTTTTGATGCTTAAAGAGTTAAAAAGCATGATGGTGTTTCATGGTATTGTATTGTACAGTCAACATTGTGACAATACATTGAGATACACGAGACAGAAATTGAAGACAAAGCGAAGTTTGTAATAAAACCAAAATTAGTTTGGTTATTTTTCTTTGGATAGCAAATATTGGTCACATGCTTTTATTAGCTGTTCCAACTAGAGACATTTATTTTTGCAAGGTCTCAGTCACTTTATTCTAAGAAAATTGTGATTTGATTATTTACATGATAAAAAGAAAGTGTCTCATCCATTTAGGAAAAAAAAAACAAAACAAAAAAAATGTAATATCCTGTCCTTAGTTGAGAGCAGGAAGACCTTGCATAATGAAACTGAATAACTGCATGTCGTCCTCATTAAGTACACCAAGTTTTTCTTTTCATGTCAACAATTTAATTATATCAGCGAATAAGTAATCTGCATAAAGTTATTTGCTCAACACACTGCTCTAATGGGCCGAACATAATTGCCGCTATACCGCCCCTTCTTCAAATAGTTTATCTGTATAAAAGCCTACAAAGTCTAAGCTACCCAGTAATGACCCCGCACTGGGACAACAGTGCCTTTGGGATCAGTGTAGACCCTAATCAAACTTTTTCTAATAAATGAGTAATCTATCAGGGTCTTGGCCTTTTCCATTCAATTTCAGTAGCAATTCTCGACACTTTAAAGTTTAATAAAAAATCAATTTGTGTAGATATTAGGATAATTAATAGCAATTTGGTAAAAGTGTCTGAATATTTTGGATAATAATAGTAAGCAATTTTCCTTAAAAAATTTCACCAACAGGGTAGATATTTTTCAGAGCGCCAGATGTGTCTAAATTTTGTGAGTATTTTTTTTTTTCCTTTTTCTTTTAAACCATAAAAACATATATTGTGTACCTCATTAGAACTGCCTCTTTGAGGCAGTTTTAATGGGGTTCCACAACATATGTTATATGAAGAACTAGGAAAATTAGTATTATTTTTGTCCCCAAAATTTCATCCAATTTCGAGCATCTTGAGCGGTATTTCTACCTGATTGATCCCAATATCAATACCATCATGTTCGATATCAATACTATTGAACTGCGGTGATCGTCTTTACCGAAGTTTGTCGGCCATCCCAATCTCTTGTGTCAATAAGATACTTATATTGTATCGTTAAGGATATATTATTTGGCAATACTTATTGGACTTGTTTGCACGGATCTGCTTGTTTGTGGATTTTGATTTTTGAAAATTTTCGTTGATATTTTGTGCTACTGTATTCTGTTGGATTGGATATTTTTAAGTTTTCAGTTGCTTTTGGATACAAATAATACTATTTCTGTTTTTGATACCTACAGAAATTTTCAAGAAAGATAAAGGTAACTTAATCTTATCATTAATATTAGCTAGGACCTACTACCCCTGTGGTTAAGAACACTGATTCATAAACATCATGTCTCTCATGGCTGTGAGTTTGAGCCCTGACTGGTGCACAGGTGAAAAAGCCAAGTTCTGCTTATGGAAGGATAGGTAGTTTTTCCCTGAGCACTGGTTTTTGCCCACCTTTGCCCAGCGATTTGCTCAACCTAATTATGTGAAATATTATTGAAAGGGCTGTAAAAATCGTATCAACAAATATAAAAAAAATATATGCTAAAAGGGTATTTATAAAATATAATGCACACAGCCTGATCAGAGTCTGCTTATTCCTCTTTGCTTACCCTAAAGTGCTTAAATATTGGGACACCTAAAATAATCAATTTTGCATTTGGGGCAAATGGAAAATTAATTATTTTAGGTGTCCCAATACTTTCGCACATTACGGGTATTTTACTCACTATTAGACCCTGAGAAATCTACAGGCACAACATGAAGGCTGTAGCCACACTGCGCGGGTTTGCAGACTGATTTCAGTCGCTGCTGTTTGCAGATATGTAATTTTGTGTGATACAGCTCATTATATTTTCAGAATTTATATGCAGTAGAAAACTCAAAGCACCCCATTGGAACTGGGGCCTCAGACCTTGTGAATATATATCTATGAAGGCTGTTGTCACTCCAAACTAGTTCTCAACACGTCCTATCCCGTCCATAGAATATCGTGAAACGGGCTTTGGTCGGGGTAGAATGTGTAACTTTTGGCCTAAAATGACTGTAATACGATTCTAGTTCGTTCATAAATAGTCCTGAATACATCCATCTCGTCTGTATCCCGTCCGCAGTCCGTTCGTATTAAGTTCATATCAGGTCAGATTTCCCATTCACCTCGTGCAGAGACCATTTCCAAGCAGACCAAGCACGTCCATGGTCAGTTCAACCCCATTCGTACCTTTTTCTACTTAGTCCCAAATAAGTCCAAACTAGTTCATACCTCGACAACCTCGTTCGAAAGCAGTTCTTCTCGTTCTGACTAGGTCCTCACCTTGTCCCTAGTGCGTGCAAAACGCATTTGCAATCACGTCCTGGTCCGACAGCTATAAAAAACACTGCGTTCTACCCAGTTCTCAATTGCGTTTGTCATTTCGAGCTGTGTAGAGCATTGCATCCTTGTGAGTATCATGCTCCAAACAAGAGCGGAGCTAGACAGATGGGCCATACTAAAGCAGCTACTGTTAGATCCCAGAACTGCATCTCATCTGAAGCCCATTCAGCTCATCCTCTAGTTGCACAGTCTCCTGGGCCTTTTCCTGAGTCTGGGAGTCAAGAGAAAAAGAGTGCTGCATACCCTGGTCAAGTTTGTTCCATCTGCGAATCGGAAGAATGAGCTACAACAGACAGGTCAGCATACACACGTACTGCCAATAGTGCCCCACCATAGTACGTCCTATTAGGATTGAAGTACGGCAATTCCGTTCGTAGCATGTCCATCTCGTTTTAAGACCGTTGCCAATCCGTCTAATTCCAGAACAGGATAGTCGCCAGAAAATTTTAAACATGCTCGAAGGAGCACCCTTCCCATTAGAGTCCGTCCATGAGGTTCGTAAACAGACCTTAAAACGTTGCTACTAGGTCCACTCCGTGGGCACACAGTTTGAGCCCGTTAGGCAAAATTTTCCAGAACGTAGTGAGAAGGAGTTTGGTGTGAAGGGGGTATTAGGCTCAGACCAGGATAGGCATATTCACTGACTTACCAGCCAATACTGTTCGCTGTGTCTATTGGATGATATTGCTGGTCTGATTCTTCCCTGTTTTCTGTTTGATAGTGGTAGTAACATATCTGTCTTTACTTAAAGAGCTTACAAGTGACTTTGTCTTTCAGAAAGGAACATTCCAGGTGGATTTGTATTCTGAAATTGCACAGAAATCTAGATTTTTGTGCAATTTCGGAACTATATAAATCTATAGTAATAAAATAGTAACATGTGACTGACTTTTCTAAAGATGCAGTACTTTTAAGCTTATTATTGACTTTGTCTTTCAGAGAAAAACATTCCTGGACCAGTTAGATTTATATTGTTCTGAAATTGCTTAGAAATCCATATTTCTGTGCAATTTTGGAACAATATAAATCTATGGTTCATGGGAATCACTGTTCCTACAGGTTCTTATGATGTTAAGTATCAAGTGTATGTTAACAGTTCTTTCAATTCTGTTGTTTCAGGAATTGTGACAATGTGACGTTTCACCGGAATCTTCCATGCCTTACAATGACGAGAGTTGTCTTGAGAAACTCAGAGGTAACAAGTTTCATCTGTTTATAGAGCTTCAATTTAAAATTTTGAGTTTTTTGTTTCCCCCAAAAATCATGCACTACTGGCATACTTTTTGTGGAGAAGGAAGAGAAAAAAATAGTTTCCAAATTTCGGCTTCTGTGGTTTATTTCATAGCTTAAGTATATTTCACTGTATTAGTTGGAGTACCTTAATTACCCTAAAATTTCGGACACCCAAAAGTCAGACAATTTATTGTTCGAAATTCTTAGAAAGTAGATTTTACACACATGAATGCAACCAGATGATGCTAAGTGAATGGCAAACAATGTAGACTCATCAAACAGTTTGATCTGGGTCTACATTGTTTGCTCAGACCTGTTTGTTTGAATATTTAGGGTCATTACGGTATATATCATAAGCTCACCGAGCCTTTTAGGCTCATAGGTGAGCTGATAGTATAGCCAGGCATCTGTCGTCCATCAGTCCCTCAACACTTTCAAACATCTCTTCTGAGACCACTGGGCTGATTGAAGCCATATTTCATGTGGAGCCTCCCTGTGTTTGGAAAGTTTGTTCAGGTTGTGCTTGTCACATGACCAAGATGGCCACCAGCCGATAATTATATGGTTAAAAATGTTTAAAGGTCTTTTTTCCAAGATCAAAAGGCCAATGACCTTCAACATTTGTATGAAGCATTGGCAACTGGGAACCTATAAAGTTTGTTCAAAAAGTGACCCCACATTGACCTTGACCTAATTTGTTGCTAGGTGAACTGGTTTGTTATGCATTTATATGGGAAATTGCTTAAACAGCAGATTTCTCAGAAATTATTTTAGTCTAAGATATAATACTCAGTATGAATGATTAACTAAATGAGTTGATGAAGATATTATGTTGCTAAAGGTCAAGGTCATTCTTTGACATTTCAGCAAGAGTCACTGAGATTCAGTTGTCCGTCACATCTCTGAAGCCACTGGGTAGATTGAAACCATATGTCATGTGGAGCCTCCCTTACTCATATGCCATACCAATGTATGGTTAAAAACCTTTCAAAAATCTTCTCCAGATCCGAAAGACCAATGACCTTGAAACTTAATATGAAGCTTTTGGGATTCAGGCCCTGTAAAGAAATGATGACCCTGTGTTGACCTTGACCTCATTTGTTGCAAGGTCATCTTTGGTTCATTATGCTTTTATATGTAAATATGCATAAGTAGCGGATCTCTCAGGAACTATTTGAGATATAACTGAGCAGATGGTGACATTTTGTTGCCAAAGGTCAAGGTCATTCTTTGACCTTTGTTCAAAATTAATAAGGGAAATGCACAGCATACAAAGTTTAGGTAGTGTGTAGCAACGGCAATGTACTGGAAATTAAATGCTGTTGGACTTTTACTTTCGTGTTTTTCATCAAGACAGTTAACAAAGCGCCAGTGGTGAAAATGGCAGAATTTGCAAACAGTTTAGATCCTGAGGAGGTGGCTCAAAATGAGCCACCTCATCTAGATCTACACTGTTTACCCTCTAGGTTTTGAATTTTCAATATGATATAGCTTGGATGAAACATATTTTGAAATTTTTGCAGACGTAAATTTTGTCGTCTGCTTTTTGGCGCTTGAAGGGCTAATAGTGCAAAAATAAAGTTGAGTCTAAAGCAGTTATGACAGGCTAAAAATCAAGAAATTTTGCATAACCTAATTAATACCTGGTATAGGAGTTGTTGATTATTTTCCTCATTCAATTCTATTCATTAACTTAAACTTAATCGATTCAAACATGCATATGACACTTGAATCAAAGTACAGCCATATATTTCATAAACAAAAGGTGTAACTGCATACCCACTGTAATATTCGAAAATTTAATGGTATTGATGCGATACATATTCAATACCCTTTTCAACCTTGATGTGTTTATTTCAACATTTAAAATATTTTAAGTTCATATTGCAATAAAATTTGAGAATTAGACCATAATATAATTACAGTTTAAAAGCAATGATCATATTAGACAAACATGATATATAGAAAACAGCAAAGACTTGGATGAGATAGCTGTTTTTAAGAACTGAACAATCAGGAGCATTGCAGTGAATCTAAACTGTCCAGTTTTTTTTTTTTTTAACAAAGAATTCAGTGATAGTCCAAAGGAACTCACATTGTATAGAAAAAAAAATTCAGTGTATTTTTCATATTTAAGCAAAGAGATAATTTAAGCTGTGACACGACAAAACCAACAAAGTGTTTGTGCTGTCCGCATGGAGGTAGCTGTGACCCTCAGCTACCCTTTAAGCCCTTAGGAAAGAATCTGATCAGACTTGGTGGATGCCTAGGCTGATCTGAGTCTGCAGTGAGCGCACAACCACATTGTTGGTTTTGTCCTGTCACGGCAAATTTTATTTTTGTATGCAACTACTCAGTGTCACTTTTTCAAACTGACTGTCCAGTAAGGGCTGTTTTTTGGTAAAAATTTTGATCAGTTTGGTAACCTTATGTATTTATGCCTTATGCAAACTACAGCATGATCTTTCCCAATTCTATATCAGTGTTTTTGTAAACTTTTCATAATACAACTTAACCTTAATAACGACATTACATCAAATTTCAATCTATGCCCATTCACTTTGGGAACATGCAGTAGCAGCTTATTTACCTACCCGGTATATCAAATATTTGGATTTGGGTTTAGATTTAAACACCTAAGAGTGCCATTTAGCAAATTTTTAGGCTTGGAATTTTGGGTTGTATTTATATAATATTGTCTCCCCAATTGTATAGATATCATATGAAGAAACTCTGCGATACTAGAACCTACTACTACATGTATCTACATAAATTATGTCCTTGGAATTACAACAATGTTGACTCCCAAAATCCTAGTTAGACAGGAGGTATATGGACTGGTACCTGTTCTCATTAGAAATGTTTACATTCGGTATTTGAATAATTCTGTATAGGTAAGGAGCCTATATTTAGGATGGAAATACATGTGCTTTACCCAACAGTTTTGATTCAGACTGCTCAAAGTTTCAGTCTGATCAGGGTCTGCTCTGTTTGCCATTCTACAAGCAATTTTGACACTTCACTGGATAGTGAAATTAATGACCCTGTACTTCAAATTTTAGGATAATTTTAGTAACAGACTAAGGTGTTCCAATATTTTAGGTTATTATATTGTAAGTATTCTATACCCGAAATTCCTTCCTTTCTGTATTTTATCAATGAAATTTGAAAAAGTAACCTATAATTTGCTCTGAGTAAATAAAATATACAGAAAATTGGCAGGTTTAGTACTTGTGGGTACACAGAAAAAAGAAAGCAGTTGTCAGGACATCAAGATGTTCCTTTGAAAAGCAACTGCTGTACTATTTCACGAAAAAATTCTTAAAGTTTCTTAGCTTCGATATGCATTATATACAGTGTTAGGCAGTTCTAATGACTGGCACACAATATACCCTTATTTCCTGTAAAATTCCTGGGCCAGGTTGTTCAAAGCATCATTAGCCTAACAAGCTGGAGGTCAACTGGTTAAGTGTTTTAAGACTTTATAGCCAAAAACACCAGTATTTTGAGGTGCAAAAGCTTCTCACATTTTTTCAACAAAAAATATTGGCATAATTTGAGATATTATTGTTTGAAATTGTAACGTCTTGTTAACTAATGACGTTGTTAGTTTTGAACAACTGGGCCCAGGAATGTCATCATTGATGACCATTATGAGGGGGGAGGCAGGAGGTTCGTGTGTGTGTGTGTGGTGCAGTGCAAAAGCTTTTCACATTTTTTTTCAACAAGAAATATTGGCATAATTTGAGAATTATTGTTTGAAATTGTAATGTCTTGCTAACTTATGACGTTGTTAGTTTTGAACAACTGGGCCCAGGAATGTCATCATTGATAACCATTATGAGGGGGGAGGCAGGAGGTTTGTGTGTGTGTGTGTGGTGTATGTGTGTGGGGGTGGACAGAGTAATTTGATTTACTTACTGACTGACTCTTCTTCACACATTACTTCAGCAGAAATAAACCTACTGTACTAAGTTTTTCAATTATCATTCAGCCTTTATGAAGATTTCGATATTACGAAGGTTGTTGCCCTAGATGGAATTCAAGCTTGGTCCTAGTAAAATTTGAAACATGCCTACATGCAAATCATTTGAATGTGAGTATTCCATAGTCTATTTCTTTTAATACCAGTAAATCTGTTTACATTCAAAGATTGTGTAATTGGCTTACCAAATTCTTAACAAATCACCTCGCCATGCAAATATTGATATGCGGTAGTGATTTATTTCAAGATAAATGGCTGGATTTGCTGTTCAGTCCCATCACTTCAATGTTAAAATGTCATTACATGGTTTATATTAATGAAACTTCTATTTTTTTTTTCTTTGCTGCTACATGTATACATGTATTTTAAACAGTAAAAATTATAGGTAAAATTAATTTAGCACACCCAAGGCCGTCATCGGCTATCCAGACGGTCCGGCCATGGCCGGACCACTTTTTCGGCCAAATATGGTATTGGCCATACCACTTTTTTTCATTTCGGCCGAATATGTAATTGGCCGGACCACTTTTTTTCCGTTACTGCTTTTTTGCCTTGGTCTCAAAATGCATTAAAACCATTCTAGAGACGTCCTGAATTCAAAAATGTTCTCGCAGGGGTGGGGGGAAGGTCCCCCAAACCCCCCCTTACCAGAGGAAGGACACCCTCTCTTGTGCTCTCCCCCACTGGTGCCTTCGGCACTCGGGGAACACCTTTGGCAGTCTTTAAAAGCTGGGGTAAGCATAATGAAATACAGCAAATATTCATAAAATCAATTGAGTTTCACAAGCGAAATTGGTCTAAAAATGCATTAAAATCCCTCCTAGAGTCATCCTGAATTCAAAAAAATTCTCGGGGGAGGTCCTCCAAACCTCCCTTAAAGGGGGAATACCCCCTCTCATGCTCTCCCCCACTCGTGCCTTCGGCACTCGGGGCGTTCCGTGGCCGTACCACTTTTCAAAAGCCGACAGCGGCCCTGACACCTTTATAAAAGTACTGGATGAAGTATTGCAGTTACTAAGGCGTCAGCACTGATGTCTGCATCTGCTTTGGTATCCCACTTTGCATAAAAGTTTTGGCTGAAGTTTATATCTTAATATTTACATTCTTGGTGTATTTACTGAAAAGCCCTATACAGTATAATAAACCACTGGAACATAATGTACTTTACATTTCAATAATTACATTGAGCCACATGACATCGCATGACTCTAAATGACGTCAAAATAAACTATGGCTCTCTACAACCTGATTGGACATCAGCGACATCATGACGTCATTGACACTGTTACGCTGTTAGCAGAAAAACTGTGTGTAAAATGTGTAACTGCTTTAATTTTGGCGCTTATATAAGCTTTTTCATCAAGGTTTTGATTGAAAGTAATGTAAATATAAGCAATGAACTTAATTTTTCTGATGTTTATGGAAGTGTAAACTACATTGGGTCACTAGCAAAGTGTACATGAACCACGAGGGGGCTCATGTACACTTTGCTAGAGACCCAATGTAGTTTACACTTCGTTTCGGGGCTCATGTACACTTTGCTAGTGACCCAATGTAGTCTACGCTTTGATAAACATCAGAAAAATTAGGTTCATTCCTTAAAACATTACATTGTTGTTGTTTCAATTCTTGTAACATTGTACTGGACTAAGGGAACTTATATTTCATAAATGTATAAATTATCTGGTGAAATCACTGCCAAATTACCCCATACTGTGAAAAAGCTGTTGAAAACAATTTATCTTGTCTTATAACTTTTCACCTTCAAAACTATCAATAATAGTTGAAAAGCTTGTTTTCAGAGTCTTTATGCTGCGCTGTTGTCCTCATGAATGGTTAGATTGTTATCTTTTTATGTTATAAATATGTGTATGCAACTGGTGAAAATTTATTTGTTAAATTTTGAAAAGTATTGAAAATATCAATATAGTTCCAGGGTGCATGTTATTAATATGAATATTAATTTTTTCAACAGCATTTTTATTCCTTAAATATGTTCTTGGGTTATAATCTACTGTAAGTCTGGCCTTCGTGATCATTGCCTTTTCATTTACTTAATAAAGAGTAGCAATATACAGTATTAAATCCTATTAAATGCCCCAGGGGACATTGCATTTTATGAATAATGGGCATTATTTAGAGCCTAAATTGTAGTGAATCAGCCACTGCCAACATATACCTCTAATAATTAGTATTATTGCATAAATATCGGTGTCACACGCTATTAATAGGCATGTTTTAACAAACACAAAACCATATATTAACATGGGTTTTCACGCGCCAATAATGACCATCTTACCGACTTTTTGTATGCAAGTTGCAGGGCAATACTCTGTCAATTCAGAAACGACTGCAAGACTGCAGTTGAAGATATCCAGACTTGAACGGAAGAGTTTTACAAATTCGGATATTGTAAAAATGAAAGTGCAGATGACATTGAGAGAAAACTTTGATGAAAATGATTATGAAGTTTGAAAATTTAATGCTGCTAAAGGTTGTACAAACATTTACGCATGCTGACCATGGCCTGAAACGAGGATTTTTATAGACATACATAGTGCGTGTAGGAATCAGCAAGGTAATGGCAAAGAGGCCAAAAATTAGTGCGCCAAAATTTTTGTTATTTTTAAAGCATTATAGTTGAATTTATGCAATAATAGCGATCAAACATTTTTTTCCAATGCATTAACTTTTGCAAGGTCCCCTCGGGAGATGTTGAGAACCTCGGCCTTGGGCCTCAGTTTTCAACATCTCCCTCGGGACCTTGCAAACTTTAATGCATTAAAAACCATGTTTGATCCCTATATTAATGTGATTGGATATACTTTCAGAGGAAGTAACCCTAGTATTTTCACCTCCCTTCTCAGTGGGGGTAGGATCAACTCTTAAAGGAAACAATTTGCTCCTCTAGGAGCAAATTCTTTCCTTTAAAAGTAGACCCCATTTCAACATACAAGCAAATGAAAATTCATGCAGGTTAATATAACATTGTTTTCGGAAGAGACGGCAGGTGGCATTTGTTAGAGCAGGGGCATTTATTAGGATTAATATGGTATTAATGTTTGGAGATGAAAGAGTCAACAGTACATTGATCGCAGATTTCTTTCTGATTTCAAAAGTGTCAAGGAATCTGATAACAGCAAAAGTCTTTAAGTTCTTATATTGATTTTGGCATTAAAGGTTATTTGACAGATAGGAGATCATAGGTCAATTGATTTTGAAAAGTGACACCAACTCCCATTATCTGATTGATTTTAGGATGATTTAAGTCATATACTTCTACTTCCAGTCATAACTGCAACTGCAATTTAGTAACAGTTTTATTTATAACATGACGTCGCTGCTATTCAGTGGACAATGTCATGTCATATAATCGTATGGCCAAACCTGAATTATTCACTTTGGCGTGTACACATAACGTCATTGACGATGTCCCTCGCAATGTCTGTGTCAACAATTTTTCTTATTGAAATATGTTCATTTTGACGGCAAAAAAAATCCCATTTTAAAGGGTCATACGATAAACAGAATTTTACACTTCAACAGTGGTCAGGGCTCATTTCGTAAATTTCATATGAGATGACCACTTCTGTAAGATCCTCTATTAATTATACAGCAAGCATTATGTTTTACCAAAATGGCTTTACAGAGGTCTTGATAAAGTTACCCTACCAAGCACACAACATTGAATCAACGTAGTATCAACTATGATTTTTGAATGTTTTTGATTCCATCAGCATTGATATAATTGAATGTTGAACTAGTACAGTTATTGATAATTGAGAGATAAATCTTTGTGTTTTTCCCTTATCAAATGAATGGCCTCATCCCCGGACCTCATGTATAGGTAGTTTGTGGGATTGAATTAAGAGCTAAAGGTGTTTTATGAAAATCATTTATCAATATGTTTGAATCAACTTGTCATCAGTAAGATCTAGTGCTGTGGTGATCAAACTATTTAGGCATATTTTTCTTGTAAATTAGTTTAAATATGATATTATGGGTCAGAGAGTTAGAAGTATGTTTATTTTGTAAAGTATAATGACAGATCTAAGATATGGCTGAGAAAAGTATAGGTCTTTATGGAATGTCTTGTCACACAGTGTGGGTGTAATACTAGTTTTTGTGTTGCCTGCAGGGATATGCATTACTTTTCGGGTGTCATGGCAGGCGTCGGTGCCGTAAACTTTCTGTTGATTAAGAGTTTTCAGCTTTAGCTCTGATTTTATGACAATGCACAGACAGACTAGACACCACATTCCAGGGAATTCTTGTTTTAAAGTAGTATATACAGTATTAATCCTATTAAACGCCCCTGAAAATAATCTTTTCTGAAAATAATGTTATATGAACATGCATAAATTCCTGGTTACTTCTCTGGATGAGGTAGCTCTTCAAAATTGGGTCTACTCTTAAAGGAAAGAATTTGTTCCTAGAGGAGCAAATTCTTTTCTTGAAGAGTTGACCCATCCCTACTGAGAAGGGAGCAAAAAATAGTAGAGTTACTGTCTCTAAAAGTATACCCTTTCACATTATTACTGTGTAACAGGAATTTGGCAGCGGCTGATATACTACAATTGATTTTCTAAACAATGCCCCCTTTCATAAACTGCAACACCCAGGGGCATTTAATGGGATTAATATGGTATTTGCTTCCCCAGTTGTTGAAGGTTTTGTCTGATGGGGACTACTCTGAAAGGAAAGAATTTGCACTTAGTAGATTGAACAGGCATCCATGGCCTTGACTGGTTAAGAGCTCACACTCTTAAAGATCCCCAAAGTTCTGTTTATGAACAAGTGAGAAAGCCATTATCTGTATACAGACAGGCAAGGTGTATTTTCCCTGAGAGCTCCCTTTTTGCTACCTTGGTATAAAGATTGGCTCAACATAAGTGAAATATCCCTGAAAGGGCCATAAAACCCATAAAAATCAGAGGTGGAGAGCAGGTTCTTTTCTTACAGAATATACCCAGCGGGCACATGACGTCGAAATGACATCGTTCTGAAGTGGATGCGACGTCATTACGTGGCATCGACATCAGTACGACGTCATTTCAACGTCATGTGCCTGCTGGGTACTACCTCTCATAGAAGGAAGGCAGTACTTGCTTTTGACAGTTTATTCATTTAATTACATTCGTGTAGAATTCAGAGAAGTGGTAGGAATGATTCAAACACTTCAAAGCTTTGAAATACACTCACTAAGGGCGCGTTTACACGACCAAAGTTTCTATGACAAAGTAGGTTTGTCACAGAAAAAATTGCTCTTGTAAATGCCAAAATATGACAATGTTTCTTTGACAAATATATATGGTAAATTTACTTTGATAAATTAAATTTGTCCGTGTAAACGGAGAACTTTGCTAAAGATTATGTAACAAAGAACATTGCTACAAGCGTGGAAAATGTGACAAAGATTTTGTTTCATCGCTGCAGGTAACTTTTACGAATAATATTTGGTCGTGTGAACACTGCAGCAAATATTTCATTGCCAAAGTTTATGTGACAAAGATTCTATGGCACATTTTCTTTAACAGATAAATAGCTCCGTGTAAACGCAAAATGTTTGTCATACTTTCTTTGTTAAAGTGACATAGAAACTTTGCTCGTGTAAACGCGCCCTAAGGCTGGGTTCATACAGAGCTGCAACATATGTTGCAGTGAAGAAGTGAAAAAAAAAAAATAAAAAAAAAATCATCCCTGAAGTATCATTTAACAGCCCTACTGCCCCACCCTCTTTTTGTGCTATGATGCCACTTTCAATGAAATATTGGTCATCATAATTTTCATTATTAAAACAGAAGCAAAAATAGTGGCTGTTTTCTGTCAGAAATTCTCATAAAATCTGTGATTTATGAATGCTTGAGATACACAGTGTTCACCGGACACATACTTTATAGGTGTTGAATAAATACTTGAAGATAGAAATAGTAATAATGAAACTGACAATGAACTCAGTGCAGCTCAGCAGTCTTACACATCAACTCCTAATGTTCCGCTGCACCAGCCACTGCAGCCGCCACCCATTTCTCCAGTTAACGCTTATGAAGGAGTGAATGATCAACAACAGTGCTCTGCAGTATCAGAGATTAAAACGCAAGTAGCTGAACTTTGTAAAATAAGCAAACTTTTGCAGGAGCAGTTGTCATTGATTAATTCAAAGATAGACAAGCTGATGAGCAGACACCATGAAATATCTGTACAGGAACAGTCAGAAACCTCTGTAGGCAGTGTATCTAATTTTTTGACTTTGAGCGAAACAAATGACAACTCTAAAATTACTTTGAGCGTAACAAATGACAACTCTAAAATTACTCCCGGGCAGGCTACATACAGTGAAATTCTGACTCAAAATCTCACACGGGAGAATCCAGTTTCAGAGGAAAACAAAGAAAAATCAGTGCAGATAATAGAAAAAAGCAGTGGAAAAGGAAGTAGAAAGAACACTGACAAGGACAAAAGTGTCAAACAAAAACATTCAAACCAAGCTAGTGTGCATGAGAACACAAGACGGCAAACTGTACAAAGCAGCAAGGAAACTAAGACAAAGCAGAACCATCAAGGCAGAACGTTACTAATTGGTGACTCAGTTATGTCAGGCATCAACAGGAAAGGTCTCACCAAGGGTGTTGAGTGTAAATCTGTTCCTGGAGCAACTATTGATGTTATTATGGACAGCCTTCAAATTTTTGACATTACAAAATTTGACAATATCATTGTTTATATTGGGGGAAATAATGCCTCAGATGGCACTGACCTTGAATACTTTGAAGAGAAGTACGAACAATTAATTGAATATGTCAAAGACAAAAGCTCTAGTTGTAAACTATTATTATGTACTGTTTGTCCACGTGGGGACACTGATGTAACAGACATAAATGATGTAATTATTAGATTATGTCATACACATGAACTTACCTACATTGATGTAAATGCTGACTTCTATGACAAGAAGAACACGTTGAGAGGACATTTCTATAGACCAAGAGATACTATTCATCTCTCGCGGTCAGGAATTAAACGTTTACTAGGATCCATCGAACAACATGTGTATATTGTGCAAAACTTTGAAAACTGTGTTTATCCTATAAATCAATCTGAACAAAATCAAAGGAACTCCTTTGAATCAAAAGGGGCAGGAGCCACTTACTTATCAACTCAGTCTCAGGAATTCAGAGAAAGAGAAGCAAGCCGCTTCAGAAATGGAGACCAGCGAAACTCACAGGGTCCACATGGTGAAATTGCACCAGCTCTAAGGAATCCAGGAACAACTAGAAATCGCCCACCCAGGCTTATGCCTGAAAGTAGACTGGAAGATCGTTGTATGAAATGTGGCTTGACAAACCATACAACTGGTTTCTGTAGACATTTAAAACAAGTTCAGTGTTTTAAGTGCAAATTTTTTGGCCATAAAGATACCTCAGGACTTTGTTGGAATAAATAGGACAGAGGCAAATATGCCTTAAAATCAAAGCGACCTAATCATTTACTAATTTCATGTTCAAATAGTTTTGATTCACTGAAATATGTATGTGAAAATTGTAGTCAGATTATCTGTAGTTGCAAGTCTGAAGATTTATTACTTAATATGTCACTCAGTGAAACAAGATTTACTCAGATTAATCATAATTCATTCATTAATTCTTGTGACCAAAGTGGTAGAACAGTTCAAAGGGATATAACTCAAAATGTATCTGAACTATCAGAGACTAGTGCTTATAATAACGAAACTATTACTGATGAAACAGTTCAAAGGGATATAACTCAAAATGTAACTGAACTATCACAAACTAGTGCTTATAATGACGAAACGATTACTGATGAAACAACGAACAATCAAAATGCAAGTCATAATGACAACTATGACTTGTCAACAGTATATGATAGTAGTAATGTTGATCATTGTTTACATAATGTATATAGTGATGTAACGCATGATGATAATTTAAATTCTTCCATGTGTGCCCAAAATTCTCTTAATTTGAAATTGAATAGTAAAGGTCTCAAAATTGGACATATTAACATTCAGGGAATACAGAATAAGTTTGAACAGATAGACGTTATGCTTAATCATTCTAATAATGATATTCACATATTCGGACTCAGTGAGACGAAACTTAAATATTATCATAATGACAGTTATTTTAGTTTGGACAACTATCAGTTATTTAGGAAAGACAGAACTATTTCAGCTGAGCGTAAAGAAGTGGGAGGAGGTATAATTGTATATGTAAAAAATGATGTGAAAGTTGAGAGAAGGGGTGATATAGAAATAGATGAAATAGAATGTTTGTTGTTAGAAGTGTTTCCAAAAAGGCAAAAAGCTTTCTTGTAGGTATCTTATATAGGCACCCAAATGAAACAATAAAATGGAATGAACTATTTGAAAATTTTATTGATAATGCACTTAAAACTCAGAAAGAATTATATTTACTTGGTGACTTTAATAGGGATTTGTTGAATGAACAAATAAAGAAATCATGGCTAGAATATTTAGAGCCATTTGGCCTCATACAGAAAATAAATCAAGCAACCAGAAAAACATCTAATTCTGAGACACTTATAGACCATATATACTGTACCATGCAAGAAAACATAAATTTTATTGATGTGCCACAGATTGGGTTAAGTGACCACTTTCCCATATTTTTGACTCATAAAACTAACTGCTCTATGCCAAAATTGTCCCATCACACCATATCCTATAGGTCATACAAACATTTTGATGAACAGAACTTCATATCTGATTTGCAGTCAGCTCCCTGGGACATTATTAAAGTTTTCGATGACACAAATGATATTGTTGATACATGGTCCTCTATGTTCCTAAATATTGTAGATAAACACTTACCATTAAAATCACACAGAGTTAAACGTAAACAACAGCCTAAGTGGATGACCCCAGAAATTATTGATGGTATAAAAACCAGAGATCAACATAAATCTTTAGGTAATGAAATACACTATAAAATGTGGCGTAATAAGGTTGTGACGCTAATAAAACAATCAAAAAAGGCACAATATTCTGCTATTATTACTGAAAATAATAACAAGCCTGGAAGCATTTGGAAATTATTTAAAGAAATTGGTGTGAATAAGAGAAATAATAACAATAATAGTGTTCCTCTGCTAAAAATTGGAAGTAATGAAATTGAAGACTGTGGCAAAATTGCAAACGAATTCAATAAATTTTTTGTGTCAGTAGCTTCAAAAATAAAGGAACCTGTTGAAAACTCAATTTCTGATAAACTTAAAGATTTCTGTGATAGCAGAATTCCAGATAATGTTCAATTTACAATTCCTGAAATTTCCAGAGATAAAGTTCAAAAATATTTAGCTAACATTGATATATCAAAAGCAACTGGCTGTGATCAAATTGGTCCCCGCCTTCTCAAAATATCTGCTCCATACATAGCAGACTGTATTACCCATATTTGCAATCATAGTATTAAGAATTCAATTTTTCCTGACAAATGGAAAGAAGGAAAGGTAGCCCCTTTACACAAAACTGGCCCCAAGGATGATGTTAATAATTATAGGCCTATCTCAGTTCTTCCAGTTCTGTCAAAAATACTAGAAAAACATGTGCATGCCTCATTAATGAATTTCCTGGTTGCTTACAATTTACTGCATAAAACTCAGTCTGGTTTCAGACCATCACATTCATGCGAGACAGCTTTAACTGGAATGATAAATAAATGGCTTGATGCAATTAACAATGGCTCAATGATTGGAGTAGTAATGGTTGATTTCAAAAAGGCCTTTGACCTTGTTGATCACAAAATTTTATTAAATAAATTAAAAACATACAAATTCTCTGATAACACACTAACTTGGTTTACTTCCTATTTACTCAATCGCAAGCAGAGGGTAAGTGTCAACAACTTTGTATCAGAAGATGAATTGATTATTAATGGAGTTCCTCAAGGGTCAATTTTGGGGCCACTAATGTTTTTATTGTTCATCAATGACCTGCCTCTTTACACAGAACCAATAAATACAGACTTGTATGCAGATGATACAACTCTCTTTGACATTGGAATTTCACGCTTGTCAATAGAAAGTAATTTACAGATAGCCTTAAACAGTCTCTCTAAATGGTGCAAAGAGAATGGAATGGTCATAAATACTGGAAAAACTAAGTTAATGCTGATTACTACTCATCAAAAGAGGGCAGCTATGAATACAGATATTTTGTTTTTGAATCTAAATAATGAAAATTTAAATACAATGAAAAATGACAAGATTCTTGGAGTTGTTGTGGATAATAACCTTTCATGGTCAAGTCACATTGATAATATATGCAAAAAAATAAAATCAAATTTATGGCTCTTAACACGAATCAAGGAATACCTATCAGTTGATCATAGGATTCAGTTCTACAAAACATATATTCAACCACATATAGATTATTGTAATATAGTATGGGGTGGGACCTCTCCAAGTAATTTAGACAGAATATTTCGTCTTCAAAAGCGTGCCTGTAAGATAATCTTAGATTACAACGTTGACAATATTTTTGATAGCATGCAAGATTTAAAAATACTCACAGTTTTTGAAAGATTATTTCTGAGAAAAGCCAAATTTATGTTTAAAGTTGAAAGATCTTTAACTCCTCCATATATATGTGAAATGTTTCATCATAGAAATCAGAATGAAAGTTTGCCTTTGTTAAGATCAACAGCATCTTCAAATTTCATCCCACCCAGACCCAGAAAGGAAATATTCAAACAAAGTATAATGTATTCAGGGCCTATTATTTGGAATAGTTTGCCTACTGAACTTAAAAATTTAAATACTGTATACTCTTTCCATAACTATTTTATAAAATGGCTTAAGCATTAATATGAGCCACTGTTTAGTCTTTAGAGTAATAAATTTGTAAACATGTATATACGGTGTGATTGTGTGTGGATGGTGGTTCACCTGACAGAATGTACTATGTATATAGAATTGTTTTCATTAATGCTGTGTACCATAGCTACCCTAGGTAATGGGACGCCATGACAGATCATTTCAGTGGTGCTGAGATTTTAGCAGTTTTTTTTTTTTTTTTTTTTTTGCTTTATAATGCAGTGGTTTGATGTATACTGCCAGCAGGGTGGCAAATGGTGCATACCAAGATCATACTGATCCATGATACTTGTTCTGCAGTCTTTGTCACTTTCTGTTTTAATATCTGGGATAGTTGTGGTTATTTTGGTAATTTCTATATTAGATATGTGAAGGCATGTGCATGGATATGTGTGAAATAGTGTGTGCAAGGAAGTGTTTTTTTTGTTTTTTTTTATTATTATTTCAACAAAACCTTTGTTGCATGACTATTGTAAATATGTTATTAGTAGAGGGCCACATGGAAGATTAGTTTTTACTAAATGTGTTTTACCCTCTGAAAATAAAGTCGATTATTTTTATTATTATTATTATAAAGGGAGATAACTCATGATAGTACAAAATGATTTTGCACCTGATTGAAACTAGCTACTATCATGGACAGCAAAGACTTTCACTGATAAAACATTTTTACCTACTTTGATCTTTTGAGGCAATATTTAGTTAACTACTTAATGGGGGCAGTTCTCATTAGATTTTGGCAAACCACTTAGGAAAACAAATAAGCTGTAGTAAATTTTACAGGTGAACTTTTGTTTGTTTACATGGAAAAGATTCATGTCAACACTCATGGGCTATACCATTGTGCATGTATAGTATATGTTTTGCATTTACATTTGTTTCTCCTACATTTCATTGGAGCCGGCCAAAATGAGAAAAGAGGGGACAGTAGGGGAGAGAGTTTAAAGGGGATGATTATTTAGTTTTCTGTTATCAAAAATCTTTGTCTAGAATTTAAATACTTTCAACACTGAATTTAAATTCTGTAATGGAATTTGAAAATAATTTTTATTTGGAAAAAAAATGAGAAAAAAAAAAAACACCAAAAAAAACTAAGGGCCAATATAATGAAATTCCGGTGAGATAAGGAGCCATGATTGCTCATTTGTCCAAATCACAAATGTAAGAGTCCAGATATGATTTGGCTGGAGTGAATATTTATCCTTAAAGTGCTGAGAAATGAAAATAGTTGAATTTGCAAACGGTGTAGAACCAGATGAGGCAGCTCATGATGAGCTGCCTCATCTGGATCTACATTGTTTGCCCTCTAGTCTTTAAATTCTCAATATGATACAGCTTGGACAAAACAATTTTTGAAATTTTCAAACATAAATTTTGTCTCTGGTTTTGGAGCTTTAAGATTAATGGTTAATCTGGAAAGCCTTATTATGCATTGATTAACAGTAAAGAAAGGCTCTGTAATTGTGTTAACAAAGAAGATAGATAAGATATTATTCCCTCTTTGAAAGGTTTGCTTTGAAGTTTATTGAAATAAATTTTTAAATTGACTGGGTTGTTGCATGTCTTTTGTGCCATATATTTTACAATCTTGTTAAATCCTTAACAATTGTCATTGAAGTGATTGAAATTCAATCTTCTCTTTTAATGCTGGAAATGCACTCAGTCAAAATGGTATTGTGGTCTAAAATCTTTCCAATTCCTAAGATTATAGTGTAGCTACTATAAATGGATGGATGGACAGAATTGGATGGATAGAGCTAGAGGGAGTAACTATTACAACATATCCACACTATTTGTAAAGTGCACAGAACCAGACCCCCTAGCAGTCTTTTCTTCATTTAAAAAAAAACAAAACAAAAAAAACCTGGAGATCCATTTAAGTGTCTATCTGTTCTATCCCATAACCTTACTAGGGCATTGGGGCACCACAGATGACGTCTAAACAATCCCTTTCCACCTCGTCCTGTTTTCAGCTGCCCTAGTTGAGCTGGCAAAGTCCATCCCTGTCCACTCTTTAATATTGTCTTCCCACCTCTTCTTCTGTCTACCTCTTCTTCTTTTTCCTTTCACTGTGCCCTGTAGAATCGTCTTTGCTAAACCAGAAGACCTTGAGACGTGGCCAAACCACCTTAGTTTCCGTTTCTTGACCAGCAGCAGGGGTTCATCATGCTCTCCAATGGCTGCTTGGATCTTTCTGCAAACCCCCACAAGTGTGATCCAGATTAAATTATTTTGCAACATGCTGCAAATTGCTCAGTGGAAAGTAATTGCTCATAATTTAATCTGGTTAAAAATGACACAATAAGTGATTGATTTCCAATTTTTGTTCCAACATCCTTTTACTTGCCAGAATTCTATAGACATTGATTGATCTAATCCGTAGGTGCTCTCAAATTATCAACAGTGTAATTGACTGGACAAATTGGAATTGATGAATATTGCTGTTCTTTCTGTTGCAAAATATGGTTGTGCAGTTAATATGGAATTAATATTGGGAATAGAATTTTAGCAAATTCTGAGTCTGCAAACATAGTCTGCTATTTTTCGTGTTGTTGGTGTATTCATTGCTTCCAAAGACCTAATGATTCAGAACATACTTATCTTCACTTCAGCTGGTGTTGTGCCATGTGATGGCAATAAAACATCTCCCTATACTTCATTTTAGTGCAGGAGCTGCTGTTGTGTGATGGATAAGATGCAAAACTACCAATCCGGGGGTCACAGGTTCGATCCCCACTGCTGCAGTCTTTTGGATAAGACTTTAGTCCAAGGTTCTGTTTCCATATGACCTATGTGTTTGTGGGAAGTAAAACCAGACCTCACTCACTCACTTTATTTAAAAGGGGGGAGACATTTTTTTCCCATAGTTGTCTGTCTGAAGGCCTGTGTGTCTGTCAGTCTGTCCATCACAAACGATGCCCATTCCATAGCTCTGAAACTCTTCAAGTGGGGAGAGACATCTGTTTCTGTTTCAAAAACAAACATCTAGTTTTGTAACTTGGATACCTTAAAGTTTTTCGTTGCTTAGATTTTGGAGCTAAGAATAGTGAGTACATAAAGTTGCATCTTTTGTTTTTCAGGGAATGAAGTTAAATGGACGACCTCCAAGTAACATAAGTGCCTTTAGTGACGATGAAGATGCTGTCCACTCTGGCTCCGCAACCGGATTTTCCGATGTAGACCCGGAAGAAAGTAGCCAATCAAAAGCTCAGAGGAACTTAGCCAATCCTTTTGATCCTGTAAACACTATTCTAGATAAAATAGATGCAGAGCTTGTTTCCTTAACAAGATCACAGTCAGTAAGTTGCATGCTTTCAGCCTTTCACTAAGTGGGATGTTGCAAGAACATGTAGTATTGTATTTGAACCACATCATGTGGCTCACAACAATGTGGTATTGGTGACAAGCAAAGGCTCTGATCAGACTGCACATAAGTGCAGTCTGATCAGAGCCTTCGCTTGTCACATTATAGCCATCTATGGAAGTGGCCCAAGCCATAGAGCCAACAGTGAGGTCTCTAATTACCCTATATAAATGAGACGGGTGATCTGAACATCACATGACAAAATTGCCACATTGTTGGAAGTCTCATGACATGGCCCATTTTAATAATGCCTCTCTAATAAATGCCTTCTCCTCTTTTATCTTGCCTGTGACAAGCAGAAGTGAGAGACATAGGTATGTCTTTTCCAGTGTTGTCAATGGCAGTGGCAGTGGTTCTGTAAGCTTTGTGTCAAGTTTTCTGGTTTAGCTCTGTTTTGTGACAACGCATAGACAGGTAAGACATAGCATTTAACCATTTAAGCGCCAAAAATTAAAATTGATGAATTGGAAAACAGTGTAGATCCAGATGAGGTGGCTCATAATGAGCCCCCTCATCTGAATCTACACTGTTTGCCCTCTAGTGTTCAAACTCTCAATATGATATCCCTTGGACGAAACAGTTTTTGAAATTCTGCAGACGTAAATTTTGTCATCTGCTTCTTGCCGCATTATGGGTTAACAGTTTGTCTTCAAAATAAATATGTTCTGACTAAACAAAATTTTGTAAGGCTAGGCACAAAATCCTCAAAAAGTTTCGAATTGATACCGGTATAACAGGTACAGTTTTTAAAAGGTACCTGATAAGACTATTTCTGATATTGGTTTCTGATTTAAAATTGCTGGAATTCTTGATATTTGTCATAGTTTCTTGTCCAACCGAGCTATTTATAACAGTTCTCTTTAGATCAGTTTGTTGTCTGACAGTCAGGCTGCTTAGTACAGTCAGTAGTGCATCTGACTCGAGAGCCAGAGGTCCCGGGTTAGATACTTTGTTCAGCCTTTCACTTTCATTTCCCCCTCTGCTGATTCAGGAAGGGCAGTTGTCAGTTACTGGGGAAAGTATGTGCATTTAGTACTGGTTAACTGCTTAGGAGGTCTAAGCATGCCCAGGAATAGTGTGGTTGGGTAACCTGACCGTCCCATGACCATAGCTATTTACCCTGGATGTAAAACAACAACACAACAACAACAATTGTTGTCTGACACATGTATTTTGTTTATAAACTTAAGGAATGATTTTCACTTTTCTGATGTGCATAGAAGTATGTATGTGAAAGGCAAAAGAATGCCATAAGGCTTCCAAAACTTTAATACCCCACTTGTCTTTATGCCCTTAATCATCAAATAAGTCTACAAAATTAAAATTAATTCCTGATTTACAAGTATGGCAAGGAGTATACAGTTTTCATCTTTCCATTCATCCATCAGTCCATCCATTTGTTCATCCTTCTATCCTTCCACTACCATTTGTATTAAAATTTTACATTAGGTTTGTATTTTTTTTTAGCTCACCAGAGCCGAAGGCTCCGGGGGAGCTTATAGGATAGGCAGTGGTCCGTCGTCGTATGTCGTCGTCTGTCGTCCGTCAACACTTTTAAACGACATCTCCTCTGAAGCCACTGGGCCGATTGGGCCCAAATTTCATCTGTGGCATCCTTGGGCTGGGGGATTGAAAGTTTGTGTTTTTCATGAAAATTGGCCTTTTAGTTTGGTTGCTATGGCAACTTAGAGTTTCCATTGACTTATAATGGGGAAAATTGAAAAATGGCATTTTCTGCCAAACCATTTCAGATATGTTGATGAAACTTTTATAGAAATGTTCCTTGAGATGTCTTTATCAGCTTTATGTTTTTTGGCCCACTGCTCCTTTTATTGGTTGCCATGGAAACCGAAATGCAAAAAAATGAAAAAAAAAAAAACTTAAAAAATTATCTCCTCTGAAGCTACTGGGCCGATAAGGCCCAGATTTCATCTGTGGTATCCTTGGGCTGGGAGATTGAAAGTTTGTGTTTTTTATGAAAACTGGCCTTTTTGTTTGGTTGCTATGGCAACTTAGAGTTCCCATTGACTTATAATGGGGAAAATTGAAAAAAGGGATTTGCTGCCAAGCCATTGCAGATATGCTGACAAAACTTTTATAGAAATGTTCCTTGAGATGTCTTCTATCAGCTATATGTTTTTTGGCCCACTGCTCCTTTTATTGGTTGCCATGGAAACCAAAATGTAAAAAAACGGGAAAGAAATACTTAAAAAATTATCTCCTCTGAAGCCTCTGGGCCGATAAGGCCCAGATTTCATCTGTGGCATCCTTGGGCTGGGGGATTGAAAGTTTGTGTTTTTTATGAAAATCGGCTTCTTTGTTTGGTTGCTATGGCAACTTAGAGTTGCATTGACTTATAATGGGGAAAATTGAAAAAAGGCATTTACTGCCAAGCCATTGCAGATATGTTGACAAAACTTTTGTAGATAGTTCCTTGAGAAGTCTCTTATTAGCTTTGTATTTTGTTTGGCCACTGCTCCTTTTATTGGTTGCCATGGAAACCAAAATGCAAAAAATGCACAAAAAATACTTAAAAAATTTTATCTCCTCAGAAGCCACTGGGCCGATAAGGCCTAGATTTCATCTGTAGTATCCTTAGGTTGGGTGATTGAAAATTTATGGTTTTTTTTTTATAAAATCGGCTCTTTAGTGTGGTTGCTATGGCAACTTAAGAGTTGCATCGACTTGTAATGGGGAAACTTAAAAAATGGCATTTACTGCAGTCAATATATGGAAAATAGTTATATATTTTGTTATCAACTCAACAGAATGTCAGACTGAGACTTTGTAGTTGTATACTTTGTATTAGCCCGTACAAATGTGACAGCAATTTTGAGCCTATACAAATTTTATAGCAATTTTGAGCTAGAGATCTGGTGAGCTATGTGGCCCGTGGGCCTCTTGTTTTGCCTCATCTAGCAGTGATACTGGCCTGGGGGCATGTGGGCTCTTTGTTGACTTCTCTAGTTTCTTTTGTTTATATATGTTGCTTTTATACAATATTACAAAGGGAGACAACTTTCGTGACTTCCTGTTGGCTTCTGCTGAGCCGCGTAGTGCAATCGGTAGGACACCTGACTCATAAGTCAGAGGTCCTGGGTTCGATACCCGGTCTGGCCACATACTTTCATTTCTTCTTCTGCTGATTCAGGAAGGGCAGTTGTCAGTTACTGGCAAAAGTATGTGCACTTAGTACTGGTTAACCGCTTAGGAGGTCTAAGCCTGCCCAGGAATAGTGTGGTTAGGTTAACTGACCATCCCGACATGACCATAGCTGTTTACCGTGGACGTTAAGCATCAAATCAATCAAATCCTAATTGGCTTCTATTGCAGTGAAACCATTCTAAGAAGGGTACACTCTTAAAGGAAAGAATTTGCTCCTAGAGGAGCAAATTCTTTTCTTAAGTGTTGACTCCATTGAGAAGGAACTAGCTCTGAGGCAAAAATGGTATAGTTGCTTCCCCTGAAGATTTCTATAAGGTATAACACACGCAAAACCCTAAAAGGATACCCATTCACTGTTCACAAATTATGTTTTATATGGCTCAGGTTTTGCATGTATGCTTCCTAAATGTTTATTTTCTCAGAGCTCTACATAAGAGGGGTATTTGATGATAATTGAGGGATAATTTTTTTTATTTCTCATTGAAACCATATGTTGTGACCCCTCATCTGAAACGTCTCATCGAGACGTTTCAGATTAGGGGTCACAACATAGGTTTTTATGCAAAATTAACAAACATTATCCGTAATTATCACCAAATACTCCCTCTTATCTAGAGCTCTGTTTCTTGTGTTATGTTCAACAGAGCACAGCCACAGATAGCACAGTAGTTCGTCGTCCAGCTAGTCAACCAAGTTCCAGTGAACTCAGCAAAGTTGATGGAGAGGAATTGTCCATTAGTCAGTTAGGTAAGAGAACAGCATAAGTGAGCTTGTAGAGGGCTCAAAATGAGAGTTGTAGGACTTGTTCTTAAGATGTTATTCATGCATGATTTATTTTGAAATGTAGAGTATACCAAATGCTATACATTGTGGAGACTGTTGCTGTTTGGGATTTCACCTCTTTTGGCAGTTTGGCATAACTGTTTGGTCAGTCTAGATGATCATGCATCTGTGAAACAAATATTGGCTATATGACACACACAGGGAAGATAAATATTAATTACTGGTATGTGTTTTGATGTTCTCCATGTTCACGGTTCATAACCATATCGGACCCTATCTGTGAAAATCTGCGTTACTTGACTCTATCTGTGAGTGCTATGGACTCTATTTGTTACTTGCCATGGACGCTTCGGCGATTCAGTTGAAGAAACAGGGACAAAACGTGTAAGTACTGGGTTTCATAGTTTCCACGGAACACATACCTTATTTTTCCTAATATTTCCGTCGATATTATTCAGCTAGCAATGTTCAGTGCTTGTCATCAGTGAAATCAAATGCAGCATGATAGTGCAGGAGCGTACATGGCCCATGAAAACAAGGAAAAACTCAGTGTTCTTATTTGTAGGTAATGACTTTTGTCCTTAATTTACGAAGATAATTATGTTCTTGATAATTTACACATGTCGTTAGGTGCATAAATAAAATCTTTACCTTAATATTAATGTTTAAAGGACACCACCCATTATTTTCAGTGTTCCGGATTCTATTTGTGTATCCTAAATAATGTAATTTTATGCCAACGGACAGATGTTGTCCTCAAGGCAACGGACTATACTTGTGAGCAGCGGACCTTACTTGTGATGTTTGTTTTTAGCTCACCTGAGCACAAAGTGCTCAGGGTGAACTTTTGGGATACCCTGATGTCCGTCGTACGTCCGGACGGACGTCCGTCCGTCAACTTTTGCTTGTGTACACTCTAGCGGGCACAGTTTCGATCCAATCTTTATGAAACTTTGTCAGAATGTTAGTCTTTATAAAATCTAGGCCAAGTTTGAAACTGGGTCATGTCGGGTCAAAAACTAGGTCACTAGGTCAAATCTTAGAAAAACCTTGTGTACACTCTAGAGGGCACAGTTTTCATCCAAAGTTCATGAAACTTTGTCAGAATGTTTATCCTCATAATATCTAGAACAAGCTTGAAACTGGGTCACGTCGGGTCTAAAACTAGGTCACTAGGTCAAATCATAGAAAAACCTTGTGTACGCTCTAGAGGACACAGTTTTGATCCTATCTTTATGAAACTTTGTCAGAATGTTTATCTCCATAAACTCTAGGCCAAGTTTGAAACTGGGTCATGTCGGGTCAAAAACTAGGTCACTAGGTCAAATCTAAGAAAAACCTTGTGTACGCTCTAGAAGGCACAGTTTTGATCCAAAGTTCATGAAACATAATCAGAAAGTTTATCCTTATAATCTCTAGGATAAATTTGAAACTGGGTCACGTTGGGTCAAAAACTAGGTCACTAGGTCAAATCATAGAAAAAACCTTGTGTATGCTCTAGAGTACACAGTTTTGATCCAATCTTTATGAAACTTTGTCAGAATCAGGGCTCGGGAAAACCGGATTTCTTTCAGTCCCAGACCAAAATTCAGAAATTGGGACCGATTGGAAACAGCCCAAAGCCCCAAAAAATCGGTCCCATACTGGCCCAATACTTAGGAAATTTTCTCCGATTCGTCCGATAATTGTTACATACTGCCGTTTGATCATGTCCCGACGTATGAAATATCGCCACTGTCTTTAAAATTCTAGCACGTGTCATAACTAATCGGATTAACGCAGGTGTTAGCCAGGCGAAAAGACCGCCTACGGGCCAATCAAGATTGTCCGTATGGAGCGCTGAACCACATGTCGGACCGCCTACCTGTCAATAACGAGTGTCATAATGACGCGCACTCTTACGACAGTCTGCAAAACAACTTATCAAAATCACGATGACTGGGCTTTGGGATGAAAGGTGACCATCTTTTTTCACGATCGCGAGAATGTAACTGACCTGTATGTGTAGGGCGTATGCCGACTTCAAAAGTTTGTGAATGTATCCATAACAGATGAATACTGACGAATGTATTGACAAAGTCTGTCCGAAGTTCATTCATATTTGCATTTGCCCTTACAACGGAAAGTCTTTCGTGTTCCATACGGTCTGCAATGGAGTTTTTAGGAATACGAACCTATTCCGCGAAAAGTGTAGATTCAAAACGAAGGTACATTGTTAATATTAATAGTCACTATTTCCGACGCGTTATGGTCTACGCTCTGGTAAAAATATACGATGTTTTGAATAATGGAACTATAAAATATGAAAAATGGAAAAAAATCCATAGTTGTATCGTCATATCGTCATGCAGACCAGTGCGAAAATAATGCCGATCAGTGTACAAAAATAGCGCCCTTTGATCAGGGTCTACGCGATTATATGTTAGGTATAATACTAACGGTAGCGTTGATATGCAATTACCCGCTCGTTTATGGGTCAAGCACGTTTTGTCTTTGATGTAAAGATAAAAGACGCCGCTGTGAGTATAAACACGTGCCGTACGCAGTGTCATTTTAACTGCATGACGGCTAAAGGTACCTAAGTACACACACAGATGACTAACAATCGTATCAGCCAGCGCAACTAAACAGTCAGACTGGTCTTTCTTGTTCGCATCTAACATGAATAATAATGAACGTCGACCTAGCGACAACCGAATACTTCGGTGGAAGCTAGTCAATATACACGTTCCGTAAGTCACCATTTCCGACGCGGCCCATTCGGCGGCAGTGGAGGGGAAATTATGCAATTTGGGTACGTTAAACAGTACAACCATCATAACTTGGGCGAGTTAATGCTCAGGACTTACGTATTGTTCACAACCGTCAATTTTAATGCAATGGTCTTGAACAGGTTGTCTCCCCTGTCCACCTGTCAATCAAGTGTGATGTCTGCTATCACGTCCGCTTTGCCTACGAACACGTTCTAGTCTTGTATTTGCTTTTACATGCGCAGCTAAACGTCTTAAAATGTTTGAAACCAAGAACTCCACCAAACACAACAATGTACGACCATTGTACGGAAATCGGGATTAATTCCTAGGACTTCGCTTGTTGTCATTAGTTTTCGTGACAGGTATCAATTTTTTTTCCAATGGAAATTAGTTAGGTGATGACGTCATCGGCTGGACCGATTCATTTTTCAATATTTCCCGAGCCCTGGTCAGAATGTTTATCTCCATAAACTCTAGGCCAAGTTCGAAACTGGGTCATGTTGGGTCAAAAACTAGGTCACTAGGTCAAATCTTAGAAAAACCTTGTGTACGCTTTAGAAGGCACAGTTTTGATCCAAAGTTCATGAAACTTTTTCAGACTGTTTATCCTCATAATATGTAGGACAAGTTTAAAACTGGGTCATGTCGGGTCAAAAACTTGGTCACTAGGTCAAATCGTAGAAAAACCTTGTGTACGCTCTAGAGGACACAGTTTTGATCTACCGGTAATCTTTATGAAACTTTGTCAGAATATTTACTTCCATAAACTCTCGGCCAAGTTTGAAATTAGGTAATGTCGGGTCAAAAACTAGGTCACTAGTTCAAATCTTAGAAAAACCTTGTGTAAGCTCTAGAAGGCACAGCTGTGATCCAAAGTTCATGAAACTTTGTCAGAATGTTTATCCTCATAATATGTAGGAAAAGTTTGAAACTGGGTCATGTCGGGTCAAAAACTTGGTCACTAGGTCAAATCTTAGAAAAGCCTTGTGTACGCTCTAGAAGGCACAGTTTTGATCCATTGTCATGAAACTTTGTCAGAATGTTTATCCTCATAATATGTAGGACAAGTTTGAAACTGGGTCACATCGGGTCAAAAATAGGTCACTAGGTCAAATCATAGAAAAACCTTGTGTAAGCTCTAGAGGACACAGTTTTGATCTTATCTTTATGAAACTTTGTCAGAATGTTTATCTTCATAAACTCTCGGCCAAGTTTGAAAGTAGGTCATGTCGGGTAAAAAACTAGGTCACTAGGTCAAATCTTAGAAAAACGTTGTGTAAGCGCTAGAAGGCATAGTTTTGATCAGTCTTCATGAAACTATGTCAAAATGTTTATTGTCCAAATATCTAAGCCCCCTATGAAACTGAGTCACGTCGGCTCAAGGTCAAATCTTAGAAAAACTTTGTGTACACCCTAGAGGGCACAGTTTTGATCCAATCTTTATGAAACTCTGTCAGAATGTTTATCTTCATAAACTCTCGGCCAAGTTTGAAAGTAGGTCATGTCGGGTAAAAAACTTGGTCACTAGGTCAAATCTTAGAAAAACGTTGTGTAAGCACTAGAAGGTATAGTTTTGATCCAATCTTCATGAAACTATGTCAAAATGTTTATTGTCCATATATCTAAGCCCCCTATGAAACTGAGTCACGTCGGCTCAAGGTCAAATCTTAGAAAAACTTTGTGTACACCCTTGAGGGCACAGTTTTGATCCAATCTTCATGAAACTCTGTCAGAATGTTTATCTTAATGAAATCTAGGTAAAGTTGGAAACTGGGTCTTGTCGGGTCAAAAACTTGGTCACTAGGTCAAGTATAAGAACAACCTTGTATACGCTCCAGAGGGCACAGTTTTGATCCAATCTCAATGAAACTGTGTCAGAATGTTTATTCTTACAATATCCAGGCTAAGTTTGAAACTGGGTCATGTTGGGTCAAAAACTAGGTCAAATGTTAGTATGGTAAAAACTCTTATAAATCTTCACCAGAGCCAGTGAACTGATTAATGCTCAGGTGAGCGATTCAGGGCCACCTTGGCCCGCTTGTCTTTTTTTTTTCAGCCAAAAACGTCGATAAAGATCAGACTTGTGGTTGCATCAGCCAAAACTGCAAAGGCTAAGTCCCGAATTTGAAAAAAGGTCCAGCGGCGCATGCTCAATTCGTGTCCACATTAGATTGCCAAAATGAGGCCATGTCATCCACAACGGTTCACTCAAAAGATGTAAAGGAAGTTGATAGTGTTCCCTCTATTTATGGGTTTCTTTGACCTAATATCATGCATATAGTTACACCAACCTATAGATGTTGTTAAGAATAAACCGCAACTCTAGGTGTCAACATCCGTTTGTACTTATAACTATTCTATTCATTCTATTCTATCCCATAACCTTACTAGGTCGTTGGTGCACCACAGATGACTTCAAAACAATCCCTTTCCACCTTGTCCCGTCTTCAGTTGCCCTAGCCGAGCTGGGAAAATCCATTCCTGCCCACTCCTTGATATTGTCTTCTCACCTCCTCCTTCGTCCAGCCCCTCCCTCCTCCCCTTTCACTGTGCCCTGAAGAATTATCTTTGCTAAACCAGAAGACCTTGAGACGTGGCCAAACCACCACAGCCCCGCCTCCCGACCAGCGTCAGGAGCCCATCATATTCTCCAATGGCTGCTTGGAACTTCCTGCGAACCTCCTCATTGGTTATATGGTCCTTGTACGAAATGTTCAGTAACCTTGGGTAGCATCTCATTTCAAAGGCCTGCATTCTTTTCTCTAACTCTGCTGTCAAGGCCCACGATTCACAGGCGTACAGAAATGTGGAAATGACAAGGGAGCGCATAAGTCTCACCCTTGATCCAAGAGACATGCCGCTATCTCCAACTTGGTTTCAGCTTGGTAAGAGCTGAACTGGCTTGTGCAATCCTTGAGAGAACCTCCTGTTTTGGAGCCATCATCTGAGACAACTGACCCAAGGCATTTGAAGCTGCTTACAGTACCCAGCTTCTGCCCTTTTACCTTGATCTCCCTCTAGATGCCATCTGCACTGTTCGTCACCAGTTTGGTCCTCTCAGAACTGATCTCCATCTTACACCTTGTGCAGGTTTGGTCAAGACTTTCAACTAGAGCCTCTAGTTCCTGCTCTTCTTCAGCTAGAGCGTCTATGTCATCGGCAACCCGCAGATTGGCAATGTCTCTGCCGCCCATGCCAACCCCACTCCCCCCCCCCCCCCAGATAGAGTCCTGTGTGAAGCACGATTAGCCGCTGATAGAGTCTTGTGCCAGGCGCATATAGCATCCGGTGCCATTGTAAAAGGTAAAAAAAATCTGATTTTCTTCAAAATGGAGATATTCTTTCAACTCAGAGCCTTACAACATTTTAAATTCATTCATTAGGGTCAAACTTATCCAACCGATCTGTTGTCTTTCCATTGCGTTTGCAACTGATCGGCGTTCAAAGTGGACACACTCTTCAAAATTGTCAAATCTTGACCTTCATTCCAGCTTGTAGACTCGAAAGTAAATACAAATTAGGCATAACAGCAATAGATGCTGGAAGACACAGGTGTCTGATGTTCCGTGCACCTTATGCCCCATAAGAAAATGTGTTGTTTACAATTATATTAGAGTTTATTAACACCCACCCTTACCTCGTTTTCCATTTTGGGATGGATAGAATCCTAAACTAACGCAAATAGACTCCGAAATACACAGATAGAATCCAGTTTTCACAGATAGCGTCCGATATGGTTATGCACCGTGATGTTGGTTTAAACATATGAGCCCATTCATTTAACATTCTTATATATACTGCTCAAAATAAGTAAGGGATATTAAGACATTTAAGACAGCAGAAGTAAGGAAAATAATAAGATGAATGTTAAACTGTTAGAATTCATAAAACAAATATTCATAGAGACCCTAAATATGAATATTGAAACGATTGAGCTTGTGACGTGACCTAGAGTAAATTGGGAGTAGAGAAGGGGTTGACACCCAAATTTCGCACGAATTCAGCGCAGCAATGGCTTATAATTTTAATGCAAACTTTATTAAGACAGACGCCTAATGCCTCAGTTAACAAGATACAGATACTTTTTTCGTGTGGTTTAATTACAGGAGAAAATGGTATGCGTAAAAGATACCATTGTATGGTGAATTGTCTCACATATGGTGACATTTGTAACAGCCCTACACCTTAAATATTGCAATAAAGCCTACCAAAGTGGGTGTATTCAGTTTGGAAAAATTATGAAGAATTTTATTATTTACAGACTCGGAGGGTCCAAAAGAATTTTTTTCCCCGATGTGAAATTGAGGTGTAGACCCCTTAGTCCTTTATGTGCTGCTCTAGTTCATATGACTTGCTGTGACTGTTTCTGTTTTAGTTGAATATTGTTACTTGAATAGTGTTCTGTCAATACACAACAATAAACTAGCCCTGCCATTGTTATTAATTTTTGTACTCGTTCCTATGTCATAATATCCCCTACTTTTTGTGAGCAGTACACATACATGAACAAGTAAGAAAACAGTACAAGCTATAGGATGAGAATGGAAGCGATATGCTTATCGAGTTCTTTTTCCTGAATTCCCCATGTTTACCAAGGCCCAGGCTGTTTTTGGTCTGGGAATATGCAATCTGGTTTTATTTTCCTAATGAGATCAGACTATATGTTTCTGAGAAAGAATAAGAAATAAATAACTGAGTTTGTTGGGCTTACCTGTGGGATCTAACTGAATATTTCAGGCTCCATACAACCAAGAAGTTTCTCCCCTCAAAGTATGATGAGAACAGGAAGTTCAGACAGAGACACTGGGTTTGGAACAGGAAACAGTAGCTATGACAGTCTCCAACACAGAAGAGCTCCTTCTCCAGAAATGGTGTACCAAGATGGCCGACATGTCTATCAGAATGGCCGACGGCATGGCAGGATGAGTGAAGGTGAATTGTACTTTGATGTTTCCAAGTCATAGTAAAAATTCTAAAGATTGGTACATCTAAAATAATCACTGTAGTTGTCCTAAACAAGGAACAGTTTGGTTTTACAATGCAGTTATGCATCCAAAAGATGCAAATGGAATAGCTAAACAGTTAAGACTCTGATCAGGCTGCACCTTATAGGAGCAGTTTCATCCATGGTCTGCACTGTTTGCTCAGCTCAATCTGTCCCAGTACTTTGAATTTTTACAGCATGTGATTTAATAGTTTTATGATTACAATTTGTCATATTATTCTATAGTTGGTAAAGTTACACTATATGCAAATGCATTTGGTTGAAATACACTCAAGCTGGTGATTTTCGACCAAATATGTACTTCAGTTTTCTGAAACAGAATCAGCATTGTTCAGCAATACATACCTATCTCTTGCATTTATTTAACCCTGAAAGCACAAAAAAAAAACAACAAACAACAACAACAACAACAACAACAAAAAAAACAGTTACCAAAATTCATGTCTGCAAAATTTAAAACAATATTATATATGAGCTATATCATATTGAGAATAGAGGGCAAACAGTGTGGATACAGATGGATCTACACTCTTTGCAAATTCAATTATAATGATCCTATTTGAGAAATTTAAAGACAGGAGTGGTACCATATAAGGTACAGTGTCATCCTGTCTCTTGGTCACTTAGCTCCTACACCGCCAGTTAGCCAGTGAAATAATCACGTTTGGTCATCCTGGTCCACTGATTGGTGGGATAAATTTTCACACCTTTACCTGTAAAGGTAACATACACTTGTGCTGGGAACCAGACGCCCCCACCCCCAGCCCCCTGGCAGGAAAGTCCTATCTTTAACAGTATGTAACTATAACTGGAGGTCAATCAGACAGTGGTCAAATATTAGAAGCAAGCAAGTTATGGTGTATATCCTTAATATAATAATTAATAGGCTTAAGTATCATAGCTTGCTTAAGAAAGTATTTGTATAATCCTTGTATTTATGTATAAACTTACAACAGTGGTGTTTGTTGGTCTAAAAAAAAGAGAATTATAATGTATTTGAAATCCCTGCTTGTAAAAAGACTTAATATACTGCATAAGTACTAAAAACAAAAGCACACAGTTTCAGCCCATTCATACTGCTCAAACTGCTCAAACTGCTTGTGTTATGGATATCCAGTATTCAACTTGATTAATGGATATATGGATATCCGCAAAATTGAATTTGGGATATCCATGAACCAAATTCTGGATATCCAAAAGTCATTCTAAATATTTCAAATATCTTGTTCAATTTAGACATCCAAAAATCAATTTATGGAAAGCCTTAAAATGAGTTATGGATATCCGAAAATAAATTGGGGTAATTATAGATCTGTGATTTTATGATTTCACAAAATTCTCCAAGGGTGGGGGGGGGGGGGGGCTCTTAAAGTAAAGAATTTGCTCATTTGGGAGCATGGGAGCAAATTCTTTCCTTTAAGAGTAGATTTTGGTAGGACTGCATTGTCCAAGGAAGCAAACAGGAAGTCACAAAGGTTGTTCCCCTTTGTAAAAATGGTGGAAAACAGAAGCTGTAACCAAATACCTTAATGGGTGTACATGCCCTTGCACAGACACTGCATATTAGATTTATACCTGACAAGGCTTGCTCTCTGTACATACAGATGAAAGAATTCATGTTAGTTTAAGCTAGATCTATAAGCACTTTACAGTTAGTACTTATAAGTGGTATTATTATACCAAGGATTAAGATTTATGCAATGTAATAGATTAGTTTTTTCAGCTCTTTTCGAACAATTTTCAGCTAGTTGATTTCGAATTAAATGTAGTAAAATTTAAATTTTAGCGTTAATTTCCAAATAATTGCCTGAAAATTGATAATGCATAAAATTGTGCAACTGTGGATTATCACTTAACTGTTTGGCTGACAGGGATTTTTGTTCAGTTAATCCTCTAAATTTTTAAATGTATAAGATACGTTAGAGTCTTTCATTCTTACTGGATTATTTGCTTATTTTCCATAAATTTAGAAACATTGATTCCTTCTGGATACTTCAATTTTGTGTATACGTTAGTAGAGTGATATAGATCTTATGAACTTTTTTTCATCTATGCATAAAACATACATTATTAGAAGAAGTTAAGGAATTTCTAATGACTGACAACCACATATACAGAGAATGAACTGAAATTATTGCAGATATGTATAAAGCCTAACAGTTTCTAGCAAAGTGGAAATAAAATCGTTTTCAGTAAAGTTTTGTGACTATTGAAACCTTACCCGACTTTTCCTTAGGGTTTAAACAGCTGGAAGATATTTTCAATTTCAAACTGTTAGTGACATTAAGCATTAAGCCTGGACATGTTTAGATTTGCCAAAATGTTTGAAAAAAAATAATTTAGGGACTGCTTTGATATATTCATTATTTTCTGTTGATTGATTACCTTTTAATTTGTACGGCTGTTCCCCCATGGGAGATCACTCCAACAGTGAATATTTTTTGCCTACCTTCTCAAATGAGGTCACTTTAAACACTTTAAGCGCCAGAGATGAAAATGGCAGAATTTGCAAACAGTGCAGATCCTGATGAGGTGGCTCATAATGAGCCACCACATCTAGATCTACACTGTTTGACCTCTAGTCTTTGAATTCTCAATATGAAATGTCTTGGACAAGGCATTTTTTGAATTTTTGCAGACGTAAATTTTTTTCGTCTGCTTTTTGGTACTTAAAGAGTAAAATAATCAATAGAGAGTAAATTCTGTCATTTAACCTGTAAAATGTCAAAATGCATATGACAAAAATTTACTGCTGCAAACTTTCAAAAAAAAAGAATTAAAGAATACAGGGCAAACAGTGTAGATCCAGATGAGGTGGCTCATTATTATTATGAGCCACCTCATTTGATCTACACTGTTTGCAAATTCAATTACATGTATTTTCATTTTTTGATGCCTTAAGGTTTAACAGAAGTTTGCTTTGGAGAAAGAATGCATTTATCAGAGAAGCAAATACTGCCCTCATGTTTTCTCCCTTGTGAAAATGGCAACCAAACCATGGGAGTGTAGCCATACACTTTAATTTTTAGCTGCTCACTGAAAAAGTGAACAGACAGCATGTATAAGCATCAAAAGCTGTACTCAGCCTGTGCATCTCAACTGGCTGATCAGAGTTGTTGCTTTTCACCATACTCATTCCTCAAGATACATAGAATGTTTATACAAAGAATGATGACTCTTATCAGACTTTGCAGATGCAGATATACAGGCTGATCTGAGGCTTTCCTGTTTGCACAGGCTGTAAGACACCTTTTCATGCCACATGGCTGTTTTGATTGCTTTTTTTTTTCAATCAACAGAAAAAAAAATTAATGTTCAATATTTTAATCATAGGTAAAGCCACATTAGACAGTGGAAATACATTAAGAAAAAAACATGGAAGAATAGACTGTCATGCAAAATTATTCTCTGACCAACTGCTTTTGATTATAACTGTGATTTATTTCGGAGTATGAATATGTTAAGTAAGGACTACTTGCGAAGGAAATTTGACATGAAACTTGTGAAAAAGAAATTTGATGATAAACCTTCAAGAGTTGATACTTTAAAGAAAAAATTTGATCATGAATTTTTGGATGCACCAGGTTCAAAAACCGTAACAAATTTCCCAATAAAGGATATCACAGGAAAGACAACTCCTTCAATGATTGCTGTACCTGACCCAAAAAAGACTAGTCCTTGTGTGTTTTCAAAAAGAGAGCAGAAAGGAAAGACAACTCATTGTTTATTCAAAACAAGGGAAGCAACTGATGTGCTTGAATCTGATTGTGTAAATATTTATATTTATGCAGACGACAAATCCAGGGAGCCAGATGCAGGAACTGCTCTTGATTCCAAACAAGTGGATGATAAATTCAAAGAGATAATGCAGAAAAGAAAAGGTAGGTGTTGCTTGGTCCACCGGGGCTCAACTGGTGACCTTCTTTTGCTTCAGATTTCCAGTGGGGTTGTTTGGCAGGACAGGGATCTCCACCTGTCAGACGGCCCGTTGTATCTGTTGAGTCCTCGTCTTTGCTTCTTCATGGTGTTGAAATTTGATTTATGTGTTTACCGTGATGATTCATTGACGAGTTAGAGGGTTATCATGCGAACCGAACAACCAACTAAATGTTTTGTACCACTTCAGTAACTGAGGGTGAGGTTGGGCCTGTAAAATCGATTTAAGCCCCCCAGTAATTCATTACTGACCGTTCCAAGGCGGTAGTTCTGTTGTGGTTCTCTGTTGCCTGTTTTTGGTGTCAGAGTTTCTGTGATGTTTTACCTTATGTATGTTCTTATTATTTTTGGTTCGGTTTGGGTTGCTGAGTGGCCACCTTTTGGGAACAAGCTGCTCACTCGGTTGACCATATGTTCTCTGTATCTTGATTATTTGTAATCTTAGTTGTTTCCAACTATGGTTTGAGGGCTGGATTTGGATTTTGATTGTTTCAGTTCCTGGTCTTTGCATACTTTTTACCTTTACTTATTTAACTCATATTTAAAAAATTTCCCCAAATAAAAGTAAAAAGTATGCAAAGACCAGGAACTGAAACAATCAAAATCCAAATCCAGCCCTCAAACCATAGTTGGAAACAACTAAGATTACAAATAATCAAGATACAGAGAACATATGGCCAACCGAGTGAGCAGCTTGTTCCCAAAAGGTGGCCACTCAGCAACCCAACCGAACCAAAAATAATAAGAACATACATAAGGTAAAACATCACAGAAACTCTGACACCAAAAACAGGCAACAGAGAACCACAACAGAACTACCGCCTTGGAACGGTCAGTAATGAATTACTGGGGGGCTTAAATCGATTTTACAGGCCCAACCTCACCCTCAGTTTCTGAAGTGGTACAAAACATTTAGTTGGTTGTTCGGTTCGCATGATAACTGTGCATCAGGACATCTTGAAATTGGGACAGGTCTATTTGGTAGATCATGGTAAGTCTTAGACTACCATCAGGGCAATGGGTATACACTGGTGCTCAAGCATATTTGTTCCCTCTGCAGCTTAGTGTATTTGTTTTATTGATGGAGTGGGCGAGGGGTGGGGTTGTGGGGTGGGTATAAAGGTCTGGGCATACAGGCACACCTCTTAATTTTGCTCAGCACTTCTCTCATACTATTCAGAATAATATGTTTTAAGTTTTTCCTTGCAGAGTTGATTAATAAAAAACATGAGTTACTTCCTTTATGCTCAGTGGAACAGACAATTGTTATGTTGTCACGTGACTCTGAGTGTGGACGTAAATTTTACCGGTGGTCAAAAATTTGCTTTAATAATTGTTTTGTGGAAATTCTCGGACATATTTTTACACGAACTTATAGTGATTAACATTTAGCAACTATAGTGTCATGACAAAAAAGTCAGCAAAAAGAAAGTTGGACGCTGTTGTTGAAAATCTAAAACAGTCTGCTGACAAAAAGGTGAAATCTGATCGCGCTGTCATGGCGGAATATGTGAGCAACGACGCGGCAAGGGAAAAGGAGCAACCAGCTGAATCAGGTGAGACAAATTTGAATGATTTGAAGTCGCTAATGCAGCAGATAAGTAAAGACATTGTGTCATCTGAAAAGAAGCTGTCCACCCGAATAGACACTTTGGAGGCTGATTTAGAGGGTAAACTTTACTCCCGAATCCATGAACTTATTACCACTAGGTAAGGGCAGAGATCGATGAGTTACGACGTGAGTACAGTTCAGAGCTTGAGGCGTTGAAATCTAAAATCATCTTATTGGAAAAGTCTTATGCTGATGCGGTCAAGGCTAACGGTTCTTTGAGTAACGGTGAAACAAAGGCCCGGTTTGAAGAGCGTAAAAAGCGCATTGTAATCCGGAATTTGCCGACAGAGGCAAATGAGACACTTCAAATGGTCAGTGACAAAGTAAATGCAATGATTCGGGACGGTTGTAAATTAACTGATGTAAAAGTTACGGCAGCAGAACGGAAGGCGACCAGTGGTAGAAAACCTGGGGTCATACTTGCTTCGATTGAAACTTTCCCACAGAAGCAAAAATTGATGAAAAGCAAGTCAGCTTTGAAAAAGACAGTTTTATATAAGAAGGTATATATAGAAAATGACTACTGTCCGGAAACGAGGAAAACTGACTCAAATTTACGTACGATTCTAAAGGAGATCGGCAAAGATAGACAATATCGAGTGGAAGGCGGGAAGCTGTTTCCTTTAAAGGGGGCTAACGATGTGCCAGGCGGTAACGGCAGTAATGGCAGGAACGGTGCTACTGTTAAGGACAGCTTACGCTTCGGTTTTTAGCTCACCTGAGCCGAAGGCTCAGAGGTGAGCTTATAGGATGGGAGTCGAGCCGTCGTCCGTGGGTGCGTGGGTGGGTGCGTGGGTGCGTGGGTGCGTCAACACTTTCAAACATAAATATCTCAGAGACTAGTGGGCCGATCGCAATCAAATTTTATCTGAAGCATCATTTGGGTGGGGGAAAGGCTGCATTTGGTTTTGGTGCCGATCAGCTCAGAACTCTGGTTTCCATGGCAACAGATAGCCCCCATAGGGTTATAATGGGGAAAACGGCGTCATCACGTTTTCTCAACTGTTTTTGATTAGATCCTTATCATACTTTCAGGTAATGATGACATACACAAGAGCTTGGATGAGTTCGAAATTTGGTCGGATTTGAGCACAGACTACGGAGTTAGCTGCCCTTGAGCGTTTGAAAAAAATCCCATAGGGTTATAATGGGGAAAATGGCGTCATCACCTTTTCTCAACTGTTTTTGCTTAGATTCTTATCATACTTGCAGGTAATGATGACATACATAAGAGCTTGGATGAGTTCGAAATTTGGCCGGATTCGAGCACAGACTACAGAGTTAGCTGCCCTTGAGCGTTTGATAAAAATCCCATAGTGTTATAATGGAGAAAACAACGTCATCACATATTTTTAGAAAAACTTTGTCATCGCTCTATTGCCTACATTTCTCAACGGATTTTAAAATAACTTCACAAAAAATGTAGGGCGTGACAATATCTCGAGCAAGTTCGACTTTCAGGATGCTGCGCCCAAGGTCAAGGTCACTGTGGCTAATTTTAGAAAAACTTTGTCAGGGCTCTAGCACCTACATTTCTCAATGGATTTTAAAATAACTTCACACAAATGTAGGGCATGACAATATCTCGAGCAAGTTTGACTTTCAGGGTGCTGTGCCCAAGGTCAAGGTCACTGTGGCTATTTTTAGAAAATCTTTGTCATCGCTCTAGCGCCTACATTTCTCAATGGATTTTGAAATAACTTCACACAAATGTAGGGCATGACAATATCTCGAGCAAGTTCGACTTTCAGGGTGCTGCGCCCAAGGTCAAGGTCACTGTGGCTATTTTTAGAAAAACTTTGTCATCGCTCTAGCATCTACATTTCTCCATGGATTTTAAAATAACTTCACACAAATGTAGGGCATGACAATATCTCAAGCAAGTTTGACTTTCAGGGTGCTGCGCCCAAGGTCAAGGTCACTGTGGCTATTTTTAGAAAAACTTTGTCATCGCTGTAGCGCCTACATTTCTCAACGGATTTTGAAATAACTTCACACAAATGTAGGGCATGACAATATCTCAAGCAAGTTCGACTTTCAGGGTGCTGCACCCAAGGTCAAGGTCACTGTGGCTAATTTTAGAAAAACTTTGTCATGGCTCTAGCACCTACATTTCTCCATGGATTTTGAAATAGCTTCACACAAATGTAGGATATGACAATATCTCGAGCAAGTTCGACTTTCAGGGTGCTGCGCCCAAGGTCAAGGTCACTGTGGCTTTTTTAGCTCACCTGAGCCGAAGGCTCAGAGGTGAGCTTATAGGATGGGAGTCGAGCCGTCGTCCGTGGGTGCGTGGGTGGGTGCGTGGGTGGGTGCGTCAACACTTTCAAACATAAATATCTCAGAGACCAGTGGGCCGAACGCAATCAAATTTTATCTGAAGCATCATTTGGGTGGGGGAAAGGCTGCCTTAGGTTTTGGTGCCGATCAGCTCAGAACTCTGGTTTCCATGGCAACAGATAGCCCCCATAGGGTTATAATGGGGAAAACGGCGTCATCACGTTTTCTCAACTGTTTTTGATTAGATCCTTATCATACTTTCAGGTAATGATGACATACACAAGAGCTTGTATGAGTTCGAAATTTGGTCGGATTCGAGCACAGACTACGGAGTTAGCTGCCCTTGAGCGTTTGAAAAAAATCCCATAGGGTTATAATGGGGAAAATGGCGTCATCACGTTTTCTCAACTGTTTTTGCTTAGATCCTTATCATACCTGCAGGTAATGATGACATACATAAGAGCTTGGATGAGTTCGAAATTTGGCCGGATTCGAGCACAGACTACGGAGTTAGCTGCCCCTGAGCGTTTGAAAAAAATCCCATAGTGTTGTAATGGAGAAAACAACGTCATCACATATTTTTAGAAAAACTTTGTCATCGCTCTATTGCCTACATTTCTCAACGGATTTTAAAATAACTTCACACAAATGTAGGGCGTGACAATATCTCGAGCAAGTTCGACTTTCAGGATGCTGCGCCCAAGGTCAAGGTCACTGTGGCTATTTTTAGAAAAACTTTGTCAGGGCTCTAGCACCTACATTTCTCAATGGATTTTAAAATAACTTCACACAAATGTAGGGCATGACAATATCTCGAGCAAGTTTGACTTTCAGGGTGCTGTGCCCAAGGTCAAGGTCACTGTGGCTATTTTTAGAAAATCTTTGTCATCGCTCTAGCACCTACATTTCTCCATGGATTTTAAAATAACTTCACACAAATGTAGGGCATGACAATATCTCGAGCAAGTTTGACTTTCAGGGTGCTGCACCCAAGGTCAAGGTCACTGTGGCTATTTTTAGAAAAACTTGGTCATCGCTCTAGCGCCTACATTTCTCAACGGATTTTAAATCAACTTCACACAAATGTAGGGCATGACAATATCTCAAACAAGTTTGACTTCCAGGGTGCTGCGCCCAAGGTCAAGGTCACTGTGGCTAGTTTTAGAAAAACTTTGTCAGCGCTCTAGCATCTACATTTCTCCATGGATTTTAAAATAACTTCACACAAATGTAGGGCATGACAATATCTCGAGCAAGTTTGACTTTCAGGGTGCTGTGCCCAAGGTCAAGGTCACTGTGGCTATTTTTAGAAAATCTTTGTCATCGCTCTAGCGCCTACATTTCTCAATGGATTTTGAAATAACTTCACACAAATGTAGGGCATGACAATATCTCGAGCAAGTTCGACTTTCAGGGTGCTGCGCCCAAGGTCAAGGTCACTGTGGCTATTTTTAGAAAAACTTTGTCAGGGCTCTAGCATCTACATTTCTCCATGGATTTTAAAATAACTTCACACAAATGTAGGGCATGACAATATCTCAAGCAAGTTTGACTTTCAGGGTGCTGTGCCCAAGGTCAAGGTCACTGTCGCTATTTTTAGAAAAACTTTGTCATCGCCCTAGCACCTTCATTTCTCCATGGATTTTGAAATAACTTGACACAAATGTAGGGTATGACGATATATCAAGCAAGTTCGACTTATAGGATGCTGTGCCGAAGGTCAAGGTCACTGTGGCTATTTTTAGAAAAACTTGGTCATCGCTCTAGCACCTACATTTCTCAACAGATTCTAAAATAAATTCAACACCAATGTAGGGCATGACAATATCTCGAGCAAGTTTGACTTTCAGGGTGCTGCAATCAAGGTTTTTGATTAGATCCTTATCATACTTGCAGGTAATGATGATATTCATAAGAGCTTGGATGAGTTCGAAATTTGGCCGGATTAGAGCACAGACTACGGAGTTAGCTGCCCTTGAGCATTTGAAAAAAAATCCCATAGTCTTATGATGGAGAAAACAACGTCATCACTTTTTCATTTTTCATCGGATCTTCTTCATACTTGCAGGTAATGAGGATATGCATAAAAGCTTGGATTAGTTAGCATTTCGGCTAGATCCAAAACCACTGACTATGGAGTACCTGCCCTGAGCATCCAAAAAATCAATGTCGCCACTTTTTCTTGGTTTCTACTGATCCGATCCTTTTCAAACTTGCAGGTAATGAGGAAATGCATAATATTTTAAACAAGTTCAAATTTTGGCTAGATCAGGCCAACCACTACGAAGTTAGCTGCCCTTGACAGCTCTGTCTATTGTGCTCTTGATCGGATACTTTTTAAACTTGCATATATTAAATGAGGGCATACATAATGTTTTGGATGAATTTAATTTTCAGCCTGATTGGACCACTGACTGTGGAGTTAGCTGCCCTTGAGCATCTTAAATATCCCTATAGGTTTACAATGTCTCTCAGGTGAGCAATTGTTGCCCTTTGGGCTACTTGTTTAAATGTTGGCGGATGGTCTCTGAAAGAAGCGAAAAATTCGGAATTTTGACAAACTATTATTCTGTCACTTGATTGTGACATATTTAGTGTTAACGAAACATTTTTTCGTAACAATGAATCTGTATCCATAGATGGATATAAATTTTACTCTCGAAATTGTAAAAACTTTCACAGAAATGCTAAACGGGGCTCAGGCGGAGTTGGTGTCTTTATTAAAACAGAACTTGCCCAATTATATGATATTTCTGTCCTTGATGATGACAAAGAGGATATTTTATGGCTGAAATTTGTAACGGACAAATATTCAGAAAACATTGTACTTTGCGTGTGCTACTTACCACCATCCAAATCCACACGTTTAAATGATCCAGAATTGTTTTACTCTACATTGTTAGAGCAAGTTTATACTTATCAAAATGAAGGGCGTTTGTTCATTTGTGGGGACTTTAATTCTAGGGTAGGTGATGCATCAGAGTATATTGAAGGGGTGGACGATGTCACCTTAAGGGACGTCATTGATTATTCATCAAACGCTAACGGAGACCTATTAATCGAGTTTTTAGTGGACTGTGGTATGTGTATGGTTAATGGTCGCGTTGGGCAAAATGACTTTACCCATGTGTCCCACCGTGGAAAATCTGTGGTTGACTATGTCTGCACCCACTATGAACAATTATCCTCAGTGTCCGACTTTCATGTACATTTAATGTCTGACTTGGTGAGTGTTCTCAATTGCCACAGTGTGACAAAGTTGCCTGATCATTCTGTGCTAACTTGGACTGTAGCTGGCTGTGCCAAGAAAACGCATGTACAGGAGACTGTAGTAGGACAAACATACACAAAGTATAGCACTTCTAATGTCCCTGTTTCATTTTTGAATGATGACAGTAGTTTGGAGCAAGTAGTTACAGCAATTGAACGAATAGAGCGTGAGCTTGAACAATTATCCGATGCTAATATGGCATATGCTACATTGAAAGAGCTTATATTTTCTGAGATGGACAAGAAATTGCCCAAACGCATCGTTAATCCACGGTATCGTAACTCTGCAAAATCGCTGTATAAGCCGTATTGGTCGGAAGAGTTAGATCTGAAATGGGACGCCGTTCGGTTATGTGAACGTAACTGGTTACGGAATACTGGCGGTGTAGCTGAAAAACCTCGGCTGCGGACATTGTATGTAAGTGAAAGGAGGCAATTTGAAAAATTACTCAAAAAGGCAAAAAGGTCATATCAGTTGGGTGAACAGCAACGCTTGCTTGATATACATACTGGACATAATACCCGTGATTTTTGGCGTGAAATTGGTAAACTTGGGATTCAGAACGAACGTAAAGCTGGCATCCCTATGGAAGTTATCGATGCTTCTGGTAATGTTTCAGCAGATAGCGATACTGTTATTGGTCGATGGAAAAGTGATTATGAACAGTTATTCTCAGAGTCTTCTGATCCTAGTTTCGACGATAACCATTTACAAGATTTAAAGCGAAAACTCAGTAATAACACTGTGCCCTGTTTAGATACAGATATAACGCTGTTAAATGAACCAATTAGTAGAGAGGAGGTCGAACGTTCCATTTGCAGAGCCAAAGTGAAACGTGCTGCTGGGTTTGATGGTATTCCGGCGGAAGTACTGCGAAATCCGGTTGCATTGACTTATTGCATAAAATTATCAACTTTTGCTTTGAGAATGGAACGGTTCCAAGTGAGTGGAATACTGGTATCATTAAGCCGATTCCAAAATCTGATTCGAAGGATCCTCGTAACCCGTTGAGTTACAGGGGTATTAGTCTTATATCGATTCCATGCAAACTCTATGCTGACGTATTAAATGTAAGGTTTAGTGAATGGATTGAACTAAATGATATTGTTGTCGACGAGCAGAACGGATTTCGGCGAAACCGGTCTTGTTTAGAACATATTTATGCCCTGTATTCGGTTATTAACAAACGTAAACAACAGAGGCAATCCACATATGTATGTTTCGTGGATGGCAAAAAGGCATTTGACACTGTACAAAGGGATTGTCTTTGGTATAAACTTATTTCCCTTGGAATAAAAGGAAAAATACTTAAAGCTGTGCAGTCACTATACGAGGATGTGAAATGCACGGTGAAAGTAAATGACTATCTAACCCCTTTTATCGATGTTGAGCAAGGGGTAAAACACAAGGGGTAAAACAGGGGTGTAAGTTATCACCAACTATGTTTTCTTTGTATATAAATGACTTAGCTAAGGAAATCAAACAAATGAACCTCGGTGTCGATATTGACAATTATCAGCTGTCAATTTTGTTGTATCCAGATGATGTTGCGCTCATTGCTCCTGATGCTGAATCCTTACAACGAATGTTAACTAAGCTGCATGACTGGTGTAGTAAGTGGAGATTATCAGTCAACAGCGAAAAAACTAAAATTATACATTTTCGACCTATATCTACAACACGATGATTTTTCGTGTGGGAATATACACATTGAAACGATTGACAAATACAAATATCTTGGTTTGTGGTTCCAAGAAAATTTAGACATGAAATTTGCCACTTCAGAGTTGGCAAAGTCAGCCAGTCAAGCCCTGTCTGTATTGTATGCTAAGTTCAAGTGTACTGGTGGTATGGCTTATGACGTATACTCAAAACTGTATACGTCACTCGTAGAACCTATCTTATTCTATTGCTCCGGTATCTGGGGCTTAACAGATTTTTCTAAAATAAATACAGTGCAAAACAAAGCATGTAGATATTTCCTAGGGGTGGGGAAAAATGCAGCGAATGTAGCGACACGTGGAGACATGGGCTGGATGGGCTGTCTTGTCAAGCAAAGACTGGAGTGTTGTAGGTTATATTGTAAACTTACGAATATTACCGGGAACAGACTAGTTAAAACCGTTTTTACGTGGTCTAAATCTCATGGTAAATGTTGGGAGAAACGGTTCCTAAAGTTTATACATGAGACTGGATTGTCGAATTTATTCGAACACAATTATATTAATGTCGCAAGTGCGCATAAACAATGTAAACTGAAACTGATTGAAAAGGACAAAGCAAATTGGAAACTTAATTTATTTAATGACAGTGGCCAAATAAATGGCAATGAATTAAGAACTTATAGGTTGTACAAAACAGAAATACAAACAGAGACGTATGTAAAACTTCCGATAGCCAGCGATCACCGCCGCATTTTAGCTATGTTCAGGTGTGGCACTTTGCCATTACATATTGAAACTGGGCGTTTTGCAAGACCAAAAGTTCCAGTTGATCTGAGAACATGTTTTCATTGCGAAGACAGTGTTGAACATGAGCTCCATTTTCTAATAGATTGTCCCTTCTAGGACGATATTAGGCGAAAATTGTTCCAAAAAGCTAATCTCTGTAATAGCGATTTTTACTCTTACAACTCAGTCGAAAAATTAATATTTTTAATGAATAATATCAATATGCAGTCACTTGTTGCCAGTACATTATACGATATGTTTCAGAGAAGAAAAATGGTTATATAATATTTTTATATTTTTATTACTATCTGATGCGTCCACATAGAAATATCTTAACTATAATACTTTTTAAGCTAGACGTTTCATTTAAGTGTAAATTTTTTAGATTGCAAATTATTATTTGCGCGTGTGTTTTACACATTCTATTTTATTATGATGAAACTGATAATGCATTTTAACAATTGTATATATATTGTGTTTGTTTCTAATGCGTGTCTCGTAAGCTGGTAATCCCAGCTGAGTGTCATTAATTGTATAGTTTTGTTTAATTCCCCAAGTGGGCCCACGGTAGCGTACCAGCATCGTATCAACGTTGATGTGACGTCATGACGTTACATCGGCGCTGATCGATGGGATGTTCACCTCGAACGTGTGCCCGCTTGGCTGTTGATAGATATGCTGTATAGACATGTGACACGTTAATAAAATATTACTTACTTACTTACTAATGCACTCAATACTCTGAAATGTCAACTAGCAGTGCATGCAGTCTTTTGAACACTCAGGTGGAGAAAAGACAAAATAAGAAAGCGTCACCATCCAGGGACTTACTTAGCATTTATGAAATCATATAGCTTCAGATAAAGGTCTGGTTAGGAATTGGCAATGCTTCTGAGAGTGTGTTTCTTATTCCTCAGTAATGTATATGCTGTTACACCTCATTAGAATGTACTTGCCAAAACACCAAAACATAGATTGTAACCCTCATTTCACCCATTTCCCATTTCAAGGTGGTTCAAAGGAGGGGTCACAACATAAGTTTTGGTGAGGTAGTTCCTTAAAGGAAGGACATTACTGTAATATAGAGGATGAAGAGAAATTATGTCAGGTGTAAAATGAAAAACCTGCCCAACAGTAATATAGGCGGTCAGTATGGTCATTCCAGGCCAAAGACCAGTCTTCAGCATAGTGTGGCCATAGTGTCAGCCTGTACTACTGCCAATTCACCACCCTTTATCAGGAGCTTTGATGTATGGGTACACCACCATGAATTGCCACCATGTTTTCAAAGGGAGACAACTTCTGTGACTTCTTGTTTTCTTCCCTGGGTAACAAAATCTTTTTAAAAAGGGTCTACTCTTTAAGGAATAAATTTGCTCCGTGGGGAGCAAATTCTTTTCTTCAAGAGTTGACCCTTAGTGAAAAGGAGGCAAAAATGAAAATGTTAAAGTTGCTTCCCCTGAAAGTGTACCCATTCACCTTAATATTTTGATAATAATTATTTTCCCTGTTCCCACTAGGTTATTTATCAAAAGGTAGCGGCAATGAAGACGCTGAGACAATCAGAACAGAAGATTTTGTTGACAAATTTCAGGACACTTTAGTTTATAGCTCAGGTAAGCATGATCATGCTTGTAAGTGAACGAGTGTGTTCAGTCTTGCAGACAAACATATATGAGCCACGACACAACAAAACCAACAAAGTGGCATGTGCACTTGCGAAGACTCAGATCAGTCTGGGCATCTGATCAGAGTCTTCACTGTGCACTTAAAGGGTAACTTAGGGTCTAAGCTACCTTCATACTTACATTGAAGACTCTGGTTAGACTGGGTTAGACTAAATAACATGCCCTGGCTGATCTGAGTCTTTGCTGGGCACACATGCTACTTTGTTTGTTTTGGTTTATCATGGCTCATAGGTTTTTAAAGATCCATTTTAAATTTGAAATAAAGAAACAAGTGCTTTAGAGCATAACTCAGATCAGTCTTTGCATCTGTTTTATTTTACCAAAGTCTGAAATTTTATTAACTCTTAAGCACCAAAACCGATGACAAAATTTACGTCTGCAAAAATTAAAAAAAAATGCCTTGTTCAAGACATTTCATATTGAGTATTCAAAGACAAGAGGGCAAAAAGTGTAGATCTACATGAGTTGGCTCATTATGAGCCACCTCATCAGGATCTACGCTGTTTGCAAATTATGGTATTTTCGTCACTTGTGCTTAAAGTGTTAAAGGGTCTGACAAATCCATTGTCCGGCTGCCCGGGACAAGTTGAATTTTTTGCTGGGCAAGTGAAATATTTTCTTACTTGCCCAGAAAAATGTATAAGCTATATAGGGAAACCCCAAGAATTTCAGCATATTAGAATAGAAGCTTTGTATCGGACAAGTAGATAAAATTTTGATTTGTCAGGCCCTGCTATATAGCTATAGGTTCAGTGAGATACATAAATTTATCTAGATCCATGATGCAAACAGGGAAAAGCTTACTGAGTCTGTGTAGATCTTCTGACTGATCTGAACTTGTGCTGTTTGTGCATGTCTTACACTTCTTACTCATTATGTGCCTCAGACTTTGGATTTTGTTCATTTATACTCAGAATTTTAATTTTTGTAGTTTTGCTTTCATGCATGTTAAGTTTTTCTTCATACGGAATTTGCAAAATCCATGAACACTGCTGTTATCAAACAACATGGACAATTTTAAGTAAATATTTTGGGAGACTGATCAGAGAAGTGAAAACTTGCTGAAATGAAGGAGATTTAACACGTGTGCCAAAGTATCAATAAGGATTTTACTAATTTTCAGTGGAGTGGGTATTTTATTTTTAGGTTTATGTTCTTTAGAGAGATGATGCAAGTTTTTGTCCATACAAATATTTTTCTAAGTCACTCAGCAAATGAAATTCAAAACAGAAACAGGGATAAAGAGTTGGTTTAAAGTTCTCCATCTAGTATGTGTATACTTGTATGTGTTATGGGGACAAACCTTTATGACTGAGCAATTTGGGATGTGGTTTCACATGTGGAGAGAATTTTCATAATAATCCTTTCTAGAAATGGAGAATTTCTGAGTTAAAAATATGCACACAAAAAAGCAGTTTGAAATTTTAAACATTAACTCCTAAAGCGCAGAAAAACAAAATAGTTAAATTTGCAAGCAGCGTAGATCCAGGTGTAGCAGCTCGTTATAAGCTGCCCGATCTAAATCTACTCTGTTTGCCTGCCCTATGTTCTTTGAATTCTTAGTAAGATATAGCATGTACAAAACAAATCTTGAAATTTTACAGATATAAATTTTGTCAACCGACTTTTTGGCAATTTAAGGGTTAATATGTCTCAAACACCTATACAGTAATTCTACCATATCCTAGTTTAAACATATTTTATTTCAACAAGATATAGATATACCATATTTTGAATAACATTACAATATTTTGGTAATTGGAATGCAGTTTCAGGTAAAACTATAGAGCTGTTATTCTAGGTAACCAAATGCACTGACAAATGTCATTAGTTTTGAGTTGATAGGGAATTTGTTTGAACTGAGTGGATAGCGTGTGTGTTTTGACTTAGTCTTAGACGTGTGATTCCTACTCTTCAACACAATTCTTTCTGGTCACCATCTTGTCACAGCACTTTTTACATGTTACAAGAGCTTTAAAGATACTTAGTTCCGAGCTACACCTAGAGTGTCACTCGAAAGTCACTTGGCTAATGCAACAACAACTTAGCATGTGACATAGTCCCACAAACAAAATTGCACATGTTGAATGATCCAAATAAGTCCATGATTAATGGAGGGATGTATACCTGCTTAAACTAGGGGTGGTTTTTGGAACTATGAATTAAGAGCTTCGCAGGTACATAAAAACAGTTGTAGGTTTGTAGCTATTCTTGTTAAATCAGTTACATATGATTGTTTTGAAATGTTTGTATGGTGGGGAACAGAATGGTTTTCATGTAATTGTTACAGCCCCAGCATATATAGAATCTACCAGATAGCCTTGCATATCATGTTTGGATTTGACTGTATTCATATGTCTATGAAAACCTGACTCTTTTACAAAACAACACAACTTTTTTCCAAAAGCGGATGAACAAGAACGTTTGAAGAATCTGGATGAGGACATAAGTGATGGCGGATCGGACACAGATACTTTACAGCGTAAACTTGCTGTACTAACAAGCACTTCACTTCCAGGTGTGATGTCATCACGTTGTCATGACAACTGTCTCTTGTCTTGTTATATCCCTGTACCTCTTTACCTCTGTCTTATATGGTTTCTCTCTCAAAGGAGCAAATTTTATCTCAAGAAATGATACAAGGATTTCTTATTTTAAGGTGTTTTGCCTAAGTACAAATATGCAAGAAATTTTTACCTTGTTTGAGGTTTCATTTGAGCTTTAAGGTGGATAAAGAAGACTTTTTTTTTCAGAAACGTATTTGAGTTTATGGGCCAAGGGTTGGGGAAAGAATGTCATTTGTCAACTGTTGAGAAAGAAACCATTCCTTACTATATTATGTACATAGCTAAGAAACACTCTATGAGCAAGGCCATGTATAAAGGCTCCTTAGCACATACCATAATTTTTTGGTTATAAAACATTAAGGGTTTTCCCTTCCAGAATAATAACAAAGATCAAGATCTATCTTTTAAGATGGATCTAGGTCTTTGGGATTGTTTTGCAAGAGAAAAACCCATTTTCATGTTAGATGTGCAAGATTGTCTGATTGCCATTTTGTATGTCTATTAAAGATCCTTTAGGCCTGTTGTAGCTCATATTTTAGACAGTATTACAAAACTGTACATACAAAACAGCACATGCATGATCTCTAATAACCAGAACTTCTTTCTACACAAGTTCTTTTAACTGTCTTGTATAGAGCAGGTCCGTCTATTCCCCAGTGGTAGTAATTTTCAAAACTACATTAAAAAAATAAATAAATAAATAAATAAATAAAAACAGAGGCATTGCATTACAATAGCCCATGAAATACATAATTGTAAATTTAACACAATAAATTAGAGCTGAAAAAAAAAATGTTGATAATGTTCAACCGAAAATGAGTTTCGACACAATAAAACCAACATAGTGGCATGTGCACCCAGCAAAGACTCAGATCAGCTCGGGCAATTTCCCAGTCTGATCAGAGTCTTCACTGTGCCTTTTATGGCTAACTAAGAGTTTAAGCTACCTCATGCCAACTGCAAGGACTGATCAGCTGTGTCACGGCTCACATTTACCAGACATGTAGCAGTGACTACTGCTGGTGATTATTCACAACTAGCAGTGACTGGTAATGATGATATTTGTACTTATAACAGTGAGCAGTGATTGCTAACTGTTAGCAGTTGCTGGGGGATGACTGCTCGCTGCTAGACTTGATCCTCTTTTGTTCCACTTCACTGTTATTATTGTTGTAATGTGCACAGTTTATTGCATGTGTATAATGATATTTCTAAGCATTTGTTGGCATTGCTATATATCAGTTTATAATTGTGCATTTGATATTAGGAGTTATACAGACCAATAAAATGTAATCGCCGAAAAGGGAAATCATTATGTTAAGTGATGTCTGAATTATGAGAAACAAAATACTGAAAACAAATAGCAGCTGTTATGTCAAGCATTCTTAGCTCGCCTGAACATAGTTCAGGAAGAGCTATTGTACTACCCCCGGCGTCGGCGTTGGCTTTGGCGATGGCGGCGGCGTTAGCAAAATGTTAAAGTTTTACGTTAAAGATTTTTAGGTGATGGGCAAGGGGCTGTCAGGCGAGCTATCCTGTCCCACTGACAGGGCTTGTTTGTCCACCCATTCATAAAAGTCTTCTGCACAGCATAATTATACACATTTTTATAAGGAAATGACTTTCTTATAAGCATTTTGCTTCTTGTCAGATCCTTTGCTTATGTGATAATCAAGAAACTTTGTTTAAATCAGTTTTATACTTGCTGCGTTACTTCAAGGGAACTCAATATATCATCAACTTTACATACTTGCAAATGTAATTTCTTCCCTTGATGCTTGGCACTTCAAGATTTTGTAAGCTATTTTCAGTGTTGATAGTCACTTTCATGTCCTAATACTAAACATATAAAAGTAATGTCTCCTTTTAATTATTATCAAATTTGTCTAGCACACAACATTGAAACAGTGTATCAGTTTGGATTTATTTAAGAATAAAAATTTGATTTTTCAGCGTTCATCGTGTGATGAAGCAAGTGGGCGCAGCTAAAAATTCCATGAAGCGCAAAGGGCTTCTTGTAGAATTTTAGCGACGACCACTGGCTTCTTCACACGATGAACGCTGAAAAATTAAATTTTTATTCTTATATTTACACTTTTTTTGTGAACCTCTCTGCCGTTTTCGTGGTAATCTGGTGTAGAATAGGCAAAATATGGGTCGAATAAAAGTTAGTAACGACGTGTTCGGCCATAACGTTAAACAGCCATCGCCCTGAAGTGGCGTCAATCGAATGTTACAAGAACCAATCAAGACGTTTGTTTACATAAGACGTTGCTCGACGACAACGTCACATGATCAATTTCCTTCATCGGTGTATGAAGCTAGTTGCTCTAAATGGTTCACCTATGGGATGTCAGTGGCAAGTGTAAATGAGCCGCGACACGAGAAAACCAACAATGTGGTTGTGCGCCCAGCGCAGACTCAGATCAGCCTGGGCATTTGCCCAGTCTGATCAGAGTCTTCGCTGTCCACATGGAGGTAGCTTAGACCCTTAGCTACCCCTTAAACACTAAGCGAAGAGTCTGATCGGACTGGACGGATGCCTAGGCTGATCTGAGTCTGCGCTGGGCGCACAACCACATTGTTGGTTTTCTCGTGTCGCGGCTCATATTGCATTCACATTGTTTCAATGCTGTATACTCACAGTAACTACATTGTATTTTCAGTAATTTAAGTTTAGGGGTACACCTTGATGTTTTTCTGCCATTATTACTAGGAGAAAGAAAACTGACTTCCTATTTGCTTCCCTGGACAATGAAGCCCCTCCAACATGAGTATTCTTAAAGGAAAGAACTTGTTCCAAGGAGTTGACATCCGTTGAGGAGGGAGGCAAAAATGAAAATAACAGAGTTGCTTCTCAGTTGCATCCCCTGAAAGTGTACCCATTCACTACGTGTACTATTTCTAATTTTGTTAAGTATACATCTAAACTGAATTTACAGAGTTTGAGTTTATGGGTGCTTATGTTACCATAATGGAAAAAGTGACATTGAAAACTGATCTGTTCAATTGAGCAATCATTTCTGGCTTGCCTTTATGAAAATAGTGAAAGTGCTATTGCACTGCCTCGGTCCAGCACTGCTCTTTTTGTGATCTTGCAATCTTTATATTCAGCAGGGTCTTGTGACTTAAGTGTTAAGTTTAGTTTATGGAAAAAGAAAGAACCATATTTGTAGTTTCTTTGATATACCTGTCGGTAATGCCGGACCGGGTAGCGCAATCGGTAGGGCACCTGACTCATAAGTCAGAGGTCCTGGGTTCGAATCCAGGTCTGGCCACATACTTTCGTTTCTCCTTCCGCTGATTCAAGAAGGGCAGTTGTCAGTTACTGGCGAAAGTATGTGCACTTAGTACTGGTTAAAAGCTTAGGAGGTCTAAGCCTGCCCAGGAATAGTGTGGTTAGGTTAACTGACCGTCCCGACATGACCTTAGTTGTTTACCGTGGACGTTAAACATCAAATCAACCAACCAACCAACCTATCGGTAATAAAAATCTCTGTTCTATTGGCATTTCATACATAACCAATTTCATTGTGCTAATGAAATTCTTTTCTGATCTGTAGCAGCAGATTTCTTTGATGTAAAATTTAAAAAGGAGCAAAAACAGGGATTAGATTTTCAGTAAAATGGTCAGATACTTTTTTGAGTTTTTGAGAAGTCAGTTGTTAGAAAGTTATGCTTAAGTTGGTTGTTGGTTGGTTGATTTGTTGCTTAACGTCCACGGTAAACAGCTATGGTCATGTTTGGACGGTCAGTTAACCTAACCATACTATTTCTGGGCAGGCTTAGACCTCCTAAGCGATTAACCAGTACTAAGTGCACATACTTTTGCCAGTAACTGACAACTGCCCTTCTTGAATCAGCGGAAGGAGAAACAAAAGTATGTGGCCGGACCAGGTATCGAACCCAGGATCTCTGACCTATGTACTTTTAAAAGTTGTTAAGTTTGGTTTATGAAAAAAGAAAGAACCATATTTGTAGTTTCTTTGATATACCTAATAAAAATCTCTGTTCTGTTGGCATCTCATACATGAACAACTTCATCACCAGATATATTTCTTGCTACTAAAATTCTTTTCTGATCAGTAGCAGCAGATTCTTTGATGTAAAATTTAAAAAGGAGCGAAAACCCAGAATAGATTCTCTGTAAAATGATAGATACTTTTTTGAGTTTTTGAGAAGCCAGTTGTTAGAAAGTTATGCTTTAGAATTGAGAAACTGTGACCACAAAAATGCTAATTCCTTTCTTTATTATACCCCCGGCATACGAAGTATGTCGAGGGGTATATAGTTTTTGTCTTTCCATCCGTTCGTCCGTCTGTTCGTCCGTCCGTCCGTCCGTCCGTTCGTTTGTTCGTCCGTACGTAATTTAACATTTGCGTTAAAGTTTTGCGTTAAGTTTTTTTCTTATGCTTCTGTTATCCAGAGCTTGTTCATAATTGCATAGTGTTACTACAGGATAGATACTGATCAGTATGCATCACCTTGATGCTGCTGCTGGCCAAAGGTCAAGGTCACAGACTTAGAAATTTGTATAACATTTGCGTTGAAGTTTTGCGTTAAGTTTTTTTTCTTTTACTTCTGTTATCCAGAGCTTGTTCATAGGTGCTTAGTGTTACTACAGGATGGATACTGATCAGTGTGCATCGGCTTGATGCTGCTGCTGACCAAAGGTCAAGGTCACAGACTTAGAAATTTGTATAACAGTTGCGTTAAAGTTTTGCGTTAAGTTTTTGCTTTTGCTCTGTTTTCATGAAAGTCTTTACTGGAACTTGTTGATATGTGCTTAGTGGTACTACAGGATGGATACTGATCAGTTTGCACCACTGGATACTTCTGCAGGCCTAAGGTCAAGGTCTCAGACTTAGAAATTTGTATAGCAGTTGTGTTAAAGTTTTGTGTTAAGATTTTGCTTTTGCCCTATTTTTTTGACAGCTTCTATTGAAATTTGTTCAGATGTGCTTAGTTTTACTACAGGATGGACACATATTAGTACCTACGGGCAAGGTCACAGACTTGGAAATTTATATAACATTAGTGTCAAAGTTGTGTATTAAGTTGTATCTGTTTGCTTATATTTTTGATATACATTGTACTTGAATGGAACCTTTTGATGTGTGACTAGGTTTACTGCAACGTTGAAACAGTTTTGTTGACATCATCTAGCTGCCGCTGCTGATTGTAAGTCAGGGTCACAGACTTTGAAATTTATATAACCATTTGTGTTAAAAGTGAACTTTAAGTTTGTTTTGTTTTGATTATTGTGAAATCTTGAGATGTAGGCTAGTGGTATGTGCCTACATGGGCATGTAAAGTTTATTTCCTATAGGCGGTGGCGCTGGCCGGGGGTATACGTGAGCCCCTGCTCACTTGCTCTAGTTTTTTTTTTCAAATTTGATCTTAATGCAAACAACTATGGTTATATTTGCACCAGATTTGCTGAGCATATTCATCTATATTTCATATTTCTTCCTTACTTCTGTTGTAACTTTATTCTGTCTTTCAGAGCTTCATAATATGTCAAAAATAGTTGAGATGAAATTTTCAAAATATTTTACTTTTCTATAACACTTCAGTTTATGATCTACTTCATTGAAAGAGCTGTTTGAAGATGTATGAAAACTGTATACTGCTACATGTGCACTCTGGTCCATACCATGCACTGTCTGCTCAGACAATAAAGCTGACCATCCTGAATTGAAAAGTTGTGCATGGAATTTCAAGACAGGCTGATTCAACAAAATAGTTTTCATAATGTCTTAAAACAGGTTTTCTCACAACAAACCATGATATGAGCCATGACACAACAAAACCAACTAAGTGGCATGTGTGCCACACGAAGACGCAGATCAGTCTGGGCAGTGCCCAGTCTGATCAGAAACATTGCTCTTGCATAAAGGGTAGCTAAGGGTCTAGGCAACCTCCACATGGACAGCGAAGAATCTGATCAGACTGGGCTGATGCCCAGGCTGATCAGAGATCAGAGTCTGCGCTGGGCGCACTTGTCACTTTCTTGGTTTTGTCATGTCACGGCTCGTATGAAGTTGGCTTTTCATTAGAAAAAAATACTCCAAGGCAGTTCTACAGATTGTGATGGGAGAACTACTTTAAAAGCTATTTTCATCTTCAAACTATTTGGCATATCTAGAACTCTGATCTTTGCTTTGCTTATTATAGAAGCTAGAGCCTTCTCCAGACCAGTAGGGCCCTTTGACAGACAAAGAAGAAAACTTGTTCCACCCATTGAGACAAGGGCATTTAAAGGTCTGAATGTAACAAAACAAATATAGAAGTGTACATGTGATTAACAGATGTTGTTAAATATTTGGTGGCCATTTGTTTACTAACAGATGACTTTTACGTAAAGTTTGTTTTGTATTATAATAATTATAACAGGTTTATTTTACTGATATAACAAGAATTGTCATGTTTATAGGTTTATTGTAACAGTCATGTTTTATATGCATAATATATAGCAGATTTAATGTGTGCTTTAGCTGGTGAGTTCTTTTATGTTAAAATATGGTGTCTTACTAAAATTAAGTTGTAAAGTATCAGCCTATACATGTCAGAACAATATAAAAAGGATAACTGTATTTATCATGGTTGAAAAGTGAGATGTGCATAGCAGAATGAGACTGTAAAATCAACAACTATCTGTGAGATTGGCATTAATGAGACTTTTACTTTGACATCTAGTCTTATGAGGCTGGTATTAGGGTCGAGTCGGGTAATTTCGGATAGCTGGTAAATTCAGACATACCATTGCAAACTGTGAAAATCCAGATGAGACGGCTTACATTGAGCCGTCTCATCAGGACTTTCACTGTTTGCCTAGTTGATTTTGTTTTAATTCCAAACAACTGACATACAAAGGAATTAATGTCACTGTCCGAATTTACCCGCTGTCCGAATTTATCTGACTTAACCCTAATGAGACTGTTTAAACAAAAGCTGTTTAGTGAGACTTCTATTGATAAGAGTATTAAGTCAGGAACCATTGTTCAGGCTAAATTGAGATTGTTAATATCAGAGCAGTGTTGAATTACAGAAGCCATTTATAGTGTTAGTGATAATAATGTATTATTATAGTCTAAAATGATACACCCATAACAGTGATTTTTATGCTGCACATTGCTCAAATTTAATGCCAGAAACAGCTGATTATTATGTTTCATTCTGGTATTTGTATTCTTATGAAAATCCATCTCTGGTAAAAATACTAAAAACTCAGTGTCAAATATGCAAGTGTGTCTTTTCTTTATCAGCACAATTAGGGTACTTATGTAGGTACTCTGAATAAAAAAAAACATGTAACATTTATCTTCTGTTTTCCATAGGAACACAAGGTACTCCACCCATTTACCCCAAACCTACACCAACTTCCACATTACCACGTCCTGCAAGGGGAGGATTAAGAGTCTCGTCAGGGTTCACCAGTGATGCCGACTCAGTAAAGACGGAAGATTTCGAGTCCCATTTTAACAATATGATGGTGAATCAGGGTGAGAGTGACCCAGATGGCGTGACCAATGACCCAATTCATGCTCGGGTGAAACAACTTCTAAAAGCCACTGCCAAATGTAAGTAAGGCCATGGTTATCTTAAATTGGCACATATATTCGAGCGGCAATCCAATAAAACCAACAAAGTGGCATCTGCCCAGTCTGATCAGAGTCTTTGCTGTTCCCATGTTGCTAGCTTAGACTCTTGGCTTCACTTTAAGCACACAATGAAGACTCTGATCAGACTGGATGGCTGCCCAGGCTGATCTGAAGCCTTGATGCAATTTTGGTTTTGTCTAAATATTTTGGTCAGAGGCCTGTTGATATCATCAACTGGTACCGGTAACATCACAGAACGGCAACTTAGCAAATATTGTCAGATCGACAAAATGTTGCAAAATGTTTTCACGTGAATATGTTTTATGCAAAGTGATGTCACTGAAGCACTGCTGATATATAGCTTGATTGCATATGGAGCCCTGGTAGCTAAGTAGGTTAAGTGCTGGCCTGCTGATCTAGCGGTCCTGGGTTCAAGCCCCGCTGTAGGCAGGAATCTTTTCAATTATGAATGGGGTTCCATTGCACACAGCATGATCACCCAGCCGCAATCCTGATATGACAGAAGTACTGCTAAAAAGGATGTAAAATCAGTCGTCTGTCCGTCATCTATTTTGACTGCATATAGTATTCCTTTTTCTAGTTTTACATTGGTTTTAAGGTATTCATTCAAGTCACAAATTGGCACAACATTGTCATCTTGTAGCAATTGGCACAACATTGTCAAATTGTAGCATTGGACAGGTACTTAAAACTGCAAAACATGTACTTCGGATTCTATGATTGTTTCGTTTGCTAATTATTCTGTAGTACCTTTTTTGCCTAGATATTTGAGCTGCAAAATGCAAATTGACTGTCCAAAATATGCAGACTGGTTGAAGTGTCTGAATGTTCATTGTCTCCTCTGCTACTAGCAGATGCACAGCAAGACAGAGGTATTAAACTTTTCTGGGGTCAGCTTGGTGTTGGCGTTGACAGCATTAACTTTTGTTGAGTTTTCTGATCTATAGCTCAGTTTCTGGAACAATTTGCAGATGATGAGACAATTCTTGTCATTTTTACAATAATGTAAGTTTTCAGATAATTACAACAATTTTCAATGGAATTTTTAGGTGATAGAGCTATCAAAGGTATGCATAGAGCCCTTAGTCTTAATTAGAGTTGTGTATATTTTGGGCTACTACATAAATTTTGGATTTCAAAACAGCTGATTTATTTCACAGTAGATTCTAGAGCTTGATGGTGCAGTGATGTATTTTACAATTATCATTCTTTCTGGCCAATTTAGTTATATAAGGTTTTCATTAAGCTGATATACACCATTTAGTTGTTTTGGGTTGACTTTATCACTACCCAAAGTCTTTCTACCCCCGTTTTCTTTCAGGATCTTTGAAAAAATGAAAAAAAAGATATGTGTTCTCTCTTTCATCAGATTTAAAGACATTTCCAAGATATTTTAAACAGTCTGTGAAGGGTGACTTTTAGCGGTGACTGAGTTTATGAGGGCACATTAGTGTCTTCATGAAAACATTTTAGGAACTTTTTTTTTAAAGAGCTTTTTTGTGTGTCGGGGAAATGGCAGAATGAATAGTGCAACAGACTGCTAAATGCTTAAAAATAGATAATATTGCTTGAAAACTGCTGGCCATTATAGGCTACAAATAGTATAAATTTGCTTTCAGTTTGAAAAGCTCGGTTATCATAATTTGTGCAGATTGTGGTATGGGTCTTAAATTGTTTTGCTGAAAGAAGAACTTAAATGAATTTGATATATTCATTTTTAGATGAAGATGAAAACTACAATCGCTACTCATACCCACTAACTACCTCGATTTTGAAACAGTCATATTCCCAAGGTACCCCACCCTCTTACATGTATCTGGTTGTCTACTAAGGTGACTGGGTCATTTTATTTGTTCTTTTTCTTTGCTTTTATCATTTAGTGTTCTTTGTCAACAAAGATTTAAATTGAGTGTTGCAGTCAGTTTATTCTTTACATATTCTTTCCCTGAAATTGCTTCAAAAGTATGCCACAAATAGTTAACAGTTAATTGTTTTATCAGAAAAAAACAGCAACATCAAAATAAAAGCATGCATCAACAATTGAATCTACAAGTTCCATAACAAGTATTATACTAATAGATTGTGCACTCAGACTTGTATGTTGATCTTACTAGCTATTATACTGAGAGATTGCTTTGGTAGTTTCTGGTTTGGTGTATATTCTATGATTTGGTCTTTGATAAGTTTTAGTTTTCTATGCCTCTGATTGCCTGTCTGTCTGTCTGAGTGTCCATCATAATAAATCCTGTCTTTGCAATAACTAAAACAACTACTGAATGGAATCTGATAAAACTGTATTGAAAGGTTAAAAGTAATAAGAAGGTGTGCCGCATTCTAGATTTGGCCTCCCACACCCAAGATCAAGGCCACAATGTCAAATGTCTATGCAATTACTCTAAAAGCCAATTTGATCAAACTTAACAGAAAGGTGAAGGGTAATGAAAAGGTGTGTTCTTATTTTAACCCTTCTATAATAAAAATAGAAAATAGGTAAAAATAATTGTTAAATGTTTTTCGTATAATTTGCTTAGTCTGTTGTAATCCTTCTGTTGGTCTAAATTATTTAGTTCAATAAAGATAGCTGAGTTGCCACCTATTTGGGAAAGAGCTGCTGACTCGGCTTATCACTAGTAATTTATTGTTTGTTGGGATGTCTTTGTCAATCTTTCCCTTTGATGTTGGGGATAGGGTTTGGGATCTGATTCAGTCAGTTCCTGAAGTGTAGTTACTCTTAAAATTGTGCATATGATTTGGGTTCCCAGGCACAAGGCAAAGGTTGGAATTGGGAGTTAAAGATCAAATCATGTCTTCGTGTTGACTCAAAAGGTACTGAAGCAAATTTGATGTGACTTCACTGAAAAGTAATGCATAATAAGAAGGTGTTCACACAAGATTTGGGTTCTTGCACACAAGATCAAGCTCACATTTAAGAGCCAAATGTTGAATCCTGTCTTTGCGATAAGTCAACAGGCCCACCAAAGCAAATTCAAACTTAATTCATAAAGAATGATCAAAATTCACAGAGGGGAGGAGCATAATAAGAGCACTCGTAACGTGGGAAATTTAGGTTCCTATGACCAAGGTCAAGGCCACAATCTAGAGTCAAAAGTCAGTTAAGTCTCCATGATAATCCAAAAGCTACTGAAGTGAAATCAGTCAAACTTAATAGAAGATACAGGTATTGCTTTTAAGACTGAGGTTTCCAACCAAAGGTAAAGGCAAAATCAGGGGCATAAGAACAATTTATGATTACTCAAAACCAATTGCTAAGTTTGACCTTTCAGATGTTTTTGTTATGTTTTTGCTACTTATAGGAGCTTGATATAAATGTCTTCCATTTGCTGTGATATGGTTGTTGTGGATAAATTTCATTGTTTTTGCTCATGAAGTGAATTAATTTTATTTGCAGTTTGCTCAAATAGTGCAACAGCTTCAAGTGTATTGTATTTACTGAAACTGTTCCAGCAGAAATCCCTGAGTGAACAGTGTAGACACTGATCAGACTGTTCAGGATCTACAGTGTTCACCAGTTGTTTTATAAAATCTCTTGATGAGATAGATGGACTCATCCAATTTGAAGCTGGAATATTTATTGGAAATACAGTACAGTGATACTTAGCAGGGCTACAGAAATTTTGAAATCCAAATCGGTCCGTAAGGCCGATGACGTCACACGAACATGTGAAATAGTGGGTCAACGAAAACAATTGAATCCCCCACCCACTAATGAAAAAACACAAGTTTACATGTTCGTAGCGCTTATATAGCCATAACTAGACAGATAAACATATATACTGCTTGCCTGACACAAAGAAAATCGTCGCTGAAGTAGCCATTTAGTTCCCATGTTCTTACTTATCGTGAAAAATGCACAGAGACAAAGTCTTGAAAGTGAAAGTAGGCATGCGATTCGTACCCGTGGCTTATGGGCCAATACTATTGAGCCGGTAACCAGGTTTTTTTTAATTCGAGTTAATTCCCTTGAAATTTGTATATACACTTGCAAAAAAGTACCTTCGACGAATAAAAAAATACTTTTTTTGCGCTAGCGATGGCGTCGGTTAAGAAACATCTCTAACCAGCCTGCGCATAATCAAGTCAGGTTTAATTATTATTATTATCTTTTTGCTAGTCAAATTCGTTCCTAATGCTTGCTTTGAAAGTAAACAGTGACTTTACTTTGCAAAGCCTTCTTCCGTGCGTCGGCATATGTGTGTAAACGAGGTCGCCGCTGGCCAGATTAGGACACGTGCTAATTATCGAAGATGGCTTCACACCTTGGCAAGACAATCGACGCTTTGTTTGATAACTTTTGACAGCAGTTCATGATTATTGGATAATTATGGACAATAAATGGTATGACACTTGGCTGAAATCAAGGTAATTGTGTCATCATACGTCCGAAAATTGTGTTTTTTTCGGACCGATTAAAAAGTGCCTTTTGCCAACTGAATCGGTTTTTCGAACTCAATTTCGGTCAGAACCGGCAAATATTCGGATTTCTGTAGCCCTGATACTTAGTGTTAGATTATTAGCCTGCTATATTACTTCTAATAAATGCCCCGGGGGTGTTGCCATTCATAAGTCTTAAAACTGACATCCTAAAAATAAAATCTAGGCTTTAAATGACAAATTTTGCTGGTCTGAAGCAAATTTTGGGGGAATTCTGTCCATTTTTTTTTCAGAGAAATAAAAGTGTATGTGTTTGGGAAGGTGGGGGGTGGGGGGGGGGGGTGAGCAATTAGAATGGGGGCATTTATTACTAGAAATATGGTATTGCAATAGATCTTGATTTTATAGATTATCACTTAATTTTAGGATGATTCTGAGTTTGCACATTCCTCTTAGTTCTTCTACAGACCTTACTCTGAATGAGATTTATCCCAATATTTTGACAAGGTGTCTGTATAAATATTATTGATGTTCATCTGTACTTAAGTACAGAAAATACCTGGGTCCAGATTTTCAAAACTAGCATTGTCATTAGTTAGCGAGATGTTATTGCATGCTAAATGCTGCTATTTTTTGAAGAAAAAAACAATAAAAAAAAAAAAAAATTTCATCAAAAATATAAGTACATTTGATTTTATTTGTGCTAGAAACCTTAAGGATTCCTTCCTTAGACTTTGCTTTGAACAACTGGGCCCTGAATAATAAAATTTTCTACCTAAAAAAAGGTGTATATCTACACGATATCTGTATCAACTCTTTGCTAAAACACCTGGGCCAAGCTGTACCTTGATACTTTTACAAAATATTGTCAGAAAAATATTGTCAGAGACAAAAAAAAAGAAAGATTATAACATGTATATCAGAGGTTTAAGTCAAAAGTACCGGTATGTGATGTATATTTATAAAATTCATAAAAATGAAATGAGAAAAGTATGCATGTACATGTATATAAGTTTCACACTAAACTTAAAAATGAATGGATAGACTTTCATGTTTTTCTTCCATTTTACAAAGGGGAAGAACTTTGTAACTTCCTATTTGCTTCCCATATCAAAGTGTCGGCTACTGTTAAGGAAAGAATTTGTTCCTCATAATATGGAAATGTGATGAAGTATTTGGACCCCAACTTGTCAGTCCAAAATAGAAAGTTAAATATTTGTGAATGCTAATTGTCCAGATAACTAATTTTGCATTTGCCTCAAATGGAAAATTATTTACATTCACTGTGCATTTATTGAAAAACCTATGGTAAACCACTAGAACGTAATGTAGTAATATACTTCAATAACTACATCGGTTCACGCGATGTTACATGAGGTTTAGTGACGTCAAAATAAACCATGGTTCTCTCCAGTCTGATTGGATGTAGACGACGTTTTGACGTCATAGATGCTGTTCCGCTGATAGTAGAAAAACTGTGTTTAATTGTTTTTTCTGCGGCAACTGTAGACCCTAGCACAAATTTGTGGTCAATTAATAGATAGAAAAGAATGCAAATATAAGGAGTGAATTGCATTTTTCTGGTGTTTATCGACGTATAAACTACATTGGGTCACTAGCAAAGTTTACATGAACCGTTTTGGGGTTCACTTACTTTGCATGGGACCCAATGTAGTTTAAACTTCTATAAACACCAGAAAAATGAAATTCATTCCTTAAAAATAGATTTAGATATCCCGATATTTAAGCACAACCCTGTGCATATAAATTGCAGACAGCATGGTTCTATAGACCACACAAATCTGTATTTAGCCCATAAAGCGACAAAACAAGGCCGTCGTCGCCGGTCCGGCAGGTCCGGCGAGCGCCGGACCACTTTTTGTGCCGAGTATGCTATCTGCCGTACCACTTTTTTTCTTTTCAGCCGACTTTTCTTAAGTGCTTACCTGTGATTTTATTGAATCTCATCATCAAAAGTGTCGCAATTTATCGATGAAATTACCAATGACGCTCGTTGCTCATGTCATCAATAAACCTGGCCAAGGTATGAAAACATGCAGTCACACACCGTGCAAAACGATGCAGTTATTATAATGACACCTACTTCATTAATTTCATAAACGTTAAAGGATTCTTTTTAGTGGACGATTTATCAAAGACATGATAAACTCTTTGATCCAGAATGTATTAAAGAACTTCTTCCTTTTGATTTTTGTATGCCAACAATAGTATGAAAACGAATTACAGCGGCATGTTTTTCTCGGCGCAACAGAAGAAAGTTTTAATCCCCTCAATGTATTTTTCTAATTATTCTAAATCAAAGGACATGTCGGGCGGCAAAGTATGTTTAAAACATTTTGAATGTACATGTATGAGAATTTGACATGGCTATCAGTGAGCTAAAAAAAACCAATCCGGTTTCTCTGGCGTTGCCTCCATGTGCCTTTGGTGCCTGGTAACGTTAAAAACCGATCATGTCATGTCATGTATGAGCATTCTAAGTCCTGAGACTGTACCGAAAGTTCCATGTCAATGTTGTTATTCCATTATGGATATACAAGTACCGCCTGTTCCAAACAGCCCAAGACCCAAGACTTTTCGGTTCCCACAACGTACATTTGGTGTAATACAAGCCGGAGCAGAGAAGTTTTCAGCGGTCGTGGTTTGACAGTAGGCCGTGGCTTCCATTATGATGAAGCAAAAGGTCTCGCGTTTTGTCATCTCTGTATGTAGGCCTATCTGTATCAGGTTTAATCTTTGCGTTAATGCGGACCTTAAACTTGATGCCACCGCCTGATGAGACTCGCAGAAGGGTCGAAGTAGTTGTTTAGGAGAAAAAGCCAATAATAAATAAAACAAACAAATATAAAACAAAAATAGTCACTGTGGGGATTATATCTGTATCAGGCTTAATTTTGCTTAAACGCAGAAATTGATGCCAGCGCCTGATGAGACTCGCAGAAGGGTCGAAATAGTTGTTAAAGATATTGAGTCTTACGTTTGTTCTTTTTCGTATTTAACTAGCAAATCTTCGTGACCAAAAACGACTAAAATTTGGCCCCAAACGCACCCAAAAATGCATTATAAACGCATATAGAGACGCCCATCAAGCAAACATTTTCTCGGGGGAAGTCTCCCGAACCCCCCTTAAAATAGGGGGAAATCCCCCTCTCGTGCTCCCCACGCCCCTCTCGTGCCTTCGGCACTCGCTACTATCCTCCGCCGGACCAGTTTTCACTACACGGCGACGGGCCTGCAAAACAGTAGATAACAATATTTTTGTCTGCAAAATTTCAAAAAAATGTTTTGTCAGAGCTATATGATATTGAAAATTCAAACTAAAGAGGGCAAACAGGCTAGATCTAGATCAGATGGCTCATTATGAGCCACCTCATCTGGATCTCTGCTGTTTGCAAATTCAATTATTTTCATTTCTAGTGCTTATGGTGTTAAATTAATCCTATTTCAGACAAACCCCATAAAGGTGAACCCTTCCGAAGTAAACAGCAGCATGTGAGAATAGACTCGTCGCCTCGACAGTTTGAAGAGCAGGACAAGGGAGAAGACTCTGATGACACCCTGTGTTCAGACAAAGAAGAAAGAAGAAGGTAGGAACCTATAACATTTGATATTGTGTAACAGTCTCATTTCTCCATACTTTCTAGCATTCATAGAGCAGATAAATTCCAAAAGTTTAATGCTAGATATGTAAATGGTGAAATAGTATCAGAATTACTTTAAATAGCCTTTAGCATTCTGCAGACAAAATATTGCAGGTGACAGCTCTGCTATATTTTCCTACTTTCCAAAGAAAATGGGGCTTGACACTGCATTTAGATTGTCCCCTTGTGGGAGGATTTGTCTTACTTTCTGCAAAAATAAGGAAGAAATATTCCAAAATGCAATCTGCTCACTGTTATTATAACTCAGAATGCTAAAAGTTAAGGTGTAATTGCAACAAACTGTTTGAAATAATCAGAAGGTGAGTTTCTGTCCATGAAAGAAAGTTTTAAAAGTTTACAATAGGACTCATGGTTAAAGCAAAAGCTTCTCATATTTTTCAGCAGAAGATACTAGCACACTTGATTTAAGACTTAGTGAGTCCTTCTCGAACTGCAGTGGTTTTTCAGCTGGGCCCAGAATTTACATTGGTCAACAAATATATAACAGACTGTTTTTAGCCTGTGTGCTTACATTGTGTGTACTGATGTTGAAAGATGAGTATAAAAGTTAATTGATGCTGCATGTGTTTGTCTTGGTGGTGTGAAGGGAGTGGATGGATTGGTAGGGAGGAGCAGTCTGAGAAATCTACATGTGGCTGATGATAGTTCTAGATCATCAAGCAGCAGGCTGGTCTGGTTTGCCAGTGTTCTCATATGCTCTTAACTGTTGTGGCTCAAATATGACTCAAGCCTTGTGAAGCATGCTATCCAAAGGTTTAAAGGTTAAAAGCAAAATGTGTTGGTAAAAACAAAACTACTTTTTAGCTCGCCTGAACGAAAGTTCAGGAAGAGCTATTGTTGTCACCCCGGCGTCGGCGTCAGCGTCGGCGTCAGCGTCCGCGTCAGCGTCTGCGTCCGTGTCTGCGTCCGCATCAGCGTCGGCGTCCGGATTGGATGTTTTGGTTAAAGTTTTTTAAAGACCTATGTCTCCTTAACCCATGGATGGATTCCTTTGATACTTGCACTGTAGGTAGATATTGGTCCAAAGTTAAACAGTGTACCACCCCCACCCCACTCAATGACCTTGATGTCAAGGTCATGGACTTAGAAAATTGGGAGTATTTTTGGACTGGATGTTTTGGTTAAAGTTTTATAAAGCCCAATATCTCCTTAACCCATGGATGGATTCCTTTGATACTTGCACTGTAGTTAGATATTGGTCCAAAGTTTTCCAAGGTACTACCCCCTTCCCCCTCAGTGACCTTGATGTCAAGGTCATGGACTTAGAAAATTGTCTTTTTATTGATTGGATGTTTTGGTTAAAGTCTTTTAAAGACACATATCTCCTGAACCCAGTTATGAATTCTTTTTATATTTGCACTTTAGTTAGATATTAGTCCAAAGTTTTGCCGAGTACTACCCCAACCCCGCTCAGTGACCTTGATGTCAAGGTCAGGGACTTTGGATATTTGTTCTTTATTAAAGTTTTCTAATTGCATACTGATTCATAATGCTTGGCAGAGATTTAGTTTACACTTGAACTGATGTTAGACACTTTTTTGAGTTTTTACAAAACACTATATACTTACCCCACTGGATGACCTTGAAGACAAGGTCATCGACTTAGACTTTTGTTTGAAAGATTTGGGTTAAAGTTTTATATTTATGAAGACATAATTTCACAGTGCCACGATGGACTCAGTTGACACTAATACTTGGACTGATGTTAGATAATGGTTCAAGGTTTTGTTACATCCTAGCCCCCCCCTCCCCCACCCTACCTCTTAGTTCTTTGACCTCAAGCTCATGGACTTTGAAATTTCATGTGGATTTTTTTATTTTTATTTTATTTTAAGACTTATTTCTTAGATAGCTTTTGTTTATAAATGTGTTGTCATTATGGACATGCTTGCCTGAAGTTTTATGCATAGAAGTCCACACCTCCAAAGCAACTGTGTGATGGGCAAGTACCTGTTCAGGCAAGCTATGCTGTCAGGCGACAGCTCTTGTTCTTAGCTGTTGGCATTCTGTTGGCATGGCCTGTAAGAGCCAGTAATATTTGTTTCTGAGGAAAAATATGAAATATGCCACAACATTTATCCTTCAAAAAAGGTTTCTTTTCATCTTGACATTACAAAACTAGGTACATATAGTGCTACAGTACTGGCTTCACTGTAGACTAGAATTTGTTACTGTATTTACCACGCATATTTGGACAATTAAATTTTGTTATAAAATCCTCTAGCTTGGACTCTTGTTGAATCTAGCTGTCCTGTGAGGAGAAGATTTATAAATGTTTTGGCAAAAGATGGAGTCAGACTGCGCCAATTTGGGGTAGTCTGATCCGTGTCTACACTGTTTGCTGAGGTTTTTCTGTATGACAATTTGTACTTGATATGGTATAATGATTATAATCTGAAGTAGGTATAATATGAGAGTCTGTCAGGTTAATTATTCTTTAGTCTGACAAAGATGATATTAAACTTTGAGTGACATCTACTTTCTGATTTTTCTGTACAATGCCATAGGAAAAGCATGATAAGTAAAACACAGAGCAGTGTGGTGCACTGTAAAGTTCATCATACACTTCAGTACATTACAACAGTGTAGTGCATTGCTTGCATTTGCCCTCTTTTAATTCCTTGACCATAACTTTTGGGGACTTACGTTAGTGTTGGATGCTCCACTACAGTGGAAACGACAAAGATATTAACAATGGCATGCATAAAGGCATATACCATAATGACCCTAAATATTTGGACAGTCAGGTCTGAGCAAACATTGTAGACCCAGATCAAACTGCTCCTGAAGGAGCAGTTTGATCAGGGGCTACAACGTTTGCCATTCACTAAGCGTCATTTGGATGCAATAATGTATTAATGTTAGGAAAATCTACTTTCTTTTTGGGTGTCCGAAATTTTAGGGTCATTACGGTAGCACATACCAATATTTGAACAGGGAAGACATAGACAACATTGTATCTCTGCAGAGTGTCTTCTGATGCATTGCTGATTGCACTCACATAATATAGATTGTGAAATCTTTCAGAGCACAGTAACACACCTGGTTAACTATGTTTTCAAGAACGTTATGAAATGAAACAGAGCTGTTACAAAATGAAAAAAGTCATAGTTACCAAATGACCTGGTCATCAGGTCATTTTGTAACTATAAATCTTTTTTGTTTCATAACAGCTGTTTTTTGTTTCATATCAGCCTTTGTATATACATAGTTAACCAGGGGTGAGTATAAAGGCTATTAAAATGTTTGATTGCCAAAATGCACATGTTGATTGACAATTTGTATGTGTTTTAAGGACCTCCTACAAATATATTTTCAGCTTACTATATTAGTCTTAGTAAATCAAGCCTGGATCCAGCCCACCACATACTGGTGGGGCTCTGGATAACTGGTGGGCCTTGGAGGTGCCGAGATGTATGTGTGTGTAGGTGGTTGGAGGGGTTGGAGGGGGGGGGGGCGGGCTTGAAAATATATGACATAATTAGGGATCGATTTAATGATTTTGATAATATCTTTTTTGCCTTGAAATATATGTTGTGATATCTCATTAGAATCGCCTCGCCGAGGCAGTTCTAATGAGATGTCACAACATATATCTAATGAGATGTCACAACATATATCTAATGAGATGTCACAACATATATTTTAATATTACCATATGGATAAATTATCTCATACTGGCATCAGATGCGCTTTATTATCTAAGGTCTACATATTATACATAACACAGAAGCCCAGATGGCGGGGCTGAAGCCCCAAAGCCCACCCCTGGATCCGGGGCAGTAAATTCCCATGGGTGTTGCAGTTTTAGAAGGAGGATGCTAATACTGCTTAATGAGCTTATAATGTTAGGGGCTCCAAAGTACTCTTTGTATACACTAGGTAAGTGAGAAAAATGCCATGTCTCCACTATATGAATGGATGGATTTTAACCAAACTTGCACAGAAATATCGCAGGGAGATGATAAAGAACCCATTAGATTTTGGTGACTTTGACCTCATTTTCAAGGTCACAGGAGGTCAAAGAGTGTTGAAATATGCCATGTCTGCACTCTATCCACTATATGAATGGATGGATTTTAACCAAACTTGCACAGAAATATCACAGGGAGATGATAAAGAACCCATTAGATTTTGGTGACTTTGACCTCATTTTCAAGGTCACAGGAGGTCAAAGAGTGTTGAAATATGCCATGTCTGCACTCTATCTTCTGAATGGTTGGACGTATTTTAAGCAAACTTGCACAGATAAATCACAGGGAGATGCTAAAGAATTGATTTGAATTTGGTGACTTTGACTCCATTTTCAAGGTCACAGGTGGTTAAAGAGTGTTGAAAAATGCCTTGTCTGCACTCTGTCTCCTGAATGGATGGACAGATTTTAAGCAAACTTGCAGATTTATCCCTGGGAGATGGTAAAGAACTGATTAGATTTTGGTGACCTTGATACCATTTCAAGGTTACAGGAGGTCAAATAGTTGAAAAATGCCTTGTCTGCACTCTATCTCCTGAATGGTTGACTGGATTTAAACCAATCTTGCACAGCTGCATCACTGGGAGATGCAAAACAACTAATTTGATTTTAGTGACCTGGACCCTAATTTCTAGGTCACAGGAGGTCAATGAGTATTGAAAAATGCCTTGTCTGCACTCTGTCTCCTGAATGGTTGGATGGATTTTAACCGAACTTGCACAGATATATCACCATATCTCCTGAAAGGTATGACCAAACACAGGCATAGGCAGATCCAAATTTTGTCATCTGCTTTTTGGTACTTTAGGGCTGAAACTGGACTGGTATATTACATGCAGATAGTAAAGACTGGCTTGTTTTTATAGATGTTTCTGGTAGGATGCTTAAGCCATCTTTTTTGACATTAGTCTGAAAATAGATAGGCACCTGATATTAACAGTCATTAACAGTCACTGTACTTTTGACATTTAGCTTCATTAAAGCTAGGCGTTTTATATCCGTGAAGCAGAAATATTTTTGCGGTGTAAGCATAGAAACTGAGAATCTTCATACATGTATTTTTCTAGACACATTAATGATACCCTGCTTGTTGTAACAGACTTGTCCAGCATCAAGTTTTTTCTGTAGGGAATGGTTCGTAAAGAAATCACTGCATGCCTTTGGTCAGATTGCCTCTGAGTGCAGCCTGATATGGGTCTCCACTGTTTGCTGCCGCACTTCTCGGCCAATAATTACCGTTTTTGCGGTATTCATGTTTCAACTATTTTCTTACATTGAATTGTAAATAGAATATTTTGTAATATAAGTATTACTTTAATGACCCTATATATTGGGACAGAAGACAGAAATACCTAACAAACAGTGCAGACCCTGATCAGACTGCTCCTTGTACAGGAGCAGTCTGTCCAGGGTCTGCACTGTTTGCTATTTAGTGAGCAATTTTCAACATCACTAGATAAATCAATTTTCTTAGGTTAATTGGAGAAACTGCTTATAACTTGTCCCAGTACTTAAGATAATTTCAGGAGTTTTTCTGTAAAATGTGAAAATGTAAATTTGCATTATCACAGAATCTGATTTCCATCTCGCCTTATAAGGAAGCAGCAACATTTATTTCTGGCATTTAAAATCTTAATGGTTATGTTAACGGATGCATGAGTTTGTGTCTGTTTAAATCAATCTGCATTTTCATACCCTAGTGACTAATTAGCTGCTGGAATATTGCATTTTGTTCTGTCATTTGCATGTATACTGTGTTTGCATTGAACATAAGAACACCTAAGAATGTTAAAATTTTATTTGACACAAATGGAAAATAACTGTTTATAGCCCTTAAAGTGCCAAAAAAGCAGATAACAAAATTGAAAAAAAATATTGTGTCCAAGCTTTATTAAATTCAGAATTCAAAGACTAGAGGACAAAAAGTGTAGATCCAGATGAGGCAGTTCATCATGAGCTGCCTCATCCGGATCTATGCTGTTTGCCACATCAACTATTTCAATTTTTGGCACTTAAAAACTTAACACATTACTGTTGTGCAAAGATTTTGCTGTTTTAAAGGAGATGAATTTAGGACTGCTGTTTTAGAGAAGATGAATTTAGGACAAGGCTCTTGTACCGTAATAAGAATTTTGCTGTTACAGTGAATGTTCCTATAAAAGACGACTGTTTGTATGATTGCAGTATGAACTTCAGAACTTACAAACACTTCGCTTCATTCATGGGATGCAAAATATATAGAGAAATTTCCTGCTGAAATATCATCAGATTTGCTAATGATGCGGTTGTTACTTGTAGTCATTAATTATGTCGTAACAACATGGGTTTAAGGACTACAGGCTCGTTAGTCTCGTTGTTAATTAATCACCTTGATCAGGTGACGTCATTGTCATAGCATGTGTTTTAACGACTAGACCATCAGTGAGAAGATCATCTAGATCAGCAGGAGGACCCACAGAGTTGACACTTCTTTGAAAAGGTAATTATAATGTTTTTTATTTTTGTTCTATTACTTTAATTAATTACATTCAAACCTGCTTATGTAAAAAAGGTTTCCCATAGCCTAATAGCCGTAGGGGCAGTGGGGGTTAGATCTACTGTATCTTGGGCACAGCTGATGAAAGGCGGAGCCCATCTCTCTCCTTTCGCTGCCTTATCCTTCCCTAATTCAAAAAAGGTACCCATTTACAGCTGGGTTTACAGAGACAGTTTTCCAGTCGTCGGATGGCAACAGTGAGCCACGAACTCACGACCTTCCGGCAACTTTCTGCACAATAACCGAGCCACTCTAACCAATCGGCTACCGCACCTCTCTAAATGTGGTCACCTCTATTAAGGGGTCACCTGTCTTAAACAGTCACCTTTTCCAGTTTCCTTGAACCAAGATACAGTGTAAATGATCCTGTATTAAGGGGCCACCTGTCTTAAGCAGCCAATTCTTGTGTTTGCCTTGGGTGGCCCCTTAAGACAGGTTTGACTGCAATTGCTCTGTATTTTTTGTGTACACTGCCATGTCTCAAAGGAAGACAACTTTTGTGACTTCCTGTTTGCTTCCTGGTATGACTTAGTCCTTCTACTCTGAAAGGAAAGAGGAGAGCAAGAGTTGACTCGCATTTAAAAGGGAGGAAAAACTGAGAATTGCAGAGTTGCTTCCCCAGAAAGTTTACCCATTCACTACAACTCTTAACCTGTTGCATTCTGGGTATTTTGTTTTTTGTTGTCTGCTGAAATTGTCGTCTGCATCAAAAATCAAGAAAATTCTGACAATATTGGTCTAACTAACTCTTACAAATATGATGTCTAAGCAACAAACAGTTTGGATCTCCGATCAGGCCCAATCTTTGTGGAACCTGGTCTGAAACTGTTTGTCCAGATACCCCGAATGGAATGGGTTAAAGTGCCAAAAATGAAAATAGTTGAATTTGCTGACAAGGTAGATCCATTTGAGGTGGCTCATTATGGATCTACACTGTTTGCCCTCTAGTCTTTGAATTCTCAACATGATATAGCATAGAATTTTTTTTTTTAATTTGCAGGAGTAAATTTTGTCATCTGCTATAGTTAATCTTTAACCTGTTGAATGTAATGGATTTTTTTTTTTTGCAAACAGTAGAGACCAGGATTAGGCTGCTTATCAGAAGCCTACTTCTGATAAGCAGCCTAATCCTGGTCTCTACTGTTGTGCAGTGGTCTACTGGATATCTATTTAATTTCTTTGTCCAGTCAAGTTGGAACTGTCAGTATCCAGTGTCCAATTTTTGAAAAATCGACACCATGTTACAGGGTCACTGTTGCATCTGAATACAATTATTATCTCTTAGTTTTTATCTGTTCTTACTTCTTTTATGCTTTTTAGCTCACAGACGCACAAAGTGCTCATGCTGAGCTATTGTGATCAGTCACTGTCTGTGCACCCATTGTCAGTCCATCTGGCGTAGGTATGTCCCTCTGTCCGTCTGTACATCTGGGCTTCTTTTCCATTCGATAACTGAACTATTTATCAATAGATTTCATTCAAATTTTGCATACATAGCTTTGGATTGTTAATGGGCAAATTTCAATAATTTTTGACAGAGTTGTGGCACTTGTCAATTTCCCACAAATGGTTCCTTTAGTACCATTTGGAATATCATGTAAGACTTTACAGAAGTGATCAATATAAAAGAGCTTTGTGTTACCATAAAAATTTTGCTTTAAGCTCAGGGGTTAGCAGCCCCTGCCCTGGGGCTGTATTCATGTATTAAATCATGAAAAGAATCTGTTTTAAATCAGAATTGGAAGCAGTTTTTTTTAAACTTACAGCATTTATGATCAGAGCAATAAAAGCAGAATGTAATGTTAAAAACTTTTCCCCGTGGGAATTATCCCCTCCTCCCCATACATCTGGGTACCTCCAAGCCCCACCAGTTATCCAGAGCCCCACCAGTACATGTTGGTCTGGATCCGGGCTTGAACACATGATCAGGTGGTTGGAGGCAATGGTACAGAAGGTCACAGATGCAATTCTCAGTTGGGCCAACCAAAAACTGAAAAGCTCTCTCTGTCAGCCTTTTTTCAAAATCAGGAATGATAAAGGCAGTGGAAGCAGAGTAATGGCTCCACCTTTCATATATTCCCACTGCCCTTAAAGCCTCTAGTGTACAGAAAACTTTTATTTTTACCCTTTATGGTAAACCATATAACCAAAGCCTCAGCCTGGCCTGCCCTTGAACCTTATGTCTGTTATCTTTAATTAAAGCTCAGTTTCCATAGTTATTTGTTCAGTTGATGCAGTTCTGATGAAATCATTTTCATTTTGACTGGAAGTGTCAGGAATTAATTTGCTGTGTAATCGGCAATCAATATAATAACCATGACAAAATAGCAGCAGAGAAATCATGATATTAGCTGCGACATGACAAAACCAAAACGTGGCATGTGCGCCCAGCAAAGACTCAGATCAGCCTGGGCATCCGCCCAGTCTGAGCAGAGTCTTTGCTGCCCACATGAAGATAGCTCAGACCCTTAGATACCCTTTAAGCACACAGCAAAGACTCTGATCAGACTGGGCGGATGCCCAGGCTGATCTGAGTCTTTGCTGGGGGCTCACATGCCACTCTGTTGGTATTGTCTTGACGTGGTTCAAATCATGATGGCAGGATAATGGCTATAGCATTCTTTTGCACCTGAATGGAAACACCTCATATTGTACAGTTATGGCCTTAAAGTAATTAATAAAAATTTCTTATTATTCAGTGAGAATTTGATTTTACCTTCAGAACATATGAAAATTCCCTTCAGAATATATGAAAATCTGTTCTTCAAGAGTTAAAACCCTTGTCATAGGTATACAGCTAGTGAAACATTTGTTTAACATATTTGTTTGGTTATAAAATTGGAGTTTATCCTTCCAAAATTACCACAAATATGTAAATTAACCTTGCGAAATTCAGGGGAACTTATAGGATAGGGCAGGCTCCACCGTTCATCATCATTGTTGTCCCAGGTGATGCCTCATCCATCCACAATTTCAAACAACTTCTCCTTTGAAACCACTGGGACAATTATAACTAAATTTCATATAGAGCATCCAGGGCTTGCGAGAATAAATATTGTTCAAATGGCCTGTGTCACATGACCAACATGGCTGCGATGCCCATATATGGCTAAAAACCTACAATTCTTTTTCTCTTTAAATGGCCTTGAAACTTGATATTTAGTGTTTGGTACAGTAGTGCTACCAAGATTGTTCAAATTATGACCTTGGGTTGACCCTGACTTTTTACGGCAAGGTCAAATTTGCTTTCTGCTGCTTTTATATGGGTAAGTGCTAGAAACATATCATGGAAATTGTTGAAGATGTTGGCCTAAAAAGTGGTTTATACAGTCATCTTAATGAGAACATGAAGATTTGTGTGTACAAGATGTCAAGATCATTCTTCCACCTTTGACCCAGGTCCCTCATATTTTGTGAATTTCAATCATCTCCTCAAAAGCCACAGGGCCAATTGTAATCAAATTTCAGATAGCGCCTCTATGGATTGAGAGAATAAAAATATGTTTAAACAACCTAGGTCACATTAACAAATGGCCTCCATTTGACGCCCATATATGGTATAAACCTTTAAAAGGCTTCTTCTACAGAACCAATTAACCGATGACCTTAAAATATGGTATGTAGAATTGGATACTCGAGTACTACCAAGATTGTTAATCCTCCACCACAAAGCAGAGAAGGGACTATAATGGGATGGCCTTCTTCTGTCTATCTGTCTGTCCATATCCATCTGTCTATCCGTAACACTTTCATGTCTGCTCCATATCTCCTGAACCCTTTGAAAGATTTTCATTAACTTTTGTCAAATGTTCTCTTGAGTGATATGGTGTGCAGAAGCTATGAAGGTCACAATTGAAATTCATGAGATTGAGCCTTGAATTTCTTGTCTGCTCCAAATCTCCTTTACCCTTGGAAGGATTTTCATTGAACTTTAGTCAAATGTATACCTCAGTGAGAGAAGTTTCATCCATGCAGATTCAAGGCAGGGTCACAGTTGAAACCTTTGATTTCATTTTTGCTCAATATCTTTACCCTATAAGGATTTACATTATTTTTCTTTTAATTTGGGTAAAATGTTTTTTTGCTGTGAGAAGATGTACAGAACTCATGTCTCAGTTATGTTTTGATTATGACTGTACAAAAGTACAATTTAAGCTTTTCACATTTGAAAACTTTTTCTGTTTTCTATTTTGAAATATGACAATTTTGCTATATCACAATATATTTCAAGCTATAAATAATTTAAACTTTATCATTAGTTATTAAACAACATGATTTTGCACTCCCTTTGGTCACTTATATTATTTATTTTCTCCTCCTGATACATGAGCTAGATTAGGTACACTTATATATTAGAAAAGTCAATTAATGTGAAGGAATCTGAGATATATGTGAGATACAAAAAAAAAATCTGAATTGAAAATTGATTAATTTTTTTTCTGCTATAATTGAGACAGTAAGCATGATTACCTGTGATGACACCTACTCGTTATTGGGAATATGAAGCTTTCACTGAACCCAGACCTGACTCGGCAATAATACCACAATAGCCATGGAAACGGATTAGTTTTTTCTCTCATTTTTTTTTTCTTTTTGATTAGCAGTAGAAAAAAACATACATGAAAAATGAACTAGTTAGATTATGACAAGATATTTTTTATGGTTTTGCCAGTAATACAGAGGAAATAAAAAATTAGAACAAAAATTTATTTGGAGTGAAAAGCTGGAGTGGTTACGACGAAGGACTCATATTTACAAACATGGCTGCTGGGGAACAGAAAATCAAAAGTGGAATTCATAATGTTGTTTTTATTGAAGAACAAGGGACAACATACTTTTTATTTTTGGGAAATAAGGAAGAAGACTTTCACTGATATTTAATAAAAAAAGTAGGAGTTAAAAGTATCTTAAGATATTGTTTATTTACATTATTTTCAGTATGGTAAAGATGAAATATGCATCCTTGGATTGTCATGTATAGTTCTTTGTGACATTGGCAAATGACATATTATAGTTACCTAAATTAAATTATGCTGCAATTTGGTTTACAAAGCAACTTGTATGCAAAATAAAACAGTTAATAGTCATGGTAAAAAAAAAATAATGAAGATTTTTCTGTCATATGACTTTCTGAGTGATACCAAAAACTAAAGATAATACAGCATTAAAAACTGATCTAATTCATTCATTATGGAGAGGTAAGCTTATTTGTTTCTTTTTATTTTGTCGATGCTATAAATTATGAGAAATCTAGCCCCAGAGCTCTAGGTAAGAGGGGTATTTGATGATAACTGAGGGATAATTTTCTTTATTTCTCATTGAAACCATATGTTGTGACCCCTCATCTGAACTGTCTCGTTGAGACATTTGAGACGTTTCAGATGAGGGGTCACAACATATGGTTTTATCCAGAATTAACAAAAATTATCCCTAATTATCACCAAATACTCCCTCTTATCTAGGGCTCTGTAGCCCTGCAGCTGAGGGCCTTACATGTCAGGAGCAGGGGTAGCTTAGTGTGTTAAGCGCTGGCCTGCTGATCTTGCGGACCCGCTTTTAAGATACGCTTGAGGTGGAAAGCTTTCCAACCATAAACAGAATTCCATTGCACACAGCTTTTCATTATGACCCTCCTATCATCCTGATATGACTGAACTACTTGAAGGATGTAAAATTGCAAGTCATCTATCCGTCATAGCCTTACATGACCACAGCTATTCTTTTTAGCGTGTTTAGCTTGTGGGAACAGAGAAGTCTATGATCTTGTTTGCATAATACTAGCTGTAAATGTATGAATGGATTACTTACTTTTCAACAGTATTTCAGTCATATCTGAGGGCTATGGGATGATGATAATGAAAGTCTGTGTGCAATAGAATCCAAATTTTTTACAGTTGAAAAATTTCAGCCTCCAACTGGATTCGAACTAGGGACTGCCAGGTCAGCAGGCCAATGCTTAACTTCCTGAGTTATCAGGGCTCCTCAATACTACAGTAAGATATTAAATGGAAAATCAAAGACCATAATCAATGTGCACAGGTGAAGGCTGATGTTTCTTTTGCTGCTATCAAATGCCAAAGGCCTTTTTTCCCTTGTTATAGCACTTATTTGTTAAACCACTAATGAACTTCAAAAATAATTATTGTATTTATTTATTTATTTCTTTTACCTTTTTTTGTACATTTAGCTTGATGGTACACTTTATTATGATAACCATTAACAGAAAAAAAAAAGTTGAAATGCAGTAAATTTCCTATTTAGGCAAATTTGCAGCTTCAGTGCTATCAATACATGTAATAATCATTCAAAAAAAGAAAAGTTTAAAAAAAAATGATAATAACAAAAATAAACAATAAGAAAAAAGAGTAAAGTTATCAAAATGCTATATAAGAGTTTTATGCCCATTTTTTTTTTCAGTTTCAAAATTTAATATCAGAAATCAAATAAAGGCTCAAAGACTCTTTTTCTACTGTGCTACTCATATCATGTACACATTACATGTTATTTTAGATTCCTTCAATTTGCTGATCATTGATCTTTAAATCTGATAGTCTGCAGTTTTTTCTTCACAAGGCAGGTTAACAATAGGTTTAGTCTGTATGATTAATGATATGACATAACTCTGGTGAAAGTCTTTGGATATTCTTAATCATAACAACCTAGCTGAAGTACATGTAGGTAGCTTTGAAATTCAGACTTTATAAAATGGGCATGGCTGGTGCTGCAACATTGCATTGTAATTAACTGCATGTTAACAGGCTCAGTTAACCCTTTAAGCGCCAAAAAGCAGACAACAAAATTTACGTCTGCAAAAATTTAAAAAAATGCTTCATTCAGTCTACATGTATATCATATTGAGAATTCATAAACTAGAGGGCAAATGGTGTAGCTCTAGATGAGGCGGCTCATGATGAGCTGCCTCATCAGGATCTACGCTGTTTGCAAATTCTGCTATATTTGTCACAGGTGCTTAAGTCTCCTTTTCTCGTGTCTTTCATTGCTTCCAGAGGATCTTCCTCTAGAACTTATTTTACTCTTTAAGTCCCAGTGACAAAATTAGCAAAATTTGCAAACAGCATAGATCCTGATGAAGCGGCTCATAATGAGCCGCCTCATCTAGATCTTCACTGTTAGCCCTCTAGTCTTTGAATTCACAATATGAAATGTCTTGGACAAGGCATTTTTTAATTTTTCAGTGGCGGATCCAGAGGGGGTTCGAGGGGTTCAAACGAACCCCCTCTTCAGCCTAAATTATTTCATTTTCATGGGAAAATTCAGGAAAAATTGTCCAAACTGCACAAATCGAACCCCCTTTGAAGCTAATTTGAACCCCCTATCCAAAATTCCTTGATCCGCCCCTGTTTTTGCAGACGTAATTTTCTTGTCTGCTTTTTGGTGCTTAAAGAGTAAATCACCACTGTAAGCAGGATGTTATTCCACAAAAGGTAATGCCACAATCAAAGAAAAAGTCTTGAAGATGAATTTTTAGGGAAATTCGGAAAAGGACTTAAAAAGCAAGGAAAAGTCAGGAAATTTGAAAGTGGGCATGATAGGCTCCAGAAAATATATTTTTTCTTTTCAAGGGGAAAAGTACTTTCCAGAGAGATAGTCCAGGCACATCTGCCTCATTTAGGTCTCCTCAAAAAGGATCAAATTTGTTCCTGGGGGACCAAATTTTTTCCTTTAAGAGTACTCTCAAATTTTCAAGTGGAAGTAATTCTTGATAAATTGAAGTTTTCCCTTCCAAAACAGTCCAAAAGATCTAGATCCATCTGATAAGACAGATCTTTTGAGGTTGTTTTGGAAGTGAAAAACCCTGTGTTACAGCAGGTAAATGTTACTTGATTAATTTTCCCAATATTCAGGGTAAATAAGATAATACTTTAAATCTTTATTTCTGTATTTCAGCAAATGGCAAACACCTGCCTGGGCTGCCTCCAAGCTACCACCTCGGTATTCATTTGATGGTGACCCATCATGGGATGCTTACATAGAATCCCGTACAAAGGCCCAGTTAGCCGAGTTCTCATCTGGAGATGACAGTGTTTCAAAGTCATCCTTATCATCTTTCTCAGCCTCCAGTAGTGACAAAGAGAAAGATACAAACAGACCAGACAAAGGAGACCCTGTGGCATATATTGGACACCCTTCATCTTGTGTGAAAAACTTCTCACGACAGTTATCTACCAGTTCTGCGGCAACATCAACATCCATTTCAGACTATCCCAATTCAGATTACCTGGACACGGCAAATCACTCCAGATCAACTAGTACATCAGAATCACTTCTAGAAGAGTCTGATTCCAGTCTGTTATATGATATGCAGATGAGATACAGAGAAAGAGAACTGAATGATGGGAGGAGTTATCCACAGTTCTACTCACATGTGGGTCGCAGAAATTCTGGTTTTACTGATTCTGGTTATCCACACTATTCAAACTTAAAATCTGATAGAAAAACAGAGAAAGGTAAACAGAAAAAGAAACGAGACATAATTGTTCCTGATGAAGAAGAAGAATTTCCGTTTGCTAAGTATACATTTAATAAGAAACCTGATAAGGCCAAACCAATGAGTTCTGTTAAGTTTGCTGATAAAACTTACTCAAAAGAATCAATAGCTTCTAAAAGTTTAATGGACCAGTATACATTTTTGCATGGACCACCTGATAAGAAATTAACAGCATCTTCATCTAGTAGTTCTTTGTTTTCATCAGTCACATCAAGTTTTACAGACACTTATAGTTCTCCAGAAGACTTGAGCGTAAATGATTCATATGATTTTGACTGGCAAAGAAACCAGGCAGGTCCATCCCCAAATTCTAGTTTCAGTGGAGCAAAGTTTAACCAGATGTTTATTCAGAATGGGGCTAAAGTGGTCCCAGGTTTTGGTCCATACCCTGGAGTTGAGTTTTGCCCTCCAGCAAGCCCGGTCCCAATGGATTTTCCAACTTCTAATGCTGAACAAATACTCTCTAACCTTGGTTTCAGTGAGACACAGAACTTCCTCCCAGAAAGATTTTTACGTAGCTGGGTAAATAAAATGGTTCAGAATCAGCAAAGAGAAAGAGAACTTTTTCGACAGCAAATGGGTCTGTTACAGCAGCCATATTACAACATCTCTGAAAGCTCTTATGATGATGTTGATCTTCCTCCAAGTGTCAGTGCTCAACACTCAGGAAGAAGTACCCCAAAATGGAGGCAGTCACTTGAACATATTCATGCTGTTCATCCACCAACTTCAAGGCCAAAAATCAGTCATAGAAAATATTTCCGCAGGTCCCATTCATTCAATCCTATGTTGAAGCAAGGAAATAGTTTTAGCTCTGAATCATATATGACAAGTGCAGAAATGGAGGAAAGCGAAAAAGAATTTGGAAGCATAGGTGCATTGCCAATAGCAAAAGAAAATAGTTTTGACAAGCTCAAAAGAATACTTCAGAATACAGTAAATCATATGCCAAAGGAAGTAAGAAGAAACCAATTTTCATCAAATCGACAGAATTCTCTTCCTCTGTTTCTGGAGACTTTAAGTGAAGAAGAAGAAGCTAAAAGCAGATCAAGATCTCCAAGTTTTGAGAAAATATGGGATAGCAAAGAAAAGAGGTTATCTCGAATGCAAAATTTCTTTCAGGAAGAGGAGAGAAAATCATGTACTACTTCAGAAGGTTCTCCTGAAAATTCTAGGAAAGGTAGCTTAAATGACCCCAGGATGGCTGAAGTCATAAATGGTATAAAAGAGAAAATAGAAAATACTCAAGATTTTGACAGTATATCAAGTAATGATACAACCCAGATCAGTACGAAAAATATCGATCAAAATGTCTCATCAAATAAACACCAGATTCTACAGCTACCAAGTATTGTGGTCTCTGAAAGAGATGACTCAGAAGCTGGTTCACTGAAAAATAGTGAAATTGAACCACATACAAGACCTGTTTCTCCCAGACCAGTTTCACCCAATCCAGATTCTCAGCAGAGGCGAATGGAGGATGTATCTTCAAAAGATAGCTTGGAAATTGCTGAAATCATGGCTAATTCTGAAAGGAAGGGATCACTTAAATCATACACTCCAAATCTTGATTCCATATCATCTCCTGATAATACTACTCACACAGGCTTAAGGAAGAAAAGTTTGAATGAATCTGATCACTCTAGCTCAAGATTTCTGAAAATTATCACTGATTTTGATGATAAGTGTTTGTCACCTTCATCTACTGCCTCTCCACTGGAACTTTCACCTATAACTGTGATTGAATTGGGAAAACTGGACAATCAGAATGATAGTCTTGAAACAGAAGATAGTTTATCAAAAGCTCCTGAGTCAGAAAGTAGCATTTGCAAAGGCAGTAATAAAAGTTTAGGAGTACAAAGCAAAGATAATAGTACTTATTCTAAGAGACATCATACTTCAGCAACTAAACGAAATTCTCTTAGATTGGATCAGATTCCGAAAAAGTTGTCTTTAGAAAGAAGGAGCTATGAAAGAGAAACTAAAACTGATGGAGATAAAGATTCACTGGATGAGGAGTTTGAGAAAGTTTGTATTGAGTATAAAGAAAAAGAAGTACAGACAGCAGATGACATACTACCTCCTATCTTAAATTTTTCAGACTTTTCATCTATTTTACAAAATTTGTTAAAGAAATTGCCTGAGTATGGGGAAAACTTGTTTTACCTTGCACAAGATAGGGGAACTCAGTATGAAGGATATTCAGTAACAGCAAATGATTCTGAAGAGACAGTTGATTCACGTGAAGAGAGTGATAAAATGGACAGTGGAATAACAAGCAATAAAGGTTCAAATGAAAGTGGCTCTGTGTTGTCTCCCATGCAAGCATCACCAAGATTAAGTAGTAGAAATTCTAATACAGAATTAGAGACTAATTTTATGGCTGAGCAAACTGGCTATTTCTCAGCTCATCAAGATAAAAACAATGAAAATGAAAACAAAAAAATAAATGAAATGACCAAACAACCAGAGAGTTGTATATGTAATGACACATTCAAAATGCAACACAAAACAGATACGAAAATATATAGATCAGAGGCTTTTATTTCAATAGGTAAACCAGAGTTAAACCATAAGACAACTACAAAAAGTAGTGCAAGTGAAAGTAAAATTCACATACCATGTGCCTCAGAACTGCCAAATGCTTGTACCTCATCTGAAAAAAGGGATACATATGTTAATTCTGTAATTAATCCAAGAAATAGTTTACCAGCTGAAAGTAACAAGAACATGTCTCTGTCACACAAACCTTTTACTGATAACCATTTGTCATTAAAGAATACTTTAGCAGATGAAAGAGCAAGGGACATGATTATCAATAATAACATAAAGAAAAATGTCACTTTTTCTATGACAGATTCTCAGGAAGAAAAAGAAGATAAAAGAAAACAGAATTTACAGAGGTTGGAGAGAACTAGATTAGCTTTTCGTGGCAGAAAGTTTTTCTCTTTTGATAGTAAGAAACTCTATGATAAACACGGGAACAGTGACAAGTTTAATGACCAAATCATGTCTCAGAGTTATGAAACTTTCATGAGAAACCCAAAAGATGAAATCAGTAAGGAATCATCTTCAAAAGAAAATATGTCAAGTCAAAGGGAAGAAAGCTCTGTTTTAAAGTTCAGTTTTAATAATGATAGGCTGAATGACAAATCAGGAACTGATAGGTCATATTTGAAAATTGATAATAACTTCACTGACCACTTTGGGCCTTTAGATAATAGCTTTATCTCAGTTGAAAGTAAGTCTGATAAGGGAAATACTCCCTTGAAGATGAACTCTACAATATCAGTATTAGACAAGGATGAAGAATTATATCCAAAATATGAGTCCTCAGCTTGCAGTATTAAATCAAGTCATAGCACTTATGAGAATGATAATTATATGAGAAATAATGAATTGGGTGTGGGAAAATATAAAAAGTCTTTTTCTATCAGTAATGATTCATCTGAAAGTTTGGATTCACGTTGTGCAGACAATTTTAATGCTTATGGATACTTCAATTCTAAGTCACTTGATTTTGATTCTATTGGATCTCGTAGAGCAATATTTCAAAGAGGTTTCAATGCAACTTTTTCTAAATCATTTGACACTGGATCGTCAGATTTTAGTGGTGGTTCTTTCTCATCACTAGAACCTGTTCCTGAAGATTCTGTTGTAGATTCACTGTCTAAAGCATGGGGTAAAGATTTGAGTCAGGAATCCAAAGAAGAAAACCCAACGGTTATTTCAGTGTCACAAACTGAAGACTCAGACAAGACTATACTGGGATTTCTTGATATTGATTTAGATGACATAGATAGATACTGTGATATGACAGATATTCAGGTGCTGGATCATATAGATGAAGAATGTGAAGAACTGGAGAAGTTTATTGATAGTTATGTTGACATTGGTCATGATATAGCACAAGATGAAAATATTGAAGACAAAGTGTTTTATAATGCTACAAACACAGCAAAAGAATCTGAACAAGGAAAACTCGAGAAAGAAAATGACATTAGAAAAGAGCTGAATGATATTGACAGTGTGACTGATTTTGAGGATGATTATGTTCATGTTGTAGAAAGTGCTAATAAGGAGCCTGTGACAAATGAAACACTTAGAGAGGATAAGAATAAAATGGCAGAAAATGAAATCTTTGATGTTGATAGAGGAGTAAAGGATGTATCAGATTATAATTGTAAAGATGTAAAGATTAAGACCTTTCATCTTGGAAAGAATTCTATCAATATGAGAACATTTGGAAATTATTCTTGTAATGAAACAGTCAAAAACAAGAACACAGTAGCTCCCAAAGTCAGTGTCACTATAACCGATGTGGATAGTTTAGACAGTGAAACCACTTGTATGCCTGTGATACTAGAAAGTGATGATGAAATAACAGATGAAGTATTTAAGAGTGACAGTCCAGCTGTAACTAAACCAATTTCTGTAACCCAGAAAAATATTTCTGAAAATTTATCACAGTCTAGAGAAACGCCTGTGGTTGATAGAGATTCAGAGAAAATGAAGAAAATAAAAGAATTATACAAATCATTTAGCTTTGGAGACTTTGAAGTTTTCGGTTTTGATGAATCACTAAATGATGATAATGAGGCTCTTAAAATAATTTCCGAAAAATATGATAAAAATTTTACTTTTGAAGAACTTTTTGCACAGAATGTTGAGTATTTGGGAAATGATAATCATTTTAGGGAAGACAGCGTGAATGAATTGAATGATGATGATTCTACTAGTAAGGAGGAGAACAGCAGAGAAAGTATTAAACAAGGGCCACATGTTAATTTTGTCACTCATAATTGTCTAAATTGTGGACATACTGTTACAGTAGCAATGCATGTTGAACACTCATATCAAGAGGACCATGACTTTTGTGTAAAATGCTCTCCTTTGGATATTTCTGTTGAAAGTCTAGAAAGAAAAAGGCAGGAGAAAAATAACAATGAATGCCAACAATGAATTGGACTCTTTTGTTTACCATTGAAGTATTTTGCAGGGAAAACCCTGGTTTTCAATAATGTGGAACAAGATTAGTTTTCATATTCATTGTTACATGAATATTGAGCCACATCATGTGATTTCCAACAATGTGGCATTGGTGACAAGCAAAGGCTCTGATTAGACTGCACATGAGTGCAGTCTGATCAGAGACTTCGCTTGTCCCATCAGCCATTTATACCCTAGCCACAGAGCCAAAGTACCCTGTGTAAATGAGAAGGATGATATGAATACCACATGACAAAATTTCCACATTATTGGAAGTCACATGACGTGGCTTATATCAACATACAGACTGGACAATAATACTCAAAATGATAGATGGTTGTAATTTGGTAAACAAAGTACTGTATTTCTTCATGCATAAGGTGGGATCTTCTCCTTCCAAAGCAGTAGTAAAAATTTAGATCTTTCGTCCAAGATGGATCTAGGTTTTTGGGATTGCTGTAGCAGGAAAAGACTATCTCATAGGAGAATTTCAGCCACGACACAAAAAAACAACAAAGTGGCATGTCCGCCCAGTGAAGACTCGGATCAGCCTGGGCATCTGTTCAGAGCCTTTGCTGTCCGCATGAAGCTAGCTTAGACTCTCAGTTACCCTTTAAGCACAAAGTGCAGACTCTGATCAGACTGGGCAAATGCCCAGGCTGATCTGAGTCTTTGCTGGTCGCACAAACACTTTGTTGGTTTTCTGGTGTCGCAGCTCAATTATGTCCTTGGTCTCATAATTATGTCCCATGAGCAAAAACATTAATTTTTCTATTTAGTGTCATCATTTTCATCATCAATGATCACTCATATTTAACTGGATTTTATGACTGAAATAATGTTAATTGACCTTATTTACGTGGTTTGACTCATTTTAAAGCTCCTTATTGTTTTGCTGTTTTGTTAGATGTGTTGTTGAGCTGTAAATTGTATGAATATTTATCTCTGCTGGCAGAGTTTGTTTATCACTGTATTTTTGTTGAGCTTGAATATTTGATGTTGAAACCTGTATTTAAAGTGCCAAAAAGATGACAGAATTTTCATGTACTAAATTTCAGAAAATTGTTTCATCTAATCTATTGAGAATGCGAAGACTAGAAGGCAAGCAGTATAGATTCAAATGAGCTGGTTCATTATGAGCTGTCTCATCTGGATCTACACTATTTGCAAATATTTTTAATTTTGGTACTTTAAGTGTTAAGATCTCTTTATCCTGTGACAGCCAACAATGGTATGTAGCATTAGATCATTTCACCACCATCATTCACATAATTATGGATCTGACCTTCACATATGGATCTGACCTAAATGGGATCAGCTTTGAAGGAAAGATTCGCTCCTGTAGGAGCAGATTCATTTCTTTAAGACTAGACTCCCTTTTGGAAGGTTTTGTCATCCATGGAAGCATTGAGGAAGTCATGAAATTTGTCTCTTTGTGAAAATGGCAGAAAACATGGTGGTATACAGACACCTTATGATCTGCTACATAAGTGTCTGGACAACACACATACAAACTTTCTCTATGAGTATCAGTAGGTAAATACTGTAATGTGCGTAAAAATTGGGACACCTGAAAAAATAAATTTTCCATTTGGGACAAATGGAAAATTTATTTTTTTAGGTGTCCCAACACCGGTACTTAAGCACATTTGGGGTAATAATTATGCAAGAGACTAACAGAAATGGGACGGTAAGCAGTGGCAGATTATGCGCAGTTAGTGATCTAACATGCGAGTTAGGGGAGCTATTTTCTTTAAGAGTTTACCCCCTTTTAGAAAGCAGAGAAACATGAAAATAACAGAATTCCTTCCCTGAAAGTGTAACTGTTTACCTGGGGCCGTATTCATAAAACCACTTAAGTCGTTGCTATGCGGTTGCTAAGGCTAAATATCTATAAAGGAGATGCCCTACAACTATGAAATTTGGTCTGGAGGAACAGTCTAAAAAGACTGTTCCTCCAGAGCAAATTTCATAGTTGTAGGGAATCTCCTTAAAAGAAATTAAGCCTTAGCAACAGCATAGCAACCACTTAAGTCGTTTTATGAATACGGCCCCTGAATGTTATGACATGATAGCATTTAAGTTCCAACATTATGTGGCCTCCTGGGATACTTTCACATGAATTCTATAAAATGCAATATAACATTTAATTGAGTATGATGAGAAATTTCCAAACAGTCAACTTAACAAAATAAAGCTTATATTTTTACATGGGAATGTGAAACACTAAAGATTTACTAGTGCCTTTCATTATATAATGTCAATTGTGAAATTCTGATTTTATGTTTTTTTTATTCTGTTCTGTTGACCTAATAAAATGTGTTGTTTTGCAGACTTTTGTTCTTTCACTCCAATTTAATGATAAAGGAACAAATCTAGCAGGCATAAATTGTTGAAACAATATTTGTATCTCTCCTACAACTAGCAGAAGCAAGACATAGGCATTACTTTTCTGGCATTAATTCTTTCGGCGCCAAGTTTATAAAGAAATGTTCTTTCTAGCGCCAAATTTATTTTACAAGATTAGGCGTTTGTGGTCAATAAAAACCTTTAAAAGTCTCTTAATTTCATCAAAAACAGCCAAATTTTTTTTTTTTCGAAAACAATCTTGGTTTACTATAATCTGGTCGTAGACTTTGAATTATTTTCCTTGGTAATGTCAAAAAAATGAAGCTATTAAATGGGACTGTGCCGGTCGCATTAAAGCGACAATGGCACTCTGCCTAGCACTAGCATCTGGGTGGCAATGGCGCCGAAAGAGTTAATTGGCAGTGTAAACATACATCAAGTTTTTTTGTCAAGAACTGATAGGTGAGAATTGCCTTCCGCAGAATTCTTACATGAGCTGTGACACGCCAAAACAAAGTGGCATCTGAGCCACCAAAAGATGCAGATCAGCCTGGGTATCTGCCCAGTCTGACCTGAGTCGTTGCTGTGCTCTTTAAGGGTAGCTCAAGGTGTAAACTAGCTCCATGCTGACAGGGAAGACTCTGATTGGACTAGGCGGATGCACTGGCTGATCTGAGTCTTTGTTGTGTGCACATGCAGCTTTGTTGATCTTATCATGACTTGACTCATATCATCTTTGGTTAAGTGCCATGACAAAGAACCACCTTTATCAACCCAACACTAAATAAGCCATAATAAAGGCAGTTAACCTAGAGGGATTTTTTTTCAAGCTAGACCCTGTTTTGGCATCATGGGTTAACTTCTTTTGTGTCCAGTTACTATGACCACAGGGTATAATCGATTCCGCCAATTTTCGCTTCCTGCAGAGACTGTACATCATATTTGGCTTCTGCCGAGACTGTCCGCGAACTCTTGCTTCCTGCAGAGACTACTGTCCTCGAAAAATGGCTTCCTGCCGAGACTGTCCGCGTGATTCTGCTTCCTGCCGAGAGCCTCGGCAGGAAGCAGAATCACACGGACAGTCTCGGCAGGAAGCCATTTATCATGTACAGAAGTCACGGAAGGAAGCAAGAGTTTGCGGACAGACTCGGTGGAAGCCAAATATAAGGTACAGTCTCTGCAGGAAGCGAAAATTAGGGGAATCGATTATACCCTGTGTTTCTTCCACTGAAAGTGTATACATTTACTAGTCATTATAGTAACATTATAGTAAAATTTGTTTTTTTACGTGTCCCAATACTTAAGCGCATTTGGGGTAATAATTATGCAGGAGACTAACAGAAATGGGATGGTAAGCAGTGGCAGATTATGCGCAGTTAGGGCGCGTTTACACGAGCAAAGTTTCTATGTCACAGAAACTTTAACAAAGAAAGTATGACAAACATTATGCGTTTACACGGAGCAAATTATTTGTTAAAGAAAATGTGCCATAGAATCTTTGTCACATAAACTTTGGCAATTAAATATTTGCTGCAGTGTTCACACGACCAAATATTATTCGTCAAAGTTACCTGCGGCGATGAAACAAAATCTTTGTCACATTTTCCACGCTTATAGAAAAAATCTTAGTTACATAACCTTTAGCAAAGTTTTCCGTTTACACGGACAAATTTAATTTATCGAAGTAACTTTACCATATATATTTGTCATAGAAACATTGTCATATTTTGGCATTTACACGAGCAATTTTTTCTGTGACAAACCTACTTTGTCATAGAAACTTTGGTCGTGTAAACGCGCCCTTAGTGATCATACACGCGAGTTAGGGGAGCAATTTTCTTTAAGAGTTTTCCCCCATTTAGAAAGCAGGAAAACATGAAAATAACAGAATTCCTTTCCCTGAAAGTGTATCTGTTTACCTGGGGCGTTATTCATAAAACGACTTAAGTCGTTGCTATGCGGTTGCTAAGGTTAAATATCTATAAAGGAGATTCCCTACAACTATGAAATTTGGTCTGGAGGAACAGTCTAAAAAGACTGTTCCTCCAGAGCAAATTTCATAGTTGTAGGGAATCTCCTTAAAAGAAATTAAGCCTTAGCAACAGCATAGCAACCACTTAAGTCGTTTTATGAATACGGCCCCTGAATGTTATGACATGATAGCATTTAAGTTCCAACATTATGTGGCCTCCTGGGATACTTTCACATGAATTCTATAAAATGCAATATAACATTTAATTGAGTATGATGAGAAATTTCCAAACAATCAACTTAACAAAATAAAGCTTATATTTTTACGTGGGAATGTGAAACACTAAAGATTTACTAGTGCCTTTCATTAATGTCAATTGTGAAATTCTGATTTTATGTTTTTTTTATGCAGTTCTGTTGACTTAATAAAATGTGTTGTTTTGCAGGCTTTTGCTCTTTTACTCCAATTTAATGATAAAGGAACAAATCTAGCAGGCATAAATTGTTGAAACAATATTTGTATCTCTCCTACAACTAGCAGAAGCAAGACATAGGCATTACTTTTCTGGCATTAGTTCTTGCGGCACCAAGTTTATAAAGAAATGCCCTTTCCGGCGCCAAATTTATTTTACAAGATTGGGCATTTGTGGTCAATAAAAACCTTTAAAAGTCTCTTAATTTCATCAAAAACAGCCAAATTTTTTTTTTTTCGAAAACAATCTTGGTTTACTATAATCTGGTCGTAGACTTTGAATTATTTTCCTTGGTAATGTCATAAAATGAAGCTATTAAATGGGACTGTGCCGGTCGCATTAAAAGCGACAATGGCACTCTGCCTAGCAGTAGTATCTGGGTGACAATTGCGCCGAAAGAGTTAATTGGCAGTGTAAACGTGATAGACGTCTGAAAGGTGAGAATTGCCTTCCGCAGAATTCTTACATGAGTTGTGACACGCCAAAACAAACAAAGTGGCATCTGAGCCACCAAAAGATGCAGATCAGCCTGGGTATCTGCCCAGTCTGACCTGATTCGTTGCTGTGCTCTTTAAGGGTAGCTCAAGGTGTAAACTAGCTCCATGCTGACAGGGAAGACTCTGATTGGACTAGGCGGATGCACTGGCTGATCTGAGTCTTTGTTGTGTGCACATGCAGCTTTGTTGATCTTATCATGACTGGACTCATATCATCTTTGGTTAAGTGCCATGACAAAGAACCAACTTTATCAACCCAACACTAAATAAGCCATAATAAAGGCAGTTAACCTAGAGGGTTTTTTTTCAAGCTAGACCCTGTTTTGGCATCATGGGTTTACTTCTTTTGTGTGCAGTTACTATGACCACAGGGTATAATCGATTCCGCCAATTTTCGCTTCCTGCAGAGACTTCCGTCATATTTGGCTTCCGCCGAGACTGTCTGCGAAATCTTGCTTCCTGCAGAGTCTACTGTCCTCGAGAAATGGCTTCCTGCCGAGACTGTCCGCATGATTCTGCTTCCTGCCGAGAGCCTCGGCAGGAAGCAGAATCACACGGACAGTCTCTGCAGGAAGCCATTTATCATGTTCAGAAGTCTCGGCAGGAAGCAAAAGTTCGCGGACAGTCTCGGCGGAAGCCAAATATGATGTACAGTCTCTGCAGGAAGCAAAAATTGGAGGAATCGATTATACCCTGTGAAGAAGAAAATGGTTGTTTCTTCCACTGAAAGTGTATACTAGTCATTATAGTAACCCCAAAATTTGAATGTATTGTTTTTTTAGTAGGAATATGTCAAATATTGCAGACTGTGCAGATCCAGGTTATATGAAGGTTTAATAACCCTATTTTCATGGAAGAGTCTGAAAGAATCTGCTACCCTCTGGAGCAAGTCTGGCCAAGATCTACACTGTTTACCCAGGCATGTCTGTCCCAATACTTAGGGGTTTTATGGCTAGTCAAGTACTTTAAAAAATCTAAATATTGGGACAGTTAGATCTTAGCAAACAGTGCAGACCCAGGAGAGACTGTTCCAAAATGATGACCAGGGGCCGTATTCATAAAGCCACTTAAGTCGTTGCTATGCTGTTGCTAAGGCTAAATATCTATACAGGAGATACCCTACAACTATGAAATTTGCTCTGGAGGAACAGTCTTGTAAGACTGTTCCTCCAGAGCAAATTTCATAGTTGTAGGGAATCTCCTTCATAGAAATTCGGCCTTAGCAACATCATAGCAACCACTTAAGTCGTTTTATAAATACGGCCCCTGTGTCTTACACTGTTTCCCATTTCATTGACATCTTTTGGAAGTATTACTGCATTGTAAAAAGAAACTGTCCCATTTAAGGACAATTATGGTAACTATTGTAGGTGTTCCAATTTTTACAGTAGCAAAGACATTTTGAGCCATGACATGACAAAACCAACGAAATTGCAAGTATGCCCAACAAAGACTCGTTTCAGCCTTGGCATCCACTCAGTCTAATCAGAGGCTTCGTCGTCCACATGGAGGTAGCTAGGTAGAGCCTGAGTTATCCTTTGAGTGCACTGCAAAGACTCTGATGGACTGGGCAGATGCCCAGGCTGATCTAAGTCTTTGCACGGTGCACATACCATTTTGTTGGTTTTCTTGTATCATGGCTCAAATTTCTCTAATGAGCATTTTCTTCTGATTTTCAAACAATCAGAAAATTTTACAGGAAAGAATCAAATTATTATAAGAAACAGAACAATCTAGCAAAATCGTGCATAGCGATTTTGCATCAAGGATGCCAGCCAAGCACATACTGACAAATGAGCTTTCTTGTAAGAAAATCTTTCATAAGGCAGTTGTAAATCAATTTAAGTTTCAGACCCCTGACGCTCAGTTGGACATGTATCAGAAAGACTTGGAATATAGTAAGTTTGATAAAAAATTAGATGTTCTGAGCAAACTGTTCTCACTCAATCCAGATGTTAGTCATTGGATCTGGGTAAGTGCGGAATGCATGTGCTTCAGGTTGGGTTTTCTCAAGATTTAGTCCAAATTATTAAAGCCAGTATCTTATGAGGTAATATGATATTTCAGTGAGTTATTTTCTGACTTTCCAATGAAGATAAAAGGACTTATGTATACTTGTCAGCAAAAGAAATGCATATGTTGAATAATAATTGCTTTTAGTAAATTTCCTTTCTAGCAGACCTTTCTTCACACATAAAACAACATGCTGTCCTAAACTCCGTTCATTAATTCTGAAACTGGGGTTTTCGCTGCTCATACTTTTATAATCTAACCAACCCTGGTAAGACTGTGCATAGTGATAATGCTAGACTTCCGCCGATTTCTCATCTATGTGTCCTATGACTCTGTCCTTCGTAGGATGCTGGGCTAACCTGTACAAAACTGCAATTTACAGATTTTCAATCCGAGACTAAGTCCATCGGACAGGTTGGAAACACCTTTTAATACCATATAAAGTGGTTGCTATAAATAGTTTTGTGTACGGGTGGGGTTAGTATTCTAACACATGCTCTGCGCGTGCGAAATCAGTCAGCGTGACAACAAGCTTGTCATCCAGATAATTTTGTCTCGATTTGAAATTGATTGCATCGCATTAATTCACACTGGACAAGGTTTTCAGTGTTTCATCATTGTATCGCCACCAGCAAACAACGTCTAGACGACGTCATATCAGCGTCATTGCGACGTAATGATGTTCACTGGCGTTATTTTAACGCAAATAATTCAGCTTTCCGCAGTGGGTAATAAAATTTCAAAGTTCCAAAACATTATCACCAATGCTGCACTGCAAAAATAAACGGTATATTTTACGATAAAATAACTGGCAACCAGCTGCCAGTCCTTTTACCGTTAATTTTACGGGCGCCCGTAAAAAATGCAGGAATCATCAAGCAGTGTGGGATAGAAAAGAGCAGATGTCGTTTTGGTTAGATAGCCCCTCAACAATACAAAGTTATTTTCGAGTGCGCCAAGTTAGCATAAAACTTCCATTTCATGATTTCCTACAATGTCTTACAGGCAAAAACCTGTAAAAATAACGGGAAAAGGGCTGGCAGCCGGTTTCCAGTTATTCTACCGTAAAATTTACAGTGTTTTTTTACAGTGTGCGTTAAAACTGCAAAATTGAATAAATACAAGGACAAACGGAACAAACCGTGCACCTCTCAAACTATTTACAGCTCCCCTTAATCAGTTTATTCCTCCTTCATGCCACCCCCTCCCAGCACCCCACTCTAAATAAATAAAAAAAGTTCTCCCCCACACTCTCTACAACACTCCCCTCATTTAGTCTACCATCCAGACTCCTACCCCTCGACATAACCCCTTTCCAAACACACACCTCCTTATTCAATCTACCACCCAAACCGCCACCCAGTCTCTAGACACACCCTACAGGCTTCCCGCGCCCCCACTTCTTTTCAACAAACTATTCCCTCGATTAGTCTACCACCCGGACCTCTACCCCGCGACACGAACATATATATACACTGACAAAAAATCTGTAGAATTTACGGTAGAATAAATGGAAACCAGCTGCCAGTCCTTTTGTCGTTATTTTTACGGGCGTTTGCCTGTAAGACACAGTTGGAAATCACGAAATTGAAGTTTTAATCATAACTTGGCGCACTCGAAAATAACTTTGTATTGTTGAATAGCTTTCTGATCAAAACTATACCTGCTCTATTCTGTCCCACTCTGCTTGATGATTCCTGCAATTTTTACGGGCGCCCGTAAAAATAACGGTAAAGGGACTGGCAGCTGGTTGCCAGTTATTTTACCGTAAAATCTACGGATTTTTTACAGTGTGCGCAAGGAATACTGCATCGTCGAACCTTACGGCTTGCACAAACGGGTGCAGTCTGATCAGAGCCAACTGGAAGTCGAAGTCAAACTCACGATACTGAGTTTAAGTGAAAAGCTAAGACACAAATAGATACTTTTTCACGATTTACATGATATATTTGACTTGCGTCATATGAAAAGAATATTAGGTCATGTGCATACTGTTAATACTCATTTATACAGGCTGCTCATCTCTTTATATCACCCAAGAACGTTTATGCATAAATGTAGACGCTTATTTGACTGCACGATCTGAGTCTTTCCTGTTCGAACAATACAATGTTACCTTTTCACAAGCGTGCAAATCTTTTTCTTCCCAGAAACTGTATTCATAGACATAGACGTACAAAGGTGAAACCACACGCACGCATACATGCATGCATGCAATAATATTATTTCCTTCCCTATATACGCGAAAGCTGATCTAAGCTTTTGCTTTTCGCACATCTGTTGTGTGGCTGTGTGGACACAGAGGCACATAACAAAGTCCCTAGCTGACTGGTTTGAGATTTTTCTGTTCGCAGATACATTATGCCACATTTTTGCGTGAGACGTCACCATGAGAAAAATGTTAGAAAGGAAGAAATAAATAAATGCAGGGACGTTTATGGGCCTGAAGTTCGCTTCTGAGTCGGATGACACAAGTGTCCCATTGTTTATATGTATACTACTTTTGATATTTTCCTGGGAAAATATGACACAAACAAATACGAGTGTTCAAAATATGGTAAAGGAACTGGGTCTGATTTTCAATCCTAAAATCCAGAGTTGTCAAAACTGAAAAATGTAGCTTATGTAGTAACTTGGTATTTTTTCTGTATTAAAAAGTAGCCGAACTTCAATTCGCTTTTTTTTTTCTTATTCCCGTGACTTTGTTGGAGGGACAACAGTTATTACCCGAATGACCAGCGTAATATCCACGTGGAACGTATCTGAATATGTATGACTTCAGGCTGTCAATTTTCATCAAATGGTCTTAGTTTGCGGACAGGTTTTTGAAATTTGCTGTTTCGTGCATGTATCTGCAGCATTAGGCGCCAGGCATAGATACATGAGACCTTTATGAGAAATCGGAGGAAGTTGAGCTTTATCACTATGCACAGTCTTACGTGGATTGATCAGATTATAAAAGTATGAGCAGCGAAAAACCCAGTTTCAGAATTAATGAACGGAGTTTAGGTATGACGAAAGGCTTATGAGTATCTTCAGCTTTGTTAAATGCAATTTACATGGATTTAGGTTGACCTCAAGCAGCACATGACAGCATATGTTATAGTTCTCGTGTGTGCAGCGATATATGCTTTTCACCAAATCACACTTTATATCCAACACATTCTTCTTCTGTTTCTGTTTTATTGACAGAGTTTATACCAATTACCATAATAATTGAAGATTAACGGCAAAGTAATTTACCGTAAAGATTCTATAGATTGGGACACCTGAATTATTTTCAGTAATAATGTCTTAAAAGTTTAACAGTTTGGGTTTTCAATGCAGTTATGGGTCTAAAAGATATAGAAGGAATGGCAAACAGTGTAGACCCTGATCAGACTGCTCCTCTGGGAGCAGTCTGATCTTGGTATGCACTGTTTGCCCAGACCTATCTGTCCCAATATTTGGAATTTTTACGGTAACATTTGCCATCAGTTATTTAAGAAAGAAATTTTCATAAAGCAAAGTTAAGCATTAATGCTTTCTGTCCCTACTAAAAGACTTCAGTCGGGTCCTTAAATGATTCTGGATTTACAAGCGACAAACGCCAACAACGTCATACAGCGATGCCATTGCATTTTCTTGTCTCAAACAACCACCCTAGGGAAAGGGACCCAGCAGGCACATGACGTCAAAATGACGTCATACTGACGTTGATGGGACATCATTACATCGCATCGACGTCAGTACGATGTCATTTCAACGTCATATGCCTGCTGGGGAAGAGCTGACTTGTAGGGAATGACTGCTTCAGAGAGGTTGAATACATTTATATTGAGTAAAACTGCTTTTGGGAAGTCAAAGATCTGGCTGTTACTGAACGGTATGATGTGACCGTTCATGGAGGTTCCATGATAGGTGCACATGTATTTTGAGGTATATGATAAAACCCCAAAACTACCTGGGAATTCTTACACACTTTCAGATAACTTGACGTCTTATTTCATGTTGCTTAAAGGTTTGCTTTGGATGCAAAGCAATATACTCTGTAAGGTCAAATTGTGCATTAGAATGGGGATAACTATTGAAAATTGTCATTTTGGGAAGTAAACTGTTGGTTTGATGATTGTAGTTTTGCCTTTAAAGCATAAAACATTGGTATTATTGTTGGTCATAAATTGAATTTGGGCAGGTAAACTGTCAGTTTTATGGTTGCAAATGGCAGTTATAACTTTGGGGAAATGAACTGTTTTATGGTTGCAAATGGCAGTTATAATTTGGGGAGGTGAACTGTCAGTTTTATGGTTGCAAATGGCAGTTATAAATTTGGGGAGGTGAACTGTCAGTTTACATGGTTGCGAATGGCAGTTATAAATTTGGGGAAGTGAACTGTCAGTTTTATGGTTGCAAATGGTGGTTATAACTTTGGGGAGATGAACTGTCAGTTTTATAGTTGCAAATGGCTGTTATAAATTTGGGCAGGTAAACTGTCAGTTTTATGGTTGCAAATGGTAGTTATAAATTTGGGGAGGTGAACTGTCAGTTTTATGGTTACAAATGGACTTATAAATTTGGGGAGGTGAACTGTCAGTTTTATGGTTGCAAATGGCAGTTATAACTGCCATTGGCAACCATAAACTGACAGTTATAACTGCCACTTGCAACCATAAAACTGACAGTTTACCTCCCCAAATGACAAATCTTAGTTATCCCTTAACTCTGTCTACCTGGAGCTCTGTCTCTCATGGCACGAGGTTCAATTTCTCATTATATGACACAAAATATCTGTCTCTGTATTTTAAGTGTAAAATTGGTTACCATGACAATATTGGTGTAAAACGGTATGATTATCTAGAAAATATTCTGTTTAATCTCTCGGAATCAATATTACCTGTATAATGAGAAAAAAATTGTTTGAGCCGCAGCTTGCAGAAAGGGTGCTTATAAAGCAGATAAGAGACAATTACAAATGTAGCTAAGCATGCACCACCCGTAGGCTGAGTAGACACTTTGCCGTTCTTCAGTGGATGTGTGGCAGTGAGAGGCTTATTTTACATTTTTTCTGCTATAGCAAAGACTTTAATCAGACCTCACATTTGTGCAGGCTATTCTGAGTTTTTATACGCCCGTTTTGAAAAAACGGTCGTATTATGGCGTGGCGCTGTCCGTCCGTCCGTCCGTCTGTCCGTCCGTCCGTCCGTCCGTAAACATTCTTGTGCACGCCATAACTCAGTAACCATTTGGGATTTCTTCATGAAATTTTGTAGGCATATGTATTAGGTAGGGGGAACGTGTTGCATACAAGAATGGTTGCTCCCCCTTCCTTGGTTTCAAAGTTATGCCCCTTTGATTGTTTTTTACCCTGCAGGTCTTGTGCGCGCCAGAACTAGATAACTGTTTGGGATATCTTCATGAAACTTCATAGCAATGTGTATGAAGCCCCAACGATGTGTCGCATACAACAATGGTTGCTCTCCCTTTCTTCGTTTCTGAGTTACATCCCTTTTCTTAGTTCTTTTCGACTATTTTTGTGTATACTTATATTGTGCATACATTAACTCGGTAACTGTTTGGAATATCATGATGAAACTTAATAGCAATGTGCATGATCACAAGATAATATGTCGCATATAAGAATGGTTGCTCCCCCTTTCTGAATTTTGGAGTAAACTCCCTTTCCTCTGTCCGTAAACATTCTTGTATGTGCCATGACTCAGCAACCATTTGGGATATCTTCATGAAATTTTGTAGGCATATGAAGTAGGTAGGGGGAATATATCACATACAAAAATGGTTGCTCCCCCTTCCTTAGTTTCCAAGTTATGCCCCTTTGATTGTTTTTTTTCCCCTGCAGGTCTTGTGCGCGCCATAACTAGATTTCTGTTTGGGATATCTTCATAAAACTTCATAGCAATGTGTATGAGGTCCCAACGATGTGTCGCGTACAACAGTGATTGCTCTCCCTTTCTTCGTTTGTGAGTTACATCCCTTTTTATTAGTTCTTTTCGACTATTTTTGTGTATACTTATGTTGTGCATACATTAATTCGGTAACTGTTTGGAATATCATGATGAAACTTTATAACAATGTGCATGATCACAAGATGATGTGTCACATATAAGAATGGTTGCTCCCTCTTTCTTATTTTTGGAGTAACCTCCCTTTGATCATTATTTTTAGGAATTTCCATTCACTCCATATCTCTTTAACTCTTTGAAGTATTAGAATGAAACTTTGTAGGAATGTGTGTAATAATGGGGCAATGTATCCTGAGCAAGAACCATGACTCTGGCTTGCTTACTGGATTATCTGCCCATGCATAAATTTCCTGTTTACTCTATAACTCCTTAACCGTTTAGAATATTTTAACACAAATTTATGGAGATGTGTATATTGTGAAGGGAATGTATTAGAACCAAGAATGGTATATCTAGTATATTTAGTTTATGAATTATCTCCCTTGTTTGACTTTCGCATTACTCAACTTAGGAGCCACTTCACCTTGGAAGCTGATTTTTGGTATACTAATAATATTTGATGTGTTAAATATTTAAATAATGTTGCTGTCATTAATTAAAGTGTGGTTTCCCCTGTTTGTCTGCCTGTCTGTCCTTTTGTAAACAATCTTGTTCATTCCTTTATGACATTAAAATGGGCGTATTATGCGCCGCTTGCGAAGCCCTTGTTGTTATTTGAATATATGGTGACATCTATAAGTTTGCATGTTTGAATGCACATGCCACCTGAAAGCCATATTGCATAGATTGCTCTAGGTATACTTCCTGATTCGTACTGACCAAACAATGTATAGTTTCCTTTGTCTGAAAATCTTTATAGCAATTTAATAAGTCAAGAAGGTAGTGCCTAGCATCTTATAAAAGTGACATTGACAAATAGTGTAGTTCCAGATCAGATGCCACAAAATATGGCATCTGATACACTGTTGGCATTTAAAATAGGAATTTCTGGGGAAAAAAGCTCAAATCAAATCAGGCACTCCTTATTATACCCCCGGCATATGAAGTATGTCGAGGGGTATATAACTTGTCTTTCCGTTCATACATCCGTTCGTCCGTCTTTCCGTTCGTCTGTTCTTCTGTTCGTTAACTTTTGCGTTAAGGTTTTGCGTTAAGTTTCATCTTTTGCCCTCTTTTTCTGAAAGTCTTCACAGGAACTTGTTCATATGTGCATAATATTACTACAGGATAGATACTGATCAGTTTGCATCATGTGGATGCTGCTGCTGGCCTAAGGTCAAGGTCACAGACTTAGATATTTTTACAACAGTTGGGATAAAGTTTTGCATTAAGTTTTTTCTTTGGCTCTGTTTTTTCATAAGTGCTTAGTGTTACTACGGGATAGATACTTCTCAGTTTGCATCACTTGCATGCTGTTGCTTGCCTAAGGTCAAGGTCACAGACTTAGAAATTTGTAAAACATTTGTGTTACAGTTTTGTGTTAAGTTCTTGTTTTGCTCTGATTTTTCTGAGTGCTTCTATTGGAATGTGTTTGGATGTGCTTAGTGTTACTACAGGATGGATACATATTAGTTTGCATCATCTGGATGCTGCTGCAGACCTAAGGTCAAGGTCTTAGACTTTAAAATTTGTAAGACATTAGTGGTAAAAGCTGTGCATTAAGTTGTGTCTGTTTGCTTATATTTTCAATATACTTGAATGGAACCGTTTGCTGTGTGACTAGATTTACTTGTAGGCTGAAACAGTTATATCACCTGGCTGCTGCTGCTGATTGTCGGTCAAGGTCACAGACTTTGAAATTTATAACATTTGTGTTAAAAGTGAACTTTTCGTTTGTTTTGTTTTGTTTATTGCAAAATCTTGAGATGGAATGTATTGATATATGACTGCATGGGTATACCACTGGGTATGATATTGATTGTTTGTCTGTCTGTTTGTTAAAAGTTTGTTGTCGGTAGGCGATGGGGCTGGCCGGAGGTATACGTGAGCTCCTGCTCACTTGCTCTAATATTGTAAATGGACCTGTCTAAAGTGTTTGCTAGAAGAGTCCAATAGGGATTAATGGGTTAACTGTAAACCAGGAGAGCTGAATGCATGGTCCAAAACAGTTTCGGTGACAGAATATTAGGTATCCAACACTTCATGCTGTGAACATACTGACTGACCAATGTGACATACCTACTGGCGAAAAGACTTGTGGAATTGTCATTAATGTTCTACGAGCCCTGGTTACTCAATGGTTTAAGCACTGATCTAGCAGTACCGAGTTCGATCCCCGGAGGTTGAAATATTTGCAATCATAAACAGGCTTCCATTGCACACAGCCTTTTATTAGCGCCCTCCCATTGTTCTGATATGACTGAAATACTGTTGAAAGACGTAAAATCGCAAGTCATCAATTCATCCATTAAAATGCTAGTGAAATGTTTAGCAACTTTCACCAGCTAAGTCATGTGATGCTATTAAAATGCCCACCTGAAAACGCAATGAAAAGGGCATGGAAACCTCATGAAGGACACCTATAAAAACACCATTAAAATACCATGAATTTTATGATGGACATATGTCCATTAATATGTTTATTTGCAAACTATATCAAGGGATGGAGCATAAGCAGAAAACATACAGTATTATAATTTTGTACTTGTGTGGAGTCCTGTAGCTCAGTAGGTAATAAGGGCTGCCCGGTCCAGGGTTTGAGCCCTGCTGTAGGCAGAAATATTTCTGACTGTAAATGGGGTTCCACTGCACACAGCCTTTCATTATCACCCTGCCATCATCCCGATATGACTGAAATACTGTTAAAAAGGACGTAAAATTGCAAGTCATCCTATTTTGTACTTGTGTGAACACCTAGGGAGAGACTTTTGATTTATTTCACATTCTTGATCAGGAAATATTTTTTACACACTTTACCACACTGGTAAGGTCATGAAAATCCAATGAAGTTGTCAGATCGTTTTCATGAAATTCTACGGCATGTAATATTTTTACTGAGTGAGCAAATAAACAACACTCCAAAAACAAAAACAACACTCCAAAAGTCACAGTCTAAAGTCAAGTCGGTTCTCACAGAACCATGATAATTCACAGAGTCAGTTACAAAAATAGAGTTCCGCTGAAGCTGGTGCTAGAGGGCATGGATAATATTGCAACATTATATTACTGCTCATGACCAGACTCAAACTAAATTTGTAATTTTCATTTCTTTGATAAATTATTGTTCCTTGCTTCTAGCATGTCTAGAGGATCTTCCATCAGAATTTGAGCTGTGACACGAGAAAACCAACAGAGTGGTTGTTCGACTCAGATCAGCCTGGACATTCGTCCAGAAAGCCCAGGCTGATCTGAGTCTGCGCTTGGTGCACAACCACTTTGTTGGTTTTGTCGTGTCACGGCTCATTTATTGTCACAGGGTTTTCACAGACCATTGCCACAGTAGTGACACATAATATACTGTTTGAGATTTAGCTCAAATGTTCATTGCTCTTTGCACAGAATCAAAGGCTGTAATTTGAACCCCCCCCCCCCCCCCCCCCCCCCCCCCCCAGAGCTATGCTGATGCAAGTTCGTCTGCACAGAAGAAGAGAAGAGAAGACAATATTAAGGAATGGACAGGGATGGATGCTAGCACAACTAAGGCAGCTGCATATAGGACTAGGTGGAAGGGGATTGTTGTAAAGTCATCTGCCCCAACGACTTTTCAAGGTTATGGGATAGACTAGACTAGATTATGTCTTCATTATCACAAAATGTCAGCATTATGCTTAACTAAAACAAATCAATCTGTTATCAGAAGTTTTCAATTCCATCATCGAAAGATTAAATATTTTATATCTGGAAAGCCTTGAGCTGATTGATTTTTCCAGATATCAAGGAAGAGTTCTTTTGTCAACTGATTCGTTAACGAATTCCCAGCGCTATTATGGAAATTTTCCGTTAATTGTCAAGAGTCATGTTTTGCATTGACAAGATTACCTGTGCCATAAGCTTTAATGTCTCTAAATAAGATAATGACTCTAATGTCGGGAGAGATATGGCTGAGCAAACAGTGTAGATCCTGATCAGACTGCTCCATTGGAGCAGTCTGATCAGGGTCTACACTATTTGCCATCCCTCCTGCGATTTTTGACAAATTTACAAATTCATGAATTCATGGTAAAATTAACTGTTCAAATTTTAAAGATAATTACTGATTGTGTAACGTGTCCTATGACTTGGTGTAGTTATGGTATTTAGTGCAGCATCATTACATCATTATTGTTTTGACAATTTATTTGCAAGGGTTAACTGATTTCTAGTAATAAGCAATCCAGTCACTTCAGGAGCCTCCGTAGCTGTGTGGGTTAAGTGCAGGCCTGCTGAGCTGGCAGTCTGGATTGAAATCCCTTTTATGGTGGAATTCTTTTTAAAAGGGATTCCACTGTACATAGCCTTTCATCTACATGTATCAGCTAAATATGTTGAAAAGGTTATTAGACATCCATCCCATCCCATCCCATCCCACATCCCACATCCAATCCCATTCCATCCCATTCTATCCCATCCCATCCTTTATTTTTGCTGAAAAAATGTGAGAAGCTTTTGCGTTGGGAAAGCATTTTTTAGCTAAGGTATGAGCATACTTGTTTTTCATGTGTACTAGAAGACTTAATCTAAGGATGCTTTGAACAACAGGGCAGAGAAATACTTTGTTTATGTCAAATCTGTGTTTTGAAAAAGAAAAAATGCTGTGTGTTTTCAGTCATACAGAGCCAAAACGAGCTGCTGACAGTGGTAACAGTATCGATGAGACTCATCTGGAGATTGCCCGAGAGTCAGAGAGAATACGACGGGAAATGGAGAAAGAAAGGAGGTCAAAGTCCATGTCTCCTACCAGAGATAAACCTCCCCCACCCAGAGACAGATCCCCCACTAGGACCTTTCTGACTCTTACCACTATGCCTAAGGTACCATTGTTAATGTCTTGCTCTTATCAATACTTTATTTTTTTTAAGTAAATGGACACACTTTCAGGGAAAGCAACTCTGCCATTTTTATACGCTCCTCAAAGACGGGTCATATTATGTCGTGACCTCCGTCTGTCTGTCCGTTAACTTTTCGTGTCCGCTCCATATATCCTTAACCTCTTGAAAGATTTTTTGGAAACTTGGGTCAAATGTTCGCCTTATCGAGACGATGTGCAGAACTTATACTTTAAAGATGTCCAACAAAGGTCAAAGTCACACATAGAGGTCAAAGTTCAAACGGTAATATTTCGTGTCCCCTCCATATCTCGTAAACCGTTTAAGATTTCTTCATGAAAGTTTGTACATTTATAAAGCACCATCAGACGATGTGCAGAGAAAAAGAACCATAACCTTATTTTCATTTTCGACAGAATTATGTCCCTTTGTATTTTTCCTATAGTGAATTCATGTAAGCTTCATGTCCGCTCCATATCTCGAAAATCGTTTAAGATTTCTTCATGAAAGTTTGTATAATTATAAAGCACCATCAGACGATGTGCAGAGAAAAAGAACCATAACCCTGCTTTCACTTTTAACAAAATTACACGCCTTTGTATTTTTAGCTCACCTGAGCCAGAGGCTCCAGGGGAGCTTATAGTATGGTCAGGCTCCGTCGTCCGTCGTCGTCCGTCGTCCGTCCGTCCGTCGGTCCGTCCGTCGTCCGTCCGTCAACATTTTCAAACGACTTCTCCTCTGAAACCACTGGGCCAATTGTAACCAAATTTCATATGTAGCCTCCTGGGATCTTAGGAACGAAAAGTTGTTCAAACGGTCCAGGTCACATGACCAACATGGCCGCCATGCCCATATATGGTAAAAACCTAAAAAAGTCTTCTTCTCCAGAACCAGTAGGCCGATGGCCTTGAAACTTGGTATGTAGCATCAGGTACGCGAGTACTACCAAGATTGTTCAAATTATGACCTTAGGTTGACCTTGACCTTTTTTACGGTAAGGTCAAATTTTCTTCCTTGTGCTTTTCTATGGCAAAATGCTAGAACATAAGATATCTTGGAAACTGCTGAAAATTTTGGGCTAATAATTTGTATCTATAGTCATCTTAATTAGTACATGAAGATTTATGAGTACAAGAGGTCAAGGTCATTCTTTGACCTTTGACCCAGAACTCTCATATTTTGACAACTCCAAACAATCTCCTCAAAAGTCCCTGGGCCAATTGAAACCAAATTTCATATAGAGCCTCCAGGAGTTGAGGGAACAAAAACTTATTCATACGGTCCAGGTCACATGACCAATATGGCTGCCATGCCCATATATGGTAAAAACCTTTGAAAATCTTCTTCTCCAGAACCAATTGACCGATGGCCTTGAAACTTGGTATGTAGCTTTTGGTACTCAAGTACTATCAAGGTTGTTCAAATTATGACCTTTGGTTGACCTTGATCTTTTTTACGGCAAGGTCAAATATGGGAAAATGCTAGAACATAAGATTTCATGGAAAGTTCTGAAGATTTATGCCTAAAAATTGGTATATACAGTTATCTTTATGAGCATGAAGATTTGTGAGTACAAGAGGTCAAGGTCATTCTTTGACCTTTGACTCAGAACTCTCATATTTTGACAATATCAAACAATCTCCTCAAAAACAACTGGGCCAATTGTAACCAAATTCCATATAGAGCCTCCAGGGGTTTGAGGGAATGAAAATTAGTTCAAACGGTCCAGGTCACATGACCAACATGGCCGCCAGGCCCATATATGGTAAAAACCTTTAAAAATCTTTTTCTCCAGAACCAATTGACCGATGGCCTTAAAGCTTGGTATGTAGCATTGAGATCTCCAGTACTATCAAGATTGTTCAAAATGATGACCTTGGGTTGACCTTGTCCATTTTATGGCAAGGTCAAATGTGGGAAAATGCTAGAGCATAAGATTTCATGGAAAGTTTTGAAGATTTATGCCAAAAAATTGATATCTACAGTCATCTTAATGAGTACATGAAGATTTATGAGTACAAGAGATCAAGGTCATTCTTTGACTTTTGACCCAGAACTCTGTCATTTTGACACTATCAAACCATCTCCTCAAAAGCCCCTGGGCCAGTTTTGAAACCAAACTTCATATAGAGCCTCCAGGGGGTTGAGGGAAAGAAATTTTTTTCAAATGTCCAGGTCACATGACCAACATGTCCTCCATGCCTATATATGGTTAAAACCTTTAAAAATCTTTTTCACCAGAACCAGTTGACCGATGGCCTTAGAGTAAGTTACCCTAGAGTACTGAGGCTGAATGGACTCGGGTGAGCTACAGGACCAATGGTCCTCTTGTTAATATAGTAATTTCATATAAGCTTTGCGTCCGCTCCATATCTCGAAAACTGTTTAAGATTTCTTCATGAAAGTTTGTATACATATAAAGCACTATCAGATGATATAAGAGAAAAAGAATGATATCCCTACTTTCACTTTTAACAAAATTACGCCCCTTTGTATTTTTTGTATTGTAATTTTGTATTCAATTCGTGTCCGCTCCATATCTCCTTAACCCTTTGATAGATTTCTTTGAAACTCAAGTACAATGTTCACCTTATCAAGGCAACTTGCAGAACTTGTATTTCAGCAATGTTCGACAAAGGTCAAGGTCAGATATAGAGGTCCAAGTTCAAAAGGTAACATTATTTGTCTGCTACATATCTCAAAAACTGTAAAAGATTTCTTCATAAAAGTTTATACAAATATGAAGCATCATCAGACACTGTGCAGAGAAAAAGAACTATAATCCTGCTTTCAGTTTTGACAGAATTATGGGCCTTTGTATTTTTCATATAGTAATTTCATAATCTTGAAAACTGTTTAGGATTTCTTCATGAAAGTTTGTACAAATATCAGATGATATGCAGAGAACAAGAAACATGACCCTACTTTCAGTTCTGATGGAATTAATCCCCTTTGTAATTTTGTCTAGGAATTTCATATTAGCTTCATTTGTTTTGTAGTTTTACATCTGCCTTATTATTGAAGATTTAAGCTACTGATAAAGTTCTGTCATCTCTTGCTGTCTTTCCAACTTTAAGCCCCAACGCGCGTATATTGCCCCGCTTAGCGGAGCTCTTGTTATGTTTGCTTCCCTTCTCATTTGGGGTCAGCTGTTAAAGGAAGAGACTTGCCTTTTGGAATGGCTCTGTTATTCAGGGAAGCAAACAGGAAGTCACAAATGTTGTACCCATTTTTTAATAAAAAGGCAAAATATTGGAGGCGTTTTCATATACCTTACCTTAATATCCTGTAAGGCACTAAAACTCTGTATGATCAAAGTTCTGCTTTGGACAATGGACCATGCATCTGTTTTTTGTGCTTTCTTCAAAGTGTGGCTGGATTCCTTAGAAGCCCCAGTAACTCAGTAGGTTTAGGGCGGGCCTGCTGATTTAGTGGTCCCTTGTTTGAGACTTGCTAGAGGGGGGGGAGGGTCTTTCCATCTGTAAACAGGGTTCCTTTGCACACAGCCTTTCATTGTCCTGATATGACTGAAATACTGTTAAAAAGGATGTAAATTTGCAAGTCATCCATCCATCTGAGCCATGAAACTCTAAAGAGTACATGTATAGAAACAAGAACATACCAACCAAGGCATTACCACAGTCTGGTCAGAGCCTTTGCGGTGTCATCAAACCTTACATGGCCTTTGTGGAATTTTCAGTCTCAAAGTAATGAAATCTGTTGCAGAACAACAAAGAGTCAAGGATAGTTTTGTCCTAGCTGTTGAGTGCCAGTTTTGTGTCTTTAGTGTGGCAGATAATGTGTAGTGTTAAAGATAGAATGCTCATATTTGGTATTCAGGTTGCCAACAACTTACAGTATAATGGGATTGAGAACCAGCCTTCTCATTCTTATCCTTCTGTCCTCCTTAGTTTTCCCCTTTGTCCTTGCAAACTTTTTCATAACATTTGATAAAAACTTTTAATTTTAGATATACTTCTTTTTCTTCATGTTTCATGTAATGATATTAACACCACTTTACTTAAAGACGTTCAGCTGGGGTATACTTGGATCCTCCAACAGTTCCAGTTGTTGTTTCAGTTCTCATAGCGATGTTCTCCAGGTGGCACTCATGCTAAGTTGTTGCTGCATTGGCCAGTTATACACAATCAAGTGACTTTTGAGTGACATTCTGGGTGTGGCTTGGAAAGGTCTATTGAAAGTTATGTTTTTGAACTGATGTGTATAAGGCTTCTTTCCTGTATGTAACAAAAACATTCTAAACACTGGGATGCCTGAAATAATTACTGTAACTGTCCTAGAACTAGAACAGTTCAGTTTTACAATGGCCAGTACTGCATTCCAAAGATACAGATGGAATGCCAAACAGTGTAGCCCCAGATCAGACTGCTCCTAAAAGGAGCAGTCTGATCTGGGTCTGCACTGTTTTTGCAGTTCTATCCGTCCCAATATTTTTTAACTTACATGGTATTCGTATTTGCTTTCAGTCTAGCCATTACCCAGAAAAAGCGTCAGCCATGAAGAGCCTGTCAGATGAAGAGAAGGCAAGTATTCTATGTTAAATTAAGAGCACCTATACCATGTCAGGAGAGCGTTTGATGATGTTTCTTGAATAGTTTTATTGTCTCTCTTGGGAGTAGCAGAAGCCAGACATAGTAGTACCAGATGTGATCCTTTTAGTCCACTGTGCGCTAAACATTTTCAAAATGGCATTATAGACTTGCAGTAGACTGCTTCCAAATAGGCGCACATTTCAAAGAGTTATTATATATAGAAAGAAACAGAAGTTAATGTTTAAAACATCAGAAAAAAAACTGCTTATAGTCATGTAGGATGAAGAAGCTTTATAAGTGAAAACTGAAAGATGTATAGTGTTTTCAGCACTTGTAAACAAGCAGTCAAAGGGATAAACCAGTAAACATATGAGCGCTGATTATCATATGCCTCAGAAATTCCCATGATGGTGCTTTTTGGGGCATGTGTGCAAATAAGGTTGATTATGGTATTACTTTTCCGATGCCATTTGCTGTTGGCGGCAGCTGCTTAAGTTTTGTGTAGTTTTCTGGTTTAGCTCTGTTTTGTGACAGTGCACTTACAGGTGAGACTTTGCATTCTTATTCTACGGAAAGCATATATTGTGACCTCTTATTATTACAACATTATGTTTTATGGAGAAATAGAAAAAAATATCTCAAAATTGTCAAACTTTCACCTTATATAGAGTTCTTATTGACCACCTGCATATTTGCACAGATTTTGATAAATGCATATTTTTTATGATTTTCATGATTATCTACATTTCAAATTTTAATTCTTTAAGAGATAATAATGTAGTTGTGAATTTAACAATGAATTGTCAAATTATTGGTCATCTCCATCCATCCACTGTCTTACAGATCAGTTATTATATAGTATAGAGTAGTATGGGTAGTAGATTGCATTATACAAAAGTAAGATACCCATGACTGCCCTTTACCTGCTTTGTCTGTAGTAGCTTGCAAAAAAAGTATTGGTTCAATATCAATAACATGGTCATTACTTGTTTGCAGGAAAGAAAACATGAGTACAGAGCAACCCAAGATGCATTGCAAATTACCCAGAATGCATTGGAAGAGGCTCAAAACAGGCTGAAAGAAACACAGGCACAGATGGAAGACCTTAGGTATTTAAGTCTTTTACTGTTTACAGTGCTGCACAGCCTCACCAAGGCATCTTGGTTTCAAGGATCTGATAAATAGAGGATCTTACATGAGTGGTCATTTCATATGAAATTTATGAAACAAGCCTTGGGTGAATTTCATAAATTTCATATGAAATGACCACTCCTGTAAGATTCTGTTTATCAAATGACTCTTTAAAATGAGAGTTTATCGCCTTCAAAATTAACATTTATTTAATAAGAAAACGCATTGCTGACAAGAAATGACATCAAGGAATGTCAGTGCATGTAGTGTCAATGACGTGTTTTGTCACTGAATGGATTTGACCTAATGATCATTTTCTCAGTACACCCATATGAGAGGCATTGCATTGAATGCACAACCTTCAGCACAGAAGCCAAGCACTCCAACATCTTTTTCAGGGCACCGTTTATATTACAAAATGGCTATGCTAAAACTGTACATATTTAGGCATTTTAATCTTTACTCTGAAACTCAGCCACCTTCTTATCTGGACTGGTCTTTTTGTCCTACCCATTAAGCAGATATCTGAATGACAAACATGCAGCTTCTTTTTGGATGTGAGCTGAGTCTGCACTGTTGTTTTGACATTTATTCACAATACTCAGAACTTTAGCAATAATCCACTGTAACAGTTGTTAAATATTTTATTCAGAACCCAACTAATGTTAGCTGAGTACAAGAAGGAGAACACAAGTAAAGAACTACAGAGGCTCTCAGATGATATCAACAGAAAGAAGAAACAGGCTAAGACATATGAAACACAGGCTAAGTCTCGACTGGAAGAACTCAAACAGTTTGATTCTATTGGTTTTACAAAGGAAGAGGTAAGCTCAGAAAGTTTTTTTTAAATTGATAATTTCAAGCTTGTGATGTGACAGTTTAAGAACTGCTTCACTATGAACTGCTGTGACACAGAATTGTTAACATTAGAGTCTGTCAGTCTTGTGACCTTGAACTGTAAATTTATATTTTTCTAGTATCAAATCAGTTGTTGAAGTGAGTGAGTCTGTCATTTGATTTGGTTTAAACATATTTTATTTCATCAATAATTTCACATTACAACATATAGACAACATAACTAAACAGAAAGAAAGGGATTAGAACGAAAGCTAATAGCTTATAGAGCTCTTCTCCTTAAAGAACTCATTTGATTTGACCCACCTAGCTGAAACTCAACCATTGTTTGCAGAAACAGAAACTTTTCTAGGCAAATTTACTAGTCAGTTTAGACACTGGAGTCATCCTGGTTTTCAAATGATATGGTAATTATAGTCTACTTTAAAGACGGGGTTGGGATATAAATGTGGATTAGCTGCTGCTAGCTACTGTGTCATTCCATCGCATGAGCTGAAAGTGGCAACATCTCCAGTAAGCCAAAATTATCATATTTGGCAATTCTGGTCCACTGATTGGTAAAAAGAAGTCACAACTTTACCAATACAGGTAGCATATCCTATATGCTGGGAACCAGACCCCTGTCAGAGAAATCCTATGTAAAATGTTTTGAGAATGAAAATAATTATTGCCTCCCTTAGTAAAATAGATTATTTTCCTTGCTGACATTGGTGAAGGAATATCACACAATACAGATTCCTCCTGAATCCAGACCAGCATGCACTGTTGGGCTCTGGATAACTGGTGGGGCTGGGCAGTGCTGAGATATATGTGTGGTGGAGGGGGTCGAGGGAGGGGGAGGCTTGAAAATGTCATCATTATTGTTGTGATATCTCATTAGAATCACCTCACCGAGGTGATTCTAATGAGATATCACAACATTTATTTTAATGTAGCCACATGAATAAATTATCTCAAAATGTCATCAGAAACTCCTTATTATCTGGAGGCCTACATATTTATACATAACTCAGAGGCCCAGATGGCAGCCCACCCCTTGGATCTGCTGATTTAATTATTCTCATTGTCTAGATTAACTCAGTGCTAAATAATGTTCTTTTTTCTACAGGCTGTACAAATCATAGAGGCAAATGAATCAATGAAGAGTAGATTACGTAATCTTGATGCTGTTCATGCTGAGAGGGATGAATTGATACAGCAGTTAGAGACAGCTAAAAAGGAACTGTTCCATGAACAAAAGAAAGCTAGAACAACTATAGAAGAACTCAAAGAGGTGAGTATACAAGAATTGTTTTTTTAACATGATTGAGAGAGTTACCAGCATTCAATAAGTATCTAGATCTCCATGCCAAAAGGCATGGTAACAATAATTTCTGATGAGTAAAGAAATGAGGAAGGATATCATAATTTTGTAAAATTTGAAATAGTTGCTTGTCTTTACAGTCTATATAGAATATTATTAACGATTTCATTAATATTAACTTCTTCATATAAATTTTGAAAGAAAGTCACCAGGTGTGAGTGAACTCTGGTTTAATGTCCCACCAACAGCTAGGTAATATGGAGACGGGACCTCAGTTTAAAGTCTCATCCAGTAGACTGGAGAAACAAGGGATCGATTTTGCAACCCCTGTATTGCCACTCCTAAGTCACCAGGAAGGTTGGTTACACTTTTCAATGGATAAACACATGAAGCTTTAAAAAATAATGGCAAAGTATAAAGAACATTAAATTAAGACTACTCTGACCACAAATAATTTACCTTGTTTAGTACAGAGGGCTTCTCTTTATAGAAATAATGTGCATCCAAAGAGGAGCAAATTCATATTGGAAACAAATTCTTATTATCAGGCCAGGGTAGCCCATTATTAGTAGAGATAGGCCAATTTTTCACTTGAAAATGGATTGTCTCAGAGTGATCTGTGTTTGTAAATAGAAAGATACATAGATACATATGTATTCTAAATAATTATTATCAGGAACTGGAGACAGTGACTAACCAGTGTGAACAGCTGGAGACAGAGAAAGCTGACACAGTAAAGAAACTTCACAAGGTGGAGTCAAGTTACCACAAGATGGAGAAAGAGAAAAATGAATTAATACAGGTAACAGAGAAAAAAAGTGTACATTTCTTTATAAATTTTTATTGGGTACATTGTAGTTGAGAGTGAATTCTTTTTGTGCTTTAAGGCCTGAAGGAAATAACCAAGAGCAGATGGTTTCATAGATAAAGAGCCATGACACATTACAAAACCAACAAAGTGGATGTGTGTCCAGCGAAGACTCAGATCAGCCTGGGCATCTGCCCAGTCTGATCAGAGTCTTTGCTGTCTGCATGGCGGTAGCTTAGACCCTTAGCTACTCTTTAAGTGCACAGAGAAGGGTTGGCTGCCCAGGCTGATCTATGTCTTCACTGGGCACACATGCCACTTTGTAGGTTTTTTCATGTCGCATCCCAAGTAAAAAATGACCTGTTGTCATGGGTTTAGGATATTTCGCTGATCATGCCAAAGTAGGCTAGAAGGCAATGATGAGGAGCCGACAAATCAATGGCCTCATCCTGCCCCAACACCAAATGGGAAAGGGAAACAGTATATATGGTGTAAATCAAAACAAGAGAAATGAAAAGCCTAGAGGTCAGCTCTTGCCAAGAGGGCTATCTTAAAGAATATTCAAAAAGTCAAAGGCCAAAGGAAACCCAACAAACAATGACAGTAATAATAAACCACAACAGAAGCACCACCTTGGAATGGTCAGCAATAAATCACAGGGGGCTTAAACTGGTTTTACTTTCTTATAACCCTAGGCCTGGCCCTTGATTCTGTTCATACAAGTTTTTCAGTCTGTGTGAAGGATTTCCAATCCATCAAAGGATCAAAACTGGCGCAAACGTTTAAATCAGGATTAAATACTGAGATGAAACAAGATGAGCACTTAACAGCAAGAACAATACTGAAATGTTGGAGCAAAGGAATTCTTGTTTCTAATATAATTTAACTATTTTTGTTCTAGTGTAGAGATGTTTTAGTGTAGATTCCCTCTCGTCTTGTAATTTTCTACAAATATAGGTTCAGTATTTTATTCCATTCATTTCAGCGATTACCATTATTTGATCCCAGTGTAAGTTGCTAGAACTTAATGTAGGTTGAAATGCAATAAAAAAAAAAGCAAGATACTAATACATGTATATGTAATTCTATAATTTGGCATAACAACTGCTGTAGCTGCTGTGCCAGTAGTATGATAAGTATAATAAATTGTGATGGCTGATGGTATTATTGTCTCGGCTCTTATTGTAACAGTGTCTGCCTGTGACTAGGGGAAAGTGAGACATTGGTATTACTTTTCTGGTGTTAGAATTGGTGGTAGCATAAACTTTAGTTGAGTTTCCTGGTTCAGTTTTGTTTAAGAAATAGATGAGCTGTAGCAGTGAATAATTGAGTAATAATTTGCTGTTTGGAGGTCAGTTGCAAAGTAAATCATATCATAAGTATGGAGCGCAAGTGATATATCTACTTACATCTGACTGACAAATAGTGAATTATTACTCAACAATTCAGTGCTAGAGCTGAACTATTTCAATTCTAACACTTAAAAACACTGAAAAAGTATTCATTTAAATTCTCCCAACCTTTCTGCCAGCATGTCCATGCTCTCGCTATTATTCTTAACTGTATCTAAGATAAATGTACGTTTTTATGACGATTTTAGAAAGAAAAAGGGACGTTACAACATCTAACGTCTCAAGATGTCACAAAAGTATGTCAGATATAGCCAGTGATGTCAGCAATTAGACTTACATGCTCCGAAACAGTGAATTGTTGCAGAATAAAACACAGAAACTTTCCGTTGTTTCTATAAGCACACTGTGTTAGATTTTGTGACAGTGCGCTGGCAGGTGAGACACCTCTTTTTATGGTATTCATGTGTCAGACATAAAAACTGGTTAAAGACCAAAGCACTTGTGGTTCTCAGGGGGTTTGTTCTATTATATATGTTATTAATAGCTAGGTGTTTGCTAGCTAAATAGTAGTGTTGGCTCTACATGCATACATTATTAATTTTCTGTCAACTATATTTACTGTATTAATCCTAATAAATGCCCCTACTCTGATAAACCCCCCCTTCCTCTTTTTTCCGAAAATAATGTTTTTATTAACTTGCATGAATTCATGTTTGCTTTTCTGGATATGGTAGCTCTTCAACATGGGGTCTACTATTAAAGGAAAGAATTTGCTCCTATAGGAGCAAATTCTTTCCTTTAAGAGTTGATCCCTACTGAAAGTAGCGTTGCTGCCTCTGAAAGTATACCCATCGCCTTTATATTGCTTAGTAGAGATATTTTGGCAGAGGCTGATTGTACTAAACTTAGGCTGTAAATAATGCCCCCTTTTGCAAAATGCAATGCCCCTGGGGCGTTTATTAGGATTTATATGGTATATAGCTTGATGTTTTCCATCATTTTAACATACTTAATTAGGCTTGGTTCTAACAGTTATTGATATGTACAGTAGAACTTTATTGGCTCGAACAGGTTTCGGACCATAAAAATTAGTTCCAGCCAAGGGTAGTTCTAGCTATCCAGGGTCAATTTCCATATAAAGTGACCTATAGGGACCAAGAAAAGAGTTCTAACCAGGCAGGGTGAATGAGCCACCAGGATTCGAGCCATTGAAGTTCTACTGTATGTCCATTGCTATAGTCATAACTTTTAATTCTGTGAGTGTTTACTCTATAGGTATAAGAGCTGTAATGTATGAACAGTGCAAATATTGCAGACTCAGATCAGCCTGTATATCCATGCAGTCTGATCAGTTGATTTAGCAAATAGTGTATATACTGACCAGACTCTAGATCTGTGGATCACCAGGCTGGGTTGGGTCTTCAATGTTTGCTTCCATTTCCCACTGCATGGCTCATTACTGGATTATAAAAGCAAACTCTGGTAAAAAAATGCAAAAAAGAAAGAATGTGGCAATGTTGGGTAGGAGAAAGTGCTTCAAAGTGTTCAAAACAGTCCAAATCAGACTATCTAAAAAGGCTTGTAGTTCAATACTAAATGGTAGTTATACCTTAAAATTATACCGCACACTGCCATTACAGTACATGGAGTTACTGTTATCTAGTAAGATTTGAAAAAAGTCATTATTTTGTGAATTTATACCCTTAACAAAATGACAAATAGTTACAGAAGAACTAAATCTTTGTCTAACAATCATACACATATTGATAGCATTTTCCCCCAAAACTAGATAAATATGTACATGTAATTAGAGCTCTAGATGAGCCAGAATATAGGGAATTAAAAAGTTAAGGCTTTCTTAATTTTTAAACAAACATAATTGCATTTTGTGATGTCATTAGAATTACCTTGTTAAGGCAATTCTAATCAAGGTAATTCTAATTATATGTAACATCCCAGTACTTGTGTCTGAAGAATAGATATTATGGCATAATACTTGTAATGATAAATTTTGATTAATCTTATTGGTGGGTGTGGTTATGATTGCATACACCAGAATGATATCCTTCAGATCCGGATATATTTTTTTCTCTCATGAAGAGCAAATTCTCTCCTTAAAGTGTAATCTTATTCGAAAAAGGATTCGTTTACCTGGGAAGTAATTACTAGTCTGTTGGAGTTATTTCCCATCTATAAATGGCCCCAAGTCCATGCTGGTGTATCTGTATAATTACATGAAGTTATTTGTAATACATAGGAGAAGACCAGACAGTATGAAGAAGAGAAAGACAGAGTCCGTTCTAGTCGTGAATCCATGAAAAAACGTAGTAACGAAGAGGTGGAGGCTATACGGCAAGATCTTGTACAGATGACTAATAAAGTTACCATGTTACAAGACCAGCTGAGAGAGAAGGAGGAATTAAATCTTCAGTTAAGGTTGGTAGCTGTTAGTTTTCCTTAAGACTGTATGAAGGTGAATGTGTACACTTTCAGGGGAAGCAACTCTGCTATTTTTATGTCCCCCCACCAAAGGTGAGGGGGGACATATTGTTTTCAGTGCAGATGTCCCCCCACCAAAGGTGAGGGGGGACATATTGTTTTCAGTGCGGATCCGTCGGCGTCGGCGTCGGCGTCTGCGTCGGCGTGACAGATTCTTGTATGCGCGATATCTCTTGAACCAATGGATGGAATTTCACCAAACTTGCATGGATATATCATTGGCACAAGCTTATGAGCTGATTAGATTTTGGTGACCTTGACCTCATTTTCAAGGTCACAGGAGGACTTAGATGACAATTTCTTGTATGCGCATTATCTCTTGAACCAATGGATGGAATTTCACAAAACTTGCATTGATACATCATTGGGACAAGCGTAAGAGCTCATTAGATTTTGGTGACCTTGACTTCATTTTCAAGGTCACTGGATGACTTAGATGACAATTTCTTGTACCCAATTTCTTGTATGCCCGATATCTCTTGAACTAATGGATGGAATTTCACCAAACTTGCATGGATATATCATTGGGACAAGTGTAAGAGCTGATTAGATTTTGGTGACCTTGACCTCATTTTCAAGGTCACTGGAAGACTTAGATGACAATTTCTTGTACCCACTACATCTCCTGAACCAATGGATGGAATTTCACAAAACTTGCATAGATACATTATTGGGACAAGATTTTGAGCTCATTAAATTTTGGTGACCTTGACCTCTTTTTCAAGGTCACTGGAGGACTTGGATGACAATTTCTTGCACCCACTATATCTCCTGAACCAATGCATGGAATTTCGCCAAACTTTCGTGGATACATGATTTGGACAAGTTTAAGAGCTGAATAAAATTTTGGTGACCTTGACCTCATTTTCAAGGTCAAGATAGATTTTGATATGTGAAAATTTCACTAAAATTGATGTATCTCTTTAGCCTTTTGCTTGATTTCCACTTTACTTTCATAGATATACCTATGGGACAGTCTCAAGAGTGTACTGTGTTTTGATGACCTTGACCCCATTTTCAAGGTCAAAAGCTATCTTACAAATGCATATTTTTCTCTCTTAAAAATGAGATATCTTGAACCAGTGGATGGATATTCATCAGACTTGCATGAATGTATCGTTGTGACAGGTTTAAGACATGTTTAGTAGTTGGTGACCTTGACCCATTTTTGAAGAACATAGTCTTCTATGTAGGATATCTTGTCCAAACTTGCATAGATATTTTATTTGTACAGGCTATTTATTCATTAGAGGGATGGGAAATGGGCTGGTGGGGGGACATCAGTTTTTCTAGTTCATTTTTGCATCCCATTCCAGTAGCGGTAAATTCTTAAAGGAAAGAATTTGATCACAGAGGAGCAAATTCTTTCCTTTAAGATTAGACTCCTTTTTGGGAGCTTTTATTGCCCATTAAAGCAAACGGGAAGTCATATTAATTGTTTCCCTTTGTAAAAATGTCAGAGGTATGCCCATAGACCTTGAAGGATGTTTTCAACTTTAGCTAAAGCCCCCAGTAAGGGATTTTGTGGGATAGTTTTCTTATTTCTTCACAAAAACATATAATTAGAAATTACCTTGTTGTGGTTGGTCTTAGGAGAATGAATTCCACGGAAGCATACGTTGTGCCCCTCATCAGAACTGTCTCAGTGAGGTCGTTTCAATGAATGGCCGAGGCATACAGTTTTTAAGACAATGAAAAATTAGCTCAGAATTGTCTTAAAATCACACCTGTAATATGCTTTATCATAATGAGCAAACAGTATGCTTTAATACATCTATTGCAGAGAAATTCTGTCAATAAGTCTCCATAATGACAAGGCTTAAGGGATGTTTCTAAAAAAAAAATTGGATCATTTACTACAGAGTTTTAATATAATTAATGAGTGGGAGTTATCTCCCACAAAATAATCTGAGATGAGGAAAAATTCATTATTAAATATGCTAATGGGAAAGTCTTAGTTTAGCAAGTGTATACCATATTTCTTCAGTTATAAGACAGAGGTTTTCCCTTTCAAAACAATCCCAAAAATCTAGATCCATCTTACAAGATGGATCTAGATTTTTGGGCTTGTTTGGGAAGATAAAGACCTATCTAGTAGCTGAATTAAATACAACTGATTTACATATTTGGGGTACTTTATGAAGAGAGATGACCCCATCTTATAGCTGAATAGATATGATATGCTAAATTTGATACATTTGTATTTTCTTTGAGAACAAAAATATGGAATGGATGTTTAATTGCAATTGAAACAAAGTCAAAACAAATGCAACAGCTTTATAGATCACTGTTCCAGGCGTGACATGATGAAAAGGTATGTTACAAAAAACATAAATTCAGAATTGACACAAGGAACTATTTCAATGGGCGTAGTAATGAATATTGAGTAAATTGCACTTAAAACAATTTCTCCTGCAATGCACTTTTGCACTGTTACTTTTTAAATGTCTAACATTTTCTTACAAAATATAGTTTTGATGACTGCCAGTCAAATTGTGTATCAGAAGTCACCATAATTGTAATTGTCAGTTCAGACCTAACATTTAAGAAAACTGTAGCACACTCAGAGATCATATACTCCTGGTGATGGTGAACTCACATTTAAGCGCACATAGTGGTAAGCTATGTTTATGCTATTCAGACAGCATAGGATCTGGAAGGGGAGTTTTTTTAGCTTGATTCTGTAAATTCTCAGGCTGTTATTTCTGTACAGACTGGGATGGCTCTGGTTTACATTTAATATAGGTCTTCTACGAATTTTAAAAACTGTTTACTCTTTCTAGTTCAGTGGTGGTAAGGTTTATTCACCGAATAAGGGATGTCACACATGTATGATTTAGCATACTATGCATGTGCAATAAGTGCACTGTTCAAGGCTAGTTGTGCATAAATACATGCTTAGAAGCCATCCTATGACTCCTTAAAATGAAAGCATGGAAAAGGCCAACTTCTGAACTTTATGATTTGAATGCTAATACTCTGCTGTTGGAATATTTGAAACTGGTTTCTTTAACTAAAACTAGATATTTGTGGAAACTGGACCTAAAACAGCTATTCAGAAGACCTTGAATAAACGGCATATAAGAAATACAAGGTCTTGAGTAACAGTTTTCAAACTATAAGAACTTGTTGACTGGCTTTCACTATGGCAGTTTAGGCTTTCCAGAACTGATGCTTATTAATATATCTCTTTGCATTGACATAATTGGATTCTTATATCTTTCCTTCTTCATCTTATTCATTTTATTGTTTACCATGTACATGCATATACTTGGGTTTTCACTCAAAGTGATATATAAACTCAGGTACGAATTTGGTCTTACAAGCAAATAAATGTTCCAAAATGATCTGTAAAACTTGCACCACCTCACTTAATATTGGGACAGGAATGTCTGAGCAAACACTGTAGACCAAGGCCAGACTGTTCAGGGCAGTAGTATTCCCCATTCTGCCAGCACCTTGTGCCAATTTGATGACAGTCAAATCAGTGAAGGTAAAATCAACTTAATTTAGGTTTACAATGGCATCTGCTGCAGAGATGGCTTCTGTTATTATTAAAGCTGCCATGATAAGTTATATCAGTAAGCAGTCAGGTTCAAAATGTGCTAAAATGAGCAGTCAACCTTAGCTAAAGTGGACTTGTCAGTTCACATCAGACCTGTTCTTAAAATTTGTATAAGACCTATAACTACATGACTTTGAAGTTACACAATTTGTTAAGGTTTTTGCCTTGCCTGAAACTAGCACAAAGCAACATAGGTATTTCTTTTTCAGTGACAGCAGCAGTGAAAACTTTTGGCAAGTTTTCAGGTTTAGCTGTGGTTTTAAGCTTGCCTGTACGAAAGTACAGGGAGCTATTGTTGTCACTCTGACGTCGGCGTCGTTGCGGGTGTTGGCGTTGGCATCACCTTTAAAGTTTTACGTCAAAGTTTTTTTATGTGATGGGCAAGGCACTGCAGGCGAGCTATCCTGTATGCAGACAGGTCTTGTTGACAATGTTCAGACAGGCAGGGCTCAATCAGTATTCCATCGAAGTCTCTACTGATAAAGAAAATTATGGCATCTTCTAGCTGGAATTTAATGTTGCATGTCTTACTTTTGGATGGCTGGGACGTATTCCAGCCTCAAGTCCCAGTCTCTCGATGTGCAGCTAGCTTTGCATTGTCAAAAGTGCTTATATCTAGATCAGCATCAATGTTAATGAAATAGTTAATATGAATTGATAATGGTATGTATGGTGTAAGTCACAGTGGATGCTGAACCTAAATAAGACAATAAGGCAGTTATTTAGGTTGATGTATAGGTAATGTTTGAGTAGCCTTTCTGTTTCCCTTTTGTCAAATTTTGGTGAACAAAACTATGGACCTGAGCAATAGATGTAGTCAGATAGGTCCAAGACCCAAATATTGGAGTACTCATTGCAAACCCTTTCTAGGGAATTTACAGACATCCAGTATTTAAGCTGGCTTTTGCTATATAGATTTTTTAAGATCCATTGATTCCTGATCCAAACAGGGAAGCCTCTAATCAGCCTCTGCATGTGTACAGACTTATCTGAGTCTTCCCTGGCTTATGTTCATCCATTTTATTTCAGAGATCAAATTATTGAAAATCAACAACAGTTAGAACAAGAGAAATCTAGTCGAGGCTCTATTCTAGATGAACATAAGAAAACACTACAGACTCTTAGGAAAGAAACAGTGAGTGGTCACTTTATATCTCTGAAAATTTTTGTAAGTTTGCATGTATGAAAGTATCAGAAGAGTCCCAGTGTTGGCATCCTGGTCTAGGTCAGCCCCAGCATGTAACAATGGCTTTTGCATTTGGATATTTTTGGCTAAAGATTTCATGGCAAGGAAATGAGGTAAGCTACAGTTTCCGTTGACAGCGGGTGTGTTTGTGAAATCATGTGGTTTAATGCAGTCTCTTTTACAATGGTGAATAGACTGTCATGGAGTGTATAAGGGGTTCGTCTTGGAGGGGACTGCAGTGGATTGTGACTATTGTTAAATCATGTCTGTTTGCCATCGAGTGTGTTGGGTATGATTTGTGTAGATGTGATCTTCAGTAAAAATCTTTGTGATTTGATTTGTTGTTTATATCTATGTATTTTTGAACAAATGTGTATGTTGCTTTTAAAAGAGGACCTCAGGAAAGATTGGATATAGTCCTCAGGAAAGATTGGATATAGTCCTACGGAGCCTCCTCTAAAATGCAGTAAATAAAGTCATGACATAACAGCCTGCCTTCATGAAAAGCTGAGTGTAAGTTCATGTGTTCGTCTGCAGAGTATGAATAGTGTAGGACTTGAATATTTAATTAATGAAAACAGGGATAATAAACAATTTTATTCACATGGCAATATCATTCAGGATCTGACAGCTTTGTAACTCTGATTCCAAGAAAAAAAGTTGTTATTCTAATTCCAAAAGTAAGCACTATTTACCTATATAGTTTAGGTAAATAATTTATTGTTCTGTCAGAGCCTGAAAAACATGCACAGTCGGTTTAGATGTATGTAATTTTAAAACTGCAAGCATGTATAAAAAAATCTTTATACCTCTCATCTATCTCTGATTTAAGGACAGTGCTATGGTCCAGCTTCGAGAATCATTATTTCTGGAGAAACAGAAAACTGTTGACACACTACGAGATGAACTGGAACAAGAGAGGAGGGAAATCAGTATTAGGGCAGAGGAGAGAATAAACCAACAGCTAGCAGATCAGGCTGCTACTATCAAGGTATATGTTGTGGTTTTATAATCCAGTAGTCCTAGATTTGAGTCCAAATTAAGTCTTGATTATACACTCATATACACTGCAGCTTTGGGGAAGCTTTGAGGAAGTGGTTCTAAGAAAAGCCACAAAGTCTGTTTGTAAAGAGAATTAACACGAGAGATTATCACATACAATATATGTCCCTTGTCTATGGATATTAAAAATGAAAAATAAAATGAATCTGTAATAGAATCAGTTTATCATGCCTTCAAACTGACTTTGAAATGGTGTATGTATACATGGATGCCTTTGGCTTAATAACACTGTAACAGTAACTGTTTTTGAGCCGTAATAATATTATGATACCTTGATGAGACTTGAATGCTCTTGCTGTAAGGCTGTCTTACTGCATTATATTGGTGCTGCCCTGCAACCATGGTTTGCAGGGCATCAGCATTGCTCAGTTGTTTGAACACTCACCCTTCGGGCTGATATTCAGCCAGTCTCTTTGTATGAAAACTTTGCTTGATCTTCCTAGTAGTAAAACATATGCAATGTATTTACAGGTGAAAGAGGATGAATTAAATCACTTGAATAAGCTGGTTGATAGATTAGAGAAAGAACAGACTACAAGCAAACTGAATATGCAAGATGAAATGAAGTTACAGGTGAGATATACTAGCACAAATTAGGAGCGGCTGTAGTATAGTGGATAACACTCCGGACTACCAATTAGGGGTTCGCAAGATCAATCTCCCGCTTTTCCAGTCTTTCAGATGAGACTTTAAACAGAGGTCCCCTCTCCATATGACATTCTTATTGGTGGAATGTTAAACCCAAGTTCACTCACTCACTACTAGCATTAATTACTGTACTATTTAGCCTTACTATTCAGAGAGTAATGCCATGGAAAGCATTACAGACCCAGACCAGACAACATCATTTTAGAAAACACTCTATGATTAACTTGTTCAAATTTGAAGAAAGTAGAGATAAAAATAATCAATCTAGCTATCCAAATATTTTGGTAAACATGGTGAATAGTTTCTTTTTTGTCTTCAATGTTTTTGTCTCGTGAGACCAGCAGAAGTGATACATAGGATTACGTTTCTGGCAATAGCTTTGGCAGTGTAAACTTTCTTCGAGTTTGCAGGTTTAGCTCTGTTTTGTGACAACATGCAGACTGGCGAGACACAACCTTCTGTGGAATATTTGTTGATTCTGAGAAGTTCCAACAAGTTGAAATCCTTTTAAATACACTGGAGGTGTTGAATTTTTATGAAAAGTGGGCATAACTTAAGGTCTGAAAGGTAAAAATTCAGCTTAGCTTTAAAAGGTTTCCAAAAACAGGATAAGTCAGAATAGCAGCTGCACTTTAGAATCACTAAATAGCTGTTATGTGCATAAAATGTGCATAAAATACCTTGTAGACTACAATGAGATAAAACATACAACCATATATAGACTACAGTATATGAGGATTTTATACCTGAAATTTTTTCAATTTTGGCAAGTCAATATAAACTATTTTTGGAAAAAGAGGGAGGGGGCATTTATTAGAGCGGGGGCATTTAATAAGATTAATACAGTATCCAGTGTTGTAAGATGCTGTTCTGGGGCCAGTCTGATTTTGTTTTATTTCCAACCCCTCATGAAGTTAAATGATTTCCATTAAACAAAACTTTCTGTTGAACACACTTACAGTGAATGGGCACACTGTCAGGGGCAGCAATTCATTCATTTAACTCCTTTCTCATGGTGATCAGCTGTTATAGTAAAGAATTTGCTCCTCTAGGAGCATATTTTTTCCTTCAAGAATAGACCCATTTTTGGAAGGGTTTAGTCATTCAGAGCAGCAAACAGAAAGACAAAAGTTGTCTACTTTTGAAAAGAAATCTCACTCTTCCTACAGTCATTTCTGGAATCCTAAGGATACAGTTAGGAGCCCCATAGCTCAGTGGGTTAAGCACTGACCTGCTGATCTAGTGGTCCCAGGTTCATTTCCTGCTGGAGCCGAAAATCTTTTAAACCATGATAAACAAGGTTCCATTGCACACAGCCTTTCATTATCACCCTCCCATCATCCTGATATGACTGAAATACTGTTGTAAAGGACATAAAATCACAAGTCAGCCATCCATCAATCCTAATGATACAGTGAATATTTTAATTTCAGGTCCATGAAGCTGTTAATCGAGAACGTCAGCTGCTTGAACAGGAACATGATTGGCAGTTGAAGCAGGAGAGAGAAAATCTCTCAATAGAACATCGTCATGAAGTTAAACAACTCCAAGAGGAACTTGCTGTTGAGACTGGACAGAGACAGTTGTTGGACAAGAAACTCAAAGAGGCTAAAGATGTAAGTTGACTCTTCTTATAAACACAAATGAGCAGTGACACTAGAAAACCAACAAAGTAGTTGTGTGCCCAGTGCAGACTCAGATCAGCCTGGGCATCCGCCCAGTCTGATCAGAGTCTTCACTGTCCGCATGGAGCTAGCTTGGACCCTTAGCTACCCTTTAAGCGCTTAGGGAAGGGTCTGACTAGACTGGGAGGATGCCCAAGCTGATCTGAGTCTGTGCTGGGCACTCAACCACTTTGTTGGTTTTCTCGCATGTTGTGGTACAATGTTAAGGTGAATGGGTACACTTTCAGGGGAAGAAACTCTGCTATTTTAATTTTTGCCACACTTATATGAGTCGCGACACGACAAAACCAACAAAGTGGTTGTGCGCCCAGCACAGACTCAAATCAGCCTGGGCATCCATCCAGTCTGATCAGATTCTTCACTAAGTGCTTAAAGGGCAGCTAAGGGTCTAAGCTACCTTCAGGCGGACAGCGAAGACTCTGATCCGCCCAGGCCGATCTGAGTCTGCACTGGGCACACAACCACTTTGTTGGTTTTGTCGTGTCCTGGCTCATATAGACAAGAACATTTTAAGATTGCCATCCAAGTATGAATTTGACCTATATTTTATGCTTCACTGACTTGATCATATTTCTCTGTACCTATATGGATGGCAGTCATAATACTTGGCACTCACATACGTCTGGACAGGAGCCTTCCAACACCACCAGCGCTGTGAGAGTCAAGCACTCGTTAGGCCCACTTTATTGTCTTCTGACAACTCTTGTTTTATTTTAAGGATAAATGCCCATTTATCTTAAACAAATAGTGAAGACCTGATCAGATGCCGCATATTGCCAATGATTGCGGCATCCGATCTGGGTCTCCAATGTTTGCCTATGTCCTATTTATGGAATTTTAGACATTAATGGGTTAAAGAACACAAAAATTTGCAGCTTAAGACTTCAGGTTTGATTTTGATAAGTTGAGAAAGTACAGTTGATAAACAGAATGGATTGGCTTATACTAACACCAACTGACTTTCCATTATAGTTTGTCAGTGGCCCATCAGTAAGTATGATTGTCTGTTGAATATGGATTGTTTGAGAGTATAAGCTACAGTTTCAGTCTAGTTAGTTAGCTAGTCAGTCAGTGAGTCACTTTGTGGATCATGGTCATTTGAAAATTGATTTTAAAAAAAAAAGCCTTTGACGGCTTATCGGCCTCCATGTGGAAGTACAATATCAGTGCAAATCTAGTTCACACCATTTGGCAGCTCTATGACAAGGCTGCAAGTGCAGTCCAGTTGAATGGCAGCACAGGAGAATGGTTCAGAATAACAGTTGGAGTTAGGCAAGGATGTCTTCTGACAACCACTCTCTTCAACATTTTTTTCAAATGGATTATGTCTGATGCTCTGGAAGAACATGATGGAAAGTTAGCGTAGGCAGCAGAAATATTACCAATCTGGGGTTTGCTGATGACATAGATGCTCTAGCTGAACCAGAATTCCTGGTTGAAAGTCTCTACAAAACCTGCACAAGGTTTCAGATGGTGATTAGTTCCTTATTGATGACAAACAGCGCCGATGGCATCTAGAGGAAAATCAAGGTAAAAGGACAGAATTATGAAGCTGGGTACTGTAACAAGCTTCAAATACCTTGGAGCAATTTCTCAGGTGATGGCTCAAAATCAGAGGTTCCCTCAAGGATTGAACAGGGATTGAACAAGCCACTGCAGCTCTTACAAAGCTGAAGTCAATTTGGAGAGATAACAACACGTCTTTGGATCAAAGGTGAAATTGATGCACTCCCTCGTCATTTCAATATTTCTGTGAGTCATGGATCTTGACTGCAGAGTTAGAGAAAAGAACACAGGCCTTTGAGATGAGATGCTAGAAAAGATATAGAGAATACCATGTAAGTGTCTTTTGATACCAAGTTTATCAGGCGAGACCAGAAACAGTGTAGGAATGGCGAGGCTTGCCGAGCTAGTCCGACATGTTTCTGGTCGAGCCTGATAAACTTGATATCAAAAGACACTTACATGGTTTTCTATTTATCATGCATCATTAGAAAAATATCAGGTGTAAAGAGCGTCATACAAAAGAAAAATAACCGTCGTTTTGTCTGAACTTGTTGACGTCGCCAATGCCTTATGATGTAAGTCGGTGACGTCATTTAACCAATCGAACGTTGTTATCACGGCCAACGTCAGTATGTAGCCAATTGTTTTCTGAGATCGCTTCTCATCGCCTGATGACATTCGTGCAAGCGCAGTGCTAAAGTGACATGATGTCACATCATGTTATCATACCCCTGCTATCAGGTGAATTTTGGAGCATATCCATGATAAATTGAACATTTCATACAAGGACCATATAACCAATGAGGAGAAAGATCTAGCAGCCATTGGAGAATATGACGAACTCCTGACCATGGTGAAGAAATGGAAACTAAGGTGATTTTGCCATGTCGCTAGCAAAGACGATTGTACAGGGCACAGTGAAATGAAAAAGAAGGGGTAGACAAAAGAAGATGTGGGAAGACAATATTAAAGAGTGGACAGGGATGGACTTTGCCAGCTCAACTAGGGCAGCTTAGAACAGGACAAGGTGGAAAGGAATTGTTGCAAAGTCATCTGTTGTGCCCCAATGACCTTGCAAGGTTATGGGATAGAATAGAACAGAATAGATAGAAAGAAAATAATATTGCATCCAATCACAGGTTTATTAAGAAATTTAGCAGAAATCAACAAAATATTACAGTATTTGTTTCAATATTATAGTCATATTTTTTGCTGGGACAAAAGTTTGCATTAGTTTTAGTTATATACGCTAGTGAAAGCTGTTTTCTCCGATCAGTCTTAGGCTAAAAGTGCTTTATGCCCGGGGTTCAAAATTCAAAATTGGGCCAAACTTGCTGGGCACAAAAATTGCGAATGTTTGTACAATGTTTATACCACGCAGGCATTTGTACAATCACAGTATTTGAACAGAAATATCTGAGCATGGACAGACTGTTTATGAGCAGAATGATCAGTGTCTCCACTGTTTGCCAGTATTGTTAATGGACTTGTCCGACTGTGAAGATGAAACAAGCCATAAAAGAGACATTTTTCCATGCCTGCATAGACACTGCCATCCAAACTACCATAAAATTTGTAAAAATTGGGACTGCTTGGGTAGTTACGGTTATTGTCCTGGAAATAGACGTTTGGTTTTACAAGGCTGTAGTGCATCCAAACAATGCAAACAGTGTAGACCCTGATCAGACTGCTCATAAAGAGCAGTCTGATTTGGGACTGCACTGTTTGCTAAGACATATCTGCCCCAATAATTAGGGTTTTTTTTGCAAACAACCCTCCAATGCTACCGTAAAATTTCTAAAAATTGAGAGCGCTAAAATAATTACATGAATCATGGTCATCTCTCAAAGAGAGCTACCTCCATATCTCCAGATAGCAGCCAGTGTAAAATTTTGGCCTTTCAGTGGGAATTTATGAAAATCCCCTACCCCCACTCTCCCTCAAAATACTAGTAGAAATAAATAAGTGTGTGTGTGTGTGTGTGTGTGTGTGTGTGTGTGTGTGTTTGTGTGTGTGTGTGTGTGATTAAAAAAAATACTGCAGCACAATCTGCATGAATGGTCACCTCTCAAATACAGCTAACCTCATATAGCAGCCAGTTTAAAATTTGAAGCTTTGAAAATTCACTCTCCACTTCTCCCTCCCCTCAAAAAATGAATAAATATGTAAATAAGTAAATAAATGAATGAGTATATAAATAAATAAGAGAATGGATAAATGAATAGATATGTAAGTAACTAAATAAATAAAGAAGTAAAAAAATAGAATAAATAAATAAATATGTAAGTGAATAAATATGATAGGAAATGAATAGATAGATAATATGAGGCAAATGCTGTCAGTTTTAAAATAGAAAATGAGTCCCGTAAATTTGTTTTGACATGTTACCACAAGTTAAGTGTTACATGAGAGAAGTAAAATCATAAAGTTGTACAACTTTCATTGTTTAATTGATCAGATTACTCCTTGTACGATAAAGCGTTAAAGACCTTAACATTGTTAAACATGATAAACCTCAATTGTAAGAAAGCAGTGTGTGAAAATTTCTAAAGAAAAAAGTATTGGTATTTTGATTATTGAAAGTACCTATAATAATAGTATATCATACATTTGACTTTCACTGATAGTAAACTGGATTTAAGTGTTTGTAAATGTTAAATCATGTACTACATGGACATCATTCTTGAATGGAGTTATGCCCGTGAATTATGAATAAAGCCAATGGGCAATATAGCTTCAGTATGCATAAAATTTGTTTAAAGTGTTTAAATTTCTGATAATATGGAAATTACAACTGTAGTACATAAGAAAATTAGCTGTATTGTGTTTGTATTTATGGGCATGAACTTTGGTGAACCAAGTGTATAGCTAGTTGTTGCATTGAAGTTTGAATAGCTGCACTAAATGTAATTAATTGGCCAGCCAAAGAATGCATATTAATGAATGTATGAACTTGGGTGATTCAAATAAATATGTAAAATAACTAGTTGCAAGATATAAAGTAGCTGAATTCAAATAAAAATATCAAATATAAATTTGGCTGGCTAAAAGGATTTCAACCTAAATATGGAATATAAAAAGTGTGTAATCTTTGGAGTCTGCATGTAATCTGGTGATTTTATTATCTTTTGCCTAAATCTGGACTATATCAGTCATTAGTGTTGGTGACTATTTTGCAGGACTAAACTGAGAAAGACAACTGTGTATATGATGATTAGATTGCTCCTGTAAAGTCTTGCTCTATTTAATAACCTGGCTAATTTCAGTGTATTAATTAGACGGTTATCTATTTACCGTAATGTGCGTATATATTGGGACACCTAAAAGTAATGAATTTTCCTTTTGGGACAAATGGAAGATTTATTATTTTAGGTGTCCCAACACTTATGCACATTAGGGTATTAAAATTATTTGATATATTTCGTTTAATTTGAACGCATTTTGATTCATTTATTTGATATAGCTTTTGTTTATGAACCTTGTAAATTAGATGCAGTTTGGTATGCAAAATTTGAATGTAATGTTTTGCTCGATCAAAATAAAATCAGGAAGCCAGGCCGTTCAAATTACTGTTACTTAAACATTATTTTGTATACTTTTAATTTTGATTTGATTTTTACATTCAGCAAATTTAATTTACTTTCAAAGTTACAGTTTGTATTGAAAGTGAAATTCAATTACCTTTTCCAAAGAAAATTCAGTATGATTTAAATGGTAATAAAGCACCATATAATTTGTTAATCTAATAAAAACTATTGGCCTTATAAACAGCATAAATTAAAGCTAGGGTTAAGCCCCAGTGATGAAAATAGCAAAATTTGCAAACAGCGTAGATCCTAATGAGGCGGCTCATAATGAGCCGCCTCATCTAGATCTACACTGTTTGCCCTCTAGTCTTTGAATTCTCAATATGAAATGTCTTGGACAAGGCTTTTTTTAATTTTTGCAGACGTAACTTTTTGGTGCTTAAAGAGTTCAATTGTATTATGTTTTATGGTATAGATGGTGTAAATTAAATACAAACTCTTTTTGCCTTTTTTCTCTAAACAAAATGTTTATATTAAAGACTATTTGCATAATTTATAAGTGCTGTCAGCAAAGACTAAGATCAGCCTGGAAATATATGTATTTATCAGCCTGGGGTCCATACATAGTGTATGTCTTTGACTAGGTTGCACAAGCTGGTCTGTGTTTTGATCAGACTGCATGGGATTCTGAGTCTTTGTTTTCTTTGCTATCATATATGAGCCGTGAGAAAACCATTAAAGTGGAGTGTGCCACCACCAAAGACTCCCAGTCTGATCAGAGTCTTCGCTGCCCCCATGGCACTGGCTTAGACCCTTAGCTACTCTTTGAGCACAGAGAAAAAACTCTGAAGCCCAGTCTGATCTGAGTCTTTGCTGCGTGCACATTCCACTTTGTTGGTTTTGTCGTGTTGTGGCTCATTACCTTTACAGACTCAAAATTATGTAATTTAAGGTTGTTTTAGTCACTTCAATTGGATATTGTATTTTGTCTGCAACAATTAACATTTTATAGTAATTTAATAATTTGATGGTGTGTTATGTAATCAATATTCCCTTTGAATAAGAACTATAAATGTTTGTTTTGCATTTTCAGTCAAGCTGGGAATAAACTACAAAGCTTTATTTATTCCATTAATATATTTGTTATTATTAATGGAATAAATGATATTATACATGATATTGATTTCAAACAAATAAAGAGAAATATATGCTTCAGTTTTAACAATGTATGTAAGAAAACAGTAGTATACACGGCTAACCAGACCTTTTGTAAGTGCAGACAGTGCATGTTGCTAGTTTTTTACAAATAAAGAGCATTTAGGTTTGAAATTACATGCAAGACATTACTGGAATACTGTTGTTACCAATATTGAGTAAAAAAAGTAATTTTTTATGAAGAAAAGGATTTTCCTTTACAAAATTGTTTTCTTCCCATTGGGAAGAAAACAATTTTGTAAAGTTCCCAAGTGAACTCACATAACGAGAACCCTTATGCCTCCTATAACCACTGTAGGAAGGGAAAGTTAACTGTGCTAAGAGAGGTGATTCAAATTACTCTAAACAAAATTTATTATTTCCCTTGTCTACATGGTAAATAGTTGAGGGAAATTAGATGTTTTGGAAAAAGGGGAAATTATAATGCCCCTGTTTGCAAAATATTTTATCACTTGATCTATATAAGTTATAAGTATGGGCAGTATTAAATTGCCTTGCAATTGCAAAATATTGACTTCCCTTCCATTTCTGTCAAGGGAGGTGATTCACCAAATGTGTATCATGAAGGAGTTGTGCTTGGGATAAAATAAAAATCAGTGAATTTATTGTCTATCAAACTATTCTCAAGTAAAATTTAATCATAAATATTTATGGTGTTAAAGGTAGAGATATGAACATGGTGAAGTATATTATACTTCTACAACTTATAAAGCATTGATTGCATCGAAAGACAATCAGTGACATTTGAAATTTGAGTCCTGACATGCAAAAAAGGCACTTAGTGTAAACACAAACATTAAAGGCTCTGCTCAGACTATGCATCTGCTTTTATCATGCACCTACTGCAAAATTCCACTGATAACAGGGGTATGATAACATGATGTGATATCATGTCACTGTAGAACTGCGCTTGCACGAATATTATCAGGTCATGCCTTTAGACGCGATCTCTGAAGATGATTGGCTGCATACTTACGTTGGCCGTGATAACAAGGTTCGATTGGTTGAATGACGTCACCGACTTAGGTCACAATGCATTCGCAGCGTCAAAAAAATCAAACGAATCTGTGTTTACTTTTCTTTTGTTTGACGCTCTTTACAACTGAAAATATTCTAATGATGCATGATAAATAGAAAACCATGTAAGTGTCTTTTGATATCAAGTTTATCAGGCTCGATCAGAAACACGTCGGACTGGCTCATCAAGCCTCGCCATGCCCACAATGTTTCTGGTCTCGCCTGATAAACTTGATATCAAAAGACACTAACATGGTATTGTCTATATCTGAGTCTTTCCTGTTTGCACACACCAGGTATGGAGCTGAAAAGTATAGAAAATACAAGTTTACAGCTGATATAGAGAATGAATGGCACACACTGGCTTTCAAATTTAAATTCCTTTTTTTGCTTGTTTAAGCCATATTACATTTGTGTGGCATGTTCAGCTCAAATGTGTGTACTGATGTAGTCATCACAGTGATGAATAACTTCAACCAAAATTATGGTTTGGCCACTTACAGGAATTTCATGATAACTTCATCAAAGCTTTTATAGTTTACATACATATGAGTTGAAAAGCACTATCAGTTTGCAGGAGCATGAATTTTTAATTTCAAGGTAGGAATGAAATTCCATGATTACCATGCATGACTGTAATATTAGATTCAGGTTCTAGAACTTACATGAATTATAGATATATAAAGGACAAGTAAAACCAGAAAAAAAAGACAGATGGAAAATAGAACTGGTTGCTGAAATTCTGTAGATAAGAACTGTCAGTCAGAAGATTTTTGACAAGATGTTAAACAAATTTTATTGAAGAGGGTCAGACATTCAAAATGAAATGTATTCAGTCCTGGTAGACAACACTGACTTTATTGAAAAACAGAAATACCTTGCATAGAAGGAGAATTTGGAAGAATTCAAAAATGGATTTAGATTATGATCAGCTGAGAGAAATAAGGAGCAGATTCTTATCTTGTTCTGAGGTGAGTTTATTTGAAAGAGATTTTATTTTCATATGTTGATTATTTATGTCCCAGTACCCCTGTCCATCCATCCTGGTTCATCTGTCTATAAGTCTATCCCCAATAGTGCTTTTAGGTGGCAAGTTTGCGTAATCAACTTCATCCACAGTGTTCAGTATTTATTTGCTAATATAGGGTAGCAACTTGTATTATAAATTTGTTCCTTAGTTTTAAAATTTTCATACATAATACTTTATTTACACTCATTTCATACAGAATATGGCATACAAACATACATGTGACAAGTTAATTGCTTGCATAGATTCAGAAGCAAAATACATTTAAACATATCTTAGATCTTTTTAACAAGTCAGTTTTGGGTTTTCTTGCCTCATTATTTTTCATTTCTCCTTCCACTGATTCAAGAAGTGCAGTTGTCCGTTACTGGTGAAAGTATGTGCACTTAGTACTGGTTAACCGCTTAGGAGGTCCCATCATGACCATAGCTGTTTACCGTGGACGTTAAGCATCAAATCAATTAATCAATCAATTAGTCAGTTTTGGGTTTGCACAAATGACATTGATGATGTTCATGATGATATTTGCTTGATTCAAAACAAGCAACGGTCATTTAAATTATTAGGAATAAAGTTTACATATGAAATATGTGTGGTTTATAGGGGTTGATTTAACATGGTGGATAATAGAATTAGGGATAAGCATACAACAGTGCCTGTCATTGATTATTAAGGCTTTCATTCTATCTGTGTATGATATCTATACTTCTTTACAAAGTTTTTGTTCGGTTCAATAACATATCTGTGATTTTATTGTATGTGTGAAGCCCTCTAAGATTAAATACCATTAATCTTCTTTTAAAATGTTAAGCTATCATGAAAGTCCCAAGTATTGGGACTAAACTATGATAACAAACAATGTAGACCCAGATTTCACTGCTCCTGCACAGACTGATCAGGGTCCACATTGTTTGCCAGTCAAGAAACAGTCTTGTAAAATATCCCTTGACTGTCAAAATTCAAAGGTGACAGAATCCATTTCTATGGGAGGGGTTGAGATGTACGAATTGTAGAGTTATTATAGCATAGAAAAGTGAAGTTAGGTCAATTCAGTATAAAATGTCAACTTAAAAAAATACCCATTTGGACACTAAGACACTCTTCTGTAAATCGGAGAGGAATGGACAAGGTGCCAGGACTTGCCTGTCATGGATTCATTCTGCTGAGCCTCCTGAAAATTATTGTTATGAGAATTGGACAAAAACAGAAAAAGAATACATATTTCTGATTTGACAGCCATGTTCAAAACATAAAATGGCTTTCAATTTCCAGACTTTCTGTTTCACTGACGTGGTCCATCAGATACATAGACATGGTAGATGTATTAAAATATGCAACTTACGAGCACCTGATCATACCTCTGTATTGGGATCCTTTTCTGTGTCTAAAGGTCCATGTCTGTGTATAAAGGTCCGTGTCTGTAGGTCCATGTCTGTGTATAAAGGTCCTGTTTCTGTAGGTCCATGTCTGTGTATAAAGGTCTATGTCTGTTTATAAAGGTCCATGTCTGTGTATAAAGGTCCATGTCTGTGTAAAGGTCCATCTGTGTGTCTGTTTCATATTTGGCATTGTTTCGATGGTTTACTTGTTGGAACCTATGATTTAGGTACTTAACTTCAAGATGCCTATCTTTAATCTGGGCATACAAAACAAAATTCTTGTGAAGGTTTGTTAAGGTCAAGAATACGTAAATGACTGGCGCAATTAATTACGTGCGTCGCGAAGGACGTTACGTCATGAAATACTTCCTAGTCAGTGTCATTTTCAATATGGCGGCCCATCGGACATTCAATAATAACGTCAAACATGTGGAAAACGGAGTTGTTGTCATTGTTTATTCCAGCCCTTTGCTGATATTGTAATATTCTTTTTTTCCCCTGTATGTTTGAAGTTATTTTACCAACATAAGTGTATTCATACAAAATTAATGAGAGAGAGAGAGACTGACAGACAGACAGAGTTCCATGTGTGTAACAATTTAAGTCTGGTCGGTTACATGTTCCCTCCCTGCTTTCAGGGCTCACAGGACTTTTCAGACACACATATGAAAGGCGGAGCCCATCTTTCTCCTTCCGCTGTGTTATCCTTTCCTGATTTGAAAAAGCTACCTATTTACTGCTGGCTTGACAGACTTTTCCAGTCGCTCGCTGGCCGACTCCGGATTCGAACCCGCAACCGTCTGCGTCATAACCGAACGTCCGCGGCGCCGGTGGGATTGCGCATCCGAAATAATTAATAAACCAAATAAATATATGCCAGCTGATTTTAGAGCTTTAGGGATCGGAATGTAATATTTATTATAATGCCGATTTTTGGGATTTTGATACACATATGATCACATATCCTTTCTGGACATCGAAAATTTTGTTTTGATTACAAAATAAGAATGATACAATATTTCTTCCACTTGTTGTATGCCGTTGCCAAAGATATAGCGGTCCTCTTACTCACACCGCTCCTCCGGCCACTACGCTACAAGAAGTCTTTATCTTTACCTATCCCCCCGACGGTGGATTTGGAAGCTGACCTTGTAAAAAAAGTAAAAAGTATGCAAAGACCATCATCTCGATATGACTGAAATACTGTCCAAAGGTCAATATCTATCTGACTTCCATGAGTCACACCGACAGAACACCAGTCGTCAGTAATTATGATGCATGCACATAGATCAGCCAGCGCATACGCACAGACTAATAAATATCTTCGCTGTTCCTCACGGAATCATTGTACCAGAGGACAACAAAGGCTCTGGTCAGGTTGGGCGGGTGCGCACACTGATCTGAGCTTCCGCTGACCGTATATGCCCCAAAGAACCAATTTTATCATGGCACGGCGCATTTTGTGATTTAGGATAATGCAGTTTTTTATGTGCGGCTCAGTTGTGTCGGCTGCAATAACCATATAACTGTTAGAAGTATGCTTGCATTTTTACCAATTTTTGTCTAAGAGAGTCTGAAAAATAAATTCTTTCACTTTAGCCTCGTTCACGCCACCAAAGTTTCTTTGTCACAGAATCTTTAACAAAGAAAGTTTACCAAACATTCTGCGTTAACACGGAGCAAATTATGTGTTAAAGAAAAAATGTGGCATGGAATCTTTGTCAAATAAACTTTGGCAAGGAAATATTTGCAGCTGTGTTCACACGATCGAACATTATTCGTCAAGGTTACCTGGACAAATAAACTTTGCCCGTGTGAACGGCCAACCATGCCACCTTTTCTTTGTTAAATATACTTTGTTCAAATTCAAACCGATTTGATTATGAGCAAAGTTTTCTGTGCTTATCTCCATAGCTAGTTTCTTTGTTACATATTCTATGGCAAATTTTCTGTTCACACGGACAAATCTTGTTTGTCATAAAAACTTTACCATATAAATTTGGCAATGAAAATGCGGCATATTTTTTCATTCACACGAGCAAATTTTACTTTTCCAAACCTACTTTGTCACAGAAACTTTGCCCGTGTGAAAGAAACTTAAGGCATTCATCATGAGAACCCTATTAGTCCTCATCTTTCCGTATTCTCATAACGCTCTTGGCATGTCTTATTACGTCGCCAGTAAACGATTGCACCGTCGCTTATAAATGACGTTGCGGAATGGCGTAAATTTATACATACCTATGCTTGCTTAGCAAGCGCTACTTGAAAAACCAACTCGGTAGTCAAGGACTTTTCTTACCTTATTTTAATCGACAGATCCTGTGACATGAAATATCAGTTTCTGAAAAAAATCTATGTACCGGTAAACAAGCTGTGTACGCTTAAATTTTAAAATCTGAGTTTTTTCATCGCATTCCCATTGCCGTCAATGGAAACGGCCTCAAAATTTCATGTTTTTCAATCTGATCTAGCGACTAAACGAACTCGGTGACCTATCTTTTTTATGACACAATTCGATAAAACACATGAAAATGCACCCCTGTGCAAAATTTAAAAAAATTCTATGTATGTGCCATTTACGTATTCTTGACCTTAAATGTAGTCGATCTAAGATATGCCTTAATAGTCTTTTCTCACAGGCTTTCATAGTTCAAATGTGCATGCAGACTGACATGACATTAAAATTGTTATGTGTTTCTTCTAAATGTCAAAACAAGCCCATTAAAGATATGGTGATGAGGAGTTTTACACCAGGTTGACAGAAAGATTGTTTGCCATACACTTCTAAAATGTCTGTCAGACTTGATTTAATACTTTAGATGCCAGTGATGAAAATACCTGGATTTTCTAACAGCCTAGATCCTGATGAGGTGGCTCATGATTATGAGTCACCTCTTCAGGATCTATGCTGTTTGCCTTTGAGTCTTCGAATTCTCAATATAGATTGGATAAAACATTTTTTTGAAAATTTGCAGACGTAAATTTTGTTGCCATCTTTTTAGCACTTTAAGGGTTAAACAGTAGACATGACATGCTCCAGCAATATATATGTCTCTGACATTTTGCTTTAATTTTTTCTGTAACTTAAAGCAGTCCTTATTTGTAAATAAGTGCATGGGACTGGGTTTATGAAGCCAAAATAGGTAAATTTCACAAAAGCAGTAGAAAGTCTTATGCCTTTCAATGACAGTAACCTAAAATCTGATAAAAAAAAAGCCAAAGAAACACTTACCGTAATAGTCTGAGACAATGACAGCCATAGCCATATGAACATATACTGTATTCATTCATTTATAAGACAGGGTTTTTCCTTTCCAAAAAATCTCTACTTTTAAGGAAGATGGCTGATCTAAATTTTGGGATTTTTGTGGAAGCAAAAAAGCCATTTCATATTAGAATTTCAGCGACTGATTTACATATTTTTTGTACTTTTGGAAAAGTAAACTCCCATCTTATAACCAAATAAATACAGTACTCTTACAAGTTTGTGTTCTCATTTCAGGAGCTTGAAGATGTGAGAGCAGCCAGTAAACAAGCAGTTCATGAGAAGCTGATAGCAGTAGCCAGAGCTAAAGAGCTGATGAGGCAAGAACATCAGGTGGAACTTGAAAGAATAAGAGAACAGTTGAAAAATGTAAGGTGGTACAGTATATCTAAATAAGAAAAGTCTGTTGCAAAGATCTGGGCCCAGTTGTTCAAAACTTATGATGGCATTAGTTAACGAGACGTTAAATTTTCAAATGTATTATACATTAAAACGCTGCTTTTTTTGCAGAAAAAATGTGAGGAGCTGTTGCAACTCCTGACAATTTTTCAGCAAAAGGTATGACCTAATTAATTTTGCGAGTACTGTGAGACTTAACAAATCATGAACTAATGGCTTCATTAAGCTATCGATGCTTTGAACAACTGGGCACAGTAGAGTACGGTTTAGGTGCCTTCTGTTTGCAATGATAAAGATGTACTAATATTGATTGCAAGGAAGTGCCACAGTCACTGTTATTTACTGTTTTAATTGTAAAAGAAATTAGATAACCATATAGAGGATCTTACATGAGTGGTCATTTCGTATGAAATTTATGAAACAAGCCTTCGACAAGTTTCATACATTTCATATGAAATGACCATAATGGTAAGATTCTGTTTATAGTATGACCCTTCTAAGATTTTAAGGCCTTCAAACTGAATATTATTTCAATAAGAAAACGCATTGTTGACATGGATATTTTCAGTGACGTTACATGTACGTGCCAAGATGTTATTACACATGTGGTCATACGATTTTTATGACGCAACGTTATCCACTGAATAACAGGGACATCATAATATCATAAAAAATTATCCTTAATTTCTACATTATGCATATTCAGTTCATGCCATAGTATCTGACTAATTAACATTGATACCATGTTATGGATGCATGTTTTCTCATTCACAGGATCACAAGAAAGAAGTAGATAAATTAAGGGAGACAATCAGGATTCAGGAGGAAGAACTCCGTCAGTTACGAGAAGATAGACAACGATGGCAACGCCAACAGAAAGAATATGGTTCTACATTTGATAAAACAGAAAGAACACTGGTCAATGAAATTAATGAGGAGTGTCGTAGAACCTCTGAAGTTCTTGGACTTAGTCCTAGAAAAGTTAATATTAACAGGTTAGTTGGAGAAATATTGGTTAAGACTATTAAAACAAACAAAAGAATTGTCTTTTTTTGGATAACTAAATATTTATTGTGTAATGCAATTAATGAGGACACTTTCATGAGTGGCAACAAAAACATAAAAAGATGATGGTCATAATAACATTAATGAAGACCTGTTTACAATATTTGTACAGTTCACATAGGCACTAAGCACCTAGTTTTGAAATAATCTTGTATATGATAGTTTCTTTCTTAGATGGTTGTCATGTCCTTTAACTATGGTAAACTTATATGCTGTAAAAAGTATGCAAAGACCAGGAACTGAAACAATTAAAATCCAAATCCAGCCCTCAAACCATAGTTGGAAACAACTAAGATTACAAATAATCAAGATACAGAGAACATATGGCCAACCGAGTGAGCAGCTTGTTCCCAAAAGGTGGCCACTCAGCAACCCAAACCGAACCAAAAAAGTGTAGTCTCTGCATGAAAACTTCAACATCATATGGACAACAGCAGCTAAAGAAAACAAGAAAAGCGTCCCAAAGCATTGTGTATAAAGTGTATTTGTACTTCAGTTAATTTCACTGTCATTTGATTTCAGTTTTCGTGACAATGGCTATGTGTCTCCCAGATCTGGTACTCCAGCATCTAAAACCCCTACGACAGCAGCATTGGTAGGTAGTTAATAACCACTTTTGCAAACTCTGTGAGCTGCATTCAGATTCGATGATTGTACTCAGACATCTGTGCATCTGCAAAAGGTTGATCTGAGTCCTATTTGCACAACTGTTATGTAATTTTTCATGTGAAGTTAAACAATTTCTTTTTGTATGCCTCATATCCATGTCTAACATGTGTAGACAAACATTTATTTTGCTTCGGCACTTCTAGTATAAATGTTGCTTTAGTTAAAATTGTCAGAAAATTCTATGTGTATTAGCTTCACCGTCTTCTTTCTAATTCTTCATAACTAACCTCTGTGAGAGTGCTTTTGGATAACATGAAAGCTGGGCTTCAGATATTTGACTATAATAGAGAACAGCAGCTTCTCCTTAAATTTCTTGCTTAAAACTGTCATTTCATATTAGGAGGCTTTTCTGGTGTTAAACTGAAGGAATAAAATAACCTTTTACTTTTTTTTTTTCTTTTTTTTGTGTGGATTTTTTTTTTTTTTTTTTTTTTTTTCATGGAGGGGTGGGATTTAAAAGTCAATAAAGATCTTAATCAAAACCCTTAATATGATTATTAGATACTTTTTTTGCTTTTCATACCCCTAGTGTAATGCTTAGATAAATCTAGATCTCTCTATGAATATTATAATTATCTCATAATCATTGCTTGATATTTAAGCGGAATCCTGCAGATGATTTGTTCTTGTTCACGCATGCGCAGGAATTTGCACGAGCTAATGAGGTATACTTTCATTGGTAGCTGGACATCACCTTACTATATATAACTCCACTTGGCACCATTTTATTGTAGTGACTTTGTAGTGGCTAGATTTCAGTCATGTTAAATTCATTTTATAGAAATGGCTGCAAAGATTTGCTTGCTTTTCTTTTAACACTTAAAGCATCAAAAATGAGTTGAATTTGCAAACAGCAAAGATCCAGGGGCAGACTGTTCCTTCAAAGCAAATTTTATAGTTGCAGGGAATCTCCAACACAGGAATTTACCCTTAGCAACAGCATAGCAACCACTTAAGTCGTTTTATAAATACGACCCCTGATGATGTGGCTCAATATGATCTGCATCAATGACTCTACACCTCTTGTTTGAATTCTCAATATGAAATTTTTTTTTGAAATTTTGCAAATATAAATTTTGTTGTCTGTCTGTTTGGTGGTTTAAGGGATAAGTAGAATGCAATATAATCAAACTTTGGATGAGACAGTTGTATGCTTGTGATTGGTACTCGATATGGAAATTGCAAAAAAGAAGCTGAAGTGTAGGTCATTTTCAGATGACCAGTTAAGACAATAGGCAAAGCTATCTTCATTCCAATAAGACGTTAAGTTAAGTTACAAATACTTCATTGGGTCTATTTAATACTTACTCAGATGGTGTGTAAGCTTTGCAGCTGGATATGGGAAGAATGTTCCCGGGGAGACAAGTGTTATTATCAGTACAATAGTTGTAACAGGGTGGCCACAAGCTCTGGAAAACAGGGAAAACAGGGAAAATGATGAAAAAAAATCCCTGCAGGGAAAAATCAGGGAATTTGAAAATTTGATGAAAATCAGGGAAAAATCAGGGAATTTCAAAAATTCTATTTTGATGACATGAAACTTTTCTAGCAGGTATCATGGTTACTAGTGGTTTCTTTCTGCAATAAAATAATTGTAAGTCTCCTTCTGACAACTGTATGATATACATGTACAATTTAATTAGTTTAAGGGGTATAGTGCGAAGTATTGAATAAGCATTTTCCTTCCATAGGTTTCGAACTTTGTAATGAGCATTTATCTAAAAGCAATGATTTGTAAAAATCTTAATACAATAAAAGAGATTTTTCTGTAGTGGAGAATTGAAAGACAGTCTAAATTGAAATATGAATGTCCAGTTTGTGTGGATACTGTCGTGTGTGTTACATAATTCAGTATTGCAAGCCTGCTCTGAATTAGCATTGTATGCTTACCTACTTATTTTCTTGAAATTATAAAGCTATTTTGAGCTAACAAAAAGTAGTTTTAGGAAAAAACACTGAAAGTATACTATGAGCAGCAAGTTTTCAGCTACGTTTATATGCATGTGTTAATTTACTTTATGGTTCAAAGAAAGTATAAAATAATGTGTATGGTAGACTGTCAAATAGCCAAATGTTGACATCAAATGATCCTTGATGCTAAGTTACTGACACTGTAATTTGATGAAAAATTAAATATAATTCTATAAAGTATTAAGTATAGTTTGTGCTTCTAAGTAATCTATACACCAGAAATGTGTAAGTTATAGAACATTTTACACCACTGGTTTAATGTAGTGTAAGGAGACATTTTATACTGTCTAAAGTTCTAGGGTCATCTTGTTAATAGTTTAATAGGTTTTAAATGGTCTTTTATTGTCTTCAGGACTCAGCTTAGGGCTACAGAAAGGGAGAAGCTTGCTGAATATCTTCGAGAAATGTGGACCAAACTTTTTGTCTTCCCTTCTTTTCCATACATATTAGCTTGTAAATTCTCTGAACTGAAACCCAGAAGGAGGAGCATTTCTTTTTGGCTCAATTACACTCAGGCTGAGCCTTGGTCTGTGTTTGCACCACACTGCTGTTAGCTTGGAAATGGCAAAAATGTTTAGACAGTCTACCATGTACCAAAAAAAAATTAAATAAATAAATGTATAAAATAAGGCAAAATAGATGATTAAAAAACGTTAAAACAGTAATGTTTATAACATTCATTTGGAGGTGTAGGTATGGCTATGAGGGAAGGTGGGAGGGCACATAAATATTTGACCAATTGATTTTCATTACCATGTAAGTAAATTGAAAATTATTAACTTTATGAAGGCATTATATATCATAGTTTGAGGGTTTTTTTTTATAAAAAATGGAGATACTTTCTGTCATAATGACTTCAAAATGAAGGCTTTTGTGACAGTATCAGGAAATTTTATCAGGGAAAATCAAGCCAGATCAGGGAAAAATCAGGGAAAAATCAGGGAATTTGATTTCCAAAATTTTGTGGCCACCCTGTGTAAGCACCTCTAGAAATACTGGTTATATGGTCAACTATACAGCCTTTTAACATTTTGAATGGTTTCAGTTCATTTTTCAGAGCACATACACTGATAAATTTCTGCAGCCGAGTTCTGAGCTATACATAATGTTTCTGAGAGCTGTATAATTGCAAACTTGACAGCCAAATAATAGAGGTTTCTTTACTATGATAAACTTTAATAAGGTTATCTGGGAGGTTTGAAACTGTTTCCAGCTTTAACTCAAAATTGTATGTTGTTTGATGACGCAAAAAGATCTATGTATAAGTGCTAGTCTTATGATTACATTTCAAATTATATATTTCCACCAGATAAAATTATTGCATGGTGTCGGATACATATAAATATATTTTTAACATTACACATACATTGTATTTTCCTTTATATATACACCTTTACACCTACATGTATTTGGGCCACTTTGATGAATGAGTACATCATGTTATATTCATTTTTGGTAATGGATATTTGAATATATAGCTAGAATTGTCATATATAAGTGCATCTATCTATTTTGAAATTATTTTAACAAGAGATAAAATTACAGTGTCTATTAAAATATCATAGGTTTATTATGTTGGTGTAGGACTTATATATTTTCAATAAACTTTGACATCAACCAAAAGATGGATCCACATGCAGCAAGGAGCACTCCAAGGAAACGAATATAGCAGGCTCAATCAGTGGTTATATAACTGATGATAATTCAAATAAGCCAATTCAGAAAGAAAAGAAATGTTAAAAAAGATGCTAGTGTCACTGAAGTACTGTAGCAAGAGGCATGTTGTTCTTTTTAGTTACCAAACAGACAAAGTAAATGTGATACAGATTTAGCAAAAAGTTACTTATTTTGATGCAGAACATTTAAAAACACTTACTTAAGTTTTAAATTCTTTATGTCATTGAGCCTGAGCACTGTTAAAGCTGATGCCCGGGGATGTATACAGCCTTGCAGTCGACATTGCTGCTACACGAATAGTCTCCATTAAACCAAGATTCTGATTTTTGTTTTATGTTTGACCAAGTCTGAGTGTGAATAAATGGTTGTTGTCAAAATGTTTTCTTTTGTAGACATATATTATGTGTTCTCCAAGAGTGGGTTATAAACCCAGACATGAAAGACAGAATGGGTTTGCCAGTGACAATAATTTATATAAACAATATAGTGTATGTATTGCACATAAGTTTGACGATCACTTTGCTGTACTGGGGAAGAGACCAGAGCACTAGATAAAAGAGCAGCTAATACAAGGGACATTACACCTACACATGATGCTCTTTCCGATCTTTTATCAGTGCAGCAAATGGTGCACTTCTGATACAGGAGTTGGAGGGTTTGCTGTCATGATTTTGAAATATCTGCAACATAATGTTTCAGTGTATTTTATCTCTGCATTTATATTCATGAGGCACTTCTCAGAAAAGAACTTGAAAGTTTGCTTTTTACTCTTGAACTGTCTCACAACTCATTTCATTTTCATTCTCTAAGCAATTCTTGGATATGGGCTTAGACATTTTCATTACTCAGAAATACTGCACACGTGTTGCCATTTTAGTTTACATCTGTCTTTCTGTGTTTTCATACTCTCTACGCTCGATTTTTCCTGTATTTTAATACTGACTGAGAGTGCATTTGGTGAATTATTGTGTGAAATCATCATCCACAGTCTGTCTTTCATCCGCCATTCTCATTTTCTTTAACAGCTCTGATACCTGAAGCCAAGGTCCATGAAACGTCAGTCAAAAGATTCTTGTAATGTCCTGTTCTAAAGATGGTCAGATGAGGGCAAAACCTTTAAAAAAATTTTTCTCAGAAACTGGTTGTCCAATTTCAAAGTAATTTGATAGGAATGTCTCTTTGGTATATGTCTGTTGTGAGAACTTCGAAAGAGACAGGATTCATCCTTGGGTTTCTGTCAAGATTGTTCAATCTGAGTGGCTTAATTTAAAAAAAGAATAAATGGCAGCCAGGGTAACAGGCTCAGGAACAGCTACAGCAGTAAGGACAGCGTCATTGTCACATTTTATGAATTTATGTGTCAAGCCATCTGTCCTGCTCATGGGCAGGTATATTTGAGCCCCAGCAAGACAGAACTATCAAAGTAAGAGTCTTTGCTGTGGTGCCTAAAGGGTAGCTAAGAATCTAAGCTAGCACTACGCAGTTAATGAAGACTCTGACCAGACTGGGTGGATGTCCAGGCTGATCTGAGTCTTTGCTGGGAGCACAAGCCACTTTGTTGGTTTTGTCATACCGCAGCTCATTTGCAAAATCAGGGCATCAACATTTTTCAGGAAATGTAAAAGGAATGATAGCATATGAGGATTCCTGTACATGAGAAAGTTTTAGACAGATTTTAGTAGCTAAAGCTCAGATTGTAGCAAAGGATGAACACCATTCGTCATGCGCGATGCATGCAGTATTTAGCATACAAAAACGTGAACTGCATGATGCATGGTTTACATTTTAGAATGATCAGTAATACTATATTAACATGAAATGAGGTTAGAATGTTAATTGAAAGCTTATTAACAAAGATTAGTTTTTCTACAGGAATTACAAGAAGTCCAGAAGACAGACTTCTCAGAATTTAGTTCCATCTAACTTTCTGCTGTACATGTATTAAAATATCTGCCTAACGTTCTTCTGTATTAAAGTTTTTGTTTTAATACCTCATTTCTTAGCTTGTGATAAATCAGTTTTAGCCAGTCCACGTGGAATTGTGCTTATGGTAAAGAAGTACACTTTTGTCTCATTCGTGAATGAGGGTCCACTCTTGAAAGAAAGGATTTGCTCCCATAAGAGCACTTCCTTTCCTCTAAGAATGGACCCTATATTGGAATGATTTTGTCACCCAGCAAAGCAAATAGGAAGTCATAAAATTGTCTTTCTATGAAAAATGGTGGAAAAACTTGGAGGTGAACCCATGGACTTTAGGACAAATGCAAATAGAGATGACTCAGATAAGCTTCTTCTCAGGTGCATTCTTGCAGGTTCTGTTTGCAACAAGTCTGAGATAACAGCATGGAATCCAGTGAAAATTAAATCTGACCAATGCTTGACCGATCAGTGTCTAGGCTGTTGGCTGTCATGGCTATTTGTTTTTGCCATAACATACCCTTTCTGTTAGAGCAGCACATTTATATTTACTTCTAAAGTCTCTTACCTTCTGATTCTAGAAAGGGCAGTTAGTTTGGTTTTCATATAAACTAAACAGTAGCATTACTTGTCATATACATTTACAGTAGCATTATGGGTATTCTTTACCATTAATTGTTGTATTTAATATTTATTTCTAAAAAATTGTATTTATAACAGAAAATTGAGGATTGAAATCAGTAGTACAAGGTGAATGAAATATAATTTTGAACTTTATATCATGAAATTCTGCATGGTGAAATGTGTTTCATTTTGGTCTCAGGCGCTTTAATTGATTTTACTCAGATTTGCTTCCTCAGAAAGACTAGTGAATAGATTCACTAGTCATTCTGAGGAAGCAAATCTGAGTAAAATAAATTAAACAAAAGCTGTGTGGAGAACATGCAAGAATTTCATTAAGTAAGGTTTATATAAGGATTGCTGATAAATCTACTAAATGAATAAATAGAAAGTAAAACAGTCCTTACTTAATCGTGCCTGTCACGTCCAGCCTGTCCTAATCTCTTTTCTGGTTGGCTGTACTATAAGAACAAACTACTCATGTTTCGATCCTACTTTTCATGTGCACAGGTAGATTGAGTATGAGTAGTTTGCATAAACATTGACAGATTCTCTCATAACAAGATCCCTATCATAACGTAAAAGAATTGCAACAAATGATAGTACTGTAGTTTTCACGTTCATTGCACACAGAAAGTCTAAAAAAGATTGAGAAAAAAACAGAAGAACATAAACAGAATTAAATATGCACACCGTGAAGTCAGAAAAAAGAACTATAGAAATAAAATTTATATATTGGCAATCCTTGTAATAATTACCTATTGAAGTCAACTTGTGTTAAGAGAGTATGTACTTACCAGTTTTTGAGACAATAGTCTCTTGGGGGGTGGGGGGGGGGTGGAGGCAGAAAGTGAATGTTTAGATATATATGCATTCCCAACAACTGTTGAGCACCTGGAATCTGTGATTAATTTTTATATTCAATTAAAATCTTAAGAAGTACCTTCAAGAGCAGAAAATACATTCAGAAGAAGACCCATGGGTCAGACTATTTTGCCTAAAATCATTATGTTTGGGTCGGAATATCGATAAACTGTAAATATGGAAGTGTAGCTTTAACACAAGTTGATAGTAGAGGGTATTTTATATAACGACATGTTTTTTTCTGGGTGTTTGTTAACATTGTAGTAATGTGCTGATCTTACAGGCTAACCTACGTGCATGTAATGAGGAACTACGCTCCCATGTTGATGACTTGAAACAAGATATGGAGGTACAGCGTATAGCAATTAGTCGTGCCGAACATGAAAAGGTACTAACATTTAACACAGCTTTTAGCAATAGTTTCACATAGTTCTTTCACTATTTATTTCGGTCTTTAGAAATTTCTTCTGTTACTAATTTTAGTTTATGGACAATCACTAGCTGGTAAAATCTGCTTACTGTCTTGAGTAACAATATTCAAAAAGTATAGTCCATGTTGATCAGCCAGAGTTTGAGAAAATGATTTTTTTTCTTATTTCTTTGCAAAAACATATTTTTATTGGCACTATGCCAGATTTGACAGCGTAAGAGTAGCTCAATTTACAGGGTATTCATTCAGGTACACATGCATGTATGTTTATTTTAAATCAAATAATTTTCATGTATCATCGTTAGAAAGCAGAATCAAAGGCATATGGTATGTCTGTGCTCTCACAGACAAACTTGCCTCTTTTCTTGTATTCAGAGTTCTCTTAGCTATTATTTCTTCACTTTTGCAGTGTAAAGTGTTAGTGTACACATAAACACTTATTACCCATTAATAAAACTACTGGTCATGCCACTTAATTAATTTGCCACTGCTTTTATATTCTATCATGTTTTTTATCATATCAGAGCATAAAATTACCATTGGACATATAGTTTTCATCAGGTACATTCATCCGACGTCTGTTCCATCTGTTCACATACCAGTTTTGCATCAGTTAAAGTGGGAGACCATTCCAGGATTATACGCAAACCCGCACTCCAATTAAATAGCAGGCATGCTGGGCGTTTTACATGAAATGTGTCAGGACATTCTGAGCATAACATGAACAGAAAAGCACTTTCAGATCAGCCGTATAAGGGTCTACAGTACTTTGTTGCATGCACACAACATTTGTGGCATTGGAATCCAAACTAAACAACTGCGAATGACATCATAATATATTGGAGTCTCGTTTGGTTAAGGTTAAAATTATCGTGGTATCACATATGGGGTTTACCTCAGTAATCTATGAATGATTGTGTCATAAGTCAAACTCAGGGATGTATTATACCGAATCTAATAGTTTCAATATCTGAAAAAAAGAAACAGATTAGAGTTTCACTAAATTTTCGCAACAACAAAGCGAGTGAATCATTATGAAGCTAAACAATGATGACACTGCTGTATTTCATGGAAATAATAATGACAGCATGATATATCATCAGTAAGGCACCTGCATTGTAAGTTGATGGCAACATCCTCCTGAGCGCAGATTTCATGTGAATTCTTCGTAACAGTGTTTTCTTACTTACAAAGGTTAGATTTCAGTATCAACGTAAAATGCTGTTTCTCATTATGTCTTAAAATATTTACAGAGGCTGAAATCGATGCAGGTATGATATATAGCTAACCCTGCTTGTAATAACCTACATTTATCATGCCAGTCATATCAGTCACATCGTATATAGTGTCAGTTATATTCCTATAAGATGCATTATTATTTCTTTGAGCAATAATCAATTGTAAGATTTGAAATGTATAGAAACTATTGAAGAAGCCCTAGCAAATTTAGTGTGACAGATGTGTATTTTTTGTATTTAACTCTTCAGTGTCATTGAAGAGAAAACGGAAATAAATGTAAAATAGTTTAGAATGAAGTACATTGTACGTTATCGTAGTTTAAACAATAATATCTGAAATATAGATTCAGACAGGTAACCTTGTACAGATATATGGTTAGGCTGATAATTTGGGTATCATTTCCAGAAATAATTCAAAGAGTCTGTTTTTTTCCTACCGTACACATTTTGGTGAAAGTACTCAAACTTTACCAGTGTTTCAACTTAGAGATTGTTGCTGATCCAGCTATCAATTTCTGCAGTTTCAATTTATTTTGTTTCCAGCTCAATATCCCATCGTTAATAAGATATTTTAAAATATTCTATCAGCATTTAATTCGCAATTTATATTCCTAGGTCATTTTGTTTTGTTTTTTATAAGGGAGAAGGTTTCTAGCACTGTAAGCTCCCATTAGTGAATAGGCTTGCTAAGGTATCAAACGTCATCGCATTATTACAGGTCATGTTTGCATATGCATTTTCATTGTGCTAATTTCAAATTTGTCACGTAATACATGTACACCTATCTGAGGATCTAGATTCTCTTCACATTCATTTTCATGTAAGTCATGTTGCGAGATTTGTGTTCATGGCTATGTGCAAGGTCGTATAGCTGTGATAATTAGACGTTGAGCCGCGACACGACAAAACCAACAAAGTGGTTGTTCGACCAGCACAGACTCAGATCAGCCTGGGAATCTGCCCAGTCTGCCTAGGCTGATCTGAGTCTGCGCTGGGCGCACAACCATTTTGTTGGTTATCTCGTGTCGCGGCTCACGTTGTAAATTTAATAAAGGAAACGCTCCTGCACTGTCTGGCTGTACCATTTTCTCGAAGTCAAACTTCTTTCGACATGACTCAGAGAATCTGCATCAACTCGAATACATTCTGGAGGAAATTGCGGCTGATATAATATTAGAATCTTTGTGTCTAATTTGTGATAACAGTAAGTGTACATGTGCATGTAACTCAAAGCGTGAGTACAGTAATTAAAATAACCATGTTGTTTGTCTGCATGATTCTTTTTCACTATCATAAATATAGTTCTGGATTTCCTGATGAAAACAAATATTTTCTGAAATGAAATTTCCCTTACATTTTTGTGTCTTGTTCCGTTTTACTTTACTGCATACCTATCTGAAATATGCTGTTTTCAAAAGAAAATAGATGGTAGTGAAATAATGTATGTTCTTTAGAAATGTCAGTTTCCACTCATAAATTCTTCGCGAGGGAAGTATTTTAACGTCACTGCATGTATGCTTCAAATTTTTGACCTAAAGCCAGAAGTTTTGTTACTTCTTTTAAAGACTAAAATGGGGATTTACGACGAAGCTTGATGCTTTAATGGAAACAACTATTAGATGAACTGACTATAACTTAATGGAGGTGTTATTGTTTTACCGTTGCCAGAATTACCGGAATACACTTAATTACAGGAATATACCAAAATGCACCAGAATATACCGGAATCCATCGGAAAATAGCGAAATACACATTAAGATTACCAGAATACACTTTGATATTATCAGAATCGACGTAAATCTAGCCGAAATACGTTATTTAGTACTTACCGCATGTAAATAATTCCAAAAGAATGATACATAATCCCAAATCAGCATACAATCTGCACAGTGATTCCTATGGTTCTCACAACCGATTCTGAAACAGCCACTGCTGTGACGGAAAATTTTATTATCTATTCTTGCAAAAGTTAAGTTTATTATACTTATTATACTTGTTATATATTTTAGTGTATTTCGGTATATTCCGTTAAAGTCCGGTAATACGGTGTATTCCGTAAATTCTAGTGATCCTTTGTTTTAAAGAAAGTAAAAAGATAAACAGGCAGCGTATCTGATGGAAGCATAAAGACATTTAGCATATCTGCTCAGAATGCAGTTAAGAAAATATATAGATACCAAAGAAATCATAGGCCAATCAAGTCATCACAAGAAATATGAAACGCGCTAAAACAAAACAAACCAGCACATTGTCCGTGAAGATGCACATACAAAGAGGAACTGTCGTACAAAGAGGAACTGAAACTGACCTCTGTACATTTTAGTGAGTCATCACAATAAATCATATACATCATAAAACCATGATTAGACCAGACTGAGGAACTCATTGACCATTTTGAGCAGAAAGAAGTACCGCTTGTAACAACCGTCTTGGAAACAGATTTAGGTTGGAGCTTTCAATTAATCTGAGGTCTGACTCATAGTCGTGAAGTGTAATTGGAAAAAGAAGCCATCTGTTATCAAGTAACCACACATGTCATCTGACGTTAAATGTCCATGTAATAACCAGATCCGAATATGTATGTCCCCCCGCCAAAGGTGAGGGGGGCATATTGTTTTCAGTGCGGTTCCCGGTGCGTCGGCGTCCCACTCTTGTATGCGCGATATCTCTTGAACCAATTGATGGAATTTCACCAAACTTGCAGAGGTACATCATTGGGACAAGCTAAAGAGCTGATTAGATTTTGGTGACCTTGACCTTGACCTTATTTTCAAGGTCACTCAAGGACTGAGATGACAATTTCTTGTAACCACTATATCTCCTGAACCAATGGATGGAATTTCACCAAACTTGCATAGGTACATCATTGGGACAAGCTTAAGAGCTGATTAGATTTTGGTGACCTTGACCTTATTTTTAAGGTCACTGGAGGACTTAGATGACAGTTTCTTGTACCCATGATATCTCTTGAACCAATGAATAGAATTTCACAAAACTTGCATGGATACATCATTGGGACAGGTTTAAGAGCCTATTAGATTTTGGTGACCTTGACCTCATTTGCAAGGTCACTGGAGGGCTTAGATGACAATATCTTGTACCCACTATATCTCTTGAACCAATGGATGGAATTCCACCATCTTAATTGTTGACCGTGATGACTCTCTGATGAGTTAGGGGACCTCCATACGAACCGAACTACCAACTAATTGTGTGCACCGCAGCGGACGGTGCGGGTGAAGGTTTGGGGCTAGTAAAACCGGTTTAAACCCCCCAGTAGTTATTACTGACCGTCCCAAGGCGGTACTTTTGTTGCGGTTGCATTTGTTTTATGTTCGGTGCTGTTTAATTTATTGTGTTCTCAGTTTAATCCTTCTATCATAAAAATAGAAAAATAGGTAAAAATAACTGTTAAATGTTTTTCATATAATTTGCTTAGTCCGTTGTAACCCGTCTGTTGGTCTAAATTATTTAGTTCAATAAAGATAGCTGAGTTGCCATCTATTGCTGACTCGGCTTATCACTTGTAATTTATTGTTTGTTGGGATGTCTTTGTCAATCTTTCCCTTTGATGTTGGGGATAGGGTTTGGGATCTGATTCAGCCAGTTCCTGAAGTGTAGTTACTCTTTAAATTTGCATGGATACATCATTGGGACAAGTTTAAGAGCTGATTTAATTTTGGTGACTTGACCTCATTTTCAAGGTCACTGAAGGACTTAGGTGACAATTTCTTGTACTCACTATATCTCCTGAACCAGTGGATGGAATTCCATCAAACTTGTATGGATACATCATTGGGTCAACTTTAAGAGCTGATTAGATTTTGGTGACCTTGACCTCATTTGCAAGGACATAGTCATCTATGTAGGATATCTTTAGAACCAGTGGGTGGATTTTCTCCAAAATTGCCTAGTATTTTAATTGTACAGGTTTTTTATTCATAAGGGGGGGATGGGCTGATGGGGGACATCAATTTTTCTCTGAAAAACATTTCTAGTTCCTTATTGCCTAAGTGCCTCGATGGACGCAAATGTCGCTTATGTACGTCTTTTTATATCGAATTATACTTGTTTACATTGTTTTAAAGAATCACTTCTACTCACAATCTTTCCGAATAAATGAGCTTAGTTGCAATAAACTCTGTCTGTTATAGACCCTGCATGAGAGGAGCGGCTGTAGCGTAGTGGATAACACTCCGGACTACCAATCCAGGGGTCGCAAGATCGATTCCCCCGCTTCTCCGGTCTTTGGGATGAGACTTTATAAACCGAGATCCCTTCTCCATATGACTTCGTTGTTGGTGGGACGTTAAACCCGAGTTCACTCACTCACTCTGCAGAAGCCAACATTGTATTTGAACATCAGTTGAAAATACCAACGAAAAAAATTAAGAGGTTTCATTTCAGAAAAACGGCCAGCTTATTTGCTTAAAAACATAGGAAGACATTTAGCTTACTTGACTAAAATACATGGACAATCTAACAACTTAGCTGGTCAGACTACAAAGTCATCTAACATAATTTGTCAAAGCGCTTTGAAAGATAAGGATTACTTGTTAAAAACACCTAGACACGCTGGCTATATTGTCAGAAAGCACTAGAAGATATAGTTTGACGGGTCAAATCATCTTGAAGGACATATACCTTTTCCATTGAAAATTAATTAAATTACAGACATCTTACAGCCGTAACTCATTGTGTTAAAACATGCTACCAGACACACGTGCTTGTAGTAGCCCTTCCGAGCAAAAAGTATAAACTAAAACTAATACCTAAAACACAATCAACCTATCTAGTCATGCTAGTCGGATACATTAGGCATTTAATGTATATATTTAAAACAATGCACTACATTCGGCTTCTGTAGCCTACATATTACAGATATAATAAACTTCGAAAAGCATTTTCAAAATTCATTCGCCGACACTATGAATTGGTTTCTAAATTAAATGTCGGATTAAAAAGTCTTTTGCAGTAGGGCCTATCGGAACAAGAATTTTATGGTGACTTGGTCTATAAATTCAAAAAAAAAATGTAGGAATGTCCGATTTTTCTGATCAGTTCAGGAAAATTATCGTTCGTTACAAACGTACTGGATATAATATAAATATAATGCTACAGTCTGCATGTTAAGTTGTTAACCCAATTAGGGTTTAAAAATTTGCTTCCCTCTTTATTTGCGCGCCGGTTGTTCAGGCATCAGACTCAATGATGGGCCCGACATAAAGCTACTTAATTTAGTTGGTTGGGGCCAGAGCTAAGTTTACCTTGTCTGTTGTATGGTTATTCGGGGTTCAACTTATAGTTTTCTTTTGCTCCGGTATTTCAGTGGTGTTGTCTGACTTCCCAGGGGTCTCCTGGTGTCGCAATACGTTCTTTCCGCTGAGTCCTCACCACTGATTCATCATAGGCCTTATCCGTGATTTGTTTATTTCTGGTGATGATGCATTGATGGGTTAGGAAACCTTCATTCGGACCAAACAGCTAACTTAATGTTTCAAACCACTGCAGAAGCAGAGGGCGAGGTTTGGGCCCAGTAAAGCATGTTTAAGCTCCCCCCCCCAGTAATCTTTTTGCTGACCGTTTCAAGGCGGTACTTCTGTTGCGGTTCCTTGATGTTATATTGTGCTGTGTCCGCTTGTCTATGGTCTCTTGCGGTTTGGTCACCCGTATTGCTGCCCAATCTGCCTTCTGTTTTGTTTTGTTTTGTTATACTGAAATAAAAAATGAGTAAAAATAGATGTTGATGCTGTTAATGGGATAGCTGAATGACCATCTGTTTGGGAAAGAGCTGCTCATTGGATTTACCGCGCGTGTCTTTCGTAAACTTGTGTCACTTTCTGTGTGTATGTGCTTCTTTCTCGATCGGTTTTGAGAGCGGAATGTGGGATTTGATTGTATTAATTCCTGATCATTGCCCATCTTTTTACTTTCCAGTACCTGGTAGAACAACCATTAAAAAGACAGGTAACCAAAACTAGGATATTCAGATATTTTATTCTTTTTATATATCAGAAATTTATTTGTGCGATGCCGACTACATGGCTTTGGCTATTTGATAATTTAACTATTGACATTTTAGCAGAACTAGCTATTAGAAGACATCGTTTGAAAAATTAAAGTAAATAAACCATTCTGGATTCATGGAATGCCCTGTTGCATGTACCGAATATGTCCAACAGTGATTTTAAACGAGGATTAGGTGGTTATTCACAGGTGTTTATTCAAAGGATTGAAATTTTAAACATTACCCTTTTTTTTCCAGGATGAGGCTTTGACGAATCTGAAGAGACAACTTGAACGTGAAAAGCAGCAGGAGATGGAAAGATTGAAAGAGAAGCTTGTCCGGGTGAGATATTGCTAATAAAAGTAAACGTCGAGAGTTTACATATAATATGGGAAAATGGGAAAATAAATAATCTTCGACTCATTCAGGCCATAGTGACTTTTATCGTGCATATTACACACATGCCTCATATTATCGTTGTTAACTTCCAAACGTTTGCTATAACAATAACTTCCTGGTCGCAAAAGTGCATGCTTTCCCTTTAAAGATTATCAACTACATGTCATAATGTTAGATTTGCATCAGTAAATAACCTTCATTATGAAAAGGCCTATTTTAAACAAAAATAATTTGAGTAACAGGCCCTGGCTCAGAAATGCATTTTGGTGTCTTAATTAATGGTCATGTTCATACACAAATGCGTAATTGTTTTCTTTTGCAATTCAGCAAACAATGGCTAGATATGTGTTACATTGTGGGCTTGCTCAGATAACTATGCTTAATTGATTTCAGGGTCTTTCTACCAATGAATACAGAAGTCTCATGTATACACCAGATAATGATTTAGCGCAGGGGTAAGTTAACCTTGGTTGATTTTTCACACTGCTTTCTAATGCATACTTACTAGTGTTATAGAAAAGGAGCCAGCAAAACGATGTTTGTCAAAGTGAGTGAGATCACTTCAGATGAAGATCACACTGCCAATCCGTGCAATTTTGATCAGACCCTGTTCTTTCACACTATATGTTCATCAGGGTTTGCAGATTAAACATCCAAACAGGGCAGATTTTGATCAGATTGCATGGGTGTGCAGTCTGATTTTTGCTTTCGTTATCCCTTTTCTTGTGTTTTAGTGAAATAATGAAAACAAGAACAGTACGTTCTATAGACATTTATGTGACCTAAAATGACGTAATTTTTCACAAATGAAGGTGTCACAAACACAGTTTGGAAGTTCTTTGTCTCCAGGCTTTTGATTTGATGCATTAGTATTGTTTTAGTAATTCTATGCTACGTTTAAGTTATTTCTGTTTGGTGTAGATAACATTTAAATGTCTGGAAATTGTTTGAGAAAATGATGAAGTACTTTTTGTTTCCAGAAGAAGTTCTATTGATGCTAAATATCCAATGATGAACAGACAGATGCGACAGATTGCGGACAAACAACAACAACAGATAGACAGATTAGAGGGTGAACTCAAGAAACTTGCCATGGTATAGCTTTAGAGTTTCATATATTTCCATTAACCTTTTAGGCTTGGTCTTACTGGAAATCGAGACTGTGTGTGACTTATTTTAGCTGTGCGCAACTAGTTCAGAATGTTCCTTATTTTTTTAGTGTTCGAAGAATTAAAACGTCTCAAAGAATTATGTCTTTTAATAAAAAAGAATTTGAAACTAAATTTCAAAAGAATTTCATAGATTTAAAACTGTCACTAATATGAACATTACACAAAAATATGATATTCTAATTAATTTCATGTTGAACATATTTTTTCACGTTTTCCCTATTGCTTTTTCAGCATCAAAATCCAAGCCTGAACAAAGCTGGTCAAACAGAAGAAGATATAAACTACTCAAAATCTCTTCAACACCTACAGAGTAAGGTGAAACAACTTCAGGAAGAGAATAATCACTTGCGACGTTCCAAACTACAAGTGTCATCATCAACACCTGATCTTTCCAGGCCTGACTTGTACAGCAGCCCACATCATAGAAAGGTAGATTGTTTTTTTGGCAAACTTGGTATGCCTGCCTTATCAAATTCCTGAAAGTGTAATTATGAGTAGTATGAGATTTAAAAAAAGTTTCGCATCACCTGAACGATTTACAGTCAGAGCTATGAGTTAATCCGACGGCTACACCAGCATGTGCACCGGCGTCAGAACATGAATTTGCATCAGCGCCCCACTTTCATGGAAGGTTTGGCGTGAACTATTAATACTGTCTGGACAAGTTCTTTTTTGTTATGCTTCATATAGTAATAATATTGTCTTATAAATACTGTCAAGAACGTAACCTTAAAAATCAAGAGAACATCTAAAGTTTAAAGTGGTAGAATCAGGTTGATTGTTTGTTCATCCGAGACACTGAAAACTGCACCAACGCTCTGGTAACTGAAATTTAAAGAGTAACTACACTTCAGGAACTGACTGAATCAGATCCCAAATCCTATCCCTAACATCAAAGGGAAAGATTGACAAAGACATCCCAACAAACAATAAATTACAAGTGATAAGCCGAGTCAGCAGCTCTTTCCCAAATAGGTGGCAACTCAGCTATCTTTACCAAACTAAATAATTAGACCAACAGAAGGGTTACAACAAACTAAGCAAATTAAACGAAAAACATTTAACTATTTTTACCTATTTTCAAGCCTGAATGTTCCAGCTGTGACCATCAAAAAGCAAATTTTACAAACGGCAGAATTATAGAGATAAGAGGACACAAGCTTCTCTCTGCGATAACACTGTGTCAGATTGATAGCAGAGTATTTCCGTTTTTAGTATTCTATATGTGAACGTAAACCACATAGCTGAAACCCCCCAGGGGCCGTATTTATAAAACGACTTAAGTGGTTGCTATGCTGTTACTAGGGCTGAATTTCTATGAAGGAGATTCCCTACAACTATGCAATTTGCTCTGGAGGAACAGTCTAACAAGGAGATTCCCTACAACTATGAAATTTGCTCTGGAGGAACAGTCTAACAATACTGTTCCTCCAGAGCAAATTTCATAGTTGTAGGGAATCTCCTTCATGGAAATGTAGCCTTAGCAACAGCATAGCAACCACTTAAGTCGTTTTATAAATATGGCCCCTGATGTTTCACTATGCACAGCTGCGAATATTTGTGTTTGGATCTGATAGGAGACTCTTGCGAATCAGTTTCAGATTTTCAAGCCTGGTATGTTACAAGTTGTCTTTTGTTTCCTTGTAGTTTTCAAGCAGGGCCCCAACCCCTAGCAGAGACCAGGAGCGAATTGCCAGTGCACTAGAACTGAGGATGAAAGACGCAGACTACGAAGCAGATGCACTGAGGGAGCATCACGACAGAAATCGGGGAATTATGTCCCAGAAGATGGGTGAAATGTCAAAGTTACAGAACACACTTACAAATCAAGCCAAGGTAATTCAGTTTTGCCATTTTGCTAAAGAGATTTTTTCTTCTCTTTTATGCAATTGAATTTAGGTAAAACACAGCTGACAAGTTTTCTTAGACTAGGGGAATCAACCTTATTAGCAGTCAAGAGAGGGCGTTGACTCACAAGCCAGAGGTCCCGGGTTTGATACCCGGTCCGGCCGTTTACTTCCGTTTCTCCTTCCGCTGATTCAAGAAGGGCAGTTGTCAGTTACTGGCGAAAGTATGCACACTTACTGGTTAACCGCTTAGGAGGTCTAAGCCTGCCTAGGAATAGTGTGGTTAGGTTAAATGGCCGTCCCGACATGACCATAACTTTACTGTGGACGTAAAACAAAAACAACACACAACTGTTTGTTATAATCTGTTCGCAAATCATTAGAGTGTTTTGGCAGGGATTTTAAAGCCGCTTTAACTATTTCAGATGTTAATTTTACCCTACCATTCGTGTACTGTGTTATTCCAAGAAATCAAAGTTTATCACGAAACCGTCGGCATTGTAAATCACCATGTCAGACCAACTTTAAACAAATAAAACGTACTTAATTTTATTATTAAAGCGTTGGAAATGACCCAACTTTCCTGACCTGCATTCGAGACTAGAACTTTAATTGATCAAATTGCAATGCATCAGAAGAAGGGTCCGGAGCTCCTTTAATTGTATCGGTTTTGTTTAGTGTACTCACTTGCACTATGGGAAATCAGAATCGAATAGCACTATTATTTGAAACCAGCATGCCACTTCTGAAAACTTGTAGTATTGTTAGACAGCTGAATGGACAGTGCATTAAATCATTTTCATCTAATCCGGTCAGATTTGCATACATTTGAAACCAAGAAGTTATCTGTGATGTCAACAATGGGGACATCAACATACGGCTCAAACACCGAATGTAAATCTTATTCCATTTGGTTTTCTAGAAGTATCAAAAAGAATTAGAGTTGGATAATAAAATTGTAAAGTGTAATTTTGAGCACCATCTGTGTTTCTGTTACATGGCTCATTCTTATTTGCAGGAACTTATTCAACTAGAAAAAGCTTACACTCAGCTAAACAAGTATTCCAAGTCTCCAAGGTCATCTCACATGTCTCTACGGTAACAAGATATAGGCTCAAACTCTAAGATGACATTGTTTGATGCCATCTGGTCTTGAAATCAAAGGTCTTTCATGCTAGAAAGACAACAGATGTTTTAACTGTGTACAATCTTAATTGGAAGGGGAGAGGACCATAATTCCGGAGGTGGAACAGCTTCACCGACTGTGGAAATTAAGTTAGCTCTATGGAAATATTTGTCTCGTTTTTTTTCTGTTCTGGACTCCTTATAATATATGGACTTATAACTTTGATGCATAGGCCACCCGTTCCAGACGTTTTTTTTCCTCAGAAAACTTTTCTCGAAAAAATGGACTATGATGTGAATCCATAAAAGAAGGAGCGTTTGATAGTTTGATATAAAAGTAATCAAAATACCATGCAACAGTAGTCACTTGTAAACTGGTTTGGTACCACTTTATGGCAATGGGTATTTCCATGGATCAATAGTATTGTCTATATTTCCTGTCTTGATATTTTAAAACCTATTGGTCTCACTGGATTTATGATTGTGTAAACATGCCGAGCAGACTAAATTTGACTGACTGATACTTAGTACATATAATCTAATTTCTGTGAAAAGAACACTGTATGTTGCCTTTCTTATTCAGTGTAAGCTTTTAGGGGTCAATGAAAACTGACAAATTGTGCGTACCGTCAAAACTTAATCACCATTTGTGTTAATTTGACTTCTCATATCTGCCTATTAGAGAGACCTTAAGTATCAGAAATAACAAGCCAACTTCAGTATCTGAAGTCTCTGTCTGACAATACACAATAATTGTTTTGCATTAATTATAGTGTAGAAATTACATTAAGTTGCTAGCAAAATTTCTCTCTGTGTTTGAAAAGAATATCCTTTTTCATTCTACATGATTTTGAAGATATAATTTCAGATGGCAATATGGATGTAATTTATCTCTTCAGATATATTTAGGATTAAATTACTGAACTTTTTGTAAATTGGCATCCGGAAACATAACAATTTTACATTAACAGTTTGACAAATGGTGCATAATTTTGAGGCAGTGTGTATAGTTACCCCATTGAAGGTTTTATTACCAGCTGATGTGTGAAGACTCAACTAAGTTATTGTATTACCTGTCCATTATGAGATGCCGTGTACGCTGTAAATGCTAGAATTTTTGAAAATCGTTTTTCCGTCCAAATATTTAAACAACACTCTTATAATCAAGAATTTTGTGATATATATAACATTGTTTCTCTCACTTTTGTTTATTTACATGTTTTTTGATGTTTATGTCTGTGATAAATGCATATATTGATAGATATGCATGCGTTTATATTCTTTTTTAAAAAATAATATTTCACTGCCTTATACATCTTAAATGCGTCTCAATACAGTCAGTGTATTGATATATCAGAATTATTTTCATCTATTTTCACAAGTAATTAATTTTCATAGACCTGAATATATTGATTGTCGTGACATCCGAAGTACTCATTTTCCAAAAATGTTTTTTATTTGTCTGTGAATCTGTGATATTGCATATTGTTCTTGTGCAGAGATTTTTAAACGGTGTACGTGAAGACAGAAGGTTATTATATCTGCAGGTGTGATGGTTAATTGATTAACCACAAGCAAGCACATAGAACAGACCTCAGTGAATGTATTAATTGCCAAGACTTTATGCATTCTAGTTGGCAACTGTTTTCTGTTTGTTCTACCATTGTTCTGAGTTAAATTTAAAATAAGTCAATAAGCAGTGTATGTGTAGTAAATTCGGTATTCCTGAATAATAGGTATTCCAAATTGAGATATGGTTTGAACACAAACAACGTCTGAGGTAGCTAAAAGTGAACACTAAAACAACTGCTTATTGTGAATGATGTTTGCTTTTTGATTTTCATTTGGAAGCAAACAAGACAGCCTCAAAATTGTTAAGGGGATTCCAAATTCAAGTGCATAAGATGTCATGACGAGAGGAGTAAACAAAGCATCTCAATGGCCACACATAGTTGAAACAACTGTATTTATACTAAATCAGTGTCATTCGAGTCAACGTTGTTTCAGTTTTGTTTACCCTTTGAGATTGCATGATGGGAAGGCTTATATATGGGTTTGCAGTTATCCACATATTTTACAAGGATACTTAGTCTAACTAATAAAGTTTATGCACAGCTTCTATGCATAATCGACAAAATAAAACATCTGAATTTCAGTAGATTAGTAGTAGTAGTTAGAATGTTCTGAACACTGTGTTAGGACTTGGTAGGGCCCAGCTTACTACAGAACTCATAATATGGGTTTTTGTTCCCACATCGTGTCTTGGGTGGGATCTGGGATTGAATTGTGTCAGTTCCTGAGAATTTTCCTACTTTATAGATCTAAAGTTTCCAAAAAAGTTAGAATGATGTTTCAGAATAAATGTCACTATACCAAATTTAGTGCAGCAGATGAGCGCTTTTGTGTTACATTTCTACATTGTTGCTAAAACGCAAAGGGTTGAAAGAAAAACTGTGATGGGCGGGTTTTGGCAGGCAACGAGCAGCCCTTTCCGAGGCACACTGACGCATATCCCGAGACACAGTAGCTGCAGACTACGTATTATTAACTTGCGAACGCAGGCCACCCCCTCCGAGCCACCTCAGCCAATGTGTCTAGAGAAACGAGTCAATGGCAATAGGAATGGGGTGACAGATGCAGCAAGAGCCTACGAAAAGCCAAAATAATCCGAAAGAATGGAAGCCAGACCTCGGTAGTGACGTCAGTGCTAAAGAACCAGCAGCGATATCGGCCCAGTGGTTTCAGTATAAACCTAACTATACAAAATTTAGTGCGACAGACGAACGTTTCTGTATTTAACTTCGTCAGTGTTTCTAAAACCCAAAGGTTTGAATGAAAACTGGTGATGAGCAAGTCTCAACAGACAACGAGCAGCCCTGTCCGTGCTACTCTTACTGACGCACTCCGCGAGACACAGTAGCTGCAGACATCTGGTAGGACACACCTACATATTATACTCGCTAACGTAGGTGTCCCCACCGAGCCACATCATTCCATTTGTCTCGAGAAACGAGGCAAGTGCACCAGGAAGGCTATGACCAGTACACCAAGAACCTACAAAAAGCGAAATAAATAAAAAAAAAATGGAAGCCAAAGTTCTGTCACTATGTCACTCTGATAAGTCGATCGTAGTTTTGGAAAATTTAGAAATTTTACCTGATATGAGTTTATAAGTTACTTTAAATCGGTATTTAAGTAGTGACCCCAGTTCTAAAGAGCCAGGATAGACACTGAAACACTGACTAACTGGGTTGATGATATCCTCGTAGACAAATTGTCAACCAGCAGCGTATGGACCCAGTGGTTTCAATACAAACGTAACTATTATACCAAATTGTTCAGAGGAATTATACTTTAAGTATTCATCTTTATCGTCATGTTAGAGTTTTGTCTCTTTAAAACCTAGCCATAGTTAGTGTAAGAGATTCACTTTGATATTTATTCCAGCATTACTAAGTGCATTTATTGTGTGATTAAGAGATATTTATTTAGATATTTTGTACAAAAATGTCAAGTTTGACTATTGTGATAATAAAACAATCTCTTTTAAAAACCTCATGTGTTGTTCTTGTACGTCCTTGAGTATTGTTAGAACTATCCATGCTATGATGAGCAAAACACTTATAAACGACTTTATCAAAAGAAACCAATAACAGGGGTCTGATAAACAGTAAGGAATTAAAGTTTAATACCAGCTGAACAGACACTGAAGAAGTAAAGCAGAACTGCAGTCTTATAATAGTGAACAGCAAATCTGCTTTTGGCTTATAAGGTAAATTGGTATGCCGTGTTTACGCAAGTTTTTAAAAAAGGGAAACATCCCTTGTGACTTCCTGTTTGCTTCTCTGGCCGGTGAATCCCTTCCTGAACGTGTTCTAACTCTTCGACAATTTTCTACTAAAGAAGCAAAGTCTTTCCTGTACGAATTGACCCCATTTGAGACGAGAGAAATAAAAATGGCAGAGCATCTTCCACTGAAAGTTAATCCATTCACCCTTAATTTGTTTAACGCATCTGCAGCCTCATTTATTATTAGCTTTAGTTTTAGTCTTTACTTGCTTAATCAAATGCAGTATTCAACCAGTCGCATAGGGATAGTGCACTTTTAGAAATAGATTTTCTTTTGCTCGTATAAGTAGCATTCAAATGCTGGTACGTAGCAGCAAGTCTGACACGGAAGGGTAAAGCTATAAGTGTAAAAAGGTAAAGGTTTGTATCTTGAGCCCAAAATCTTCCCTCTCCTTTTGCTGCCATATTCTTCCCTGATTCAAACAGGTACCCATTTACTGGTTGGTTGACAGAGTTTTGCAGTCGCCGGATGGCCCGACCCGGGTTTAAATCTGCGACGTTCTACACCGTAAATGAGTCGCTCTAGCCATTCAACCATGGCACCTCTGCTATAAACGTACCTCGCCAAATTTATTGTGACATATGAGGATCTCTATCTAACATGTCCAGTATCAGTAAACCCAATAGCTTGAAACAAAAAAGTGATTGGCAGGATTTGGCAAGCATCAGACAAATTCAATGACGTAATTCGTGAGACATATCAGCCGCAGATATAGTCAAGAAACATCTACGTAACTCGCGAGCGCAGGCGTCCCCCTCTGAACCACACTGACCCCCATGGCCTGAGAAAGACTACAGGCAAGGGCATCAGGAAGGGACTGTCTGATGCAACGAGAAGCTGAAATAAGCCAAAAAACGTGCTCTTTCCCATAGGTCAGAGATATTGCGCCAGTATGTCTGTAGTGTACGCTTGTGCGTATTTACTTGCTTTCTCTTAATCAACGACCACTTGTACTGTTAGGCCGTCCCCTTTTAACATTTTCAGCGCCAATAAAAGCAGACGACAAATTTTTTGTCTGCAAAATGTAAAAAAAATGTTTCGTCCAAGCTTTATTGAGAACTCGAAACTCGACTTTCTTCTGAATCCCTTTCAAGCTACTGTATAGCGTTATTTTTCATGTGAAATTGTATCGTTCATATATGCTCAGTATGTTGAATGAAATATTGTTTACACTGACTCGAAAACTAGAAGGCAAACAGCAAAGATCCTAATGATGAGCCGCCAAATCTAGATTTCAGTTGCTTGCAAATTCAGCTATTTTCATTTGTGACAATTCAACTATAAAGTAGCATTATAATTTAGTTTAAAATACGCTTAACCACATGGTATTTTGACATCCTATTTTTCACTACATCGGCGATGCAGCTGTGTTTGGTGTTAAGAATCTGCATTTTGTTGACATCCACAACTACATTAATGCCATACTTTGTTATTCGCAATCCATTGGGGTTACTTTCTGTAGAAATGCCACCCGTCGACCCCCCCGCCCTCCCCAACCGCACCCCCCCCCCCCAAAAAAAAAATTAAGAAAGAAAAGAAGAAAAGATTTAACATAGCCGTTTTGAGTAGAAACAGGGTATTTTCTTATCATTAACCAGGTTAAAACTTACTCCCTTGTAGAGATGTATATTGAACAGATATTGTCAAGTAAAAAGAAAGACTCAAATAAATAATAATTATTCTAATTCTGAAAACTCTGTTATTCCCAAATACTTTCGCAAGTTGTCTACGTATGTATCACACTTTTCCGAGGCAAAACCCTTATTCGATTCCGTTAAGAGGCATGCGTGCATGGCAATGCAGCCAAACATGCCACTGCTCTTCCATCAAGATACCACGGCTGACATGTTAGTAAACAGTTATTGTCACAGCCGACCGTTGGTTTGCATGTTAAACATTCCACATTTTGAGGGCCATTTGAATTCCATATATACCGCCAGGGACATATAGAAGCAGTTTCCAAGTCTTGACAATCTCCCGTATACCTATTATTGCAAGATATATCCCGTGGTCTTCTGACAACACTCTCTTCTGCATCCACGGTGAAGTTTTGATCATTGCTAGCATGTGAATTGTCCCTCATTTGTATAGCTTCACTGACTGGAACAGTTTTACTATCTGACAGATTTGGAATAGTAGCCTGTTCAGATGAAAAACTCGTGGATGGCTGAGTTGATTGTGCCCCTTCTGGAGTACTTTCTGAAGTTACAGTAATTTTGATTGGATATTCATTACTTTCGTCAATAATAGCAGGAATAATGTCGATTTCCGTAGGTGGTTTATAATCTTTATCTGTAAGAAACTTATATACACCATCTTTATGGAAGCTACTCTGGAATTCATCTGCGGCGGGTACTATAGAGAGTTTTTCTTCAATTTTGTAATTAAGTATTGAGGCACTTGGTTTTATCATCCTTTTTTCAGTAAAAACTGCAGCCCGTCCTAGCGTAATCATCAGAACATATGCAATCTGTGCTATAATACTTGGCATTACCTGTAATAAAAGAATCATATGAAACATACAATGTATAAAACAAACAAACGGAAGCGGGGCTCAGTCTTGATTCACAACAAAACAAAAGAAAGAAACATATTACAATGCTCACACATTGTGATGCGTAGACATTTTAGCCTAGTTTGACTTAGAATTATATACAAATATTAATATTGCATTAATGCTGATGTATAAAACTGTGGATTTTACAACGTAAGAAATTATTTTATATTATACAGAATTAAACACATCGAACGTAACAGTTCAGAATACCTACTCGAACATATGCTTTACAGACACTTTTCTTTATTTTAAAAATTTATAAATGGTTACTGCCTTTATAAAGACGCAGTTAGATGGGATACTACATAAGTACAACGTAGGTCAGTAGATTAGAAGTTTATTCAGATAAGGGACTTACCATTTTTTGACTCACGAAATTATGTTTCTCTCGATTCAATTTATTGTTTTTTAGGTTTTAGCAAGTGATGACCAGTATGTTCTCTGTAACTGCAACCTGCTTTAGTTAATATTTTCTTGTCTTCTGAATAAAGTCTGTTAGATCATTAGCTTCACCTGTAAACTGTACTGTAGTGATTGATCTTTGATGCGCCTTTATTGAGTCTCTGAACAGTTCTAGCGTTTTGTTAAACGACGTGGAATCTTTGCAATATATAACGCGTTCTAATCGGAATAATACTGGGAATGGTGTTGGGTGTAAAGCAACTTTTCCTGTTTCCTTTTAATGCTAGACTGCTGGGCCTTGTCGTTTAACGGGTATGGTGTCACAAATCGCTATAAAAAATTAATTAGTTAAAGTATTCTAATTCGCTACCCTGACCAACAGTTATCAGTTTGAGGATCCTGCTCATCAAATTGCTTTTAATTTGATTAGTAAGTATTCACTGACACTTTGAACTAAGCTCTATTGTTTATTTAATTAGATTAATTATCAGCATTTCTTGCCATGGTTAATTTACTTTAGATATATTTCAATTTCTAACTCGAAAGTGACAAGCTGTTTTGAAGGAAATTATATCTGAGTATATTTACACCATGCATAATCCAGCTGTTGAATCCATGGGGTTCGGGAAATCAGAATAATTTTGATGTTTGAAGCTTTCTTGGGTATTGTCATGTATAATTTGTCTGTCATATGCGTTAGCTATATTCCGGAACGGAGCAAGTTTGTGCATATTGGCTAGTTTTTGCCGCGTTCAGCTGCAGAATTTTAGAGGAAAACGACACTGTAGAGGTTTGTTTGACACTGTATAGGTTTCTTTTGATAAAAAAAAAACGACGTGATTTTTTTAATTGACACAAAAATTTCTAACACAATTTTGAAAATAAAATTTTATACATTAGAAGCAGGAGCTCTCGGCCACACTTACAGTTTACGATGTGGTCGAATTTGTAGTACATTCTAAGACGCAGGTAAGAAATAACTTCATCCTTTTGTCTGCAAGGAATGCTTTCAGTTTGTCTAAAAGGGCTTCCGATCTTTCAAACTTTGCTTTATGAATCTGTCTTAACGTTATTATGTGAAATATCACAACAAAGCACTGTTTTGTGATTGAGAAGTGCTCATGTCAAAATTAGATTTATTTGAAGTGATCTATGAAAGAGGCTGGGATAATTTGGATTGCATGAAGAACAAATAAGAAAGTTCAAGTACTTTCTTTATTCAAATACATCATTTACTCTTCCATACTAAGTTGGCAATATAAAGAACCAGCCCAGTGTGAACCTTGATACTAGCTCATACTCCGTACCCATCAACCGGTCCTACAGAGTTACTTAGAGCTAGTATTTTGGATCCTCCGCCAACCCGCTGTTCAGGAAATTTGCAGTTTTAGCATAGCACGTTGTACACTGCCACATCACAAGAATGATGCAGTGCCATGCGGCGAGTCAGTTGGATTCTTTAAGTGACAGTGCAATGCTATGTCCTAGCAAGGTCTTACAACTCCTTGCAGCTCCAGATTGATAGTGGACTTACAGTGCAGCAAGTCCCGCGTTCCATCCTCGTGCGAGGAGTGGAAAGATCCCCAAGCAGAGATCTGATCCTGACTGGCAGAGTATGTTGTAAGAACTTACAATCCTGCGCACCAGGTTAGCCGTGCCCATCGCATGATGAGGGAAAAGAATCCTCGTCCCTAAGGAAGGAATCCCCTGACTGGCAGATATTGTAAGCTGTAGGCACCTAGCAGGTTGGGCAGAAGAAATGCAAATGTAACCGTTATTGCACGTTACTTGGGGGGGGGGGGGGGTAAAATAAGTAAGTTAATTTCAGCAAGAAATTAATCGTATTCCCCACCGAATCGAATACTGAATGGGAAAAAGGCAGACAGTAAAAGAAAAAAGATACTAAATAACAATTCTACCAAAACTACTGGGCCAATTCTTATTCAGATATCATTTGATGGTGCTGGTGTTGTGGTGGGGATTGGTGGTGGTTAAGTCCAGAAACACAGCTAAACTGAACGCTTCAACTATTACACTGGTGCTCTGAAGCTTGAGCCTATATGATATAGACAGAAAATATGCTGACAAAAGATTTCAAATGTCAAAGTTGTCATCAGCTTAAATTCACTCCAAACAAACCGTATTTATTCAACAATAAATAAAGATTTATTTGAAGTGATCTATGAAAGAGGTTGGGATAATTTGGATTGCATGAAGAACAAATAAGAAAGTTCAAGTACTTTCTTTATTCAAATACATCATTTACTCTTCCATACTAAGTTTGGCAATATAAAGAACCAGCCCAGTGTGAACCTTGATACTAGCTCATACTCCGTACCCATCAACCGGTCCTACAGAGTTACTTAGAGCTAGTATTTTGGATCCTCCGCCAACCCGCTGTTCACGAAATTTGCAGTGCTAGCATAGCACGTTGTACACTGCCACATCACAAGAATGATGCAGTGCCATGCGGCGAGTCAGTTGGATTCTTTAAGTGACAGTGCAATGCTATGTCCTAGCAAGGTCTTACAACTCCTTGCAGCTCCAGGTTGATAGTGGACTTACAGTGCAGCAAGTCCCGCGTTCCATCCTCGTGCGAGGAGTGGAAAGATCCCCAAGCAGAGATCTGATCCTGACTGGCAGAGTATGTTGTAAGAACTTACAATCCTGCGCACCAGGTTAGCCGTGCCCATTGCATGATGAGGGAAAAGAATCCTCGTCCCTAAGGAAGGAATCCCCTGACTGGCAGATATTGTAAGCTGTAGGCACCTAGCAGGTTGGGCAGAAGAAATGCAAATGTAACCGTTATTGCACGTTACTTGGGGGGGGGGGGGGTAAAATAAGTAAGTTAATTTCAGCAAGAAATTAATCGTATTCCCCACCGAATCGAATACTGAATGGGAAAAAGGCAGACAGTAAAAGAAAAAAGATACTAAATAACAATTCTACCAAAACTACTGGGCCAATTCTTATTCAGATATCATTTGAAGGTGCTGGTGTTGTGGTGGGGATTGGTGGTGGTTAAGTCCAGAAACACAGCTAAACTGAACGCTTCAACTATTACACTGGTGCTCTGAAGCTTGAGCCTATATGATATAGACAGAAAATATGCTGACAAAAGATTTCAAATGTCAAAGTTGTCATCAGCTTAAATTCACTCCAAACAAACCGTATTTATTCAACAATAAATAAAGATTTATTTGAAGTGATCTATGAAAGAGGTTGGGATAATTTGGATTGCATGAAGAACAAATAAGAAAGTTCAAGTACTTTCTTTATTCAAATACATCATTTACTCTTCCATACTAAGTTTGGCAATATAAAGAACCAGCCCAGTGTGAACCTTGATACTAGCTCATACTCCGTACCCATCAACCGGTCCTACAGAGTTACTTAGAGCTAGTATTTTGGATCCTCCGCCAACCCGCTGTTCACGAAATTTGCAGTGCTAGCATAGCACGTTGTACACTGCCACACCACAAGAATGATGCAGTGCCATGCGACGAGTCAGTTGGATTCCTTAAGTGACAGTGCAATGCTATGTCCTAGCAAGGTCTTACAACTCCTTGAAGCTCCAGGTTGATAGTGGACTTACAGTGCAGCAAGTCCCGCGTTCCATCCTCGTGCGAGGAGTGGAAAGATCCCCAAGCAGAGATCTGATCCTTACTGGCAGAGTATGTTGTAAGAACTTACAATCCTGCGCACCAGGTTAGCCGTGCCCATCGCATGATGAGGGAAAAGAATCCTCGTCCCTAAGGAAGGAATCCCCTGACTGGCAGATATTGTAAGCTGTAGGCACCTAGCAGGTTGGGCAGAAGAAATGCAAATGTAACCGTTATTGCACGTTACTTGGGGGGTAAAATAAGTTAATTTCAGCAAGAAATTAATCGTATTCCCCAAAGACAAGTCAGGTGTGAAAGAAGTTCACAACTGGCTTGATCCCCCAAGTAATAAAGATTAGAATTGTTTACTGATGTCCAAGGGCAATCAGTCTCTATATCATTTTGTTATTCTTCATGAAAATCTCAGGGCGATGGGAGGATGATAACGAAAGGCTTTGTGCAATGAAACCATGTTTACTCTCTTGAAGGAAAGAATTTGTTCCTAGAACCATATTAAGCAGGGGGGCAATACATGGAACTATCAGAGTTGCTTCCTCTGAAATGCTCTCATTCACCTTCAGTGCTTAGAAACTACTATAATGGCATGATAAAGTTCTTGTTCTGTAGTTTGAATGATAACCTTCAAATATAGCCTTGTATAATATTATAACCGTCAAATATTTCATGACAGAGTGCCATAGCCTTAAAATACAACCTAATATATATTGTCATTGCTTTCAATTATAGCCTGATATACTGCAATAGCCGTCAAGTATTATCTGGTACAGTTTCATTATTTTTAAAGAAGGAAAAAATGCTGCGCACAGGTCTCAGTATCCATGTAGCTGTGAAGTTCAGTATTCTACATCAGAAAATAACTATTCTAGAATATTTAAGGTGAATGGGTATACTTTCGGCTGAAGGAACTCCACCATTTTCAGTTCTTCCTCCCTTCTCATTGGGGTCAACTCTTACAGAGCAAACTCCATTTTGTAGGATCACGTCATCAAAGGAAGCAGAGAGGAAGTAACAAAAGCCGTACCCCTTTGTATCAGTAGTGGAAGAACATGAAGGTCTAGCAATGCGTATTAACTCCGAGTAAATTGTTGATATTCCCTCTCTAATTATTTTCCTACATAAAATCTGAAAGAGTTCGTTCAAGGGCAGAGAATATATAAGTTCAAATTCGGTAATGGGATGATATACAAATCTATGATCTTCAATCAGCACATTTGTTTTTGGAATTTCTTAAGGGAGAGCAGTCAAATACTGAAACTGGGGAAACAAGCTCTGCTTCATGGGGATTCTTTGTTAAAAAAAATCTGGCAAAGCAGTAAGTCGAGAGAAACGACTTCAGAAAGTTGTGTCTCCAGATAACATATATGGATTACCTGGAGGGGAATATGTGACTGAATCAAATACTGAATGGAACTGTATAAGACACGGATCGGAAAAGCAGTATGTCTGTGCCTTAAACTGTAATTGTTCGCTACCTCAAAATTCGTGAGATATGGTTACGAAATAAAAATAAAGTATTGTTGTCGTAAAATGGTTGTAAATAACATGTTCGATGTTTCTGATTTTTTTCGATGTTATTTCGATCTTTTTAATCTATGTTTAGTCTTTCTATGTATTGTCTTTCTTATGTTCTGGCTTTTCTATGTTTTGTCGTTCTATGTTTCGTCATAGACCCTTCTTTGCAGTACCTATTGGTCAGATCGGTACTGTAAGGCAATGAGCTCGAATTCAGAAACGGTAAAGTGTTAAAAAAAACATGAAATGTTGAATTTAATAGGGCAGAACACTTCAGAACTGTTACTGCGTTGGCGATATAATCCGCTTTCGAATAGTCAAGTAAATATTAAAATCCAAGGAACAGATAAATCGAATTCCACATCCAGCCGTGCTATCAAATGGGAAAAGAAAATAGAAAAAGTCCATAAGTGTTACTGCAACATTTTACGAGTTAGAGATGGTTATATGAGGTAATAATGTTTCCCATGTATCCAATTAATTGGATAGTTTAATAATACTATTCATAATGTTTCCACCTCTGATTAACCTAGTACCTATCGAAGTTTTCCGCACTAAATTTGGCTAAAACACATTAACTTTTTTTTAAAAAAAAATAAAAACAAATCCGAAAAAAAACCTAAAAACCTATAGTTGGTGTCAAGATTGCCCTTCGTGCGTGTGTGCATGTATTACATGACTTTACGTATCAAATATCCTTTTGTGCATATATATTTTTTTCAGCTGCGAACAAGGAGCCAGTACAATATGAATATATCTAAAACCAATAATAATTCTATATAATTATGTCACCTCAATATGTGAAAGGGGTAAAGCATTGAAAATGATACTTTTAACAATTTTATTCGGGATGATAACATTAACTTTGTCACCGGCAGCTTTATTGAGACCGATATTAGTATTTACAAGTTTTTTTTATAAATAAAAACAAATCTGCGAAGCCGAGGAGCAAAAGGAAACCACAACGGATAACAAGACAGTGATGGTCAGGCGTTAAAACTTTCCGTAACAGATTCCGTCTGTAGCATATTTAGGAGGGTGACCCAATTTAGCGTGAGGCCCGACTCACCGTCTTTGTAGTTCAAGAGATGGTTGCAGATCACCAGTGTTTACATGCCCTATATGACTGACTATTCCTTTTGTGACTTAAGGTGATAATTCTACATTTGTTTAGTACTAGTAACCGAATTTGCCTTATTAGTGTGGTAGATACCTCCCCTAAACCTACGCAATGGCTGCGGTTATAGGTGAGGCACGCAGTAAATCCTGGATACAATATTTGGTGTGCGGGCTACTGCGCATTCTCAATGCGCAGATTATAAAAATCGTCTGCTAGAAGTACAACACTGCAGACAAAACCGAGGTTTATCAATAAGGGACCTTGTGAGAAAAACAGATATTTTTCATGTTAGAACTTAGGAGAATCAGATTAGCACGTGTTACTCTATGTGACCATACCCTCCATTCTTTCGTAATAATTTTGTGGTGGTTTGCACAGGTTGGGTGGCTCTACAATATTACAAAACCATTGATACCATGACGTTAAGCCACTTTTTCGCGTTGCGACCTGATTTGTACAAAAGATGTTGATAAACTTCAGAGGTCAGTTGTTAAGTTATTTATGAGGTCTATTAATCGATATTATTTAAACTTTGAACTGCTATTTTATGAAGTGGAATGGAATGGACAATGTTCTCCACTTCATTCCATGGATTTGGGATGGCATTTAGTTGGTTTGCCCTCAAGGCGATAAATTCCGTTCAGTACGAGTAACACCCCAAGTATGTCCTCTGGGGACATACTGTAGCCCCGGACTGTAGCCAATGGAATGTTGATTATCTCATCTATTCCATTCCATGTTTTAAACTATGACCCGCGCTATCTTATATTGCATGGATATTTTACGTTTCTATGGCAGTTAAGAAATATTAAATTCAAAACTTTAATCATTAATTAATTAAAATCAAAGCTACAAAACAGCTAAAAGTAAAATGAAACATAATCAACCATGAATATATAAAAGAAAAGCACATTTCTCATGTATTCAGTTCGTGTCCTAATATGATATCTCTCAGCAGTAATGCTAGTGAGTAGTGATAAAACTTGATTCTAAAAATATGGGAGTTACGCGATAGCCGGAGAAATACCATCCGCGGTGATGTTCGGTTTTCTTCGCTGGAGGTTTATAAAATGTCATATTACTGGGTGTATGACCTCAAATCTTGTACGTCATATATGATAAGACTAAAATCTTGTAGGTCATATATGATAAGACTATACTGAAACCATCTTGATCCATCAAGGTCTAGACTGGGTACGTTCGGCATAATACACAGTTCCGAGAATAGCTGCTAAGCTCCGCCTGCTTAGTTACTGTTACTACGTCTCACAAGCTTACACAAAGATGGTGGAAAAACAAATGACAAATGCAAGTGCCTTCTAAATGTTGGCGATCTATGGCGAAGAATCAGCCTCCTCATGGCTTACCCATGGCAGTTGGCGCATCATGCATTTCCCGATGCGTTCTGTTCTTGCAAAGCAGGGTAAATTTATTAAAAGTGGTGTTAGTTTGTTTTCTTTAAACAGGTATACATCCCTTCATTAACTGAAAGGTAAAATCACGGACTTATGTTGGTATTGACCTCGTGCGATTTGTTTGTGAGACTATGTCACGTGCTAAGTTGTCGTCGCATTGGTCAGGTATTCGATATCATGTGATTTTGTGTGACATTCTGGGTGTGGCTCGGAACTGTGTATTACTTAGGTAATTGCGAGCAAGATATTCCTCTTGCTTTTTGAAGACGCATTCAAGTCGCCCCTCGAATACTTGGTTATTGCTGGATTCTACTCAAGTAATTATGGCGAACGTGCCAACTATTTATCCGACTAGCAGCACATTCATAATCAATTTAATTAAGTACAAATTAATTAAAAGAAAATCAAGTGTTTAGTCAAGAAGGTAAAGTCGGGTTTCCGTTGCATTACGAATTAATAACAGATAAATTGCTAGACTTAATTGAAAAACCAAAAGAAAAACGAAAAACACTTAACAGGGATAAACTGTAGATTTATTATGAAAAGCATGCGCATTAAACTAGTCAAATCACTCTCTCTCTCTCTCTCTCTCTCTCTAAGCAGTTTACTGTCCATTCATCTGATGCGGGTCTTGTTAATTGGTATGCTAGCATTTTGCCACCCTATATATAGCTGCCCAATTTCCTTTTTTTTTTCTTTTTTTTTTCTTTATTTTTGTTTATTGTGACTTGTGTATGGCACGAGCAATGTCGGCTTTGCTTTCTGTTTATCTTTCGTAAACAGTAAACTGAGGGTGAGGTTGGGCCTGTAAAATCGATTTAAGCCCCCCAGTAATTCATTACTGGCCGTTCCAAGGCGGTAGTTCTGTTGTGGTTCTCTGTTGCCTGTTTTTGGTGTCAGAGTTTCTGTGATGTTTTACCTTATGTATGTTCTTATTATTTTTGGTTCGGTTTGGGTTGCTGAGTGGCCACCTTTTGGGAACAAGCTGCTCACTCGGTTGGCCATATGTTCTCTGTATCTTGATTATTTGTAATCTTAGTTGTTTCCAACTATGGTTTGAGGGCTGGATTTGGATTTTGATTGTTTCAGTTCCTGGTCTTTGCATACATTTTACTTTTATATATGTAATTCTGAACAAAAAAAGAAAAAATGAATTGCGTTATTTTTAATTTTAGTTTTATATCGCTAGAATTCAAGATTTCGTATGTCCATGCAGTTGAACTTATTTTTATTAAGTACATATCGGTGAAACTTTATTAAACGAGGGCGATAACAAAACATCCAATAAACCAATTATAAATTATGGCAACACATGTTTAACTTGAAGGAAAAATAAAGAGCAATATGTAGGTTTCTGGAACAGTTTTCGAAAAACTGCATACCAATGTACACTAACGGATTATTTACTTTGTGGATAACGTTCTGCTGATGACGTCACATGAAATGAGAGTACTTATTGGAAAATCAGAAACTCGTAAATTGTTTTAACAAGGAGGAAAAGTCGCAATCACTTTTCATTCAGAGTACGAGGAAGTCATAAAAATATAACAAAAGTGAGAAAACATGTTTTAAGCATATATGCGCATGTTCAGAATACCCTGCGCACATATACTTTTAATATACAGCCAGAGCAAAGCTGCAGTTGTAGAGAGGATGCACAGTCTGTGCATGCCCTGACTATATTCCCAGCCATGTTGTGATGCAGTCCCGTCTTAGCATTCAAAGTTAGCACGTTTTCTTCCTACGCGACACTTATCACGCCGTAGTTTAGATACATTACAAAGTAGCACGATAACACTCAAAAGAAACATTTTCACAACAATGTCCAACATGAATATTTGTTTGTTTTAGATTTAAAAGTAAATACATAATTGATTTGAGACGCTAGAAACGAAACCTTGATACATGTCCATAAAGTTACGACTCCAGTCTCATCACTTTCAACTATTTTTTCGCCAATAAGGATTTCCAAGACTAATGATTGGGGGACCAATCATTATTCATCCCAAGATGGAAGACTTCCCTGCAGCAGGGCAGGTCTGAAGGTTGAGACTGTCCATGCCTTGATGTAGGTTACCTTACAGCACAAATAATCTTTTTAGTGCTAGGCCCGAAATCTGTATCTACGCTAGAAAACACTTTCGCTCTCCCTAAAGAGTAGAGTTTGACACCCATGTGGATGTTATATCCTGTACCCCTCTGGACATCACTGAGTCCGGAGACATTCTGAGAAATCCCTCTGGGGCGCTAGAGGGGTAAATTTGTAAAAATGTCAAAGAATGACTATTTTCTCTATTTCTTTTTAACTTTTGAAAAAAATCCGGTTGTCTGAATTTTGTATTAAATAACACCCATATATATGTTGCCACAAATGTGTTCTAATAAATAAGACCTTCCAAGGTGATGTAAATATCACCAAAGGGGCCCAACGAAGGAATAATTACCAGTAGTATAATTTTCGTAATTTTGTCCACACCCTTGAAAAATGTTATGTTCTGAATCACTTCTAAAAGATTTTGATTTTAATTCAGTATGGAGGTTTTGCATATAGCCTGTGACAGTTTTTAAGTGCATAGCATTTTTGTTCGAGATAACGGGCGTGCCACGGTAAAATGAGATATATGAATGCGAAATTCTCTTAATCCAAACTATTTAAATTTAAACTACAACTGTCTCACAATGACATGGAATAAGGCATTTTGGTTGGAATTTTGTTGATGAACACTGAAATGCTTAATTAAATATATAAACTTCTAATTTGGCACACATGTCAGTCATAAATATTAATTTTATATACACCCTGAAGAAAAAGGCTACCCTTCATTAAGCCGCAACCCTGTTTAATCTGTATCTAAATAATGCAGTAAATAGACATTTGATAAAGTTCCCTTACAAAGTGGAAGCCTGTTAAAGGAGAATAAACATATTCATTTGTGCTACTGATTTATATAATTATGTTACATTTATGAACGTTTTATATGGACATATTTATATGTAAACTACAATTCATACAAAATGCACAATATGATTCGAATATACTGTATAAAGATAAAATTCCATTTTAAAAACTTGTGAAACCAGGGCTGTACAAACTTAAAAGTGTGTAAGTGCATTATATAACATAATCGTCATGGTACCATGTTATCCAAAACTAACGGTTGCATGTGGGCAGATGGGTCGCATCAGCCTGGGAGGCTAATAAGAACTACATGTAGAAGGGTAAGTGCAATCGTTAGCCTTGGTTGGCAGTCCATCTAGGAATTCATTGCTAGGTCTGTGGACAAAACGTGCTAAAAACACCTGTGAAAACAGCATCACTGGGTTGAAGACTTCCTAGAAGAAGTCAACGGCCAGTATAGAGCACCAACATAAATTCAACAGTCGTGTGTTACCTGCAAGAACCGAGCGAGCCTTGCACAGCTTGGTACAACATCTAGATTTCAGAGATCACTGTTGATTAGGATAGGCCTAATCAGCTTGGCCCTTTCCGTTTGTTGTATTATATTTAGTGGCTTGCTTGGAGAAACCAAAAAGCCACTTCCACCTCCATAGGTCTCCCAAGCCTAGGGGTCAATTTGGGTTAGTGTAGAATCAACATCAAAGAGTGAACATCTTCCTAGAAGAGGTCAACTCCCGGGGTGGAATAACACTTTTAGGCAACCGACACGTGCTCATGACCAAGGCGAGCTATATAATTTTCTTGGAATTCGGTTGTGGTCAACTTAATCAGCCTGAAGAAGTCAGGTTGACTTTTGCCCAAGTAACATTTTGCAAGACAGACCCAAGGATACTTTTTGTTGTTGTGGTATTGTTTAACGTCCACGGTGAACAGCTATGGCCATGTCGGTACGGTCAGTTAACCTAACCATACTGTTCCTGGCAGGCTTAGACCAGTAATAAGTGCACTTACTTTCACCAGTAACTGACAACTGCCCTTCTTGAATCAGCGGAAGGGGAAATGGAAGTAAGTGGTCGGATCGGGTATCAAACCCGGGACCTCCGGCTTATGTCAGACGCGCTACCGCCTGCGCTACGCGGCCCGGTCCCCAATGATACTTAAATACTGGGTCTGTCGCGCCCAGCTTAACAATGATCACGCCTACTGTTTGATGTTAGTAAGTACATGTAGTTGATAAGTGTGCGACTGATGTGACTAAGGTAGAGAAAATGAGAGGTAGGGAGAACATCTCAGTAGAAAACTGGTATGTGAGGGCTCTGAGGCCATCCGGGAAACGTGAAAAGCTGATCCACAAAATGGACAGGTACTACTGGAAAATACTGGAGCTCTGAGATATGCATTGAGAACTTTGATGAATTGTCGACGGATGACAGACACAAGGTTTGCCAACCAGTCTGCAGCAGGCTCTCCGTTTGCGAGCAGCTCCTTCCAATGTCACAACAAAATCATAAAGATCTGAGCAAGATGACAAGAAGGTATTTCTACCATTTCTACCAGTACCTCCAGTAAATTACGAAAGACATTCTGGTTGTACAATGTGATTGGAACGGCAAGTGGAAGGGAATCACAAACAGTCTGGAGAGACGTATGTTGACTATGTGGACCCTACTGCAACCCTACTGCAATGGCGAGACAAATGAGCGAGGTCTCAAACTCCTAAATTTGCAACTTTAACAACCTGGACGGACAAAAACCTGGGCCCCACAAACCATCCGCAAGGTGGACATAGCACAGCCGAGACAGGAAGCATTAAGACCAGATTAATTACATCTTGGCGAGGAAGCGGTTCCAACGAGGAGGATAAAGAGCTTTTTCAGCGCAGACATATGAAGTGTAAATTACCTGTTGATGATTACCTCTCAAGTTCGTCTGAAGGAGACCAGAAAGACAACCCAGCCAAGACTGAGGTTTCACCGTGAGAAGTTTAAAACCCAGATGTAGACATGCACGTTCAAAGTAACAATAGGCGGGAAATTTGCACCATTCATTAGTGTGAGGGATGATGACAGACATAGATAGCATGATTGCAAACTACAATACAACATTGACTGACACAGCCAGTGAGATACTTAGGAAGGAACGTCAGAGGACAACGGCCTGTGTCACCAGATATGTTCTTCATCTCGCTGATGAAGGAGAGATTCGAAGAAGAACCGGCACGAAACAGAACGAGTGAAAGAATACAGGACAGCCAACAAGAGTGTTCAAAAGACTCTGAAGAAAGCAAAGGAGGACAGTGCAAGGAGATTGAAACTTGCCTGAACAAAAATATCAGAGTAACAAATGGTGAAGGATCTAACATCAGGGAAACAGGGTAGATCAACAAATATCCAGGACTCGTCTGGAACATGTCTGAAAGAGCACCAAATTCTCAGCAGATGGACAGAATATTGCTCAGAGCTATACATCCATGTTTCATGGTGACAATACATTTCTGGACTGCACTTGGCACTCAGAAAAATATCTACAACCGATCCTTCGCGAGGCAGCTTAGATTGTAGTAGCTGCACTGAAAAAGGAAAAGTCTGCGGGGTTGATAATATTTCAGTATAACTTGTTCACGCAGGCAGGAAGACCATGAAAGGTCTGTAAAAAGTTCTGAAGAACAGAAGAATGGCTGACCCCAATGACTCCATCGCTGGTTACTACGCTCCCTCAAGAGGGCCAACTCTGTCAGAACTACAGAACCATCAGTCTCAAAATAAAGTCAGGCTGAAAGTCATCTTTAACAGGCTCAAACCCCAAGTTGAAGAAGTTATCGCTGAACAAAAGGCTGGTTTCAGTGTCAGAAGAAGCACAACAGAACAGATAGGATTATTCTATGTAGAAATTACTCAGGTGAGCAGATGGTCATTTTTGAGTCTCCTGGGCGTTTCTCGAAATGTCTCCGGGCCAAAATCTATGGTAAAATAAATGTATATTTTAATGCACAGGGTTGCCAAACTCTACTATTAAAGGAGAGCGAACCTCTTCTTTTTCTCCTGGGCTCCTGGACTATTTGGCTATTGTTGTTTCATCACTCCTGCACACATGACGGTAATAACCAATTTGAGCCGCGACACGACAAAACCAACAATGTGGTTGTGCGCCCAGCGCAGACTCAGATCAGCCTGGGCATCCGCCCAGTCTGATTAGAGTCTTCGCTGTCCGCATGGAGGTAGCTTAGACCCTTAGCTACCATTTGAGCTCTTAACGAAGAGTCTTATTAAACTGGGCAGATGCCCAGGCTGATCTGAGTCTGCACTGGGCGCACAGCCACATTGTTGGTTTTCTCGTGTCGCGGCTCATTTATACCTTGTGGACTATTTTGCCCTTGTTACTTGGACGAGTCCAGTATTTATTCAAGGAGTGTCTGATATGTCCGTCCATCCGTCCGTGCTCACAATTTCCGATCAATAACGAGTATTTATTCACGATTTTTTTCAAACTTGCAAACATATTGCCATCGGTGATGAGTGGTGTGGGGTTGTTAATAGGCAAAATCCGTCCATTTTTAACAGAGTTATAGCACTTGTTTATTTTTGAAAAAGGTTTCTGGCCATTAATCCCTTTACTGTGTATGGCATCTGAATGAAACTTAATAGATATGTTTAACATCAAAGGTTACATATTGTGACTAAGGACCGTCACTCTTACATTTCCAATTCGTTAGTTATCCGCCCTTGATAGATCTGTAATTTGTTGTTTTAGCTGTAGTTTCTTTACTATATGGAATATCTGAATGAAACTTCATAGATATGTTTAACAGTAAAGGTTGCATATTGTGACTAAGGACTGTCACTCTTACCTTTCCAGTTCGTGATTATCCGCCCTTGATGGTGTGAAAAATGGTTTTTGACCTGTAGTTCCTTTACTATATGGAATATCTGAATGAATTTCACATCAAAGGTTACATAATTTGACCAAGGATAGTCACTCAGACCTTTCCACTTCGTGAGTTCTCCGCCCTTGATAGGTCTGAAAAATGGTTTTTGACCTGTAGGATTATCTGAATGAAACTTCACAGATATATTGAACATCAAAGGTTATTTATTGTGACTAAGGACCGTCTCTCTGACCTGTCCTATTCATTAGTTATCTGCCCTTCATAGTGCGGAAAAAACGGTTTATGACCTCTTGTTCGTTTTCTATTTGAAATATCTGAACGAAACTTCACAGATATATTTACCATCAAAGTTTACATATTGTGATTAAGGACTGTCATTCTGGCCCTTTCAGTTCATGAGTTATCCACCTTTAATAAATCTGAAAAATAGTTTTGACCTGTAGTTCCTAAACTAAATGGAATATCTTAATGAAACTTCAGTGATATGTTTAACACCATAGAATAAGAAACACAATCTCTCAGCTCAAAGAAATGCTTAACTCTACTCTGGTCAGATTGCCCAACATTGTTAGAAATCTCACATGACTGCTGAATGAAAGGTTTATATTAATATCTATGTACAGTAAGAACATCAGATCTCTGTCTATCCCATTTCTGTGGCTATATCTCAGAACATAAGTTACGATGCCCAGCAATGGCGGGGTATTATGCAGTGCCTGGCGTGCTTTTATTTATCATTCTTTTAGAAATCGCTGTAATTTTCATGTAAACAGTTTTGGACCGGATCTGGATATGTCCTGTTTGCCATCATCCTTTTTATGGGACGCCAAACAAAACTTTCTGGGTGATAGAAGTTGCAGACGTGGAAGGTATCACGTAAGCAGGTTTGGCAATATTTGAAAACAAAATAATAGTATACTCGTTTCTTATGGATGGTATCAAGGCATATTGCATCTTGCTTGGTTTTGCAACTTTAATCAATTGGTCAGCCTTGATATATTCATATTGATAAAGTAGGAGAAGCTACTATGCAATGTATTTTTTATAAAATGATTTTTAATAAATTTTCTGATAAAACGAAAATAGGAAAATGATAGTTTCCCAACTATTCCTTCCATCACAAGTCCTTAAAAACGGTGGTTAACGGTGTCTACAGCATTTCCTAATTTAACTTTTGCTACTGCCAGGCACATTTGACACCGTCCTTAAATCTGCAAATAAAACTTGTGATTTACATATTTGGATATTTATTCCTGTAGCGGTTTGGTTATGGGCAGCTTTTAAGCCTGAGACAAATTTACACAAATTATTTTGATAGTTAAGCTGTATACTGGCAGCAAGCTTTCTAATACATCTAGGGCCGTATTCATAAAGCCACTTAAGTCGTTGCTATGCTGTTGCTAAGGCTAAATATCTATAAAGGAGATTCCCTACAACTATGAAATTTGGTCTGGAGGAACAGTCTTACAAAGACTGTTCCTCCAGACAAATTTCATAGTTGTAGGGAATCTCCTTCAAAGAAATTTAGCCTTAGCAACAGCATAGCAACGACTTAAATCATTTTATGAATACGGCCCAGTCCCCTCCAAATACCTTTAAAGGTACGCTTGCAAAAGAAAGTTGTCAAGAGAAACTACTTAGTAAGCTAACTGCCCAGCTTCAGAAAAATCGTAAAGCATATGTCAAAACAGAACAAAATATAAAAAAAACACCATTTTCAGATGTCAAATATTCAAAGTAAAATGGTAGGCAAAGATCAGGAATTAGTACAATCAAATCCTATATTCCGCTCTCAAAACCAAAAGGGAAGGAAACACATACACAAAAATTGACAAAGGTTAAAAAAAAACCTGCACGTTAACCGAATTAGCAGCTTTTTCCGAAACAGGTGGTCATGCAGCTATCTTTATCAAAACAGCAGCAACGTCTACTTTTATCTTCTTTTTTTTTATTTTAAATTACATAACAAACCAAACAGAAAACAGAACGAGCAGGTCTTTGGGTGACCAGACTGCTAGAGACCGTAGACAAGCGGTCATAACATAATGTAACATTGAGGAACCACAACAGAAGTACCGCCTTGGAACGGTCAGCAAAAGTTTAGTGGGGTGCTCTAACTAGTTTTATTCATCAGAGCCTCGCCCTGTGCTTCTGTGGGGGTTCGAAACATTTAAGAAGTTGTTTGGTCAGCATGAAGACTTCCGAACACATCAATGAATCATCACAAGAACAAATATATCACGGATAAGTTTAAAATCTTAAAAAGTTCTTTCAAGAGCAGAGAATACATACAGAAGTAGGAACACGGGCCAGACTACGTAGTTTCGGTTAATAAAGCCTCGTCAGTGACCCTGACAATATCTGGTGACGAAACCAGAAAAAAACATACTGTAATTTCATAATTTTAATTGGGCAGTCGATTCAAAGACCTATGCAGTGGTGATGACTCAGAGATGAGGACTTGACAGAAACAACGTATTGCGACACCTGGAGACCCCCGTGGTGTCAAACAACATAACTGACATACCGGAGCAAACGAAAGCCATCAGTTGAACCCCGAATAACCAAACAACAGACAGGGCAAGCTCCGACCGCAGCCAACTAAACTAAGTAACTTTATGTCGGGCCCATCACCGAGTCTGATGCCCGACCCGCGGTGCAGTTACAGAGGGAAGCAAAGCTATTTACCATGATTGGGTCAATCACTAAACACGCAGGCCGCAGCATTACATTAATGTTGTATGCAGTACGTTTGTGAACAGACACCATTATTATCAATTATCAGACTGACTGAATTTTCCTACTTACTTTTAACTCTAAGCTTTATGTCTTGCCTGGGACGGTGTGACATTTTAGTTTTTTGGTTGGTTGGTTGATTTGATGCTTAACGTCCACGGTAAACAACTAAGGTCATGTCTGGCCGGTCAGTTAACCTAAGCACACTATTCCTGGGCAGGCTTACACCTCCTAAGCGGTTAACCAGTACTAAGTGCACATACTTTCGCCAGTAACTGACAACTGCCCTTCTTGAATCAGCGGAAGGAGAAACGAAAGTATGTGGCCAGACCGGGATTCGAACCCAGGACCTCTGACTTACGAGTCAGGTGCCTTACCGATTGCGCTACCCGGCCCGGCGTGACGTTTTAGTATTATCATGTAAGCTTTACAAATTTTTCAGTTTTTTATTTGCTTTGGTACCATGAGAAAGAACTTCTGTCTTGGTTCCTCAATGTTGCTTGTTCTTATGTCTGCTTGCCTGTGGTCTTCTTGCAAAATATTTACCTATTATTGCCAAATTTGCTTTCTATTTTGTGTTGTAATTTAAGATAGAAAAGGGGTAAAAATAGACGCTACTGTAACTTGTCCTGGTTGTTGTCCATGTCGGTTCTTTCATTCACCCTTTTGTGAATGGCGTTTTTATCAGGAGTAACTGAATGACCACCTGTCTGGGAAAGAGCTGGGGCCGTATTTATAAAATGACTTAAAAGTGGCTGCTATGCTGTTGCTAAGACTGAATTCCTATAAAGGAGATTCCATACAATTATGAAATTTGCTCAGAAGGAACAGTCTGAAAAGACTGCTCCTCCAGAGCAAGTTTCATAGTTGTTGGGAATCTCCTCATATAAATTTAGCCTTAGCAACAGCATAGCAACAACTTAAGTGGTTTTATAAATATGACCCTGTTCCTTCGGTTCCATTCGTGGCTTTCGTAAACTGTTGTCCATGTACGTATCATCTTTCCTTTCACTTTTGGCTTTCAGGGCGTGATATGGGATCTGATTGTATCAATTCCTGATCTTTGCCCGTCTTGTTACTTCTGACATGAAAAAGGTTTGCATGACTTCGTTTAAGTCCAGTTAGTAAACAGTAAACAGTAATAGGAATTGTATCACTGTTAAGCCTTGTAATTAATATAAAGATTGATTGATTGATTGATTGATTGATTGATTGATTGATTTGATGCTTAACATCCTCGGTAAACAGCTATGGTAATGTCGGGACAGTCAGTTACCCTAACCACACTATTCCTGGACAGGCTTAGACCTCCTAAGCGGTTACCCAGTATTAAGTGCACATACTTTCGCCAGTAACTGACAACTGCCCTTCTTGACCCAGCGGAAAGATAAACGAAAGTATGTGGCCAGACCGGCTTTTGAACCCAGGACCTCTGACTTATGAGTCAGGTGCCCTACCGATTGCGCTACGCAACCCGGCTAATTACTAGGAAGACGGTTTGTTGAAATTATCATTTTACATGATTCAGTGCAGTAAGGCTCACAGCATATGTAGTCTCAGATGAAACACAAAGTACTTTGGTACCATGGGAAACTAGCTATAACTGAAATAGTATAGTATTATAGAAGGAATACAGAAATAAAAAAGAGATCTGTACCATTTATTTTATTCTCTTACTGACCTGATATTTCGAAACATAAGCCACTTACTGGATAGTATATAAACTATTTAACCGACTCATTCAACCCTAAATCGCCCTCCTGAGTCAGTTTTTCTGATGTTTTATTTCATGAATCCAGAGAAAACAGTCTTGGTGAAGTTACCCAGAAGAGAAAACAATCTTGGTGAAGTTACCCAGAACTCAACTTATATGTGAGGAAAACTAGGTAATGCTTCCGGACTTACTTCTTAGCAAAACCACAAAGCTTGAACAGTAATGTTCTAGGAGCACTAAAGAAACATTCCAGTCAACTTATTCTGTGGAGAATTTTAAAGAAAGACTACATAGTTCGCCCCTTTCGCGTTTTCCTAAAATACCAGTCTTCAATTTGACCCAACACATTTTGACAATTTTGGTAGGGATCTTGATAAGTATTACATGTATTGCTGAGAGGTTTCATGAATGTTGGCCAAAAAGTTTCAGTGGAGATGTCGTTTGAATAATGTTTGGGCGGACGATGGACGGTGATCGCCACTAGAAGTTTGTGCTCAGATGAGCTAAAAAGCAAAAACAAAGATTTAAAAAGCTACTGACCTTACTCATGGTGATAATGTCTAGCAAGTTATGAAATAACTGACTACACAATAAGCCCTCACACAGTCATTATAACGTTAACATAAACAATAAAAATACAACAGCCATATATTGTACATGATTAAATAGCTTCATAGCATGAAACAATAAATAATAAATAAACAATGAAAAACATTTTCGGTTTTCCGCTATCAGTCCTCTCAGGCAACAGTCTACTAAAAAATCATTTTATCAAAAGAAATGAGGTAATGACATTACAGAGACATAGAATAAGTGTGGACACACAGTGTTCTCTACCACCCCTTACAACCTACGTCATTAACACGTAAACACTCACAAAATTACACTGTTTTATTTAATCCAGTGTTTGTAATTTTACTGTAAATCTTGTAATTATTAAACTTTTCAGCGGGCTACTAGCAGCTCTGACTCTGTTAATGCGTATCTGTCGCAGAACTTTTGGTAAAGGTGTATTTACATTGATAAAAGAGCGACCTTTCTGTATAAAAGCCGGTTTCAGAAATTTTGTTGACATTTCCATTACTTCAACCAAACATGCTTTACTTTATTCAGTCAAAGAGTATGTGATATCTACAAGACATTATTGGGGCACTTTTTGAAGCAAAATAAATCCTTTTGTAAATGCATTTTGAGCATGTAAGCTTATTCCGAAAAGTTATAGACATAAAGAGATACCTATTGTATTCCGAACAGATGGTGGTTTGCCTTGATGAATTTGTAAGATTAAATGCCAAATGGCACTGGACAATGCCGAATGACAGAGATGGTTGACTTTGCCTACATAGACGAGAATATATGTATGCAATAAATGCGCATGTATTCAACTTTACTTTTTTCTATACAAAACAAAATATAGAAAATAGAAAACAATGCTCTTAAAACAACAATATTTGAGCCGCAACACGAAAACCAACAAAGTGGCATGTGCGCCCAGTAAAGACTAAGATCAGCTGTGGCATCCGCCCACTCTGTTCCGGCATGGAGTAGCTAAGACCCTGAGCTCCCCTTGAGCGCGCAGCTATGACTCTTATCAGGTTGACCGGCTGCCCAGGATGATCTGAGTCTTTGCTGGGCGAACGTGCCACTTTGTTGGTTTTGTCGTGTCGCAGTTCATTTTAAGGTGTATGGGTAAACCTCCAGGGGCCGTATTTATAAAACGACTTAAGTAGTTGCTATGCTGTTGCTAAGGCCAAATTTCTATAGGGGAGATTCCCTACAAGTATAAATTTATTCTGGAGGAACAGTCTTATTCAGACTGTTCCTCCAGAGCAAATTTCATAGTTGTAGGGCATCTCCTGTATAGAAATTCAGCCTTAGCAACAGCATAGCAACCACTTAAGTCATTTTATAAATACGGCCCCAGGTTTTTCTGCCAATTCAAGAATGGGCAAGAACTTTAGTGACTTTCTGTGTTCTGATATAGACGACTCAGCCCTCCCAAAATGAAATCTACTCTTAAAGGAAAGGGTTTGCATAAAGGGAACAATTGTTTTAGAGACAACCCTTATTAATAAGGAAGGAAAAAGATAATGGTGGATTTGCAACTATATGTGTACCCATTCACCATAAATAAATGCTTTATCACAGTAACAAATGCCTCATGATAAGTATTTGTATGTAGATATTCCATAGTGCATGCACGAACAGATAAACTATGAGTTTAAGCTAGATGGATACTGAATGGAAGTATTGGCAGGGCATTCAAACCATTATACCATCTAAATAACCCAAATAGCTATGAAGCATTTGGATAACAAAAAAATCACCGTTTTGTTTTCAAAAAACAACAGCAATATTTTGTATTTCTACATACTTTTTTTTACACATTTTCCATTAAAAGTCATATCTCTAGCACATGAATGCACTTTCAATTCTGCAAATTATATAATCTATAATATAGGATATTTGAAACAAACTGTTAAAAAAATGCAGTTATCTTGATAATTATATATTTTTCCATTTAAAAAATGCAAGAAAATTGATTTTCATGAAAAAGTCATGAAAAATATATTCAATCGAAGGGGCATGCTTATACATATTATTTTAGTAAAACTTACTTTGTTTTGTTACAGAATAAAACAAAAAAAACATACGTTTCAGCATTTCATTTCCTAGAAAACGATGTGTAAGTTCAAAAATATCCCCAAAACAGACTGCCCAAATTCTGCATCTGCTGCAAGCACAGTCAGTCCTTGCCCTACTATTTAATTTCCTGTTATTCCGGTTCTACCACAGAGTAATGCCTACAAAAATGCGCAGATGGGATGGCAACTGTGAAGACCTTGATCATTCCGGTTCCTAAGGAACAGTCTGATCTCGGTTTCCACTGTTTGTACAGACCTATCTGTCCGAAAACTTAGGATCTTTACGGTAGACATTGTTAGTATGTGTTAAAACTGTATATTATCCACAGTAAATCGATTTTACCATGAACAATAACTCTCTTTTGTTTTAACAAATGAAAAACAGAGTGATTCCGTATATGACTACCTTAAGCGAGTAGATTATCGGCCACAAAGGTGGACATCCCGTGTTCTATGTCACTCATACCATTTTCAGCAGTGTACATCTTGCACTTTGTGACGTACTAAATACTAAAATTTTGGCATATAGACATCTTTAATTTCACTAAGAATATTGACATTGCGAGTGAATTATAATAGGCTGGTGATGCTTACCATTCGCGAACACGGGATCACACCCTGTTTTTGGGTCCATGTACATGTATATCTTGTGAATGTTTTTATGGTTTATGAGATGAGGCTTATGATTTCGATCTTCTGACCGTTTCAGAATTCTAATGTAGCATCTACGAATTCTAATTCAGCATCGACAATATTCACTTATATTGCAGAACAAAGCTATTAATTGCGTGACCTTTCGTATCTTTGGTGATATTTGCGTATCTCAGTCTTTGTCGAGGTTTACGTTTAAATAAGAAAGAATTTATCACGGGTAGATAATATTGGTTCTCTTAAGCAAGTATTAAATTGGTTTTCCGGAGCTGCCGACCATAATCAGAACCATTATAAATTCATTCAACAAGGATGTCGTTTACAAATGCGTCATATGTTTCACAATATAAATCTATAACATCGATGCTACTTCTGCCAAATTATCAATTAAGAGGGATTCAAGCTGTAGAACACTTCATGGTCATCCCACGACCAAAATATGAAAAGCCTGTCAAAGTCGATCATCTCTGACACATGACCTGCCAACTGAAAGCAAGGTAAACGTCTTCAGTCAAATCAGAAGTATTATCGAAAGGATGTATGCAGTTAAACTGGGTTCCATTTCAAAAAGTCTTTCGTGACCTTCCCATCGTCCAGATATAACTGAAACACTACTGAAAGGGTGTAAAAACGCAAGTCATCAATCAATCCACTGGATTGACTTACAGTCTCCTTTTCCTTTGTTCCCTGATGGCCATTTTTCCCTCATAAAATCAAGAATAGCAATACTTAAACAAATAATAAAAAATAAATATACCATGCATCCCTTAAATGCTAAATGGACTCACCCAATTTCTAGGAATAGCAGATTCAATCAGGCCTGAATTAGTTAAATCTATTGAATGTTAGAATTTCCGAAAACGTGTTTTTGCCTTTTGCCTATGTTTAAAACATCCCTCTACACACGTTTTATCAGAAAGGAAGCTCCTTCATTGCGTAATGATTAACCCATTAATGTCTGGCGTCCCATAAAAAAGGATATGCCGCGTCTGACCAGGTCCTATACTGATTGCATAAAATAACAGCAATTTCTAAAAACAAAAAAAGGTAAAAAAAATAAATATAACAGACATGCCAAAACAGATAAATGAACTCATCCAAGTTATCTGGGCAGAAATGGACACCATGCATAAATAGGGTATTACACATTTTAAGATCAGCGCTCCAAAAGGGTGAGTGTTAATAATACTCAAAATATGTTTTATATCGCTTTATAACGTATAAGTTTGTGGTCCCTTCTTTAGAGCTGCTACTATTAGGCTTTTCGTATGAGAGCCACGGCAGATGCTTTATGAAGAAAATGCTGAAGTTATGTCAGAGCTATCATGTTTAAAGCTCTGTTTGAGACTGAGATCATTGAAATATATCACAAAAATGAACATTTTGTTTATGGGGGCATAACATGACTGTTTCTGTGCCGCTCCTCTTCTGTCAGGGTTCTACATTCACAGCCTGTTGATTTTGGCTCCCACACCTGTAAGCACAAAAATAAAACACACCCTTGCATTATGCTTGTGACTTCAATAGTAATAAAATTTTAACTATAACATTTTCCGACTGTTAAATTAAACAAAATTATCTTGCCAAAAAGAAAAAAGAAAAGAGAAAAAGAAAAAGATATTTTCAATATAATTAGTGCGAGTAAGGGTGATCCTTCGGAAATAAACACTGTGTTGACTGATTCTGTTCAAAATACCCGGTAGAACAACCCTAACGACGCCTTTTCTGATAAAGTGTGTGAACTTAACGTGAATCTGCTGAACAATTTGCCTATTAGCAGAAGCCGTAGTGAAGTTAAAAGCTGTAGAATAGTTACAAAGATAGGAAGGTAAAACAAATGTATCTCACATGTGCATACTCGTAATAATTAGACTCGTCGCATCCAACCACTCGTAGGACTCTTATATATGTGTATATAGGCATACACTGTCTTGAACCTTCTTCTCCAGTATAAGGTCCTACACAAGAAGAAGGACAGCGGCATTTAACCTGCAAAAGAATTGCAGAACATATATTTTAAAATGCATAAAACAATCTAAGTATGACAACGTTGAATAATTACAGGTTTGCCAAGAGCAAACGTATTCTTGGCTATTGAAAAAATTAATTTATCTGTACCTGGAGCAGCATCAGAAGGAAGTAACAACACGGGCTATAAACATCGTTCGAAACTAGGTAAGAAGAAGGATAACACTGCAATTACTCATAGTAAAAAATAAATCCCACAGGTCACAAACAAAAGGTATGTAATTGTCACCGTTTGTATATAATGCTTCCAGAGCTGTGAATGGTTAAAGCCTTTTAAAAGATGGAAAACAACCAAGAAAAGAATATAGCACTTGCGTCTGTTCATGACCAGTAATGAAATGCGCTACATCGGCCACGCCCCTTAGCATCGATCTCTATTATCCAGTTGACTCTAAATGAAACCAATGATCCCAAAGGACCAGACAATATTGAGGACTCTACAGACTAAAAGCCTCCAGTGATTTCTGCCACTGTCCTGTCCAGGGTGGAATCACGCTGTATTTCAAGCATTGCGGTCAGCCTGTTTAGCTGTCCACTTTGCTTCCTTTTTTTTTATATTGTTTTAGATAGGTGTCCTATACGTTTCGTGTATTTTTATAGCTTTTGATACTTGTTATATTGATGTAAAGTTTCACTGCGTTGGACTAAGTGTGTTTGGTATCAAAGAGTTACTGTTCCATCTTGTCAACTGCGTTTCTCCCTTCTTCTTTTTATGTGTCTTGTGTGGGTTATGCTGTGTGATTGTATTTATCTTCATATCTTTATGTTTCTCCCTTCTTCTTTTAGGTGTCTTGTGTGGGTTATGCTGTGTAATTGTATTTATCTTTATGTTTCTCCCTTCTTCTTTTTAGGTGTCATGTGTGGGTTATTCTGTGTGATTTTATTTATCTTTATATCTTTATGTTTCTCCCTTCTCCTTTTTAGGTGTCTTGTGTGGGTTATGCTGTGTGATTGTATTTATCTTTATATCTTTAGGTTTCTCCCTTCTTCTTTTTAGGTGTCTTGTGTGGGTTATGCTGTGTGATTTTATTTATCATTATGTCTTTACGTTTCTCCATTCTTTTTTTTAGGTGTCTTGTGTGGGTATGCTGTGTGATTGAATTATTCTTTATATATTTATGTTTTTCCCTTCTTCTTTTTATGTGTCCTGTGTGGGTTATGCTGAGTGATTGTATTTATCTTTATATCTTTATGTTACTCCCTTCTTCTTTTTAGAGGTCCTGTATGGGTTATGCTGTGTGATTATATTTTCTTTATATCGTTATGTTTCTCCCTTCTTTGTTTTTAGGTGTCATGTGTGGGTTATGCTGTGTGATTGTATTCATCTTTATATTTTTACTTTTCTCCCTTCTTCTTTTTAGGTGTCTTGTGTGGGTTATGCTGTGTTATTGTATTTATCTTTATATCTTATGTTTCTCTCTTCTCCTTTTTAGGTGTCTTGTATGGGTTATGCTGTGTGGTTTTATTTATTTTATATCTCTATGTTTCTCCCCTCTTCTCTTTAGGTGTCTTGTATGGGTTATGCTGTGTGATTTTATTTATCTTTATATCTTTATGTTTCTCCCTTCTTCTTTTTATGTGTCTTGTGTGGGTCATGCTGTGTGATTTTATTCATCTTTATATCGTTTTGTTTCTCCCTTCTTCTTTTTAGGTGTCTTGTGTGGGTTATGCTGTGTGAATGTATTTATCTTCATATCTTTATCTAAATGTTACCACAAGAGTCTCCAAAATAAAACCATAATGTCTTACGCCTGTATAGACGTCAAAGAAAGTCTGTATTTCAGGTGCTTAGTTTTATTTATATATCAATATCTATACAAATCCACGACAACTGATACTACCAGACTCACTGATAAAGGCAAATCACAATTGCGTTGAAAGTCAAGATGTATAAATGGTGTGCGCGAACAAAAAAGGCTCTGATCAGACTGCGCGGACGGTAGGCCGGGCTGAACCTTTGCGGATCGCATTTGCTTTGAAGTAAGGAGGAAAACCCGTCTTAAGCATCGCATCTCAATGTGATATTTTCTGTAATGTCGAATAAACTCTCCACCCAAGCATAAATATGGCTTTTCTCATTTTTTACCTTTTAAGTCACCTGAAAAGAGTGTTAAGATTGTTTTTAATTCATACCTGTCGAATGATTGATGGTGTCCTATTTTCGTCATATTCGATGGCGTCATAGGAAGGACATAAGTTTACTTCACTGGAGTTTATATCGTCCATAGCTGGGCAAAGATCATTTCCTATCACTCGAATAATCTCTCTGTTGATATAAATATTGTCTACTTCTGAAAAGTTTCTAATATGGCGATGGTCTTGATGATGGCGTTGATGGATTATACTTATAAGACTATTCTGTCGATGCCTGAAATATATTTGACAAATTTAAAGAAGATGAAATGATCAATAAAAAAGTATAGCCGAAACTCCTTGGTCCAACTGTTGAATTTCTTTTGTACAAAGCGCCAGGCCCAGTGCCAAAATTCACAAAAATCAAGGAAAGGACACAATCGCAAAAGCATACGCACCCAAGGCATGTCAAGAAGAAGAGAGAATAAGAAATAATATTTTTATTATAATAACTGTATTTGTTTTTATATGTGATCTTTGTATTCAGAATGATAAGCATTTTAAACTTAATTCACTGAAAATTTCCGTTTAGAAGTCAACAGCAAATATTATTTGTGATTTTAAGTTGCTCAGCTTAAATGTATAAAAACAAATACATACAAATATTGGTTATAAGTATTACGCATGCATTATGTTTTTACGGAGTAGATGTTCGGAAGCAGCCAACCAGTACGCTTTATTTTGAGTTTGAGATTATATTCAAGTTTTATAACCTCCGGACCCTCATTTTAACCACCAAATGAGAATGGTAAAAGAAAAAGATGGCACACAAAGCAATTAAAAAAATGAAAAAGGAAAGGGAAACACCAGCAGTTGCCCAACAGATGGCCACGAGGGTATTCAATTAATGTACAAAACATCAAAATCTAATCGAAAGCGGACAAACAATGAAAATTATAGTAAACCACTAAAGAAGCATCGAAATTTATCTTCAAAAATGCCAGTGGTGTTTTGTATCCATCTAGTAAGCATAAATTTATTTATCATTCTGTTCTGTAGCGATATAAACCAACGAAAATAAGTTGTTACCTGTGTGATGGATGTTCAGATCTTTGTGTTGAATGATGAGTTTGACAATGTCTGGTCCTGGTCTCGCAGGAGGTAGCGTAGAGAGGAATCAAAATGATAACAATGGTAACGGAATATTTACCTAGGATGAGTAACGTCTGAAATAGAAAGAAAAAAATAGTTTAAGATAAATGTAGCCCTGGTTTGAGACAATGAAACTTCAAAAATAAAGTTAAAAAATATAAACAGGAAGTAAAGGTTTAAAGATGTTACTTATTACATATCATGTACGACCACCTCCGATACATGATAGACGAATTTTATTCCCTGTATATATTTTTACAATGTGCGATTTGATTAAATATAGTAGTAGAGTATAAATAGACTAAACCAGATGACAAATGGTCATTAATGCTCATCTTATTTGAGCCGCGACGTGACAAAACCAACAATGTGGTCGTGCGTCCAGCGCAGACTCAGATCAGCCTGGGCATCCGCCCAGTCTGATCAGAGTCTTCGCTTTCCGCATGAAGGTAGCTTAGTCCCTCACCTACCCTTTAAACGCTTAGCAAAGAGTCTGATCAGACTGGGTGAATGCCCAGGCTGATCTGAGTCTGCGCTGGGCGCACAACCACATTGTTGGTTTTGTCGTGTCGCGGCTCATTTTAATAAATAGACCATAGAAGACTCACAGACGCGATCAAAGCATGCAAATAAACCAACAATGCGGAGGAGAAAATGAATAAAAAAATACGCTCGGACTTCGACAGGTAAGAAGACTTTGAAACATTTTATTGATTTGTTACTCGGGCATTTATTTCATGTATGTAAACCCTGCAGTTGTTATTATTATTTTGCAAACAGTCTATTATTATTTTGTTTTAACTTGTTTCAGGAATGCTATTTATATACGGGTACACTAAAACAAAAAGTGGCCGTAATATTTTATTGCTAGGTGTTAAGGTCATAACATTTTAAAAACATGTAACTTTCTTCTCAGAAACAGTGTTTAATTGTATGAATTTATGTCGAATAAACGTATCTTTTATATCAGTTAATACAAAACCAATTGGGCTTTTGGATTTGCCTGCACGTTGAGATATTATTTCCATCGATATTGAGCCTTCCCTTACAAAAAGTAGATAGGATAAACAGGATAAAAATAGTGAAAATAGAAATAAATAGGCAAATAAAATAATGATAAAAAGTCATTCATCCTGCACTTACTGCAAGACCCTTGTCAATATTAGAAAGACGTCTAATTCCAAATGGACGATGGCATTTTCGCTGCGCTCTACCTCCCCGTTAGACCTACTGAGGGTATGTTTAAGTTTCCGATACAGTTATCATTATAGATAATCGGAAATGCAGTTAATTTATATATTTACCCTTAAAGCGTCAACAATGAAATGGGTCAATTTGCAAACAACGTAGGTCAAGATGAGGCGGCTCATACTGACTCGCCTACCCAGCGGGCACATGACGTCAATATGACGTCATGTGCCTGCTGGGTAATCTGATTTAAACTGCTTGCCCTCTAGTCCTCGATTTTTCAATATGATGTATCTTGAACGAAACAAATATTTTTTGAAATCTTGCAGACATAAAATTTGCTACCTGCTAATCTGGCATATTAAGGGTTACAAATACCTTACCATATTTAATAATCCACTGAATGTTCCTGTGCATCAGGCTATAGGTTTCAAAAATAAATCTAAAGTAAGAATCAGCTGCTCAGTCCTGCATAATAAAAAGTGACAGTGCCATTTTTGCTTGAGTTTGCTTACGGAAAATACAAATTAGAGAAAGATGTGATAGGGTCAGAAGAACACTTTACATGTAGTTCTGTACACAAAATGTTAAATCTTCAGCACAGACTTCCTAGCTGCAGTCGGAAGTAACGTTTCTCGAAAACAATAAAATAAAAGAGAATATAATGCAATCAAAAACTGTAAAGTGTAAGTTTGTTTGATTAGTTTAAATCTTGTTTGGTGTCATTTAAGAAAGCGTTATTAATTGAATATTGGTGTTTCCCCGCTAACTTCTTATTCTTTTGATCAGCTAAGTTAACAGTGTTGGTGGTTTTGCATTCTATTTGCTTAAAAAATTAAGAAAAAAATGCTCACAAATGTACTATATAAAATACTATACTAAATTCAGTGTTGCAAAAACCAAAACTTTCTCTAACCATAATATTGTTGATTTTACAATATGCTTTGTTAAGAAAAGAAGCTTATATTGAATGCAAATGGAAACTCATGTGGTTTTAAATATAAATTTCCCGGGCCCCAATATCTTTATTGGATTTTATCAATGACGGGACTCGGTGACCTATGTCCTACGTCGCAGCCTTCGGTCACCTTATTTCCATTTTAAGTTTCCCCATCTATTTTCAGAAAAACGGACCACAATATGACCCAAATAATAACCCTCCCACTGACCAGGAAGTAATGGTGACTAGGTGAATGGGTTAAAAGCCTTATCTCAAGAACAGTAGGGCGTTATACAATATTTATTGCAGCTACCTTGTAGTAGAGGAAAAACAATAATACGCCTTCGGGAACCAATCATGTCACTGCTCAGACGTGTGGTGATTTTGCTTTATCTTAGTGTCCCATGAAACTCAAACAGTATGATTTACCCAACCTTGGTACGCCTACAGCAAAAAAGCAGTCTGAACTGGATATGCACAGCCATATATATGCCATACATAGCGATACTAAGTTTACAACTGTATCACACAGATAACCATTATCAGTAATGTCTTCATTCATTGACAGATTTGGAAAGAGCAAGGGTACATACGGAAACAAGAGCAAGTGTATTAGTTTCTGATCATTCATTTAGTTTTTTGTTGTCTCAAAACGGGAAGTACACGATAATATGCAAACGTTTACTTTTTAATTTATTTTACTTTGTGCTGAGTTTCATTGTTTCAGTGTAGTTCCTTCAACTTGTGCGGTCGTCAAGATCAAACTGATAACTTTTCAATATTCTTCTCCCTGGGGCCGTATTCATAAAACGACTTAAGTCGTTGCTATGCGGTTACTAAGGCTAAATATCTGTAAAGGAGATTCCCTACAACTATGAAATTTGGTCTGGAGGAACAGTCTTACAAAGACTGTTCCTCCAGACCACATTTCATAGTTGTAGGGAATCTCCTTGAAAAAAAGTTAGCCTTAGCAACAGCATAGCAACCACTTAAGTCGTTTTATGAATACGGCCCCTGATCTTGTTTTCCTCTCTCAGGAAGTCTACAATCAAGTTTTGTCTGATTGCTGATGCAGTATGCTTATCTTTTTTTCTGTCCGCTTCTTCCAGTTCTTTCTTGGCCTGCGTACTTGGAGTGGTGTTTGTCATACTAAAGCTTTTGCTAAGTGGCAATAACACCCCATTTGTGTTTGTTTGATATGACGATCTTTGTGCGCTTCAATGGCGTATTGGCTCTTTTAAGGTGGTGATTTATGGTAAATGTAAAACTCTGCATAAAAGCTTAAAAATGTAAGGTATCTCCCTGAAAATTAGCAGACTTCTTATTTTTGTTGTTCTTTACAGTTTAGAATACAAAATAGACGTACATGCTGCTTATAAAGTGTTTTATAAGGAAAGATCAAAGGGTATTTTTTTTGCGCAATAATAAAAAAAATTAACATCGTTATTGAAAATTTACGTAGCACTGAAGGTGCGTTATTGCATTATGAACAGCAACCTAGCAATTATTTACTCCAACTCTTTCTCAAATTGTAATGTAGACCAGATGAAAACGGTAGCTTTTTCTCAAATGTTCAACCATGTACAAGGTAATGTACACTGGATGCATTTATTAAATATAGGGTAGGCAAGCATACCTATGTAACACCTACAGTATAAATAATACATTACTTACATGATCACTGGTGTGTAGATGAAATTGTTCAAACTTGTTAAAATAGTCTCATCTGTCTCACCTGCGTGTTTTGACCCAAAAAAAATTGGACACAGACCGCATCTTTTTTCATCTGCTCAGCCTGTTAATGTGTGAAAGAGTTTGAAAAAATAATTGCTAGCACGCTCCCCACTATGCAACAAGGAACTTTCAGCACTAAGTATATTTTCAATAACAATAATCTTTTTTCAGATTATTGCGCACAAAATTACCCTTTGATCTTTCCTTATAATAACCCTTTTTAACATTAACAAATGCTGCATTTTGGGAGTCTGAATTGTGAGAAACAACATAAAGAATGTATATGCTAAGTTTTGGAAAGATCAGTGGTATTTTGAGTGTTTGATGCAGATTTTTGTCTTTGCCCCAAATCAGTGATTATCACCACCTTAAGTATTAACGCTTGTCCATGTGGAGTTTTGCTTTTTCTTCGATGTCAGGGAGTGCACCAGCCAATGTGCCTTCATTCAGACATCAGACTTCTAAAACTCAACATATACACGTCCAGCTCTCCTGTGCTTGATATTCTTCTTTATCCTTATCGAACCTAGCTGAACTCCTTTACTCCTTAGGTTTCAAATCTTAATTATGACGTCCCTTCTTATGTATGTCAAAGAGATCAGTGACCTATGGCACTATCCGGAGTTTCTGTTTAGGACACTGCTTGTCAAGAACTGCCCTTGTAGTGTCGTTCACTGCTTTTAATAAATTTGTTACAAAAGTGTCCGTCCGCTAAGTAACAAGTGGTGCATATCCTCCTTCTCTTCGTGCATGGAAAGTGCCTATCACTGCGGGATCGTTCAGTTTTCTAAGTCAATTTTAAGAGTAACTACACTTCAGGAACTGACTGAATCAGATCCCAAACACAATCCCCAACATCAAAGGGAAAGATTGACAAAGACATCCCAACAAACAATAAATTACAAGTGATAAGCCGAGTCAGCAGCTCTTTCCCAAATAGGTGGCAACTCAGCTATCTTTATTGAACTAAATAATTTAGACCGACAGAAGGGTTACAACAGACTAAGCAAATTATACGAAAATACGTCAACGCTGATGTTTCTCAAGAATTGTTTCATTGACTGCTAAAGGTTCGTTTGGAAGCTCATCTTTCTTCAGTCATGGTCACTTTGAATGTCTTCTCCAGGGAGCGTCCCTCCTAGGAAGTTTAAAAATCTGCTTTTGCCCAAGATGTACTCAGTCTAGTTTAGATTATTTGTAAAAATTCCTTTGTCAACGTCCACCGTAGCCCAGGCCTAGTGCCTCCACCTCCTTAATAATACGAAAAGGAAGGTTTTGATACAAACTGGACACTTTTGGCATGGAGAAAGACAGCTGAGCTGGCACAGCAATCATGCTGTTTTTCTTTTACGCAAAAATATAAACGATAGCACCCAGAAAGGGCCGAAACATGAAACCCAAGCACCCAAGACATCGTCAGAAGAAACGGAAACACGCAAAGAATAAAACGTAACAATACATCTTCCATAACGGACACGTTCAACTCAATATCGAGGAACAAATATATCGTGGGCCACACAACACATAAACACATTAATTTTGATCATCCAGGTTTACTTATTTTCTATTTTGACGTTGAATTCATAATTTACAGTAAATTGGACAGCTCTACATGTGGTTTTGTTTTGATCCTGAGTGTCAGTGTTTTTTTTTTTTATTATTTTTTTTACTGTTGGGCCCTCATCGTTGGTTCGCAAAAGCGTTATTTCGTGACTGATACAAAGGGAAAATGTTTATGAAGAACAGTAGTGGGAGGATGAGTAGTAAAATATATGAGAAGGCAGTATTTGGGAACCGCCAAGTCTATTTTCATATCCGGTTTTAAACCTCAAAATAAAAGGGAGTTCAATAAAGACAGCATAAAAGCCAAACAAATCAGCGAAAAGCCAAGAGGTCTCTCTCCCAGCAGATGCCCGCGAGGTTATGCTTAAATGACGCACAAAAAGCCAAAGACTAATAGAAAGACGACAATCAATGAGAACAACAATGAACCACAACAGAATCATCACCCTCGAAGACTACTTTGGATATGCATTATGCATATCACAAGTAGTCTTCGAGAGTGCATACACTATAACAAAATCCGATGCCGCTACAAAAATAACGAACGAACTAACAAAATCTGTACAAAATTAATCTGGCGAAAAGCAGACAGCACAACACAAATTTAGCTCTCTTTTAGACAGCTGATACCGTTTGAAGTACAACACATGTTCATGACCTCACTATTTCCTCATCCTATCGTGTCATAATCATCAAATTACTAATTAAACTTACTCGTTTAGGAGAGTGTAATTTGGTCGAGGTCGTTGACCAGTAGTACTTAAAGCTGATTAAAAATTTATATCACTTATATTTGTTTGTCTATCTATCTATCTAGACAGTTATTATGGTCAGACAGAAGCAGAGACGTCTGATGGGAATTACCCATTATGACAATCCGATATCAGGTCACAGCCGAAAATAATTTTATGTCGCGCGATTAGCGATTATTGTATTAATGACTTAATTTACTGATTAACTTTCATTGATGATCATGCAGTAAATTATGAAAGGATGAAGTGACCAGCGAGCAGAACCGCTCACTATTAGAAGCCACTGCTCGCCACTAACAGTGATATACTTTGACAGTTGTTATTGATGGCTTACGGCTTTGTCACTTGTTATTGTCACTACCCCTAGCTAAGTAGCTAACAGTGACACACACTGCTAATAGTCACTGCGTTCACCGCAGTTTGGTCCCCTACCACATTTGGTAAAGTAGAAGAGAATGCAAAGATCATGCCCTAATTACCAAATGGGAGAGGACATTAAAACAAGCAACACAAAACAAGCAAAACGGCAAGAGCTCAGTTCTTTCTCAGCAGATGGAGCGAGGCTGTCCTTAATAGATGGACTGCCTGATGCCTCTGCGGCAGAGCTGTTGGCAGCTGTGGCAGGACCTGAGTGTCATTTATCTCAGGACTAGTAAAATTCGGAGGCAATATCGTGACATGACTGAAACATTGTTTACCTTGACGTTAAAAAATATATCTCTCACACACTCATAGCAGTTACTGTCTGCTTACTATAAATTGCTAAAGAAATGGATAAATGTTGCTGTTTAAATGATATTTTAGGGCCATTTTACCATAATTTGTTCTACAATTAACCTTGAACCTTAGAAAAAGACTAAAATTTGGATTTTTAGCATTTTTTATATATATATTTTTTACATTTATTCAATTAAAATCTAAAACGGTTGCATCAAGAGCAGAGAGCACATACGAAACAAGGAACATGGGCCATACTTCGAAGTTTCGGCTATATAAGCCTCATCAGTGACCCTGAAATGATCTGGTGACAAAAGCCTAAGGAAACGTACTGTAATTTCTTAATTTTGATAAGGCAGTCGATTGAAAGACTGATAAGTATCTACAAGGGATCCAAATTGTGATTAACCTAAGAGTGTGATAATTTACTAAAATGATTTATTGAATTCATTTAACGGCAGCTTATGGTGTGCAAGCATAACGAAATTTATCTGAATGGGTAAGATTATTTTTCCGTATTTTGATGTTTTTCCATGTGATTTAAGTGGGGCTAAGTGTAAAATTTGTCAAATTTAAAAGGTAATAACTCGATGACCACTGCTTTTCTTTTAATTTTCTGTTTGCTGTATAGGTCTGCTTTCAAAATAAACTTGTTTGGTTAGAATTCCAGTTTAGCAGTTTTCTGTATGGTCTAAAATATTGCAGAAAGGAAATGAGCCACGACACGAGAAAACCAACAATGTGGTTGTGCGCCCAGCGCAGACTCGGATCAGCCTGGGTATCCATCCAGTCTGATCAGACTCTTTGTTAAGTGCTTAAAGGTAGCCAAGGGTTTAAGCTCTCCCCATGCGGACAGCGAAGACTCTGATCAGACTGGGCGAATGCTTTCTCGTGTCGCGGCTCAAATCGTATTTAAGATTTTTCGGATGGTATCTAAAATTGATTTTTAAAGCATCTTATATCAATATGGCAATTAAGCCTTGGATGGACAGGAGTATCCTTCCCTATAGCATACTGACTTCACCGAGTTATTTAAAGTCATATAAAATTCATCTGCTAATTGATATTTCCTACAGTAACCTTGGTTGTTTTATGATATTTTCAGGAGAACAAACTAGAGGTGTATTTTTCCAATTCAGTTTTGTTTAGATTTTGCACGATGATGGTATATTTTTTTATTTCTTCATTGATGAGCCCATCTACGAAATAGAATAAACCCAGAGTCTTATACAGGTTCCAGTGCGGGAAGTATTTGCTAAAGCTGCAAAACAAAACAAAAGAAAAAGCAGAATGGGCAGCTATTTAGTAGAACAATTTGCTAAAGACCATAGACAAGCGGAAATAACAACATGTAACACTAAGGCACAACAACAGAAGTACCGCTCATAAACGCTCAGTAATAGATTACTTGGGGCTTAAGGACATTTGCTAGGAAATACTTCCTACACTGGAACCTGTCTAAGACTCTGTGTATGTTCTATTTCATATATAGGCTCACTAATGATGAAATAAAAAATGTACATCATCGTGCAAAATTTTAAGAAATCTGAACTGGAAAGATACACCCCTAGACTGTTCTTGTGAAAATATCCCTAAACAACCCAAGAGGAAAATATCAGTACCAAAATAAATTTTAAATAACTTTAAATAACTCAGTCATGTCAGTATGATATAGGCAAAAGATACTTCTGTCCCTCAAAGGTTTAATTACCAAACTGGTTCAAGATGCTTTCAAATCAATTTTAATTACGATCCGAAAAATCCTAAAAAATTATTGCCAATCTGCAATATTTTGGACCATACAGAAAAATGCTACTCTGATATTTTAATCAAACAAGTTTATTTTGAAAGCCGAACTATTCAGCAAACAGAAAATTAAAAGAAAAGCAGAGGTCATCGAGCGTATTTTTTTATACTTGACAAACTCTACCCCTACCCCCACATAAATCATATTAAAAAATACATAAAACTACGTAAACAATTAATGTAACGCATTCAGATAAATTTCATTGTGCTTGGGTACCATAAGCTGCCAGGATATGAATAAAATAAGCCATTTTGGAAAGTTATAATCCACCTAGTTAAATCACAACTTGAATAAATATCAAAAAATAAAATATTGCAAAAAATCCTAATTTTACTTTTTTCCTAACGTTTATGGTTAATTTTAACACAAACAATGGTAAAATGACCTCGAAATATTATTTAGACATCAACAGCTAGCCATTTCTTTATCCATTTATAGTAAAACATTGACCCTAGCATAACTTTCATTTTTGACGATGACATAAAAATGGCGACTTCCTAGCAAATATCTTTAAACTAGTTTAACTAGATCCAAACGCTCGCCCTCTGCAATGGTTCGAAACATTTAGTTAGCTGTTTGGTTTGCATGAAGATTTTCTAGCCCAAAACAAAACAGAAAGCAGAATGGGTAGCATTTCAGGTAACCGTATTGCTAAAGACCATAGACAAGTGGAGATAAAATATAACACTGTGGTACCGCTACGGAAGAACCGCCTATAAATGTCAGTAATAGATGACTGGGAGGCATATCTGGTTTTGATTGATCCAAACCCTCTTCCTCTGCTTCTGCAATGGTCCGTAGTTAGCTGTTTGGTCCGCATGAAGATTTCCTAGCCCATCAATGAACCATCACAGGAAACTTACGAATCACGGATAATACGAACTACGATTCAGCGATGAAGACTCGACAGACACAAGGTATTGCAACCCCCGGAGATCTCTGGCGTGTTAAACAACACCCCTGAAATGCCAGAGCACAAGAAAACCATCAGTAGAATCCCTAAAATAGCGGAGCAAAACGAAAACCACAAATTGAACACCGATGACAAAGCACAGACAAGACAAGCTCCAGCCCCAACCAACGAAAATAAATAGCTTTATGCCGAGTACAAGATCGAGTCTGGTGCCCGACCAACTGTCATGCAATAAAAGTGGGAGGCATGATGCCCGACCAACCGTCATGCAATAAAAGTGGGAAGCAAAGTTATTTACAATGAATGGGGTAAGGTGGTGATAATCACTGATTTGGGGCAAAGTAAAAAATCTGCATAAAATGCTGAAAATACAACAGATCTTCCCAAAAATTAGCAGATGCCTTCTTTATGTTGTTTCTCACGATTCAGAATCCAAAAATGCAGGACTTGTTAAAGTTAAAAAGGGTTTATATAAGAAAATTTCAATGGCCAATTTTGTGCGCAAAAATCTGAAAAATAACCATCGTTATTAAAAATGTAATAGGGTCTGAAGCTTCTTTAATACATTATGGAGAGCGTCTTAGCAATTATTTTTTTCATTTTATTCACACATTTTCAGGCTGGGCAGATAAAAAATGGTCTCCTCTATGTCAGAATATTTGCCAAAATACACAGTAGAGTCTATTTTCAAGGTTGAACAATTTCATTTACACACCTGTGTCATGGTGGTAAAAATTGCTATATATATAGTATATATTGGGACACTAAAAACAATTACTATAACTGTCCTAAAATTGGAACAGTTTGGTTTTACATGGCAGTAATGTGCCCAAAAAATGCAAATGGGATGGCAAATAGTGTAGACCCTGTTCAGACTCCTCCTGTCTGATCTGGTTTTGCACTATTCGCTCAGACCTAACTGTCCCAATATATAGAATTTTTATTGTATACTGTGAGTATGATAAAGGTATAACTGCTCTACCTGTATTTAATTAATGCATGCAGTGTACATGCACCATACATGGTCAGACATTTGAGAAAAAGTGACTGTACCTTACAAATTTGAGAAAGAGTTGGAACAAATAATTGCTAGGACGCTCTTTTTAATGCATTAAAGAAACTTCAGACCCAAGTATATTTTCAAGAATGAAGTTAATTTTCTAGATTTCTGCGCACAAAATTACCCTTTCATTTTTCCATATAAAACACTTTTTTTCAACAGCATGTCCCTCTATTCTGTATTCTAAACTGTAGAGAACAACAAAAATAAGAAGTCAGCAAACTTTCAGGGAGGTACGTTAATTTTTTATGGTTTTATGCATTTATTGTGGGCATTTACGTCATGCACACGCCTAGACACTCTAGCAATCTGAATACACTGAGAAATGTAAACCCCATAAGAACCGGAGCAAAAAAGGAAATTTAAACATGTAAAAATCAAAGTCATTGCATTTATCATAAATTTTGCATAAAACAGATCCATTTGAAAAAGATGAAATAAATGTAAATCCGAAAACGGGACTTCGGCACTTGATGCACTGGCCCTGCTCAACTGCAGCTCAGGTGGATTAATTCGATTCACCGTACCCCAAAGCAATGACCGCGAACACCAAAAAGACCTTCCAGACATCCAGATGTAGAGTCAACTGCTTCAATAATTTCAGTATGTTTGTTGTTAGAAAGAGGAGCCATGAAATCTCTTTCATAGCAAAATAAAAACAAATCAGCTACAGGAAGAGCACAATAAGTACCCATCGGAATACCGACAATTTATCTGTATAACATAGAACCATATCTGATGTAGATATTATCTTAAACCATGTTAAGGTTTCACACATGTTTTAGGCTTCACACATGCTTTGACACGACCAGAGTTAATATCGGGTTTGGTGTTCAGACGTAAATTAGGGTTGCAGGTAAGAAAAGGCAAGCTTTCCCTTTGAAAAGTCCACTCAATTAAATCTACAAATTTCTTTTGATTCAATCATGTTGCAAAGTTGTATAGAGTGTAGAAAATCGTGAGTTGACAAACTCGTCGCATGGAATCCTCTCAACTTCAAATTATTGATAACCTCACCAGAATTTTGAGAAATCTAAATAGTTTTTTTCCTGACCTTTCATATTTCTCACAGTTTCTTATGGTATATTTTTTTCAGAAATGAGACAAGAAGTTAATAATTTAGAAAGTGCAGCATTACTACAATAACTTGAGTTGGCGAAAAATAGTGTTTTTTAAGTCTTTTATGAAGCTTAAGTAGCGAATAAGTTTTTGCGTTCCTTTACGTTTATAGAAAAACTTTACTAAAGAATTCTTTTCTGCATGTGTCTCTTCGTCAAGTACCTTAAAGCTCTCGCTTTAGCGTGATAAAGTAGTAAAGCCATCAAACAATAACAGCATTGTTTGTGGCATTGTCTACTGGAACCAAAATACTTTCTGTAAAATTCTTGGGTTCCCCGCTGTAGAAGTAGAATTAGATTTAGGGGTAAAAGAATAGTATTTTGTGAATACAATTTATTACATTTATCTACAATATTGAAGATACCTACTTTCCAAGCTTTTAAAGCATGAGGTTCAGCGTTCGTTTACACCGTCGATCACCGAAATCATTTAATGCAGATGCTTTTTCAGCCAGACCGTTTTGAAATTGATATGGGACGAAAATCTGCATTTTTGGGCCCTTAAAAATTATATAATTAATTCTTTAATCGAAAACAATTTTCATATTTCCGGATAGAACATGACCAACTGCCGGATATGACTTAGCGGTGTTAGCATGGATGTTAAGATCTGAAACAAGTTTGTTGAAATTAAATATAGTGTTTCTTATAGGCTTGTTATATTTATAACAAATTATTGTGGTTCAGAATTTTGTAAATGCGTAGGTATCGGTTAGTAGTTGTTCTTTTTACGGCGCGCATTTTCCGTTTGTTATTTCTGTTTAAACTTAAACTTACGTTTTTTGAATTCCAAAACTTCATATTCCTTGATAGTATTTTGTAGCTATCGATGAGCATAATAGTTAACAGGGAACTTTAAATTCGAGTTAAGGATGAACGAAAGTCGATAGATTTTTGTTTCATGAAAATATTTTTATACTACTATCATTAATTTGAAAGTATGCTTAAACGCAAATAAGAAAATGATGAAACAAATGTGTCGCTGGCAAATATCCGCACACATACACACTTGTACAAATGTTTTAGATTTAAACATACATGTACAAAAATAGTAATTATTCCTGTCATATAGTTTCCGATAAATACAAATACAAGTTAAATGTCTCTTCATTTTTTCCCTGTGCACTTACAAAACTATTCCTATGAAGGAAACGAGAAACAAATCGGTTAGACAGTTTTAACAAGGAAAATATTCGAAATCTTTGCCTTGATATGGCTCACTGGGTTCTGTTGTGATTCATAAATATATCACTTATATTCGGCCCATATGAAGGAAATCCAACCTAGCAAAAATCAAAACCGAAAAGATATAAATCGGGATTAAATACTTGGATGAATCAAGAAGAGCACTCAGCTGCAAGACCAAAACTTGGTACTAAATGTCTAACAATTGAACCCCAGTGTGTCTGACCAAAGAAAGATCATCTAGCCGTAACAAACTAAATCGAATCGGACCGACATTTCTTTGAATGAGAGGACCGTATGATCTAGTTTCAGTTCATGAACCTGCATCAAAACTGAACTTCCAGCAGGACTGAATTACCAAGAGCCTGCAACTTTCACGTTTTAATGCGTTTTTTTTTGCATCCAGAGGATCTTCCTTCAGAATTTACTTTATGCTCGTCTTGGTTTATGTATTTGTTTGCGTTTTATTTTTATTTTATTTTTTTGCGGGGAGGGGGTGGGGTTATCTTTATTTGTAAAAAAATAATTTAATCGCCTTTGATCAATTTAATCAGAGTAACCGAAGTAACCGATAAAAAACGACTGGGTGTTTAAGACATCCAAACACGATTAATTGCAGAAAATGAAACTGAATTACTACTTTCTATACCCCTTCACACGTCTCCGTTCGTTCGTGCGTCTATCCGTCGTTTCCTTTAAAAAACTGAGTACGTTTTGACGGATTTTAATCGAACTTTGCAATTGCATTGGTCTTCAGAAGATCTCACTTTGGTTTGGTAATGGGCATATTTCCATTTCTTCTGTCAAAATGTTATTGTTCTTGTTAATGTCTCAAAAGTTGGTTCTGGTCTGTTATTCCTTTAAACTTCACTTTAAAATATCTTTATGAAATTTCATAGAAGTTATTGAAATGATATTAACTTTCTGCTACAAGCAGAGTTTTGTCCACCAAGAATTTTTGCCCCTGCTCCGGGGCAATAAACATGCATAAAATCATGAAAAACTCTATGCAAAATTAGGGTAGAGAGCGATTACCTTAAAACTTACAACAAATTATCAGAACAATTTCAGCTTCCTGTCATGATTAAACAAAATTGTCCAAATAATTATGAAAAAAAGTATATATACATTCATACTTTTGGTGTATCTGTATAAAATTTCACAGAAATGATATGTCACATAAGCTTTCTTTAATAACCATAACTTAATCCCACCAAATTACCTGCTTCTGCCACGGGGATATAATCAAACATGTTTAAACTCATGGAAACAATCTATAAAAAATCAAAATTGAAATGCATTTTCCTCAAACTTGCAACAAACTGTAAAGCTATAAAAGCTTCCTGTCATGATCAAAACGTCGTTCCGATGGATTATCTGCCACTGACATCGGGTGTATACATCTATCCAATTATCAGAAAAAGTCTATAGAAAATCATAACTGGAAGGAAATTTTATGAAACATACAACAAATGGTCATTGCAATCCCAGAGATGGTTAAAACTTTATCACAAGGTAGTTATCTGTCCCTGTCCCGGAGCTTTATCACGAACAAGTCCATAAAAGGTTTGCACGACGGTGGGTCGGGCCTCAAACTGTATGAAGCACCAACCTAAACCTAACATGATAGTTATATGGACAGCTGGCGCCTGACATCCTTTCCCGGACGCCTTGGGTCGGGACTTCCGGGGTTTAACTGGTGGGTTTCTTCTTCTCCGGAATTTCAGTGTTTCTATTTCTGTGAGTCCTCATCTTCGTTTTGATTTTGATTTCTATGTTTCTAAGATATAACATTTATGAGATTGGAATCTCCCATGCCCGAAAAACCAAGTGTTTGATGAACCAAAGCAGAGCAAAGAACGCAGGTTGGTCGACCACAAACCGGTAATCCTCAACCCCACCCCGCCCCCAATTCCATTGCTGGCCGTCCCACTTCTGTTGATTCTTCTTGACTGTTTTATGTGTTGTTTGTTGCCATTTCTGTTATTGATATATTATTTGTGATTTTATTGCTAGTCCTTAAGTATATAAAGAAAATAAGGGAGCGACCATTTGATATTCTGGGGTGGACCTGGTGTTCTTGATGGAGACAGGATTTTTTTTCAGCGGCCTTTGAAAACATTTTTATTTTCACCTGGAGGGAGCTAATTCGAACATTTGGTTTTTAATTTTGTAATCTAAACTGTCAGATCCTTCTTTATTTGACCTTAACATATGTGAATGAATATCCTTTTATCTTACCCACATCAGTAACGTTACACTTTGTTTCTCACATGAAGAACATGGTTTTGTCTGTAGCCAGGCAAAGGGCATGGTTTAGCTTGCTTTTGCCAGCAAGTCCTGGAGCATGGTACTCTCTTCATCTATGGTTCAAACTTCCTGTATGAGTATACAGGCTTGCAAGCACTTCTTGGAAAAGATTGGCCTAAAATTAGGGCTATTTTGGGCAAAAATGAGGACTACTTTTGCAAAATTTTAGGACTAACAGTACGAATGTAAGGGCTTTTTCCAGCAAAATCACTTGCAAAAACATGATTTTGCACTTTGCACTTTAAAATTTTGATAAATACCTACTGACATAGTCCCATAATATATGTCTGCAAGCAAACTAGTTCTGGCTAAAAGTTCTATGCTAAAAAGATAGCATAGGGGTCTTTGGACAACGCCCCTACCCCCAGAAGCCAAAGCAATTTCCAAATTATAATGTCATAAAGACGGGAAAATTAGAAAAATTAGGAATGGTGATAAAACATACGGGCGTTTTTAAGACTATGGCCTTTTTGAGGGTTTTTTCCCCTAATGGCTTTGTCTCCCACAAGCTAGTGATTTTTTTCACAGCTCAGTTTCAGTGGAAATATTTACTTAGTAATGAGTAATAGAGGATCTTACATGAGTGCTCATGTATTATTGAATCTATTAAACGAGTTGGGGAAAAGATAAAATGCGAGGCTTTGCCGAGCATCTTATCGTTTTTCCCAACGAGTTTAATAAATTCAATAATACAGGAGGACGAATGCAAGATTCTATTTATCATATGACACTAAAATCGCATTTTATTCGCAAAATTTGCACTAAAACGTCACGATTTCGCCATTAGAAAGCGCGACGTTTTAATGTACGTCAACGTATAACGTTACGACGTAATTTGCATATTTAATCCACTAGTGGATTATCGTTTTTAATGCATGGCTTTATTACACCCTCAGATGCGACGTCATATGATAAAATACAATAAAGAAATGTATGGCCATTTTGAGTTGTTTTTGCTTTTGTTGCCATAATGGCTAGCGCTTTGTCTCCCACAAGATAGTGACTTTTTCACAACTCACTTTCAGTGGAAACATTTACTTAGTAATGAGGCAGATCAATAATACATGTATGTGTATGTTTTATAGGATGTTTGTAAATGTATGCACATGCGGGGGGGGGGGGGGGGGGGGTGGGGGGGCTGCCGGTGTAAGAAAAACTGTAAATTATGTTATAACATTACTGTTAAAATAGGGGTCTGGGGGGGCTGTGCCCTCCCCACCCCCATCCCCCCAAGCCAGCGACATTTTGAAAGCTCAATTCAAATGAAATCATCTGCAGACTATATTTTTTCTAAATTTTGGTGGCAGCCAAATTTTTTCACTTAATTTTGAGGCAACATTATTTTTAAAACCCTTATCATGAGCTAATTTAAGTTTTAAGACAAGGTTTTTTTTAAATATAAAACAAAATACCAGGCCTCCATCCCCCACCCCACCACACCCACCCCCACCCCAACAATATCAAAGGGTCGGTCCCTAAGAATATTTTTTTGTATAATATTTTCTTAATGTCAAAATTAATGCTTTTGTTGACTCCTGCCTGTTCACCTGGCTGAAGCTAGTAATGTCTTTGGTAGCGTCTAATTTTGTGTTGTCTTTTCTCACATGGTATCTTGGGTGGGATCTGGGATAGAATAGTGTCGGTCCCTGAAAATTTTCCTACTTACTTTTGCATTTGCGGGATATTAAGCAGTCGTTTACGATGCTTTTAAAATATTTGCATTTACAAATGAATACCTTAGCTTCTATGAACAGAAGATGTAGGGTTTGATTTTGTATAATAGCCATGTCAACAAAATGAATTTAAAGTACAAAAATCGTTTGACCTAGCAACGCAATTAATAAATAACTAGAAATGTTTTTCAGAGAAAAACTGATGTCCCCCCACCAGCCCATTTCCCATCCCCTCTAATAAATAACAAGCCTGTACAAATAACATATCTATGCAAGTTTGGAGAAAATCCATCCACTGGTTCTAAAGATATCCTACATATAATACTATATTCTTGAAAATGAGTCCTTCAGTGACCTTGAAAATGAGGTCAAGGTCATCAAAATCTAATCAGCTATTAAATGTGTCCCAATGATGTATTGATGCAAGTTTGGTGAAATTCCATCCATTAGTTTACGAGATATCATGGGTTAAAGACATTGTCATCTAAGTCCTCCAGTGACCTTGAAAATGAGGTCAAGGTCACCAAAATCTAACCAGCTCTTAAACTTGTCCAAATGATGTATCCATGAAAGTTTGGCCAAATTCCATTCATTGGTTCAGGAGATATTGTGGGTACAAGAAATTGTCATCTTAGTCCTCCAGTGACCTTTAAAATAAGGCCAAGGTCGCCAAAATCTATACAGCTCATAAACTTGTCTCGATCATGTATCCATGCAAGTTTGGTGAAATTCCATCAATTGGTGCAGGAGATATAGTGGGTACAAGGAATTATCATCTAGGTCCTCCAGTGACCTTGAAAATTAGGTCAAGGTCACCAAAATGTAATCAGCTCTTAAACTTGTCCAAATGATGCATCCATGCAAGTTTGGTGAAATTAAATCCATTGGTTCAGAAGATATTATGGGTAAAAGAAACTGTTATCTAAGTCCTCCAGTGACCTTGAAAATGAGGTCAAGGTCACCAAAATCTAATAAGCTCTAAAACTTGTCCAAATAATATATTCATGCAAGTTTGATGAAGTTCCATCCATTGGTTCAAGAGATATCGGGCATACTAGAAATTGTCATCTAAGTCCTCCAGTGACCTTGAAAATAAAGTCAAGGTCACCAAATTGTAATCAGCTCTTAAACTTGTCCAATAATGTATCCATGCAAGTTTGGTGAAATTCCATCCATTGGCTCAGGAGATATTGCGGGTACAAGAAATTGTGTTCTAAGTCCTCCAGTGACCTTGAAAATGAGGTCAAGGTCACCAAAATCTAATCAGCTCTTAAGTTGGTCCCAATAATATAGCCATGCAAGTTTGGTGAAATTCCATTTATTGGTTCAAGAGATATTGTACATACAAGAAATTGTCATCTATGTCCTCCAGTGACCTTGAAAATGAGGTCAAGGTCATTAAAATCTAATCAGCTCTTAAACTTGACCCAATGATATATCCATGCAAGTTTGGTGAAATTCCATCCATTGGTTCAAGAGATATCGCGCATACAAGAAACTGTCACGCCGACGCCGACGGGATCCGCACTGAAAACAATATGTCCCCCTTCACCTTTGGTGGGGGGACATAATAATGCCTATATGGCATATGGAATAAACTCTTAACAGAGACTTTAAAAAATCTACACAACAATTGAGCTCAGACCTTTAAGTACAAGTTGCCTTATCTGATATCAAGGTAACTCTCAGCGTTGTCAACAAATAAGATATTTACTAATCTTGTTTGTTCTTTTTTATTATTATTGTTTTTCTAGGAAGATCTCTTTTTCTTGTAAGCATGAGTGGTAACCGTAAACATTTAACAGTTACACATTCACTTTTTCGACAGCTATGTATTAATCATTTGTTTATCTTATTATATAACAGGGGCTTTCTGGTTTTGACGGCGGGATAAGAGATCTGATTGCATTAACTCGTGATCATTGCCTATCTCTTAACTTTGAACAAGTTTTACACCTGGGAGGCATGATTTCTACCAGTTTTATAAACTCAGCGAGAAAACAAAACAAAACTTTGAGAACCCTTAAAACCGTGCTTGGCTTGTCGGAACTGCAACTCTACCAGAAAACGAACTGTTTCCATAAATTTATAGCAGCTCACGAAAGACGTGCACGGTTAACCGAATGAATAGCTATTTCCAAGACCTACCCCAACTGAAATCACCCACACAACAGACAGGTGAACGAAGGTGTCGAATTGGACGACAAAAATTCGGAACGGTTACGAATCAGAATAGAAGTACCGCCCTGGAATGTTCAGTAAAAAACAAAAAGCATTTTTCTATCCGAATCGTTAGAACAACTACCTTTCAGTATATACGGCTGCACATGCTTGTAACAGTATGCACACACGTACACTCTGGTCAGAGCATGCAGAGATTCGTTCAGACACATGATTGATAGCATAGTGCACGTACTCGTACATAAACTCTGTGCATATCCGAAACAACCGCGGCTCATTTTACTACTATTCAATGAAGCAATTAATCTGGACTATAGTTTGCGTGCTTAATTACCTGTAAGATATCCTTTCATGGCATTTTTATTAATGCTCGGCATCCATGCTAAATATGTTCCTTGGACTATGACAATCGTCACTGGGGGGATGCAAACTTGAAATTTCGATTCAAGGACACAATAATGTCAACGGTCGATAATAGGCCTAAAAGGAACCGTTCGAACTCATTTCCCCTCAAATGGCTAGAATTGCTGTGTATCGTCTTGTGATCTCAATGAACGCTATATGTCTTGAGCCATCATGACCAAATGTGCATAGAGTGTTTACAATTCCAAGATCACATCTCAATAATATTTGTTGCCCCTTACATAGACATAAATGTTGTATATAGGCTTGTGAACACAACAGCGGCTACATTTTATGATAACTAGAAACACGGTAAATAACAGGGACCCGCCTTAATTTGTGGGACAGTTGACGGCATTTAAATCATATGTCCCAGCCCAGAAATAGCAAGAACAGCTTTCTATTATCATGTCGTTCCTTCATATTTCATATGTTGTTTGGAATTAGAGTCATTAAAATATGAGCAAAATACAATATCATGCCTGATTAAAATAAGGGCAAAACTCTGTGTTTTTAATTGTATCACTGATCTTTTAAGAAAAGCTGGTGGCAGCTAAGGATGCTATGGCAACAGAATTCCTGTTTGGTTATTATGTGAGGGAAGATGGAACAAAGTATGTACGATTTTAAGCTTAGGCTCAAGTGAGCAATTTAGAACCATCATGGCTACCTTGCTTATTAGTTTCACAAAATACATAAGCCATACAACTGCAAATATCAAATATATAATAACTGTTTAGAGGTTCATTATAGATACTCAACTGCAACCTGTCACAGCTTTTGCTAATGGCGTAGGATGGTATTTTGAAATTAAATATTTTAACGATAGTTCATATATGAATGGATTTTTATCCCCTAAAATAATCACTTTTTTGCTGAAAATACAACAACAACAATAAAAAAAAGATATGTATTCATACCATATTGAGCCAACAAAGCTCACCAAATCTCTAGCTTAAAATTGTTGTCGCATTTGTACAGGCTCAAAATTGGTGTCACAATTGTACAGGCTAATACAAAATATACAACTACAGAGTTTCAGTCTGACAGCGTGTTAAGTTGATAACAAAATATAGAACTATTTCCCACAATTTGATTGCCGTGACAACAAAAAAAAGGATAACTTTCAATAATGTTTGCTATATTTTCGTTTTGGTTGCCATGGCAACCGATCAAAATGAACGTTGAGCAGAAAGAAGACCACTCAAGTAATATTTCTGAAAATATTAGGTATCTGCAATGGCATAGCAATTAATCTAATTGTTTTGCTTTTTTCCATAACAACCATGTCCTTTGAATAATGACAATGGAAAACAAAACTGGTAAAGGCTAAATGATAAAAGTATGTCTATGAAGTTCCCGCTTCATAGAGCATATTGTTTCGGATGTGTTAATTTATGGTATTTCCCCCCTATTTTTGCATTTTGGTGTTTCCATGGCAACAAAAATGAGCAGAGGGCATAGCATCATATGGCTGATAGAAGACTACTCTAGGAACATTTCAATAAATATTTTGTCAAATCATTTATAATAGCTTGGCTGTAATTAAAATCTTAAAAAGTTTCTTCAAGAGCAGAGAATACATACAGAAGTAGGAACATGGGCCAGACTACGTCGTTTCGGCTAATAAAGCCTCGTCAGTGACCCTGACAATATCTGGTGACGAAATCAGAAAAAAAGCATACTGTAATTTCTTAATTTTTATTGGGCAGTCGATTCAAAGACTGATTAGTTTCAAAAGGATCCAAATGATATAAAAGACGATGATCTAGAATAATAGTCTACATCGATCTCAAATTTTAGATTTCTCAGAATCTATCCTCTGATCTCAAAGAATGTAAATAAAATATAATCTGCACTATGGGTGATGTACGGGGAGACTTTTTACGGCCGCCACACGGCACAACACCAGCTGCAGTGAGGTAAAATTAAAATCTTAAAAAGTTTCTTCAAGAGCAGAGAATACATACAGAAGTAGGAACATGGGCCAGACTACGTAGTTTCGGCTAATAAAGCCTCGATAGATGCCATTTTTCACATTTCCTGATTATAAATCTTTGAAAACTATGGGTCATTAAAAATATAAAATCTGTAAAGACATATGATTAATATATTTTCAAAGTCTCAGCGCCATAGAGCTTATGGTTTCTGAGAAGATATTTTTTAAGTATTCTCTTCCCATTTTTTCCATTTTGATTTAAATGGCAACCAATGAAAATACGCAGGGTGGGGGGGGGGGGGGGGGGGGGGGGCAAAAACATATGGTTGATAGAAGACTACACAAGGAACTTTTCTATAGAAGTTTTGTCAAAATATCTGCAGTGGCCTAGCAGTAAATGCCATAAATACCATTTTTCAATTTTCCCCTTTATAAGTCAGTGTATCTCTAAGTTGCAACAGCAACCGAACTAAAGAGCCGATTTTCACACACACACGCACACACACACACACACACACAACATTTCAATCCCAGCCGAATGATACTAAAGATGAAGTTTGGTCCCAATTGGTCCGCTGGCTTCAGAGGAGATGTTGGTTAAAAGTGTCGTCGACATACAATGACAGACGACCTTTCCTATAAGCTCCAAGTGAGCCTTCGGCTCTGGTGGTCCTAAAAGCTGTAACAATGTCAAAAACATTTTCCTTGTGAGTAACTTGCATAGGTTATTCACTTTGTAACGGTTGACTGTATAGTACTGTCATCAGGCAGGGATGAATATGTATTTCAGGCAAAGAATGCGGGTCCACATTCCCTGTCAAGGATCCAAATAATGAATCTGTTATATTTTAAATGCTTTCCAGTGGTAATGTTATCATTTGTAAAATTTACTTATGTATTTGAAAACGTTATCATATTTGCAATGGAAGTCATTCTTACGGCAACTACCCAAAATTAATACTATCTTCAATGCGCTTAGGTTAGGCATAATATTTGTACACATATAGCAGGCATCTGTAAACGAGTAGCATTTAAATAAAGTTTCAATTGATAATGAGTTAGTTAATTCCTTACAAACAACGCATTTAGAAAAAAATGCATGCATGTAAAATGAAACACTAAAGCACTCTCGACTATGCTAAATAGGCTTTCTGTCAACAAATTTTGGCAGTTCTTTCATCAATTTCAAGGTCGAAACTAATTTTGTTATTTAAGTTTATTCAAATATTAAACTCTAATCATTTAAAAGACCTAGGTCTAACTTGAGGTTACAGATTTCAGCTGTAACAATTTTGATGAAAGACATACCTAAATCAATTCAATATTTTCCACATAGTAGCTATTTTCTGTCCCATAATATTTTTTTAACGATGCAACAAAATATAATTTACTTATCGCTATGTATGGGTTTAAAAGAAAGCCAAGATCATACTGCATTGTATGCATAAATGGTATAACAAATGAGCTCACATTGATATTCTGGGTAAAATGCACTATTAACCTTTGACCTCGCTGTGACCTTGATCCGGATTTTTCAGACTTGGCATCCACCCTAGTGCATTTTGTTTCACCCAAAGAACGTTTCCAGCATGGATATCGAGCATTAAGATACGATGCCATCAAAAGTTATTTTTTAACGTCAGCTTATTACACCAAAGACCGACATTTTAATTTAACTGTACATGCTGGAGGGTCTGGATAGGGGTAACAAAATCGCTAACATTAAAATTTTAGCCCTCTAGTCAATTATCGATTAATCTTTTTTCACAAAAATAAGAACATTTGAGAATTTATGGACTGAATCGTTAAATATTAAGCCCTAAATTCGCAAGTCACTGAGCGTTAAAAATAAGGACATTAATCGCTAGCCTTCAAACCCCATCGAGAGCCTCATGTATATACATTTTGCCAGTTTTTTCTTGTGTTTCGGATTTATCGGACCTTTGAATAGACATTAAATGTCTGAAGGTTGGTAAGGATAATTGTAAATTATTATTATGCACATTAAACCGATGACAATTATTTTCAGATCAGGAATTTTTTTGAAAATATCCTTTTAAAAGCGTCTCTTACTGCTGATTTCTTTTCCGAAATATTAAACTGAAGCCTGAATCGAAAATTGATTCTATTATCGGATATCAGGGGATGCAAATATCCAAAACGTGGGTCATTTTATGACATAGACATTATTAAAATAACAGGTAAATAAAATGAAATCGACCGGGACAGTTATTGATAAAATTAAAGTGAATAAAACTATCTATCTGCAATAAAATGATAAAAAATAAGTAAATAACATAATCAATACACATTAGGCCCGGAAAATCACCGATGAAATTCGATGATATAATTATTTACCTTCCATATATGTATCAGAAATAATTCCAGTATTCCCATCTATGCTCCCGTGAAACGTAAATTTTGGATTAAAAAACAATGCGCTAAACTTCTGAATTGTTTTGCACTCGATTTATAGGAGTCCGGGCGACATTCGATTACTGCTTGACGTGTGAAAATATATGCTGACGTCCGAATGAAATGAAATTAAAAGATTTCCTCATGAATTAAGGGTATATTGCAGCTTCAGTCACCATCGTGACCCATTTGATTATTTTTTGACTCTTTGTTTGTTTATAGCTACAAAGCTGATCATGAAAAGTTGTTTTAATTTATACCTTTTTGTAGATATAGTTCAATATCGTGATTTGGTCCCAAATCATGATCAGCAATATCGAAAAGACACATTTCAATATTATTATGTTGTGGATTATTTCATTAATAGATATGCATACTGTTTCGGTTATTTGATTTTTGTTTTTTATGCTAAAGTGTAGTATAAACAAATTCAAACATCATATATTGAACATTAATTATTTTCAAATTCTTATATGTGCATGTAAATCAGAACAGAATATGGTATACATATTTTATTATTACCTTTTTAAAATTTTGCTGAAATTTAAAAAAAATATTTAGTTAAAACTAATTTTCTCCTGTATCTTATTTTATTATTACTATTTTTTGCCTTTTAATTATTGTCCTCTCAGTGTCTTTGATACAGTTAGAACAAAATAGTGTGTAGGAACATAAAGTTTATAAGAGGTTTTTAATCTGAATATAAATCCAAATTAACCAATTAACAAAAAGGACACACATCAAATTAAATAAAACACAGTTTCTAAACCATGCAAAGAGCCTTCTTTCAAATCTTGTATTTCTATGATTTTGTGATTTTTGGTAAAATCTTAATTCTGCCGTATATTGCAGAAATTCTTTGATGAAATGTAACATATACTGAACTACTTCTTTCTAAAAGCCCGCCTCTGAGTTTGAAAAGGTAGTTAAAAGTATCCCGCAAAATTGTAGCTGGTAGCAAGCTTAATTTACAAAAATATTTGTTTATTTGGTATACTATTATCACTTTTCTTATAAATTTGTCCTGCGTATTGACAGCAGGTTGTGAATTTGGTATGGATACGTTTATATTTCAATATCATTATTTCATACACCATCTATGTGCCACTGTTTATACATTGTTTTAGATTATGTATCTTTTTCCGTCTTTCGTGTTGTAAAATTATAAAATCTTACTTATGACAGTATCATCTTGTTTGAGGCGCTTGAGGTAAAAAGTTTCCAATGTTCAAAATTCTAGCAATACTTCTGAATGGCACAAATGTGTAGTTTTATCAAGTTTTAACGGACATGCAGCAGTCATAGTCCGTTCTAATGGGTATGACATTGTAGCCAGCCACATTGTTCCGTATCCTGTCAGTGCCATGATCTTATATGACACTGAGTCATATACTGTTCACATACGTGTACAAATACTTGCCACTAACCCTTCACAAGGAATTATAAAGTAATAAACACACTCTGACTTGAGAGAAAAATTATAGTAATCCGGAAGAAATTTTGTTATATGATCGAAAACATCGTCACAGATATCATGAAGAAATAACTAAAACTAAAGTGTTTATAGTAACATATTATTTTTATGTCATCTATCGTTTAGTTTGAAAAGAAGCCTATATGCTCATATACTATAATCCTGTACTAAGTCAAACTATTTTCACTCATATGTTAACTATATCATAACTAAAAAGTTGTGCATGCAGGAAGATCAATTAATTTGGGTACTTGATATATCTTAAAAATGATAACTTTCTTAAAATCAGTCTATACCAGAGGGCAAAAGAAAAGCAATTTATTTGAGACTGTTTTCATACAGCTGATTTAAAACAAAACTGAAACAAACTTTCATGAAAATGTCTCTATTTTCGAAATGCTCAAGTGTTGTTACCAGATATAATTTATACCTTGACCGCTTATGCTTTGTATTCTTATTTAAATTGGCATCGATTATTACCTTTGCAGCGATCAGAAGTAACGCTCTTTAATTCTAGTTTATAAATCACAGAGACAGACAGGTGCACGTTTCCGTTCCCGAAAGTGTGAAAAGTCACGAGGTCAACCTCACGTAATATATGATGCTTTAATTAAGTCAAGCAGCTGTGTTGGATAGAAAAAAATGAAAAAGAAAAACAAAAGGCCACGATCACGGAGAACAATCCACTTACGACGCGGAAAGAAAAAGAAGGAAGAAGCGTAAACGGCAAAAAGGAACAGGAAACTTCCATAAAAATGCACTAAAATCTAAGACAAAAAATTATAATGATAAAAATAATAAAAAATAAAAAAAAAAGTTAAAAATAAAATCATAAGAAGCTCATAAATCCATAGAACACAGCTAATTTTGAAAACCGAAACAGGAAGCATCTTAATTCCACGTGGAAGAAAACATAATAACTTATTTCTTTTTGCTATGACTTAATGACTAAAAAAACTGTGAATGTAATTATTCCACTGCCTTTGATTGATTAATACTCGAGCACCAGCCGTTAGCCTTTCTGCTATGGACTGTTTTGCCTTCTGTTCATTTTGGTGAATTTTCGAGTCAAGCTGGGTACATTTAAGCAAAATATAATTGGATTTTATCAAACATTTTTTTCGGATGCTGAAATTGTTTGCATTTTGCGGCTCTTGATATTTTTTTCTTGAAAAGATTTTGGAAATTTATTTCAGTACTTATATCTAATGCGGCCAACATTTACAGTATCATTCTATATAAAGCTTCTTCAGTGGTAATGCTTAAAAGACAGAATGTAGTCAGACTTACGAGCATTTGGCTTAAAAAGTAGACATCCTCTTTAATTGCACGCCGGTGGGTCGGGGTTCAGACTCTATGATAGCCCCTACATAAAGCTATATATTAGTTGGTTGGGGCCGGATGTTTGTCTGTTTCTTGGCCCACCGGGGTTCAACTGGTGGTCTTCTTTTGCTCCAGTGCTCCAGTGGTGTTGTTGACACCCCAGGGATCTCCAGGTGTCTCAACACGTTTTGGCTGTCGAGTCCCCATCCTTGCTTCATCACGGTCTTTTCTTGATTTTAATTGTTGACCGTGATGACTCTCTGATGAGTTAGGGGATCTCCATACGAACAGAACTACCAACTAATTGTGTGCAACGCGGCGGAGGATGAGTGTGAAGGTTTGGGCCCAGTAAAACCGGTTTAAACCCCCCAGTAGTTATTACTGACCGTCCCAAGGCGTTACTTTCGTTGCGGTTGCATTTGTTTTATGTTCAGTGCTGTTTAATTTATCGTGTTCTCATTTTAACCCTTTTATAATAAAAATAGAAAATAGCTAAAAATAATTGTTAAATATTCTTCGTATAATTTGCTTAGTCTGTTGCAACCCTTCTGTTTGTCTAAATTATTTAGTTCAATAAAGATAGCTGAGTTGCCACTTATTAGGGAAAGAGCTGCTGACTCGGCTTATCACTTGTAATTTACTGTTCGTTGGGATGTCTTTGTCAATCTTTCTCTTTGATGTTGGGGATAGGGTTTGGGATCTGATTCAGTCAGTTCCTGAAGTGTAGTTACTCTATAAATAAAACACTCTGTCAGAACGTGACCTGCCTAGCCGCATGATACAATTTACGCGCCGCAAACAACACTTGTCCATGCACCCAGTCAGTAAGGGCTTAGGATATGGAATAATCTAGCTTTTAATCAGTTAGAATAAGGGTTTACATCCAGAAAGTGGAAGCCTCCGTAAATTTGAAGGTAAGGAGTAAGAAGTCGCATGATATTTTAAACCTCATAGCAGTTTGCAGTCTCTTTTCTTTCCTTTTGTCGTTGAGTATAGCTTTAGAATTAACGAATAACACAATAGGGATCTTAAAGTATGCGCGTATAATAATTAGACAAGGCAGCACGTCAATACGTCGATGCAGACTGATCCTACTTGAGAATATTATCGATTCTATTGAACCTACATGGTGAAAAAATGGAAACTGACCCGTTTGTGTACATGTATATACTGATCAAAGTAGTGGATGATCAGAAATGCAGCTAGGCACACTTTCTCAAGACAGGGTTCAAACTGTGTTAAATTAAAATCTAAAGTCACCAATCACAACTTGCTTTTTAGTCTTCCGCGTACTAGTGGACATTAAAAGTTTACCTAGGCTGACATTCTACATTTGAGATCGGACGTTCTAGGTAAGGGGGCATTTCAAACGTATACATCGCATCGATTGTGGTGCCGAATTGCGTCGCACGAACAGGGAGTTTAGGACATTAGCGACGAGCAAAGACTCAGTCCAATTTAGTCTTTACATATGCATCAAACCAGGAAGACTGATCAGTCTGCGCCGGTGCGCAAGCTGATCCGAGTCTTTCTTAAAGGCACGCACCGTAAGGTAAAATTTTACACGACGCCATTTGCAGGATTGAATTAAAACCGTATCTACATCGTTGCAACATCATATTTACATCATGACGTTGCATCAGCGTCGATTTGACGCTGACAACTTTTTAGCTACATTAGGACATCTAGGCAAAAAGACGATGTATGTCGTTCTTTCTCGTCTGGAAAGCATAAATAAACGTGGTGTTATTTATATTTTCGTTTTGCTGATACTGAATTAGCTATTTGTTCAACGCCAATACCCCGCCAGGGAAATTTTTTTATTCCATTTTGATCGGTTGAAGACAGCTTGTGATAGCGCCGCTCAAACTAAATCGTCAGCCCATAATGTAGGGCAGAATAGCGCAAAGCGGGATCTAGCCGTGTAAAAGTCTCCGTCATGATGGAAAATTACACGTGATGTCAGCATTTGTCATTGGAAGTGCGCTCTTATCTGACGTTAAGGGTTGCTTTACCAGTGTATGGCACACAATTTGACTCGGCTATTTGTACTACTGAATGAATATACAGGGTTTCAGTACCAGTCTGTTGGGAGCCCCATACCCAGCAGGCACATGACGTTGAAATGACGTCATACTGACGTCGATGAGACGTAATGACGTCGCATCGACGTCAGTACGACGTCATTTCGACGTCATGTGCCCACTGGGATAAGGGCTGTCCTGATAAGCTAGCAGTCCGTGTTCGAATCTTGCTGGAGGAGGAAAGCTTAAACTACAAACGGGATTCTTGCACATTGTGTGAACATTATGCCAAAACTGAAACAGCATAAATTTGCATTCAGCATGCTGATGTGTGTACATGCAACGTATGTATATGTGTCAGTGATATCTGTTGGAAACAAAACAGAAGTCGTATCAGGCTGACTGCACAGACGCGCAGATAGGTCTGAGTCGTCATTGGTCGCATATGTACAGCAGATCCTGTTAAACGTCGACGCAGTGGCACGCTGATTTTACAGACGAACATCTATGATCCGATCAAGGCCTGCCAGTAAATTAAATATCAATCAAAATTTTGGATGATAACAAGTTGTCATAATATGTAGAGTAATTAACTCTTTTTAGACTGGTAACCCGTTTTGGCGACATATGCGAACAGTGTAGACCCAGTTCAGACGCCGCACAATGCGGCGTCTGGTCAGGATGAACGGAATATTTATACAAAATACAATAAAAGTGGAAACATGCACCAGAAACCCCTAAAACACAGAAATGGAGTCATCCAAATCCATGTAACAGACTTTCAAAGAAAAAGGGGATTGGGGAGACTTGGGAGCGGGGGGGGGGGGGGGAGCTGGGGCGGGCTTAGATTACCCACAATTTAATGGGCTAACAAAAGCAAATGTACTACCCCAGCCTTTCCCGGTGTACATGTATACATGTGCAGTCTGGCCAGGGCATGTGCATTTAGTCCACATAATTGATTCGGCATTACGGCTCGTTCCCAACAGCTGAAAACGCCGTGGCAATATAGCATTTGATAGGTTCTGTGCACGCTGCAAATAATTTGCTATACAAAACGTTTGAAGCTTATCAAAGTTGATACGCCAGCGACACGCTGTTTTAAAGTTGCCTGATCCTTGGTTAAGCTAAGTGATGAACTTTGGGTACATTCAGGGTTCTGCCAGTGGTGTCATTGGCGATTTGCCAATGGTGCCATTGGTAACCGTAAACCCTGAACAGGTAACCTTTGGCAGCCAACTATTGGTAGAGCCAATGGCGCCATTGACACTATTGCAGAGCCATTTTTCTCTGTAATTAGAAAATTTTAGTTTTTCTAATTTGCTTTCATCACTGTCGGGAACAATTATTCTCCCGTCACAACTCGAGCGTTTATGATGGATTCACTAAATCGCCATATTGAATGACGCAATTTTCCGGCGTTTGTAATGTTACCCACGCCCTTTGTTGTCTGCAGTACTGGCAGCCAATGGTCGGCAATATTGGTACCTTTGGTACCGACGGTAGAATCAGTGGTGCCAATGTTGAAACTCTGAACAGCATTGACAATTCTATGCTGGCATTGGCAGAGCCCCAAACGCACCCTTTGTTAACGTATACTTAGTATATTCTTGAGAGTGACAAAACACTGAAATGGCGAATGGACGTTGCGTTGATGACGTTGCAAGGACATTGATTCGACGACTTCCTTTGTAGCAATGCATACCAGACAGTCTGCACTCGTTTTGAAATGAAGTCGCTAAATCTGTCTCGACGTTTATGCGACGTTGTTTGGTTTCTGCGTGAGTTTCAGTTTCCTAACATTTTACATGTACCTTAACCTTGTTGGCAGAGTTTATACAACGGTTCAAACGTTGTAGTAATGTCGACATTGCATCGACGTTGATTCGACACTTGTCCGCTTGGTTCCTACAGAAAAGGCTTCCAACACTTACATCTCAAACCAGCCATGTAGATTATCCAGCCAAAAATCCTAAATGCATACAGCTCTGTTCAATATATAAGGAACAGCGAGTATCGTGATCAGACTGCACTTATGTGCATGTCTTAACAAGGGCAAAATACATAAATACATGTTTTTGTACCGAGCAAGGGCGCACTAGCGGAAATCACACTGAGCGTGTTGGAATTTTGTCAGTGTGACAAAAATTTAATACGCACCTGCGTATTTGCATACAGGTAGCTACGCTTTTGCCGACATTAGAATCCAGTGTCTGCTCATCGTACTCGTTATAGACACACGATCGAAATCGAAAGTAAACACGTCCTTCTCGCAATACAGATAAACCTGTTGTTTTGGTATTTTATTGTTCAGCCATATATTAGTACAAAATTAAGTCATCTAATTTGAATCAGCGCTCAGTTCATCTAAAAGATCCATCCATCCATCTAGTCACCTACCTACCTAACATTCTTACCTGCCTACGTCCCTACCCTCTGAATGTCTGTATGTCTGTCTCTCCGTTCACCTACCTACTTACCTACCTACCCTACCCTATCCTACCCTACCTACCCTGAGAGGCCGTCTGTCTGTCTCTGTCTGACAGACCGTCTGTCCGTCTGTAGCCTTATGCATTATTTAGAAGACACCAATATGTTCAGACAGAATGGGTGGATGGATGACTTGCGAATTAACGTCCATATCAGGACGCTGGGTGGGTGATAATGAAAGCGATGTAGCCAGTCTAGGATTAAAATGATCTCCACCTCCGGTAGGGCTAGAACCCCAGACCGCTAGATCAGCAGGCCAGCGCTTAACATACTGAGGCTCCATTTTTATACAGTACGAATAGTCTGATTAAATAAAGACAGAAGACCCAGATCGGCCTAATGGTAAAAAAAACAAAAAAAAACAACATCACCAACAACAACAAAAAAAAAAAAAAAAAAACACACTTCAACTTGTGCTTGTAAGATTCCTGAAGATCCGAGCATAATGTGCGAACAGCAAAGACTCTGACCTGACTGCCTGCATGCACGGGTACACTTTCAGGGGAAGCAAGTCTGCCATTTGTATCTTTTGCCTCGCTTTTTACTTACGGGTCAAACCATAAGGGAGCCGGGCCGCGTAGCGCAATCGGTAGGGCACCTGACTCATAAGTCAGAGGTCCTGGGTTCGAAACCCGGTCTGGCCACATACTTTCGTTTCTCCTTCCGCTGGTTTAAGAAGAGCAGTTGTCAGTTACTGGCGAAAGTATGTGCACTTAGTACTGGTTAACCGCTTAGGAGGTCTAAGCCTGCCCAGGAATAGTGTGGTTAGGTTAACTGGCCGTCCCGACATGACCATAGATGTTTGCCGTGGACGTTAAGCAATAAATCAATCAATCAATCAAACCATAAGGGGAAAAGGCTACCTCTGGAGGTTCGAATTTTTTCCTCAAAGCATTGTTTCAGTTTGAAAGGGCAACGTTTTGCCGAGAATAAAACTGGATGTCAAAAAAAGCAAGACAGCCCAGCAGGCACATGACGTTGAAATGACGTCGTACTGACGTCGATGCGACATGGTGACGTCGCATCGACGTCAATATGACGTAATTCTGACGTCATGTGCCCGTTGGGAGTGAACAAATTCATAAGACAGGTTTGCCTACAGCTTGATACTTGGCACATGTTATGAGAAAACGTTTTAAAGCTCGTGCGAACAGCGAAGACGATAATAAGCCTGCACTTCTGCACAGATGGATGGATGGCTAGGCCGATCGATCGATCGATCGATCAATAGGTAGATATATAAATAAATACATGTAGATGGATAGATGGGTGGCTGGATGGATGGATGAATTGCGATTTTACGTCCTTTCTAACAGTATTTTAGTCACATCAGGACAATGGGTGGATGATAATGAAAGGCTATGTCCATGGAACTCCGTTTACGATTGAAAAGATTCCCGCCAACAGCGGGGCTCGAACTCGGGATCGCTAGATCAGCGGGCCACTGCTTAAGCTACTAAGCTACCGGAGCTCCTTGATAGACAGATAGACACCAGCAGGCACATGACGTCGTATTGACGTCGGTTCTACGAAATGACGTCGCACCGAAGTCATCACGACGTCATTTTGACGATACGTATCCGCTGGGCCAGATTAGGGAGGTAGGTAACATGGAGGAGGAATGGAAAGACAGATAAAATGATGGATAAATGGATGAGAGAGAGAGAAATGTGGTCGAGAGAAAAGAAAACAAAAATGAGGAAAATCAATTAATCTCGAGGGTAATACCAGTATCCCAACCTGGCTTTCGACCTAGCCAATCAGTTACCGCACGTGCAAAAGTGGTTGTCGACTGGGACAATCGACACCAATACCAGCCCGGTCGACGCCCATTTACAATAGTATCATTTACCGTGACTGGTATAGCTTTCGACCGAATTATCGGTCGACTTAGTACAGTTACTTTGCACAGTACCGGATAGGTCCACTGTTGGTTGGTATTATCGGCTGTCAGCCTATATTTCAACCATGACAAATTAAGTTAGTCGCCCCTGATTTATGTTGCGTGATTTTTCCATTCCATGTTAGGGGTGGTCGGTTTGGGCGATGGTACTGTTGAACATTCAATGCCGTGGCGTTCTTCTAATTTGGCTAATAGTAGGGCAAGGGCCGGTCGGCCTGCAGCAGGTGCGGGATGGGCTTTGTTTGGATTATTCTAGTCTCATCTATCCTATCTATACATTTTCTGTCTTGCTCTCTCTGGAAGCAGCTCGAAGAGACTGGAATACTATCTAAAAGAGCCGTAAAACCCAAACGCCAACCACCACCACCATCCAGTCCATGCTAGTACAAACTTATGAGATAACAAGGATCGTTTGTCCAGAGCGCTTGGCTTGCGTTTGAAGACGACAGGTTTCTTATTTACTGACAAACTCCCTCAGTCGTAGTCAGTACCTGATACTCTTGAATCAATAATAACAGGCAGCGAAACGACATGACTGGACCATAATATATGCTATGACGATAGAATGGAAATCTAACAGCCCACAAACAATACGCCCGAATGACATATGTATCATTATATCTCTGTATGATGATCCACATCAGTAGGTTCAGCGCTTGCCTGCCGATCTAACGGACCCGTGTTAGAGATGCGCGAGAAGCGAAATCTTTCCGACTGTAAATGGGGCTACATTGCACCCAGACTTTCACTATCAATGTCCCATCGTCCTGATACGAAAATACTGTCGGACGTAAAACTGCAACACATGATGGCAATTAGTATCGGCAAATTTCATAGCCATCCGTCCATTTCTTCTCACGTTGTGATTTAAGGACCACCTTGGACATCCCTATACACCGGCGTGGCATTCATTACAGGCTTGCACGAAGGCGCAGGCTGATCTGTCTTTCCGCTATATTATGCATCAATTGTGACTAGGATTCTTTTAAATTTGAGATGACCCCCAAGTAGTTTGTCAGCCTCGAATATATAAACTCAGCGTATGGTCAAAGTTTTAATGTCCAGTAAACTGCGACAGTTCATGTAGAACCTACCAAACTAAAAGTCACACCGCTATATAAATCCAGTCTATTTGGACAAGCTGAATTAGTGATGGTTAGCATGTCCAAATAAACTGAGTTATAACGGCGTAAATTTCAGATGGGTTTGTAATACACTACTTAAAATATTTAAGGGAGCACCTAATGATTTTTCCATGCACGACAGTTGAATGCATCCCCACTCTGAGGTTTATTTACTTTCGCTAGACAAAGACACGGAATTTCCAACTAATTTGCCATTTTTAAAGGCAGGGTCGATGTGACTGCCAGCAAAATCTTTTATCCAATATTTATCATGCCCATGTCCATGGACTGTTTTATGTAAAAATAGAATTTTCGTAAAAACAAGGAAATTTTTCCAAACATGTGAAAAGCATAAACATTTCAACCAAAATTAAAACGACCATTTTGCCTATGAAACCGATTGCCTTATAAGGTGCCCTGCTTGAAAAGCTCACTTTGAACTCAAGTTCATGAGATTTCATAGAATTTCAGAAAAATGCCTCAAATTCAGAAAATTCGAAAAACTGCCAATTTTGTTCCGTGGAAAAAATCAGGGCATAAGTTCTATTGAAATTCCTGTTGTCTTCACTTCGATTCTTCTTCAAAATGCTGTAAAAGAATGGTAATTTCTCGGCCACTGGCGGTCGAACTTATGGGCCGCTAAACTGGGTATTTATTGTAGTCATGTCTATGGGAAAATTAATAGCTGCTCCTTTAAATATTTTGAGTGGTGTAATATTAAATCTCTGACTTTTTCCATCTCTAAAAAACCGTGCACGTGCCTTCTCAGAAATAGTATGATAATGTTGGAAGCTGAGGAGCAAAAAGTAGAACTTAATCCGTCTTGCATTTCTCAGCTTATTCGCTTCGCTAGGGTGTCTAGTCATCTGGCTGACTTCAATGCTCGTAATAAAAGTTTGACTGCCAAGCTTTTACAGCAGGGGTATCGGTATCATAAACTTCGGAAAGCTTTTTCTAAATTTCATCGTAGACACTTTGAACTGGTTTCTAAATATAATATAGGGTTAAGGTCACTTTTGCAACAAGGCCTATCGGAACCTGAATTTTATGGTGACTTAGTATATAAATTACGCAAAATCGTAGGGAAAACAGAATTTCCCGATCAATCTAAGAAAATTATCATACGATTTAAACGCATTGGCTATAACATAGATGTAATGCGACAGTCTGCATGCTTAGTGGTTAACCCAATCACGGTTGACAACTTTGCTGTCCTCTTTAATTGCACGCCGGTGGGTCGGGGTTCAGACTCTATGATAGCCCCTACATAAAGCTATATATTAGTTGGTTGGGGCCGGATGTTTGTCTGTTTCTTGGCCCACCGGGGTTCAACTGGTGGTCTTCTTTTGCTCCAGTACTCCAGTGGTGTTGCTGACGCCCCAGGGATCTCCGGGTGTCTCAACACGTTTTGGCTGTCGAGTCCTCATCCTTGCTTCATCACGGTCTTTTCTTGATTTTAATTGTTGACCGTGATGACTCTCTGATGAGTTAGGGGATCTCCATACGAACAGAACTACCAACTAATTGTGTGCACCGCAGCGGAGGGTGAGGGTGAAGGTTTGGGCCCAGTAAAACCGGTTTAAACCCCCCAGTAGTTATTACTGACCGTCCCAAGGCGTTACTTTCGTTGCGGTTGCATTTGTTTTATGTTCGGTGCTGTTCAATTTATTGTGTTCTCAGCTTAATCCTTCTATCATAAAAATAGGTAAAAATAATTGTTAAATGTTTTTCATATAATTTGCTTAGTCCGTTGTAACCCGTCTGTTGGTCTAAATTATTTAGTTCAATAAAGATAGCTGAGTTGCCACCTATTAGGGAAAGAGCTGTTGACTCGGATTATCACTTGTAATTTATTGTTAGTTTGGGATGTCTTTGTCAATCTTTCCCTTTGATGTTGGGGATAGGGTTTGGGATCTGATTCAGTCAGTTCCTGAAGTGTAGTTACTCTTTAAAATTGGTTTACATTTATTGCTAGGGGTGCCTGTCTAAACTACTATTGTTATAATATGGAATAAACTTTAATGTGATTATAAACTAAATTCATGATTTAAAACAATAAATAATGCAAAACAATATACTTCATTTACTCGATAGAGGAATAATGAATCACTGATAATAATAATAATAGATAGATAGATAAATAGATAGATAGATGTCGAACACATTTTACAGAACTACCAATTCATTTTGCTCTGCTTAACGTCTTTGTGTAGTCTTCCACATCAAATGATCTTTGAAAAAAAAAGAGAAAAATATTTTCTTACTTGATTTGTGTAAATATGCACAAACTTGAATTTATAAATTCGTTTATCATTATTATGTGCATTTTTGCCGTTAGCATCGCAAAACAGTTTCAGATTTATGTGAATCCATTAATAAATCGGAATCAGAATCAGAATTGTTTACTGGTGATACGTCCAAGGACAATCATTCGCCAGGATAAATGCCTTAATATGGTCCTGATAATACTCCCATCCAACTCTGAAATATTGATACATTGCTCATGCAAATTGTTTGTTACAAATAAAACTTAAACATACCTTCAAGTTGTCCATTATACTCGGGACAAACAAAATTGTTTTTGGGAAAAATGGTTTGTCAATCTTTCCCTTTGATGTTGGGGATAGGGTTTGGGATCTGATTCAGTCAGTTCCTGAAGTGTAGTTACTCTTTAAATTTGTAGTATTATGGCTTTGATTTGACTCATTCTGTGAAAATCTATGTCTAAACAGTTTAATAACGACAACAACGACAATAACGACAAGAATAATCTAAACGTTTTACATAATTATGATTAATTTTTCATCCAATGTCAGTATTTAGGATTTTAATGCTCTTTTCTTTTTAAATTCCGTGTAAGTGTTTGTTTCATGCAAATTTCAAAATATACTGGTCAACATAAATGATTTTTGACAAAACTGACCATGCTGAGGAACACAAAAGTGTGTTTCTTTGTGTTCTCCCTAGTCAAAACACTGAAACTTTAAGCATTTCTTCATTTTAGCTTATTAGATATTTATGTACCTTCACCAATTTTATTGCGACAAATGCTTATTTCTGTATTTATTTTCTTTAGTGTCGCCACAATCCGAAAGCTTGAGATAAAAAAGATGATCGGCAGGTCTCGTCAGACAAAGGACATTCCTCTGCGAACCACAGTTAATGATGTAATTTGCGTGGCAAAACAGCCACGGACATCAGGTAAGAGGCACCTACGTATAAGCTTGCGAGCACCGATGTGGCCCACTGAGCCGCCTAAACCCACATAGGCCATTGAAAGACGACAGGCCAGGGCACCAGGAATGAGATATGCGATGCAGCAAGACCCTGCAACAAGCCAATAAAAAACATGGATGTCAAACTCCGCTAGAATTCATGTCGCTATGACAATTCAGTGTTTTGTTTTGTTTTTGTTTTTTTTATTTGTTTAAACAATTTTACCAGGAAAGGGTTAACAAGGTTATTTTTAATCAGTAATTGAGTACTAAAGAACTAGAATACTGGGTTGATATCCGCGGGGACAAACTGTCCACAAGCAGTGAGAATTCAATTGGTTTATAAAGGTCATAAGCTTTTTTACAATAATAATTTTTACAATAATTTGGCAGGATTTTGTACATGAAAAGTAAAAAGACAGACAATGATCAGGAATTAAATCCTACATCCCACCCTCAAAACCAAAAGGGAAAGAAGCACACACACAAAAATTGACAAAATTTTACGAAAAACACGTAAGCTAAACCGATTGAGCAGTTCTTTCTCAAAAAGGTGGTCACTCAGCTACCCTAATTAAAGATAGCAGCAACAACCTGTTTTACCTGTTTTCTTTTTCAAATTACAAAAAAAAAAAAAAACGGACAGCAGAATGGGCAGCCATTAAGGTGACCAGACTGCTAGAGGCCATAGACAAGCGGACATAAAATAAAATAGGATGATGTGAATAAAAATGCATAAACCTTACTTGAAGAAACAAGGCATTTACTTTGATATTTAGGATTATTTACTGATAAAGTGTCTTAAATTAAAAAATGCTACTTGCTATCTATCAATTCCAAGAATAAAATACTTAAGCTGAATGTCCGTACAAAAGAGCCAATGAAAGGTATATCAGATTAGTAAAAGGCAGATCGAATCTGAGATTTTAAGCTTGTTATTTAATTTGTTTTCATAGGCGTTTAAAAGTATGTACATTATGAGTAGCATATACATTGAACAAGATTTCTAATTCAGCTCATTTTGCACGGATTTACTGCATCTTTTATTGCATATCACTGCAAAATTCGTCGCCATACATACAACAATAAAAAAGTTATAATAAATATAAAACATGTACCAACGGTATGTCGGAGCAACCCGACGTTATTTTCACTCCTCGAAAAAGCGGCCATGTGCTTGCACGCAACGTTCATGTCTCCTGACCCATGATGTGTAAACAGATTCAAACCATACTTCAAAGGATGAAATAATTGCCTGCACGTGGCGACGAAGGCTCTGGAGACCGTCGAAGCGGATTCCGCGTAGCTGGACTTTGACGGCCGGGAAAAGCGCAAAATCAAGTGGCGCGAGGCCTGGGCTTTATGGGGCGTGCTCCAACCTGCCGATCCCGAAAACATCCAACTCCAACTCCGTATGCTTGGCCGTGTGCTTGGTCGTGTGTGCTGGGGCATTGTCTTGGTGACGTTTCCCGCGTTTTGTCGTAACACATGGCGTATAATATGAACACTATATAAATATAAATGAGGGTTGCTCCGCAAGAGCGTATATCGTGTTGCTATGGATACGATAATTTTAGAATGCATCGACGTAGGCAAATGTTCGCTTGTAATGAAAATGAATATATATATCTTAACGTCACTGAAGTTTCAAAGCTCTATGTTTAAAAATAACAAAGTTATTAGTGCAGTCCGGGAACTTTCCTAACATACCTCGTACAGTACCGTGCCAAAAGTAAGATTTTTTTTTTTTTTAAATCCCATTGACTTATGAGTATTTGTCAGTGTGCAAGAAAATTAATTGCGTTGCGTCTGCTCAGCAGAAAAAATATATACTGTTAGAAAGGTAGTTGAACAAGGCAATTTACAAAAATTACTTATCACCCTAAAGTCTTTAGTTTGTGAAAGACAAGAGTTTACACAACGCTGAAAATTTAGAAACACGAAATTCCTATTGACATCAGTGATAATGTCGCCGAAAAACGGACAAAAATCAGGACCAACAGCATTTAGAATACTTCAGTGCAAATATGCGTCAATAAAAAATTAAATAAAATATGTTTTTTTATTGCCATAATCATTGAGCTTTCTAACGCAATCCTTTAAGCAGAATTAACACAGTTAATTTTCTTGCGTACTGAAAAATATATGTAAGTCTATGGTTTTTTGAAAAAGTTGACTCACTTTTGCACGGCACTGTTGGTGCACAGCATAAACTATAAGCACATGCATTTGGCATCTTGTTAAAAACGATTATAGTTCGATACAAAAATTAAAGTTGCAATATTGATGTTATGCGATAAACTGCATGTATTGTGCTACAGTTGAGGACTTTGTGTAGTTCGAAGCCAGATCAAAAGGAAATCATAGTCTGACCACGATATGCCAGCTCAAAGACAGGCAGTAACCACCCGTAACAGATTCCCTCTATAAACGACCCACTGTAGTGCAGCTGTAGAGAAATGTAGAATAAGATTGCTTCATCATGATTTTGATGCATCACTAATCAGCTAGGAGGAGTGTCTGCTTAATTCTATAACCAGTATTTTCTATTGGCGGTATCACCACCTTACAAACAACTATGGCTATAACAAGGGAAAGAGCTGCTCATTCGGTTTACCGTGCGTGTCCTTGCGAAATGTCAGTTAATGTATATATTTCTTTTCCTTTTGCTTCCGAGGACGAGATATGGGATCTGAGTGAATATGTTCGTAATTATTGCCTCTTTTTTTCAATTTTACATCGTTTTGGAGTTGGGTCAGGAGGGAGTATGATATGACATGCATAAAAATAGCTACTGTTTCAAGGAGGCCACTTTTGATGCGGTTCCCATTTGAGCCGCGACCCGACAAAACCAACAATGTGGTTGTACGCCCGCGCAGACTCAGATCAGCCTGGGCATCCGCCAAGTTTGATCAGACCCTTTGTTAAGTGCTTAAAGGGTAGCTAAGGGTCTAAGCTACCTGTATGCGGACAGCGAAGGCTCTGATCAGACTGGGTGGATGCCCAGGCTGATCTGAGTGTGCGCTGGGTGCACAACCACATTGTTGGTTTTGTCGTGTTGCGGCTTATTTGTTGTACATCTAATATTGTGGACACCTGTATTGCTGTTCACTTGCTGTGTGCTTTGAAATAAAAACGTATGCAAAAAGATTTTTTTATGTTAAATATATTTTGTATGGCTTTGGATGTTTATGTATATCTGCTCTGTCAGACTAAGCCCAGTTGGTCAAAACATCGTTAGCCTAACGAGCTCGTTAAGAGGCCAACTCGTTAAGTGTTTTAAGACTTTATAGCAAAATACACTGATATTTTTGTTGACAATATGTGAAAAGCTTTTGCAATGCTAACGCTTCTCATATTTTTCAACAAAAGAAAATATTGGCGTATTTGTGATATTAACGTTTGCAATTTTAACGTCTGATTGTCTAACGATATCGTTAGTTTTGAACAACCGGGCTCAGGTGTGTCGGTTGTAAATCTCCCTTTTTCGGTATGTGCCTCGCGTGGGTTGTATTTTGTGACTGAGGTTTTTCATGGGTATCTTCATTTAAATTTTCCTGATCAGCGGCGATATCTTTTTCCTCATGCGGATCAAACAGCTAACTAAATGTTCGAACTACTACAGAAGCAGAGGGCGAGGGTTTGAAACTAGTTTAAAACTAGTTTAAGCCATCCAGTAATATATTACTGACCGTTCCAATGCGGTTCTTTTGATGCGGTTGCTCAGCGTTACAAGTTGCTATGTCCGCGTGTCTAGTGTCTCTAAATATGTCTACCTGAATAGCTGCCCATAATGCTTCTGTTTTATTTTGTTTTGTAATTTAAAATAGAAAAAAAGTTAAAAATAGATGGTTGCTATTTTCAGTTAGGGTAGCTGAATGGCCACCTGTTTGGGAAAGAGCTGTCCATTCGGTTTACCTGCACGTCTTCATGAACTTTTGTCATTTTTTCTGAGTGTGTTTCCTTCCCTTTTGGTTTTGACGGCGGGAAGTGGGATTCGATTGTATCAATTCCTGATCATTGCCTATCTTTTTACTTTGATTATTTTTGGGTTATCCAATTGGAGTAAGCAACTGTCGTTATCATCCATATCATGACAATGGGTCATGTACCTAGTACCTGATTGATGTAATTTTACAATGTTATATGGATTATCTTTTCCTGAATGTCAGCAAATAAAATTAGTACCTACTTTAGCACGTAGTTTCCACTTATAAACTGACGAAAACGTTCACAGAAGATTTAAATCTTTCCAAACCATTTCAGTAATAGCCCATGAGCGTCGGCCTTGGCGCCCGGTCTGTCTAATGTTAATGGACACCAGAAGCGCATCAATCTTCGCGAGAATATGTAGCAGTATAGATAGATAGATAGATAGACAGATAGATAGATGTAACACTGTCGACGTTCAATCGAATAACGTTGTCTCTTTATGTGTATTGACGTAATTATTGAAGGTTAAACTAAATCGGGTCCTAATAAATCGGGTTAAACTAATATCAGGCTTTACATGTGAGAAACACTGATATACTTTTCAAGCGCTAAGTAGTTAATATCGGCGATATTTTATACCAAGTAGCAACTACATTTCATAGAGGTAAGTAAATAAAGGATGCTATTAATGAAATTAACATACACTTATACAAGCATGTACTAACACTTAAAAGTTACTACAAAATGGTATCACTCGAAGTATGCCTATCGCTAATTTTCCTTGAAATATGAGACGAATATTGTGTTTTCCTTGTATATTTTAACCTGAGACTTTAAGGTCAAAATGATTTCTTTCCTTATAAGACAAACAGTGGTAGATCATCTACAGTCTACGTATTATTGGGTCCAACACCTTCTGAAAAGTATGTCAAATATCAGTTGTGACCTTTATCAACTTATGTTTCAAAAATTAGAACAAGTGTTCTTAGTTTATAAATTTTCTGATATGGATGTTTTTATTAGTGTGATTTACACTTACACATATATATGAAACACTAAATTTGACCTAGCAAAGGACATTACTTTTTTACGAAGAGTCTAAATAAACCCGGAACTCCGATTTTCGATTTTGTATGTGTTCTTTGTTTCCAATGACCAATTTTTATGGAATTTCAATTTATTAAACTTTGGGAATTTTCAATGCCTACATCCTCTGAATCTAAAGCTTAGTCAGAGAAGGCTCGAATTAGTACACAGCATGCTCTTCGTCCCGACATTGACTCAGAGATTATAATCTAATAAAGGAATCGATATTCTTGATTTATCTTGCATATTTAGAGATAAGTGTGTAGTTTCTGCCTTATCTGCTTGCTTCAGAATACTGAATGACCCATTATTTGATATACGTACAACAAACCAATATGTAATACATGTACTGTTTTAAATTTTAAACGACATAATATTCGACCCGGACAATGACAATAACACACCCGATTTTTGTGACACAAATGCATCTAAATTCTGTTAATTTGTTTCTGATCATTGAACCCGTTTCTGTTTTGTTATGATTTATATGCTTTCCCTTTCCCCCAAAAAAATGTCAACTCGATGTATTTACGCATTCAACTCAACTTCTTGCCATTTAGACGAGTTAAAAATATTGAAAATATCTATCTTAAATAAAACAAAAAACAAATTTATGCTTAAACTTCAACTCACTAAAGGAAATTATTGACACTGGGATTTACATTCATTTATTGCTAATGGCTTCATTTCATCTAAACTTTATGAGAAACGGGATGACTTTGATGTAAAAATTGTATTGTTACTTTTTTTTTTTTCGTTTTAGATGGTGATGTCTTATTTCTACGTGCAACATCATACAGATGTATGTATTTCTCAACATATTTGGATTGCAATAGCAGCGAGTCCAACTGAAGACTATGATGTCGGAATAAACTAAAAACTTGCTAAAAAGGCTATATAATTATATTATAAACTGTGTTAACAAAATTCTGCGTTTGAGCGACGACATTCAGAATTGATGTTCAAATGTAATGTTGGTTTGAAAACATTTCTTCAGCAAGGCCTAACGAAGCCTAGCTTTACCGGCGACTTAGTGTGCAAGCTCAGAAAGATTACTGATAAACACTATTTTTGGAACAATTCTAAAGCATTATAATTCGATACAAAAATAAAAGTCGCGTGTTGATGTTATGCGACAACCTGCTTGTATGGTGATTAAGCTCATCACGGTCGACAGCTTTGCTTCCCTCTTCAATTGCACGACGGTGAGCCGGTGTAACGAAGTAAAGTGACCCCCATAGAATACCTACCCCCCCGGTCATTATTCTTCAGAAAAAGTGACCCCTTTTCTATAAAATATTGACTCCCTTTAAAAAATAATGACCCCCTTGATAATATCTATAAAATAGTGACCCCCGGTCATTTTTCTTTAAAGAATAGTGACCCCCACCTCAGTCACAATATTATTACTCCCCATGAAGCAATGGTGTCTTCATATATGCTTATGGCATACAGGATGTTGTGTCCGGTCTGTTACATCTCTCTTGTTTGATGATTGATTTAAAAAAAAAACTTGGCATAAATTTCAAGACGATGTGTTTCGCGCAAGTCCTAGGTACCTAGCTAGAAGGTCAAGATCACAGAGATCATTCAAAGATAATGGTGTCCTGCTATATGACTCTGGCAAACAGAATCTCGAGACTGACCTGTAACTTTGTCATTTGTGGATAGACTTTCAAATAATTGGAAACAAATGTTAGCCACATAAAGACAATGTATCGCGTGCAAAATATAGGTCCCGACCTCAAAAATTAAAGTCAATGTCACAAATTAAGATAAATGACAATGTGTGTAGTTTAACTTATGATGTTAATGTAATATAAGATTTTAGCATTAACAGGTAGACTCATGCACTAAAACCAGGTTTCGCTGTTGATTTTGAAAAAATTATCAGGTCTGCACATTTACTTTCACTGCCTTTCTCAAGAGGCATACATGACATTTTCAGTCTTCCAAATATATTTTTCGATTTTTCTTATTTACTGAATTTATTTTGTTAAATATGCTTACAATGAAGAAAATACTACAGCTGCTCATAGTATGCAATAATTTGTAAATAAATAGTATGCTAGCCTTATTCTAAGATGCAGATGGTCTAATTACCCCACCCTTTTTTTCAGTTTTTTTAGCTGTATACTATCTGCCCATCCCCTTTGCCTAAGCATGCCACTCACATTTAATGTACATATTAGTAAGTAAGTAATTTTTTTTCGCAAAAGGCCTATCGGCCCATGAGCTTCGTATAACAAAATAACAATCCATAATAATCGTGACATGAAAGCAATTCTATGAAACTATAAACTTAAGATACCAACAACATATTACTAGATGACAATTTGATGTAATAGAATTTGGGTCTATCTGCGTGTCTCTCTAAAGCTTAAAATATCTTCTTTTTTTTTAGCTACCACCATTTTTGTGCTTAAATGGGTGAGCATTTCTAAGCTGTTTATCTTTATCTTATATTATATTACATACAACCTTAACTAGACAATTCAATGTATATTCCTGCATTCAATAATATCCCTAAGCCTAGCTATCAAACAAACGTATGAGAACAAACCAAAGACTTTATATCATCTTAGCTACACACCCTAAAAGCAATATACATTCATATATGTCATTGCTATTACTATTTAATCACGTGAAACGGGAGAAGGCATATTTAAGGCTAATGTTACCTACCAAAAATTGATCTTTCCCAGCGGGCACATGACGTCAAACATGACGTCTCATCTATATTGAATATAGCAATTTCTTCGCGTATCGTCATTTAATTTTGCGTAGAGGTGTCATTCTATTATGACCAGGGTACTTTTCTTTCAGAATAATGGTCGGGGGTAAATATTCTTAAAAAAGTGACGGTACTCGTTATTCTAGGCGGTCACAATTCTTCGTGTGGAGCCATTTAACTTCGCATGGGAATGGTGTGTGTGTGTGTAAAGGACGCGTCTGTGGTGTGGTGGGGGAGCGGGGAGGTCATAATATTATAATGTTATGACGGGGAAGTCATAATATTATGACCGGGGGTCACTATTCTTTAAAAAATAATGACCGGGGTCGTGATTCTATGGGAAACTCATAGAATAACGACCCCTTGTCATTATTCTATAAAAAGTGACTCCGTTTCTAAAACATACTGACTCACATTAACCCCCTCGATGTTCATCCCCACCTAATCGACCACTTACTGACTAAAGTCAAACTTGTCTTAAGGGGTCACCCAAGGGAAGGACAGAAATTGGCTGCTTAAGACAGGTGACCCCTTAATACAGGTTCATTTGCTTAAGGGACCCAGAAAATGTGGCTGCTTAAGACAGGTGATCCCTTAAAAGAGGTTACCACATGAGCAGGTTTGACAGTATTTACTACTGCAAGTTTTATTATTGGAAATGCTTGTTGATGTTGTTGGGAAGGACGTGGAGGGGGCGGGGATGCGTTATTATATAATAATGGTATGACCGCGGAGTCATAATATTATGACGGGGTAGGGGGGTCACTATTCTTTAAAGAATAATGACCGGGGAGTCGTTATTCTATAAGGTATCCATAGAATAACGACCCCCGGTTATAATTCTATAGAAAAATAACTCCGTTTCTCAAAGATACCCGACATCCGTTAACCCCTTAATGATAGCTATAAAATGATAATCCCCACCTAATCGAGAACTGACTATTAATTCGATTAGGTGGGGATTAATATTTTCTGCTTTCATCGATGGGGTTAACGGTTGTCAGAATCTTTTAGAAACGGAGGCATTTTTTCTATAGAATAATGACCGGGGATCGTTATTCTATGGGTTCTCCATAGAAAAAAGACCCCCCCGTCATTATTCTTTAAAGAATACTGACTCCCCTACCCCATCATAATACTGCGGTTATATTATTATAATATTATAACACCTCCTCAACCCAAACATACACGCACATCCTTCCCAACATCAACAAGTAAAAACCAATAATAAAACTTGCAGTAGTTAAAAATCAGTTAGTGGTCGGTTAGGTTGGGTTAATATTTTATAGCTAACATCAAGGGGGATAACGGGAGTCAGTATATTTTAGAACGGAGTAATTTTTTTCTAAAGAATAATGACCAGGGGTCGTTATTCTACGAGTTCCCCATAGAATAATGGCCTTTTGGTCATTATTCTTTTAAGAATAGTGACCCCCAGCCTAAATATTATGACTCCACGGTCATAATATGATAATATTATAACCCCCCCCCCCACACACACACACACACACACATCCTCCCCAACATCATCAATAAGTATTACCAATAATAAAACTTGCAGAAATTAATAATCAGTTAGTGGTCGATTAAGTAGAGATTAATTTTTATAGCTATCATCGATGGGGTTAACGGGAGTCAGTATCTTTTAGAAACAGAGTCACTTTTTCTATAGAATAATAACCGGGAATCGTCATTCTATGGGTTACCATACAGGTCATTAACGGTAGCATCAGGTACTCAAGTATTACCAAGATTGTTCCAGTGATGACCTTGGAATTACCTTGTCTTTTTTTACAGTAAGGTCGAATTTGCTTTTTTGTGCTCTTATGTGGGAAAATGCTTGGACATAAGTGTTCATGGAAATTAACCTTTAAAAATCTTCTGCACTGGAACCAAAAGATTGATGGACTTGAAACCTTGTATAGAGCATTGGGCAATGACGTTCTATCAGATTTATTCAAATGATGATATTGGTTTGACCTTGACCTTTTTTAGCACAAGGTCAAATTTTCTTTATATTAGAAAATGTCATAACATATTTTTGAAGACTTTGGTATGGCCATCAACTTAATGAGTATTTGAAGAATATAAGTATCAGAGGTCAAGGCCATTCTATGATCGTATTTCAACAGCTTCAGACAGGTCTGTTAAACGAAACGATTGAGCCGGTTGAAGCAAAATGTCACATGGAACCTCCATGAGTCAGAGAAACAACAGTTTGCTTGAACGGTTTTTTGTCACATGACCGAGATGTCCGTTATGCCCATGTGTTATAAACCTTTAAAATTCTTCTTCCCTCAAATATCTAATGATATTGAAAATCTGATATCCAGCATATTGGGATTCATATAGTATCAGGTTTGTTCAAACGATGACACTAGTTTGATCTATGACCTTTTTTTACTCTGGTGAGCGATTCAGGACCTCATGGCCCTCTTGTTTTTCATTTCATAGAAATGGCTGTAAATTTTATGCAAACAATGAAGAAAATGATCAGACGCGTATTTTCGCTGCGTCTGATCTTAGTCTGCTTGTTGGCCTCTGTCCCTTTTTCAGGACGCCAGGCCTAAATGGGTTACTGAAATCGTATGAGCCATAGGTGCATATACAGTATACTCGGAATGACTTTATTTTTCTTTCTTTATTTATTTATTTTGTTTATTATTTTTGTTCGGGTAGAGGGGTAATAAAATTATGACCGATGGGTTGGGGAAAGGGGGTCATATTTTTTAAAGAATAATGGCCGGGGGTCGTTATTCTATGGGGGGTCACAATTCTTCGCGAGGGGTCGATTTATTTTGTGTGTGGGGGTCAAAATATTATGACCGGGGATTCACTACCGTATAATGGGAAATTTTCGCGTCGCCTAATTTTCGCGGAATTTCGCGGTCGGTAGAGAACCGCGAAAATTAAACTCCGCGAAATATTTTCCAAGTTTGTACAAAATAGTAGTAGGAAATTTGAATCGTCCGAACATATGGGTATGCGGTATTCAAAGCGCCCCACAAAAAATTAAGAGTAGGTAGCTATAGAGCAATTATTTTCGGCGCAATAATGTTGGCTGATAATTAGCAGGTAATTACAACTTGATCAGGCTGTCACTTTTTTCGCTTGATTACCTGTACCTGATGATGCAAGTACAATCGAATTACTTTTAATTAACTGTGAGATCTTTTACTTTTATCCTGAGCAATAACCATTCTTTCATTTCTCGCATATTTCAGTTGACTGTTTCTGTGTATAAAAATTGATTTGTACTAATGTCTACCTTATTTTTTTTTTGCGAAAAAAGGATGGGTATCCTCCCAAACAAAAGGAGCCGATTCTATCTAAACAAATGTGTTCATAAATAAAGTGGTTACAGTTTCTTTACGTTTCTCTCTCCTTGTACGTCTTAATCAGTCAGACCAATATTCAACAGGACAAACACAATTTTAATTTTCGTGGACATAACATCCGCGAAAATTAAAAACCGCGAAAATTAATCATCATGTTTTTGGTGCAAATTCGCGAAAATTTGGCGACGCGAAAATTATCCATTATACGGTATTCTTTAAAGGATAATGACCGGGGGTCGTTATTCTATGGGGGTCACTTTACTTCGTTACACCGGGTTTCAGACTAAATAAAAACACCCTCCTAAATATGTTACAGAAGGTGTCTCTAACGAACGGTTGGCGCCTAGCCATCATGTCTTTGGTCTGTCCCATCGTGGTCCAACTGCTGGTTTCCTGTTGTTCTGGCCTCTGACTGAAGAGTGTCGTCAGCTTTGCCTCATCAAAGTTTTTAATATTGTGTTAACCAGTACTAAGTCCACATACTTTCGCCAGTAACTGGCAACTGCACTTCTTGAATCAGCGGAAGGAGAAACGAAACTATGTGGCCAGACCGGGTTTCGAACCCAGGACCTCTGACTTATGTGTCAGGCGCCCTACCGATTGCGCTACGCGGCCCGGCCATGGGTGAGTTGACCTTTATGAACGGTATTTTCAGCATAACAAGCTTCTATACAAAATTTCAACGTAATGAAATTCATTGCAGATTTTCGTCAATATGCTACGTTAACTGGTCAGATTTCTGCACATGCGTCCTTCCTGATTACGTCTGCATCTGCCGATCATATAACGAACAATTCCTAAAACATTTTTGAAAAGCCTAAAAAGTATGAAAAACATTATAATAACTATAAAAGAAGATGACCGAGGAAAAGTCATGTCAATAATAACCACACGGACATCTTCGTACGCATTAAAATTTTTCATACTAAAATTCAAGACAATATGAAAAACTGGTTACTGACATGTGTCACTAAATTTTCTTGTTAAACGAAATTGGACATACCGCAAAATGAAATAAGGCGGCAGAAATGCGAAAACCCGATTGCCTGAAAACAAACCACCTGACATCGCGCTTTCTTGCAATTGGAGTACTTGCACTCCAGAGTCAGCGCTCTTTACCACTATGTTGTGGTGCCTATCACTATTTAAAAAGGATCGTTAACTGAAATTGGTCTCGTGTTGTTGCTTCATGTGGCTGTTTCTCGCTTGATGTCATGGATGGGATGTGGAATTTAATTGTATCAGCCTCTGATCATTGCCCTCCATTTTACATTACTTTTCACCGGATCTTAATTGGATGTTTCCAGCTAGAGTTACAGGCCTTTATCAGTAAAGTGAGATAAACTATGTGCATGCAACTCCTGCTTCTCTTTTCAACCTATTTTCATCAAGGTTTTGATTTCCATATTCAAAACAAATAAGATTCTATTGGAGGCATGATTGGGTCCTTTCTCACGCGGTTATAGTCCTTCATCTGTCCAGCAACGGAATTCTTGTGACCACATCTTCATTTTTCAATCGATTTTCAATTTATTTCAAGAAATGTTTCCCACTACCTTAAAGGGGCCATATTAAAAAGGAATGGTGTCTATGTGCCTTCTTCCAGAATTACACCTTATGGAAATGCTGCAGTGGCTGGTTCATCTATTATGTGCTATACTTACACTTAATATTCCAAATTGATAGAAAGCTTTTCCCAGGACCTATGCATGTTTTTGATCTGTCAGTGCAGTAAATCAGGATTATATTTTCCAAACTCTCCAGTCGAATACAAATATTGTGAGTAAAACACTGATAACATAAAGGTAAGTCTACTTTCAGTTTGTATTTTTCGGAAACGCACTCCTTGCCGTTTTCAGAAAATAGTGCCTGACCCATTAAAGTAGTCGGGGTGACAACTATATATAGTCATATCAACTTCGTTAACTGAGAGCGGGTGAGGGCCATCAGCCAATCACATTAATTGTTTTGCTTCCGGGTTCTGTAACCTGTTATCTTACTTTCGTGACATTACAAACTGGGTTAAATCTACTATTACATTCATGATGTAGTACGAAAAAGTAAATATTTGTATTCGATTATTGCAAAATTTGTGAATAGCTCTAAGTTTATAGCTTTATTTTGTAAACGTCATGAAACCCATTCATAACAAAAAGGAATAAAAACATACCTTTTGATAGGCTAAGCACAGAAGATATTTTTAATCGATATCATTTTAGATGTGTAAATATTCATACATCAATAGATGGAGATGCAAAACTTTATCTTAAGGAAGTAAGAATTAAATGTATACTCCCTCGCCGTTTCACCATTTCGAAAAAAATGAAAAGAAAGAAAAAAACAATAAGTGTCATGAAAATATTTTGTTTGAGAAACATTACAATAATAATTCGCAAATTAAAGTGAAGTTAACAAACTAAAAAAATAGGCACTGATCAGGAATTAATACAATCAAATCTCACATCCCTCTCTTAAAACCAAAAAAGGAAGAATTGACAAAAAATCACGAAAGACATGCACGGCAAACCGAATGAGCGGCTCTTTCCAAAACAGGTGGTCATTTAGCTGCCCTTACTAAAAACAGCAGCATCTTTATTTTTATCTATTTTATATTTTGAATTATAAAACAAAACAAAGCAGAAAGCAGAATGGGCAGCTATTCAGGTATTCAATAGAAAATGTAATATCAAGTTTTACGGTCACATAATGATGCATGGGTTGTGTGGGGTCAGGGGAGAGGGTTCAAATCGATCCTACGACGCACCAACCCTCACATAGCTTCCAAAGTGATGTAAATTGTATTACTGACAAAGCGTAAACACTTAAAAGAAGGGAGGATAACATGCGCTATTTACTAATAATAAACAAGAAATAAATGAAATAAATTTAACAATAAATTGTCGGGTTTATGGTCGCAAATTGCGTTTTACGGCTCCGCTTGCGCGTCGCCATAAAACGAAATTTCCGACCGTAAAACCGACGACTTACCTCCCCAAATGACAATTTTAAGTACAGTTATCCCCTAATAAAGCATCCTCAAAACTAGTGATAAACTACTTCATTTTACTCTTAAAACCACATAAACCTTCATTGTCCTACCGACTACCCTGAAGCATGGTTCCAAAGACTTCCGAAGAATAATGAGAAGGTATAATTTTGTTCCAGCAGACAAGACCTCATATAAATCTGACTTCGCTGCAGCTGGTGTTGTGTCGTGTGGCGGCCGTAAAACGTCTCCCCGTACATCATCTGTAGTGCAGATTATATTTTACTTTTGTCCTTTGAGATCAGAGGATATATTCTGAGAAATTAGAAATATTTGTTAGGTTTAGACTTTCATTCAAGACCATCGTTTTTTAATCATTTGGACCCTTTTCGATACCAATCAGTCTTTGAATCGACTGCCTTATTAAAATTTATAAATTACAGTATGCTTAACATTGGCTTTCGTCGCCAGATATTGTCAGGGTCACTGAGGAGGTTTTGAATAGCCGAAACTTCGAAGTCACATCATATTTCATCATATTAATACAATACAGACACAAACTTGGTAGTACTGAGACTTGCATTCAGCCTGCCACAAAAGAGACATACATTTTTGATGAACAACATCTTCATACTGCCGAGTTCGATGTCAGTATTAAAGGGAACCAGGATAGGTTTTCTTAATGGTATTGATTACCCAAGCTCCGAAAAAAGCTCGCTTTATTGCGAACTCTCAATTCAAGCACTAAAATTGGATTGCCAAAAATGTCAACGTCTTATCAAATGGCCTTCAAAAACATGTAGTGAACATTGGGTTGGAATAAATAGTCTCTTTTGGTTTTTTTGTGTGTATTTTTTTGTGTGTATTTCAATTCTCATAGCGATGTTCCTCGTGCACCTCAGCTGAACTTATCCATTGAGGTGCGGGGGGGGGGGGGGGGGGGGGCAAAAAATAATAAAATAAAATAAAGGAGATTTTCCTAGAGCTTTTAGTTTATCTTTTTATTGACGTTCTGTATGAGTTCAAATCTAGATACAATCAGGCGTCTAGTTTGTCTACATATTTATATAAATTCTATGCTTTATACTACTATGATCAGGAATAAATTACTCTTCTTAGTACATGAATGTCAAAATTAAAATAACTTCACTTAATGGCCAATCCTGGACCACCGCTATAGATTCAGTAAAATCGCTTGTTCACAATTATAATTTATAGTTTATCTTTAAATTTGATTTGTCTTTCGGAAACATGTGAAAAAGACAGCAAATCAGTTCAGTTTGGATCATGGCCTGTTTTATAAAAACCAAGGAACAATTACAGTGGACACGGGGACGTAGCAATTCTGTAAAAAATCCTCAGATGAATTTTACAATGAAGAACTGAACTTGAAAATCTGAATATAGAGGCTATTTTCGTAGATTTTATAATTAGAAACAATGTTAAATTTCTTCTTGTAGTAGCTTACATTCCATCTTCATACCCTGAACAGTTGAAATTCTTAGAAATTGTCAAATCAGTTGACCTTGAACACATCATAATAACAGGAGATCTCAACGCCAAAAGTCTAGAGGAGCATAACATTTCAGTGAATGAAAGTGGTGTATTGTTGGAATCTTCTTACATGAATCCCATCTGATTTGTGTACATTATGGTAAACCTTCAAGAATTCAGTCTGACAGTGTCATAGATCTCTTTCTTACTAGTCCCAATTTGATACCAAAACTACCCTTGTGTGGAATACTCACTTATGAAAACATACAATCTGATCATCTGGCTATAATGTTGGAAACTTTGGTCTATGAGGAACTCCCATACAAATGATGGTGATGCTAAGGAAACACATAATATGCAAGACAGACTGTGCACTTTCTAATGAAATTACATAAGAAAAACTTGAAATGCAATCAGCGAAAATGGGAATCTATTTAAGAAATGCACACTTCTTTCAAAAAAGTTTTCGATGAGTGTAGGGATGCATCTGGTTCTGAGCACTCCTTCAAGTATAATGACCGTAGAACCCCACCACCCTGGTAGAGTAAAATAACAATATGTACAACATAAAAAGAGGCTCAACAAAGCAAAACAAAATTTCAAAAGAGAATCAACAAAACTATGATGTCCTTAGTACACTTAAAGTAGAGTTTAAACTAACTGAGACTTGTGGACTAATAACCTATGTGACAAAATCAGTAGCTAACGAAATGTGGGAAATGTGGGACATCATACCAAAATTTTGATGGTGGGAATATCCTCTCACTCTTAAATGAAGACAGCCAACCAGTATTTGACTTATGAATTGTTTACAAGTTTATTTTACAAGTTTATTTGTAAACTTGTTAACTGATAATTTGTCCTGCGCAAAGTACGAATTCTATTCCGGAATTGTACAGGTACAATTCTAGTATTGCGCAAGGGCTTTGCCTGGTTTATTGAACAGGTAAATGTCTCCGCGCAAAGTGAGAATCTTCGGAACAAAGTGAGAATCGAATGTTTTATTGAAAGAGAAGTACACATTGTATGATGATAAAAAAATGTTACCTTAAAATCATGAGATGACGATTTTTCTTTTCTGCTTTTTCAAATATTTGCATAAGTATATCGTTAAGAAATTTACTTGAAATTATGTATTATCTATTTTTACCTACTTTTTTATTTTCAGTTGCTTTTTTTCCCTTCGTAATTGTTTAAATTCTAATAAATATGTCCCCCAACAGGCTCAAGGGAACGGATCCATAGTAATATCATACTAAACATTATCCTCACTTTGTCGCGATTCCTACTTTGCGCAGAGACAGTTCCGGAATTGTCTTGCGCAAGGTAAGAATTCCCACTTTGCGCAACAAAGTTAGAACTCCATTTTTGCGAAGTACAATTCCGGAATTGTACCGATTCCTACTTTGCGCAGAACATATTCATAGGTTACAAGAAGCAGGAACTGTCCTACGTAGCTTTTAGAGATAAGGAAAAAGCACTAGACAGCATCTGGAGAGATGGATTATTGGTAAAGATGCACAATCTTGGCATCAGAAGGAATGTTTGGAAATGGATTTTGAACTTCCTATCTTCAAGAACAGTCAAGGTTTTTTTCTGAAGGGCACTTATGGACCTGAGTTTGAGACATTTGTTGGTTTTCCACAAGGATCAGTTATCCCCCCTGTCTTATTCAATATTTTCCTGCAAGACATCTACAATAACATATCATGTCACAAAGCCAAATTTGCCGATGATGGCACCGTTTGGGCACTTGGCATTGACACCAAATTATGGACAAAGACTATTGAACAGGATCTTCAGAAAATCTTTGAATGGACACTGAATTGGAGAATGAAACTCAGTCCGGAAAACAACATAATTTTTTTTGTTTTTCAGAGGAATTCATAAACTGACCCATCGCAACTCCATGGAAATGACATCAAGTACAACTCCAGTCCAAAGGTTCTTGGTCTTTATCTAGATTAATCAGGAACAACTACATACAACATTGAACCAGAGATCTCCTACCAGGAATCTCTCCAGCCCTCAAAAAGAAGGACATAGTACTCCAGGTCTGCTGAACAAGAAATTAAATCCCTTTCCGTTATACAAAGTCGCTTAGATTCTTGTACACCAGATTGACATAATATTTACAGATGGATCTTGCAAACCTAAACCAGGTCCATGTGGTGCTGGCTCTTGTATCTTTATGCCTCATCAAGAGAATCCAGTCTGTCTGAAGAAGCCATTTTCCAAACACAATTCCATCCTCCTTGGAGAATTAAGTTATTTTCTTGACTATAGACTATCTTACTGCAGAAATTCTGAAATCTCAAGTATTGTCAAATATACACATATTTTCTGATAGCTATTGGTTTCCTGAAATACGGATGGCAACCAACACAGCATAACATACAGTTTCAAAAATCAAACAAACGATTAGACATTTGGAAGATAGGAATGCAGCAGTGAATACTTCATGGACACCTGGTCACGCTTATATCAGAGGCAACGAAGAAGCTGACAGATTGGCCAAGGAAACTTCCTCTGAAGCAGCAACCATGATAGCTAAGAGACAGATAGTATGGCAGATCATAAACAAGCTGCAATCAAATTTGGTATCTCATAAAAGCCGGGGACAATGGGAATCATCAGAGACAGGGAGATCATTATTCAAATATAAACCTAGGGTTTCAGACAAATCTAAGACTGACATATCAGATACTAAATCATACAGAAATATTGCCAAGTTAAGGTTGGGATACATACAATGAAAGATTACCAACACATAAAAGGAAATACAGTGATCTTTCTGCATGTGGTGAAGTATAGACTGAGTGAGTGAGTGAGTGAACTCGGGTTTAACGTCCCACCAACAACGAGGTCATATGGAGACGGGACCTCGGTTTAAAGTCTCATCCGAAAGACCGGAGAAGCGGGGGATCGATCCTGCGACCCCTGGATTGGTAGTCTGGAGTGTTATCCACTACACTACAGCCGCTCCTAAGTATAGACTGTAGAGCAGTATCTTCTCAACTGTGATCAGTATTTCAATGAAAGCGAGACAATGAGGACACATGTTTTCAACAAATGGTGGAATAAGTGACTTAAATTATGATTAAGTGTTGGGCAGTTCGAAAAATGAATTTAAGGACACATACGGAATGTCAAGTTGTGCTCTGAGTGACTTCATCACCCAAACATTTAAAATACCGCGAGACAATTACAATGAAGATATATACCCTGAAGAGACATTACTTTACCTGTTAGGCCAGTACTGCCGTTCAGACATAGATCCAACGATCCAGATGCAATTAGCCTTATATCTGGGTAACCACAAGGGCTAGAATCTTCAAACTTGCTCCACAGATACGTCTACGGAAGATCTACTGGAAACAGTAATGCATGTCGGGCCATGATCTATATTTCACGATTGAGAACATAAAAAAATCACATGTTGCGTTTAGCTCAGTTTCCAAGTAGCCGCAGGGGCTACATCTGCGAATTATTTACTGAAAGCAGCGAAAGATATCCAGCCATGACCTATTATTGACGGATGTTTGAACACGAAAAAAAAAAAAAAAGCGCAAGTTGCGTTTATCCCAGTTTCTAAGTAATCGCAAGGAATAGCGTCTTCAAACTTGCTGCTCTAGAACATGTGGGGAAGATCTGCTCCAGAGAGTGATGCATATCGGGCAATGACCTATATTTCACAGTTGATTTAACATAGAAAAAAATCACCTGTTGCGTGTAGCTCAGTTTCTTTGTTAACGATAGGCTAGAGTCTTCAGACTTTCTCCATACATGCATCTTGAGAAGACATACGTAAACAAGAGGGCCATGAGGCCCTGAATCGCTCACCTGAATAATTGGCAAAGTGGGTTTTCTTACGTCTGAAATTGTCAAAATATGAGTCTCGGGTCAAAAGTCAAAGAATGACCATGACCTTCTGTACTCATAAATCTTCAAGTGCTCATTAAGACAACAACATATACCATTTTAGGTCAAAATCTTCTAAACTTTCCCTGAAATCTTATGTTCTGGCATTTTTTCCATAAAATAGGTCAAGGTAAACCCAAGGTCATCATTTGAACAGTCTTGGTAGTACTCTAGTATACTATGCTACTTACCAAGTTTCAAGGCCTTAAGTGTATTGGTTCTGGAGAAGAAAAATGTTAAAGGTTTATACCATAAATGGTTATGGCGGCCATGTTGGTCATGTGACCTGGACCGTTTGAACACATTTTTGTTCAATCAACCCCTGGAGGCTCTATATGAAATGTGTTAACAACTGGCCCTTTGGCGTTTGAGGAAGTGTCTGAAAATGTCAAAATATGAGAGATCTTGATCAAAGGTCAAATAATGAACTCGACCTCTTGTACTCCTTATTCTTTATTAAGACGATGGTATATACCATTTTTAGGCCAACATCTTCAAAACTTCCAATGAAATCTTATGTTCTAGCATTTACCCATATTTGACCTTGCCGTTATATGGTAAAGGTCAATACAATGACATCATTCTGACTACAATGACATCATTCTGAAAAATCTTGATAGTACTGGTGTACCTAATGCTACATACCAAGTTTCAAGGCCATCGGTCGATTGTTTCTTGAGAAGAAGATTTTTATAGGTTTTTAACATATATGGGCATGGCGGCCAAGTTGGTCATGTGACCTGGACCGTTTGAACAAATTTTCATTCCCTCAACCCCTGGAGGCTCTATATGAAATTAAGTTACAATTGGCCCAGTGGTTTTTGAGGAGATTGACATTGTCAAAATATGAGTGTTCTTGGTCAAAGGTCAAAGAATGACCTTGACCTCTTGTACTCACAAATTTTCATGTCCTCTTTAAGATGATTTTATATATACTAATTTTTGGACCTGAATCTTCAAAACTTCCAATGAAATCTTATGTTCTAGCATTTTCCCATATTTGACCTTACCGTAAGGAAGGTCAAGGTCAACCCAAGGTCATAATTTGAACAATCTTGGTAGTACTCGAGTACCCAATGCTACATAAGTTTCAACGCCATCAGTCAATCGGTTCTGGGGCAGAAGATTTTTAAAGCTTTTTACCAGGGCGTGGCGGCCATGTTGGCCATGTGACCAGGACCGTTTGAACAATTTTTCGTTCTTAAGGTCTCAGTAGGCTACGTATGATTTGGTTGCAATCGACTCACCGGTTTCAGAGGAGAAGTTGTTTGAAATTGTGGACGGACGACGGACGCCGTAGCCTCACCATCCTATAAGCTCCTTCGGAGCCGCTGACTCAGGTGAGCTAAAAAAGCGAAGCATATCAGACCATGACCTATTTTTAGGACATAGAAAAAATATTCAACTGTCGCAATTGGCTCAGTTTCTTAGTCGTCACAAGGGTAAAGGTCTTCAAATTTGCTTCATAGACACATCTGGGGAAGATCTACTGCAAAACAGCAATGCATACAACTGTGATGTGTATCAGGTCATGACTTATATGTCACGATTAGTTGAACATAGAAAGTTGCGTTAAGCTCAGCTTCTAGGTAAACACAAGGACGAGAGTCTTCGAACTTGCTCCATATGTAATTCTAGGAAAATGTTACGTGTCATTTTTAGGTCACTGTGACCTTTATTTCAATGTTATTTGATAATGCCAGATCTCTGGCAATATTTAAGAGGTTTGAATAATTCTAAGGAGAACTATTTATTCTGACACTGCAATTGATCACATTTCACTCAGCCGGTATTGTCCATATTATCCCGTAAGGCGCGCTTTCTTGTCTTCTGACAATTCTTGTTTTTATGAAACCTTAATATAACAAGCTTTTCAATGACGTTTTCAATACGTTGCTTCTGTACTTCGAGAAAAATATTTCTGAATACTTTTGTTACCAAAGGTCTGTACTGTGGAGTATATATACAGTAAAGATTACTAGGTCCTATCAAAGGCTACTAAAATGTAAGAGTTACAACCCTTCTTATGGAAAACCATGAAATGCAAAAAAGCGTAAAAAGAATTTGTCATTTTCATGAAATCCATGTTATAAAAAGGAATTTCTCTGTGAACTCTAATTTTTTATGCAAGAAATTGTACATTGCTTAAATTGTGACCTTGGGTTTTGTCAGATCCCCTTTCGCAAACCTTTGATTATATCCAGATAGGAGACAATCGAAAACGTTCTTAACAATCGATTAACGCTGATTAATTGGCGACAATTTGCAATCGAAAACACTGTTTCTAATGGTCTTGGTACGCATTCGTCGACTGAATCAGCGTTTTCGATTTCCGCCTATCTGGTGTGATACCGCTAATAAAATGGCAACTCATTTGAAATACTTGCAGGCCAAAATAAATGACAAAACTATGCAGGAAGGTGACCAGTCAGAAATAGAGTAGATATAGCGGGCAGACAAAACCTCGCCTCAGTGCTATACTATTCTATCAAGTTCCGAGAAAAATAAGTTTGAAGTTTTAGACATCGAGAGTGATTGAAAGATTAACTCTGCACAAATGCAACACTATAGCATTAACGCAGCTCGGGTCTTCTATTATAGATAATTGATTCATTGGCTAGCAGTACAGCACTGAAATAAATGAGCCAATTGCAGATAGAACTTAATACCACGGCAAATTTCACTTGTCAGGTGTAATGTGCGTATGGGGGGAGGGTGTTGCCAAACGATAAGGTCATCAGTTGATAGATTTGATTCTGAAATTCTGAATCCAAGGGATTGAGATGGAATGTCAATTAGAACAGTATAGCACTGAGGTGACGGACCATCATCTGTGTATACCTCTAGTTGTGTAAGGCGTTTTCTGCCTTTGAAGGGCCGCTATATTATAACTCCGCTACATACCTGTAAAGGAAAGCAAATACGCCAGCATGTATTGCCCCAGTCACACACACACATTACGGATTGGGCGGATAGTTGCGGACTTTAAATCCACACAATTTGTGGGCGTGGTCTCTCTCAATATCGAATCCGTATCGTACCCGTATGGTATCCGCAAGGTCCGCAGGATATACCACCACATTTTGAAAAGTTTAAATATTCAGATGCGGACGAGTTAACCATAATGATCCGTAACTGAAGGCACTTGTCCGCATCTATCCGCATCTAATCCATATAATATCCGTATCTCGACCTATCGTTCCGCGGTCAACCAAAATTTGTGGACAAATACGGTTTCATGCGGATTGTTACGGTTAGTTACGGGTCTCGTTCTGCGTATTGTTACGGATTAATGCCCCAGTCAGATTAGCTGTTCGCAATTATCCTCACCAATACGTATCTATCAGTATTGAAGTGTAAGTTATCCGTATAGAAACGTATCTGAAGGTAGAAGTCCGTAAAAAAAACTCCGAACGAGACCCGCAACTAACCGTACTTGAAGGTAACAATCTGCGCGAAACCGTATCAGTCCACAACTTGGGGTTGGGCTGCGGAATGATAGGTTTATATACGGATTAGATACGGTAAAGATACGGATTATATATGGATAATTGCGAATGAATGCCTTCAATTACCTTTTGTTACGGATCAATACGGTTTACTTGTCCGCGCCTGAATTTTGAAAATTTTCAAAATTTTGAATCGGATCCTGCGGACCTTACGGATACGATACGGACAGTTACAGACTCTGCGGATGCGATACGGACACTTACGAATAACACCGGACAGATACGGATGGGCCATCCGCAGATGCGATACGGACTATTACGAATAAAACCGGACATATACGAACGGGCCATCCGTAGCATCAACAACATCTTTCCGCATCTAGAAGTAACAGAAGGTAATGGATGGCAAGTAGTACGTATACATTCGTATCATCTCTCATCGTATTGATTCAAAGGGAAAATATCTGACCGCAGACATCCGCATTTATCCTTAATCATACGCATCTGTAGGTAACTGTATCCGTAAATTAATCAAGAAAATAAGCCACGCCCACAAATTCTGCGGATTATTGTGGATTTTTATCCACAACTATCCGCCCAGTCCGTAATGTGTGTGTGTGACTGGGGCATAAGGGAGGCAGTTAGTGTCAGTGGAATATGCCATGCAGCTTGTCAACAGAATTTACTTAAATATTGTCGACCGGAAATTCTAACATATATCAACTTCACAAAATTAACAATGTGAGCCGCGACAAGACAAAACCAACAAAGTGGCATGTGCGCCCAGCGAATACTCAGATCAGCCTGGACATCTGCCCAGTCTGATCAGAGTCTTCGCTGTGCGCTTAAAAGTAACAGGAGGTCAATCACCTTATGTGTATATACCATTACGCCAAACACAACAGTAGTCAATGAAACAGTTTTAAATCACTGGACCATGAAATATAGGCCACACTGACTACAATTAGTATGAGGTCACTCATAGTGTCAAACCACATCCATAACCCAAGTATAATGCAAATCCATGAAAAGTGTCAGGACCATGATGCAAAATCACTGGACAAGAAATATAGGTTACACTGACCTACAATTAGAATAAGGTCACTCACAGTGTCAGCCCAAATCATGAGTTCAAGTACAATGCAAATCCATGAAAAAGTGTAGACATATGATACAACATCACTGGACCATGAAATATAGGTCACGCTGACCTTCAACTAAGATGATATAACTTAAAGTGTCAGCTCAAACCTTTTAACGAAGCATGATGCTAATCCATAAAATAGTGATTGAAATATGGGGCAGAAACACTGGACCATGATCTACAATCAGTATGAGGTCACTCAGTGTGTTAGCCTGAACCATGAATCGAAGTAAAAGATTAATCCATGAAAAAGTGTTAGAAATACGAGGCAAAATCACTGGACCATAAAAATAAAGGTCACTGTGAGCTACTGTAAGTTTGAGGTCAAACAGCTGGTCATACTGTTTCATTATCGCAATAATTATGTTCGTACATCTAATAGTCTTCAAGAAATAAAACAAAACCACTGGACAAAGATATATAAATGACTGTGAAATATTGTTTGTTTAGGTCAAACTTTAGGTCATACTTAGTCATTATAAGAACCATTTATGTTCGTACATCATTTGAGGTCAAAGTTTGGGTCATACGGAGTCATTATCCCAACAAATCACGTTCATACATCAAATAGTCTTCAAGATATAAGGCAATAGAAATAAGGACCAATGTGTCCTGCTGTGAGTTTGAGGTCAAACTTTGGGTAAGACTGAGTCTTTATTCCAAATTATCATGCACAAACATCCAAAGGTCTTTAAGATATTAGGTAAAATCACTGGAACTGATATTGGTTACCTTGACCTGCTGTTAGTTTGAGGTGAAACATCTGGTCATTATCAGAAGAATCATGTTTATGCATCAAATAGTCTTCGATTACCAGATCATGTAATACAGATTACTTTGACCTACTGTTAGTTTAAGGTCAAACATCCGATCATAATGGGTCGTTAGCCAAAGCAATCATGTTCGTACTTCAAAATCGCCTAAAGATGTAAGACAAAATTACTGAACCATGAAATATAGGTCAATACGACCTACTGTTTATTGAGGTCACATTTTGAGTCATACTGAGTCATTATCCCAAGCAATCATGTTTGTAGAACAAAACCAAGGCAAAATCACTGGACCATAAAATGTAGGTCACTGTGTCCTACTGTTAGTTTCAGGTTAAACTTTGGGTCATAATGAGTGACTATTAAAAGCAATCATGTTCGTACGTCAAACAGTGATATAGAGATATCAGGCAAAATCACTGAACCATAAAATATAGCTCACTGCTCGATATGCACCGCTGGTTTCAGTTGATCTTCCCCAGGCGTATCTATGGAGCAGTTTTGAAGACTCTAGCCCTTGTGTTAACTCAGAAACTAAGCTAAACGCAACAAGTATTTTTCTATGTTTAATCAACCGTGAAATATAGGTCATGGCCCGATACGCTTCGCTGCTTACAGTAGATCTTCCTCAGAAGTATCTATGGAGCCAGTTTGAAGACTCAAGCCCTTGCGGTTACTAAACAAGAGAGCCATGATGTCCCTGGATCGCTCACCTGATCTATATTGTACAAATGAAATGGTAGGTAATATAAGGTGCATTCCCCTGGTTGTTCTGTTTATCTACCTACCAAGATAGTATTAACAAACTTGGTCATGGGTCACACAAAAATCATCGTTATGCAGTAGTTCAAATTTGTATAGGATTTTTTTTTCTACTTTAAGTTAGTTTGAGCAATTTTGGTAGAGGATGCGCCAAGGAAAATTTGTGATTTTTTTTTCAAAATCCTTCCAACTAATTCAAAATTCTTCCAATTGATTAAGATGAGAAGGCACTTAAAGCTTTTTTCTATTTTTAGCTCTGGTGGCCATCTTATTTAGCAGACCAGAACCGTTCGAGCAATTTTGGAAGAAGGTGTCCAAGAAATATTTCTGTGCAACCTTCCACCCGTTTAAGAGGAGAAGTGGTTTAAAGGTTTTTCCTATTTTTAACTCTGGCGGCCATCTTATTCAGCAGAGCGGAACATTTTAATCTATTTCGGTTCATCGTTACCCAAGGAACATTTCTGTGAAATCATTTCAAAACGCTTTCACCCGTTTGGGAGGTGAATTTTAGCTCCGGCTGCCATCTTGTTCAGCAGAGAGGAACCGTTTGGGCAATTCTGGTAGAGGGTTACCCAAGGAAAATTTCTATGAAATTATTGCAAAATCCTTTCACCCGTTTAGGAGCAGAATACAGGCACTCGACTAAAACTTGTTATATTTCTAAATATTATCAAATGTCAATCTACTTCCTACCACTCTGTAAAATTTCAAGTCGATCGTATGCGAAGTAGCAAAGTTGCAATTCAGCCCACTGCACTATCGTAAACAACTAGTTTACAATAATGCACCGGGCTGAATTGCAACATTCTTATTTCGCAACCATTTTACAGACAGGTAGAAAACAGATTAACATTTGATAATATTTAGGAAGTTAACACTTTTGTCGAGTGACGTGGAGCAGAATGCGTTAGTTTTTTTTTCTATTTTTAGCTCTGGCGGTCATACTGTTCAGCGGAGCCGAACCGTTTAAGAAATTCTGGAGGTCCCCTAAGAAACATTCTTTTGAAATCATTTCAAAATCCTTACACCAGTTAGGAGTAGAAGTCGTTTAAAGCTTTTTTCTGTTTTTAGCTCTGGCGGCCATATTGTTTAATGGAGCGAAACCATTTAAGCAACTTTGGTAGAGGGTCTCCCAAGAAACATTTCTGTGAAATTATTTCAAAATCTGTCCTGCAGGTCTGGAGAAGTTTAAAGTTTTTTTTTTTTTTTTTTTTAGCTCTGGCAGCCATCTTGTTCAGCGGAGCGGAACCGCTTGCGCAGTTTTGGCAGAGGGTCCTCAAAAGAACATATCTATGAAATTATTTCAAAATCCTTCAACGCTTAGAGAAGAAGCTGTTTAAATGTTTTAAGCTCGCCTGAGCACGAAGTGCTCAGGGTGAGCTTTTGGGATACCCTGATGTCCGTCGTCCGTCGTACGTCCGGACGTCCGGGCGGACGTCCGTCAACTTTTGCTTGTGTACACTCTAGCGGGCACAGTTTTTACCCAATCTTTCTGAAACTTTGTCAGAATATTTATCTCCATAAAATCTAGGCCAAGTTCGAAACTGGGTCATGTCGGGTCAAAAACTAGGTCACTAGGTCAAATCTTAGAAAAACCTTGTGTACGCTCTAGAAGGCACAGTTTTCATCCAAAGTTCATGAAACTTGGTCAGAATGTTTATCCTTATAATATCTAGGACAAGTTCGAAACTGGGTCACGTCGGGTCAAAAACTAGGTCACTAGGTCAAATCTTAGAAAAACCTTGTGTACGCTCTAGAGGACACAGTTTTGATCCAAAGTATATGAAACATTGTCAGAATATATATCTCCATAAACTCTAGGCCAAGTTTGAAACTGGGTCATGGTGGGTCAAAAACTAGGTCACTAGGTCTAATCTTAGAAAAACCTTGTGTACACTCTAGAAGGCACAGTTTTCATCCAAAGTTCATGAAACTTTGTCAGAATGTTTATCTTTATAATATCTAGGATAAGTACGAAACTGGGCTATGTTGGGTCAAAAACTAGGTCACTAGGTCAAATCTTAGAAAAACCTTGTGTACGCTCTAGAGGCCACACTTTTGATCCAATCTTTATAAAGCATTGTCAAAATGTTTATCTCCATAAACTCTAGGCCAAGTTCAAAATTGGGTTATGTCGGGTCAAAAAGTAGGTCACTAGGTCAAATCTTAGAAAAACCTTGTGTACACTCTAGAAGGCACAGTTTTGATCCAAAGTTCATGAAACTTTATCAGAATGTTTATCCTCATAATATGAAGAACAAATTTGAAACTGGGTCATGTAGGGTCAAAAACTAGGTCACTTGGTCAAATCATAGAAAAACCGTGTGTACGCTCTAGAGGACACAGTTTTGATCCAATCTTTATGAAACTTTGTCAGAATGTTTATCTCTATAAACTCTAGGCCAAATTTGAAAGTAGGTCAGGTCAGGTCAAAAACTAGGTCACTAGGCCAAATCTTAGAAAAATCTTGTGTACGCACTAGAAGGAATAGTTTTGATCCAATCTTCATGAAACTAGGTCAAAATGTTTATTGTCCATATATATATGCCCCTTATGAAACTGAGTCACGTCAGATCAGAAACTAGGTCACTAGGTCAAATCTAAGAAAAACTTTGTGTACACCCTAGAGGACACAGTTTTGATCCAATGTTCATGAAACTCTGTCAGAATGTTTACCTTTATGAAATCTAGGTAAAGTTTGAAACTGGTTTGTGTCGGATCAAAAACTAGGTCACTAGGTCAAATATAAGAACGACCTTGTATACGCTCCAGAGGGCACAGTTTTGATCCAATCTCAATGAAACTTTGTCAGAATGTTTATTCTTACAATATCCTGTCTGAAACTGGGTCATGTCGGGTCAAAAGCTAGGTCACTAGGTCAAATCTAAATTAAGTTATGTTGCAAGAATCAGAACTAACATTGCAATGATGCCAGCCACAAACTCCTTGGAATACATTAGTTTCACCACAGTGAGATAATGATGCTACCATTCTATCATCTGTGTTTGCCTAGTTAAGTCTAGTTCAAATCCATCAAAGGAACTCAACATGAACGGGAACTTTTCGGAGAAGCGACTCTGCCATTTTCAGCTCACCTGAGCCTTACAGTATTGGTGTTAGCTGCCTCTTTCATCCATCCATAAACAAATTTCAAACATCTCTGAAACCACTGGGCAGATCAAATTTCATATGGAGCCTGCACATGGGTCAAAGGATTGAAAGTTCTTCAAATGATCTTGGTCACATGACCAAGGTGGCCGCCATTCCCATGTATGGTAAAAACTCTTATAAATCTTCACCAGAGCAAGTGAACTGATTAATGCTCAGGTGAGCGATTCAGGGCCACCATGGCCCTCTTGTTATTCTATTTTTAGCTCTGGTGGCCAAATTGTTTGGTAGAGAGTCTCCCAACGAACAGTTCAGTGAAATTATTTTAAAATCCGTCCAGCAGTTTTGGAGTCGTTAAAGCAAAGCTGACGACGGACGCATGACAGCCGATCACAATACCTCACCGTCAGCACTTCGTGCTCAGGTGAGATAAAAACTCGGCTAAACGTAGCAGGTGATTATATTTTTCTATGTTCAATCAACTGTGAAATATAGGTCATGACACAATATGCGCCGCTGCTTTCAGTAGATCTTCCCCAGATGTATCTATGGAACGATTTCGAAGACTCTAGCCCTTTTGGTTACTTAGAAATTGAGCTAAACCGATATAGGTCATGGCACGATATGCATCGTTGCTTTCAGTAGATCTTCCCCAGATGTATCTATGGAGCAAGCTTGAAGGCTCCAGCACCTCCGGTTACTTAGAAACTGAGCTAAACGCAAGAGGTGAATATTTTTCTATGTTCAATCAACCGTGCAATACAGGTCATGGCTCGATATTCATCACTGCTTTCAGACGTATCTACTGAGCAAGTTTGAAGACACTAGCCCTTGCGGTTACTTAGAAACTGAGCTAAACGCAACAGGTGAATATTTTTCCCATGTTCAATAAGCCGTGAAATTTAGCCCATGGCCAGTTATTCATCGCTTCTTTCAGTATATCTTCCCCTGATGTATCTATGGAGCAAGTTTGAAGACTCTCGCCCTTGCGGTTACTTAGAAACTGAGCTCAACGCAACAGGAGAATATTTTTATTAAGGCGCACCAGCACTAGTAAGCGCTAATAAAATGATTACTTCGTTCAGATATATGAAACTCAGAAAAGAAAGTTTTAAATCAACATGAGTGACACATTTCGGGGTGCATTTGTGTGACAGGGAAAGTGGGTGGAAAGGGGAAGAGGGGAAGGGGGGGGGGGGGGGTCGAGTGACCCTTTTGAATTATCATCATATAGAAAACCCAAAACAAGCAGTTTTATGAGTCATTAAAATTAAGTTAAAATTCTGGATCCGCCCCGATCGCGTTTTGCTGACTGCTGACAGAGCATTTATGTAATAATCTATACGCAGATACAATGACAACACGTGTAAAAGGCCGTTAAGCCAACTGCATATCGCAAATACCCCGTCATTTTTTCTCTCTCGTTTTACCACGAGCCTTGCGTCCGTCCGTAAACATTTTCTTATTCACTCTGTCACTTGTATACCATTTGAAATTTTCCACGATACTTCACAGTTCTGTAGAAAAGGTCATGATGATATGTCGCGTACAAGAACGGTCAAAAGAAAAATATTGGATTTCTTGTCAAAATGCTCATCATTAGTTTTAGGGCTTGTACTTTAAAAGATATTCACACGTGATTATTCTTTTTAGGTGGTTGATATTTTGGGATTTATTTGGCATAATATTTTGGTCAGTGTAAGATAATCATGCATCTGTTAACAGGTACTGCCAGTATGACGCATAAAAGAATGACAAATATTACTTATATGTTTATAAGTGCACGGCTTGTTTACCGTGGCCCCTGCTGTCTTCGGTCAGTGATTTGTCATCTCCCCTGACCCTAGGATTTATAAACATCAGATGAGCAGGCTGATCTAAATCTTCTCTGCAAGTGTGTAATTTACATTTTATTGATGCCGCTAGACATGATTGGCGTCGTGCGAGACTCGTATCAGCCTGCGCATCCACCCAGTCTGGTCAGTCTTCCCTTCCCACATTTCACAGTGGATAAACTATAAAGGCAATCAAATGTTCTGCCAACATTTTCCGCCCATGGAAAGAATTATGAAACGAATAATTACTCTGAAAATCATTTTGTTCTGGGTCAGGCGGGTAGGCCATTTCGATAATTTTGTGCAGAAAACGATTTAGAACTATGTAGAATAGCATTTAAATTTATGGGTTATCTGTTATGGATGATGATTCAAGCAAGAGACCGCTACTACCACTACTATGACCACTACTATTTCGTTCCGTTCCGCAAAATACCAAGCATATATGCTCTCGTCGCACTGAATAATGATATACGCAATTCCGAGCTTCATAACACCTAGAATGTCACTCAAAAGTCACCTGACAGAGCAAACTGGCCAATGCAACGACTTAGCACGTGACATACTCTCACAAACAAACTCGCACGTGTTCATGTCTCACATAAGTCCGTCATTTTTCTTACAGTTAACGGAGGGACATGATTTAGAGCAGGCGTGGTTTTCGGAATAGTCTAGCCTTTCCTAACTGCTGTTGTTGTTTTCTGGCCTAAGTCCTCGGCAAACAGCTATGGTCATGTTGGGACGGTCAGTTCACCTAACCACACTATTCCTGTGCAGGCTTAGACCTGCCTAAGCGGTTAATCAGTACTAAGTGCACATACTTTCGCCAGTAACTGACAACTGCCCTTCTTGAATCAGCAGGAGAAACGAAAGTGTGTGACCGGACCGGGTCTCGAACCCGGGGACTCTGGCTCTTTAAGTCAGACGCACTACCGACTGCGCTACGCGGCCTGACCCTTTCCTAATTGGCTTCTTAGCCGAGCAATCTTCATCATCTCCATTCCTCCGCAGCTTATCTCACAGCAGACCTTCTTGACTAGACTCCGCATGTGCACAGGTTGGGTGTTTGCAGTTCTGCGTGGCTTGAGACAAATTTCTTATAACACATGCCTAAGAAATCTCGGACCCGTTTCAGTAAAAGACTCGATCCGCACTAAATTATAAACTGATTAAGCAGTTTTGTCCATTTCTTACCTATTATGTAAACAGTCTATCGAGAGCGTGAAAAGGTATATTTTATGGCACATGCGAACAACGAAATCTCGGATCAGCCTGCACATTTGAACACAGACTGATCAAACACTTATCTTTTATATTCCCTAAACTCAAAGATTGTAAATAGAAATTCTGATAAAACGCCGTGGATGCGAAGGCTGCGCAAAGTCATTCCTGGTGGCTTATGCCAGAAGGTTCTTTTTCGCGTGAGGCGTTTCTCCTTGAGTGCAAAAAAGTGCATTACGGCAGTCTGCTAACAGCAAAAACTTAGATCAGTCGATGCATCAACGCAGCTTGGTGAGTCTGCTTTTCGTTATACACAATGCGTATGATGTTGAGGTAAACAGGGAAAAGTCAGATCAGACTGAAGGTCTTCGTTGTTCGCAGAAGGGGCTCTTATCAAATGGGCGCGGCTCAAATCCAGACATGACATACAGTCTATATATAGATAAAACGTCACACAAATCTATTTACGGCAGTCAGCTGACCGCTCTGGTTCTCCAATATTAAATACTTCTGCATTGTAAAGTCCAATATGGATAGGATTCATATAGTTCACGTGACCCTTGACAACCAGTCATCACAAACAAATTTGGTATAAATATGTTGAAAAAATGCTGAGACTTCAGTACAATACGTGGCTTTTTAGGAGGTTACCGTTGTGCTCAGTAGCCGCTTACTTCGCATGTTCTTCAACGAAGTAGGCTGGAAATAACACAGATGGGGTCTGGTTCTTTTCTAAGGGCTAGACCCTGAGGGTCTGCGGACCCTCTCTGCTTCGGGGCAGCTAGGCTACGCCCACTTCAACTGGATCTTTTGGCTCCGGAAACTGTCTGAATTACCGAAGCCGGGCCTGAAGGGAGGAATCCCCGCCAAAGCGGCCGCGCAATCTCACCCGTTGGGGTGAGCGAGCAGTGGTGGGGTGAACCCTGGATGGCCCCCCAGGAACACAAAACTGGAGGTAAGGTTATACTGAATCTACCTTCATTAGTGTATTTCTGGGGGAGTATTTCGTCGTTGGATTTTGTTTGAAAAGAAGATTAGTGGACAAGTGAACAGAGGAGCAGCGCAGTTCCGGGACCATCACCTCTTCGACCAGTGACTCGAGGTTGTCTTGCAGGGGCCACGGTAGCTAGTGGCTATTTTAAGATGCGCACAATCTTGTTTTCAACTTCTTGTGGGGAAGTATTGGAGTCAACCGACTGGGCACACAAGGTTGAATCAACCTTGATTCAACATCACGTTGAATCAAGGCGGATTCAACCTTGTGTGTGTGCCCGTTGAGAAGTCCTAATGTGATTTCATAATTGAGCCGCGACACGAGAAAACCAACAATGTGGTTGTGCACCGAGCCCAGACTCAGATCAGCCTGGACATCTGCCCAGTTAGATCAGACTTTTCTTTAAGAGCTCAAAGGGTAGCTTAGGGTCTAAGCTACCTCCATGCGGACAGCGAAGACTCTGATCAGACTGGGCGGATGCCCAGGCTGATCTGAGTCTGTGCTGGGTGCACAACCACATTGTTGGTTTTGTCGTGTTGCGGCTCATATGATTATGTATTTCCCTACCTTTTCACTTGTCTACGTTTGAGGTTTAAACAGTTTATGTGTCATATGGAAGTTTTCATTCAAGATATTCGGACATCCAGCAGTTTTAGCCTAGCCCAAGATTTAGCCTGAATAATGGATGGAACCCTTCTATTATTAGAGTATTAATTGAGGGGTTCCAGCCTGGACAAATGACAATGGAGAGACATCATCCATTTTCAGGCAAATTAATGGCATAATAGAGGGGTTCCATCCATTTTTCAGGCTAATAAGTGGCTTAATAGAGGGATTCCGTCCTTTTTTCAGGCTAATTAGAGGCATGATAGAGGGTTTCCGTCCATTTTTCAGGCTAATAAGAGGCATAATAGAGGGATGCCATCCTTTTTTCAGGCTAATTAGAGGCATAATGGAGGGGTTCCATCCTTTTTTTTTTTTTTTTGGGGGGGGAGGGGGGGGGGTAATAATTGGGCTAGAGTTAAACTTCAGACACCCATTGCCAGCCTGTACAAACACCTAGACCCGGGACTGTTGGTGGGACGGAGTTTTATCAAATCTGTTTTTTTTAAGGTGTGTGGGTATAGGATCATGTTTTTCTACCAGTTTACCAAGAAAGACTACTTTTGTGACTTCCCTGAACAACACAGGCCACCCAAAATGGGGTCTACACTTAAAGGAAAGGGAGTTCAACTCCACTGGAAAGAAAGACAAAAATAATAATTGAAGAATAGCTTCCCCTTGAAGTGTACTCATGCATCTAAAATTTGGCTCAATACCATACATTGTCTGCAGCAAATATCACAACCATGTCAGGTGAAACAGGTGTCTTGCCAAAAAAAAATAAAAATTCCCTGCCCTGACCTGCGTAGTCCACAGCTAGTTAATATCTGTTAGAGGTTAGCCTATCTTTTCATATATTCCGGTTTCTATTTGCTTGAACACTTGCCAGCCATTCCATCAGTAACTGGGTACCAGCAGACCATCATTGTCTACACTGCTTACTTTTCAGCAAGAACTTTGAAGACATCATCCAGTTGAAACACGAAGCTGAAACAACATTGAACTGACATTGATTCAACATCATGATGTTGAATCAATGTCTGTTCAATGTTGTTTCAACCTTGTCTGCCCAACTGGCATCAAAAAAGTTAATCAATTTGTTCAAATACTAGGATAATTACAGTAAATGGCTAGGGCATCACAAGAGAGAAACTACAGTAAATTTTACATAAAGATACACATTAAAACAGGAAAAGCCCATAGCCTAATGGCTGATTAGAGGCCCACTGTATCTCGGGCACAGCATATGAAAGGCTGGGCCCATCCCTCTCCTTTTACTGCCATATCTTTCCCTGAATTCGAAAAAGGTACCTATTTACTGCTGGGTGGACAGAGAGACATTTTCAGTCCCTAGTTGATCCAAGTCAGGATTCGAACCCGCCAACCCCTGCACCATGATCAAGTTGCTCTAACCACTTGACTCTCTCTCATTAGCGATCTGATAAAAGCCAATAAAATACTAATTCCTCTGATTTCATATGCCCATACATGTAAAATACCAAAAGGTACTATTTTGAATTATGCAAACTGAAACTTCACAGCAAATGAGGCAATTTTGAGCAAGGTCACAAATGAGGCAATTTTGAGCAAGGTCACAAATGAGGCAATTTTGAGCAAGGTCACAAATGAGGCAATTTCGAGCAAGGTCACAAATGAGGCAATTTCGAGCAAGGTCACAAATGAGGCAATTTCGAGCAAGGTCACAAATGAGGCAATTTCGAGCAAGGTCACAAATGAGGCAATTTCGAGCAAGGTCTAGGAGTCTATCAAATTTATTACATTTCTTTCTTTTGAGAAAGACACAACTCCCCAATTCTACTTGTGCCATTCTGTATTAACTGTATAAACATTTCATACCGAAAGAATTCTAAAGATTGGGACAGATACATCTAAGCAAACAGAGCAGTCCAAGATCAGACTGCTCCATCATGATCTACACTGATTGCCATTTGAAAACATTGTAAAACAACCTGTTTCATTTTGGGATTACTTCGCTGTCCCAATTTTTAGAATTTTATGGAAAACAGTTTCTGTAATCATAAACAAGGAAGCAAACCATTAAGGAAGGGGGAAATCATTCCATCAATCCAATTCTCAGCAAGATAAAATCTCACAAGATTTTGCCTTTCACAAGTTTCTGTATTTCTGTGGTTATGGGATGGGGGTTTCCCTTGCAAAACAATCCCAGAAATCTAGATCTAACGAGACAGATCTAGATTTTTGACAGAAAACCCATCTTATAGCAGAATTTCACGAGACTGATTTAGATATTTGGTAATAAACACAGTTTTATAGGTGAATAAATATGGGAAGTCAGTAAAATTATCAAATGTCAGTTATTTTACTAATTTGCAGTTCTTCAGATTTTCTTAAAATGTAAAACAAGATGGAGTACTAATTCTGATTTTACATTTTAAGTCTAATGCATACTACCCGTAAAATTTCTATTTATTGGGAAAGGTAGGTCTGAGCAAACAATGCAGACCCAGATCAGACTGCTCCTGCAGGAGCAGTCTGATCTGGGTCTACACTGTTTGCCATTCCATCTGCATCATGTGGAGCCATTACTGCATTGGAAAACCAAACTGTGCAATTTTTAGGACAATCAAAGTAATTATTTTAGGTGTCCAAACTTATTTGTTTTACGGTATTCAATATGTAAGTTTCTGCATTGTTTGTCCTGACATGTTTGCTTGATCATTTTAGGCAAACAATTCCCACCCTCTAACAATTCTTTCTACCAAGTTAAACAGGATCTTAGATCTTTTATTTTTCTATACAAGATACTAACAATACAATGCAATCCTTGAAATTAAGCCAAAGAGCTTACGATTACATTGCCTAATCTAAACAAAGACAAGATTATACAAGACAACATTGCCTAATCTTCAACAAAGACAAGGTTATACAAGACAATGCATCATTTTGTTATATGCACTGAAAAATCATACCTACTAAGTTATACATTAAATACATAATACTGTAATGTCCCTAAGTGTTTGGACACTTAGGGCAGGGCAAACAGTGTAGACCCAGATCAGACTGCTCCTAGAGGAGCAGCCTGATCAAGTTCTACACTGTTTGCTATTCTATCTGCATCTTGTGTAGTCATTGCTCTATAGTAGAATCTTTATGTTTGAATTTTAGGATGACTATAGCAAACTTTATGGGTGTTCGAAAATTTAGGAACATTACGATAGGCATTGCATAATAAGAGACATTAAACCATGTGCATACCATAAATACATTATTCATATGATGTCCTGTTATTCAGTGGATAACGTCATGTCATAAAAATCGTATGACCACACGTATAATAACACTTTGGCGCATAAACATAGTGTCATTGACAACGTCCATGTCAGTAATATGTTTTCTTATTAAAATAATGTTCAGTTTGAAGACCTTAAAATCCCATTTTATAGGGACAAATGATAAACAAAATCTTACCCTCTTGGTCATTTCATATGAAATTTATGAAACTCATCGAAGGCTCGTTTCATAAATTTCATATGAAAAGACCACTCGTATAAGATCCTCTTTTCATAATAACACAAAATTCTTGTAACTGCACAAAAAGGCTTTGTTGTTTAAAATACACATTCTAGATAACAGTAAATTCAGTTAACTTCAAAACATTTGAGAACAAATGCCATGGTTGTACAGAGGGTCCACTGTATTTACCCAAAATAGTTGGACAGAACTGACTGAGGAAGCAGTGCGGGACCAGCAGCTTGATAAGGGTCTTCACTGTGTATCAACAGTTTATCAAACATTTCCACTTAGCTTCACTCAGTATCACTGGACTAGTCCATAATATCTAAGCAAGGAAAGCCAATCATGAAATGAAAATACCTTATTTGTTCAAACATATTTTATTCTTTTTAGAAATTGTAACATACATACATACAGTCAACTCCCGAAATCTTGAACATTGATATCTCGAAAAATCTTCTAAATTTCCTCTTTTTATTTACATTTCAACTCCCGTTATCTCAAACTACTGATATCTCAAAGTAAATTTTCTGGTACCAGAAAATTTACTTTGAGATATAAGTAGTTTTGGCTGAAACTTGACTTCGAGATATCGGGAGTTCACTGTATATATATAATTTATAATACAGGCTTGGGATTAGAACAAAAGCTGGGCACTTATAGAGTTCTTCTCCCTAGAAATCAATTGTTCCATTTTCCGTATTTCTTCAGTCATAAAACAGAGTTTTCCCCCTTCCAAAAAAATCTCAAACGTCTAAATCTGTCTAATAAGATGGATCTAGATGTTTGGGATTGTTTTAGAAGGGAAAACCCCATCTCAAAGCTGAATTTCATAAGACTGATTTACATATTTGCAGTAATTTTGGAAGGATAAACTCCCGTCTTATGGTTTGAGGGCTGGATTTGGATTTTGATTGTTTCAGTTCCTAGTCTTTGCATACTTTTTACTTTTATAACCAAATAAATACGGTAGATGTCTAAATATTTATGACAAATGAGCCGTGACAGGACAAAACCAACAATGTGGTTTTAAGCCCAGCACAGACTCAAAGCCTGGGCATCCATCCAGTCTGATCAGAGTCTTGGCTGTCGGCACGGAGCTAGCTAAGACTCTAGGCTACCCTTTAAACGCAAAGTGAAGCCTCTGATCAGACTGCATCCAGTCTGATCAGAGTCTTGGCTGTCCGCATGGAGCTAAGACCCTAGGCTACCCTTTAAATGCAAAGTGAAGCCTCTGATCAGACTGGGCGGATGCCCAGGCTGATCTGAGTCTATGCTGGGCAAACAACCACTTTGTTGGTTTTCTTGTGTCGCAGCTCAAATATGGCATTCAAATTTTGGTTTATGGGTACCTCTCTATATTTATCCAGCATTTTTACAAAGGTTGGTTGGTTGGTTGATTTGATGCTTAACGTCCACGGTAAACAACTAAGGTCATGTCGGGACGGTCAGTTAACCTAACCACACTATTCCTGGGCAGGCTTAGACCATCCTTAGCGGTTAACCAGTACTAAGTGCACATACTTTCGCCAGTAACTGACAACTGCCCTTCTTGAATCAGCGGAAGGAGAAACGAAAGTATGTGGCCAGACCGGGATTCGAACCCAGGACCTCTGACTTACGAGTCAGGTGCCCTACCGATTGCGCTATCCGGCCCGGCTTTTTACAAAGGGAAACAACTTATTTGACTTCCTGTTTTCTTTCCCTTTCCATAATGGTCTACCGTTAATGGAAAGTGTTGCACAAGGGGAGTAAACTTTTCCCATCAAAAGTTGACTCCCACTGAGAAAAGAGGGAACAGTTGATTCCTCTGAGAGTGTATAATTTACCTTAATGACCAGTCAGTCCGTAGTCTTGCAGTGCATGGCCTCAAACCATTCTGCACCGAGGCAAACATTTTAAATAAGTGATAAGAAGGACCTCAGCCAAAATGAGAAATTATTTTCAGTCAAAATTGAGGGCTCAAACCCACAACTCCATTCTTTTTATGTGACTACACATATTCTATGATCCTTGTGATATTACCTATTATTACAAACTAAACATTTTTATTTATTTATTTATTTATTCTATAATATTGATTTTAAAAACCAGCGTAAGTTTTTGACAGAAAGTACAAGTATGAACCAAAGTTCAATAACTAGCAGATCAATATTCTTTTATTTCCATGGCAATACATGTATAGATAACATCAATTTGGAATAATCAGTATGGCTAAATCATATGCAGCAGAACACAAACTGTATTTCTTCTAATATATGCTACCTTGCTAATTTATACCACCCACTCACTTTTTCAGAGAAAAAATAGGGCCAGATAAATAAGATTGCACCAATACTTGTTATTTATATGACCAAACTTTGTCTAAAGTTTTCTATTTACAAGATATGGGTGTTTAGTAGAAGAAATGCAGCACCTACATATTGATATTAACCTAAATTATTGCAAAAATATCAGTGTCACACGCTATTTACAGGCATGTTTTAACCGACACAAAACCATGTATTAACATGGGTTTTCACGTGCCGATAATGACCACCTTAGCAACTTTTTGTATGCAAGTTGCAGGGCAATACTTCGTCAGTACAGAAACGATGACAAGACTGCAGTTGAAGATATATATTAAAGACTTTAACATAAGTTATACAAATTCGGATATTGTAAAAATGAAAGTGCAGACGACATTGAGTGAAAACTTTGTTGAAAATGATTATGACTTGTGAAATGCTGCTAAAGGTTGCACAAACATTCACGGTAGCTGACCATGTCCTGAAACAAGGATTTTTTATAGACATGCATAGAGCGTGTAGGAATCAGCAAGGTAATGGCAATGAGGCTGAAAAATAGTACACCAATATTTTCGTTATTTTGGTAGCATTATAGTTGAATTTATGCAATAACAGCAATCAAACATTTTTTTCCACATCATTAACGTTTGCAAGGTCCCTCGGGAGAAGTTGAAAACCTCCCTTGGGACTTAGCAAACGTTAATGCATGAAAAACATGTATGATCTCTATAATGTTTGCATATCTGGTGCTCTGTATTTAGAGGTTATTACATGTCTATTGTTGCGTTAAGATGATAAACAAAACAGCACCGGGAGGAAGGCTTCCTAGAAGAATTCAACGGCCAGTGCGGAAAATCTCCACTTCAAAAACTTTTCAAGGTTTACTTGGCAGTCTTTCAACAAGCAAAGGGGACTGCTTCAGTCCAGAGCATTTTTCCACATTTTTTTCATTTTTCACTGTTTTTAAAATATCATATAATTAAAGGACAGAGGTTTCTCTTTAGTCCAATAGTTATTTCAACCATGTTCTTGACTTTTCTTGCCAAATCTATCTTCTCCTCTTGATCCTAAAATATAAAATAAGGAAGCTGTTTTTAAGGTGTACGGGGATATTTCCATGTTTTTCCGCCATTTTATGAAAGAGAGACAACTTTCTGTGTTATCCTGTTTGCTTCCCTGGGAGAAGGAATCCTTCTTGAAATTGGTCTACTCTTAAAGGAAAGAATTTGCTCCTAGAGGAGCAAATTCTTTTCTTTAACAATAGACCCTCATTTAGCATGAAGGCTAAAATGACAAGACTTGTCAGTGGGACAGGATAGCTCCCATGACAGCGCCTTGCCCATCACCTGAAACACTTTAATGTAAAACGTTAACATTTTGCTAATGCCGCCGCCGCCTCAGACGCCAGGGGTAGTGCAATAGCTCTTCCTGTACATTCCTACAGGCGAGCTTTAAATGGCAGGGTTGCTTGCCCTGAAAGTTTACCTATTTAGCTAATTCTTAACTCTTTCAGCACCATTGTTGCCCAGATGCAACTGCTAGGTAGGCCGCCATTGTTGCTTTAATGTGACTAGTACAGTCCAGCCAAATATCTCCATTTTTACAACATTACCACAAGAAATAATTCAATTTCTACGACCTAATAATGGCAAAGATTTTCTATTGCAAGAAAAACACATTTTGGCTGTTTTTGATGAAATTAAGAGACTTTCCGCGTTTCATTTATCAGAAACATCAAATATTTGAGCCAGTCTCTGTGAAACTGAAAACCGGGCTTAATGACATAAAAATAAAGAAATTAGCTAACTGCATCACTGAAAAGCATGAGCTTTTCTAAACATTTCCTGAAAATTTGAAATGGTTACCATCATTTATTACTGAGATAAAGCCTTTAGAAGCACACATGTAGTACAGTTTCTTTATATGACGATATTAAAGGTAGGTTCCTGGACTAGCGATAACAATTATGTCCACAAAATAATTTCGTCTTTTTCTGAGCAGTATTGAATTCCTTATTTTTATGAATTTGTTGCTACTGAGAAACTTGTCAGATGTTGAAGAAAATAGTCGTTTTCCCTTTTGGTTTATTTTCTTTCGTTGGAATTCCAGTTCTAAAAATAACTATGTTTATTATGTCTATACGTGGGCTATTTCTGATGCCATTCTCCAAAGGTCAATTTTCCCTTGCCGTGAGCTCTTTTAGAGGTCCTGGCATGGCAGATGGGTTAAAACTATCCCAAAATGCAATGCAGCATGACGTCATCTGCGTTATCTATATTTGGCGCGAACTAAAAATAGCGCTAACAGGTGTGTGAAGCAGAGTTAGGAAATCCCTTGCAAAACAACTTTTCTAGTATTTTTTTATTTACGCTTTTTAGTGAAACTTATTCTTTCCCTTTCATACGTGCTTTCCTACAACTTGGATGGAAGATCATCAAAATTATGATGCATTCCAAAGTACAGGAACCTACGTTTAACGTCAAACAAGTATGTTTTGACGTCAACATCATTACATTTGTTTGAACGCGCTTTATGTGCTTGTTTACACAAAATAACTCGGACAAAAAGTGTGTTTGCGCATTTTCAATATGTATTTCACAGCATACACATGACAATTTGCATGCTTTAACATTCTATCTCAAATGATAAGTCTTTGTGATGGTGTACCAGCTGTTTTCAAGGCTACGGGTTACCATGGAATAAGTGTCATGGCAACATCTGTCATATTTATGACTGGATTTTGTCTGAATTTATAGGCTTTCTGTTATATCTCAATGCCAAAGGTATTTTCAGGGAAATAAATAGAGGCCCGAAAAATCATTAATTTTTGTGTTTCTCATCCGTTCACAAAGTCATTATTACGTAATGTCATTAAGCCCGGTTTTCAAAGAGAACGGCTAATTTAGATTTTCTGGTAAAATATATTTGGCGCCGGCAAATGCATTTCTATTTAAACTTCACGCTGAAAGGGTTTAGCAGTAAATCTCTGTCTGAAGGTCAACCTTTAACCAGCCTGAGACTCATGACATCAAATCTACAGACAAATAGAAACAGCAATTTATTATGTACCTATCAATGATACACCCTTTGAACTGTCTTTTTTCTGGCCATCTGATACAGGGAGCCGTATCAAACTGACGTTTTCTGAATCCGTATCACTATCCTTTAAAACGAGGCTATTTCTGAGTTCCAGCTTCAGGCGCGTCATTTGTTAACGTGAATCATAGAAACGAGAACCAGAGAAACGGGACTAGTGACGTAACGTCAACAAACACGTCAAAGGGCGTGCAATGATGGCTCAGTCGGTAGCGTTTGACTCACGACTAGCTATATACCTCTGCCGCGCTGGTTCGAATCTGGGTCGATGCAGTGTGAATTGTTGACTGTTCCCTAAGGTATATAATAAACAAATTATTATAACAGTAACTTGATCTGGCGCACTGTATCACGTCTCGTGGATGAGCTCATACCATCGTTCACCCTCGACGCAAGCGTCTCGGGTGATCCGATGGTATGAGCTCATCCACTCGACGTGATACAGTACGCCAGATCAAGTTACTATTATAATAATGTGTATTTATCACATTTCCGCTAGTGCTGAACTAACAGTATCTTGTTACTCCTCTTCTAATTGAACCTCCTATCTTGACAAGTCTAATGAAGGGCCAGAATATATGTTTTCATGGACAATGAACAAACTATTTCATAATTATGATCAAGGTAAAAGGGTACACTTTCAGGGAAAGTAACTCTGTCATGTTTATTTTTGCCTCCCTTTCAATGGGGGTCAACTCTTAAAGGAAAGAATTTGCTCCCCTAGGAGCAAAGTCTTTTCTTCAAGAGTAGACCCCTGTATGAAGGGTTTTGACCCACAGGAAAGCAAACAGAAAGTCATAAATGTTGTTTCCCTTTGATAAAATGGTGGAAAACAAGAAGGTGTACCCATAAACCTTGATAACCTGTTTTAATTACAGCTTTCCTTTACCTCTATATCTCTAAACAGAACTGGTATACCAAACCTTTTACCCAGGGTCTCCACAGACTTGGGGTGAATACTCTCATCACATGTCTCGCCTGAAACATTTGAAACAAAATGATCAGCTCTAACAGTGATTTGTGGCATAATGCATACCTGGCTACCTATGTTTCAAGAATGTTACTAAACAAAAAGCTGTTACGAAGCAAAAAAAGAATCATAGTTACAAAACAACCTGGTCATCAGGTTGTTTGGTAACTATGACTCCTTTTTGTTTCGTAACTGCTCTTTTTCGTTTCATAGCAGCCCTTGTATATACATGGTTAACCAGGGGTGATAATGAATCAAGTGGAAGATCTACATACAAGGGACCAATAGACACAACAAAACAATGTTAAGACTGACCTCCCTGTACTTTCAGGGAAGCAAGTCTGCCATTTTTATCCTCCCTAAAACCCCCACTCCTCCCACTTCTCAATGGGGTGAACTCTTAAAGGAAGAAATTACTTCAACTGTTTGACCCCATTTTGGAAGAGTTTAGTTGCCATGGAAGCAAACAGGAAGTCACAATTTTTTTTGTATTTTTTTTTGGAAAAATGGAGGAAAAACAAGGCAGTGTACCCATGCATCTAAATGCTAAAAGACACAATTTCAGGAACTGAACATAAAGTTAGCCTCATGTGCCAAACAACAGTGATCTGTTGCATAACAGTTCCACAACAGTTCATATTGATTTTCAAAAGCCTATATAGGTAAACTGTGTTAGAATCAACTTTGAAAACTGATATGAGATCAGTTTTCAAAGTTTATTCAACACAGTAGACCTATATCTGACCTGAGTGATCAAGTATGTAAGGATCAAAGCAGATTAAGGTTCAAGTACTTTTGGTGATGATAATGAAGTAAAGAAAATTAAGATTACTAGAATCTGTTCAAGGATGATAACTCTAGTAGATGTCATTCACACTGTTCCCAAGCTTTACAGGAGCGGCTGTAGTGTAGTGGATAACACTCCGGACTACCAATCCAGGGATCGCAAGTTCGAACCCCCGCTTCTCCGGTCTTTCGGATGAGACTTTAAACCGAGGTCCCGTCTCCATATGACCTCGTTGTTGGTGGGACGTTAAACCCGAGTTCACTCACTCACCCCCAAGCTTTACTCAAAACCAAATCATTTAAAGTCTCCAGCAATTATTCTTCTACCATAGATGCCTGTCTTTCAGACACTTTTATAGGGAATGGGTATACTTTGATGGGAAACAACTCTGGCATTTACTTTTTGGCCTCCCTTCTCAATGGGGAGTTTACTCTAAAAGAAAAGAGTAGACCCTGTTTTTCATCTTGACCAAACATGAGGATATGAATTATCTCCCTTAACCAAAAATTGAAAGGGTAATATAAACCAATATTTGCAGAGGGAGGTTACAAAAATAAATATGTTACAAAAGACTGACAATGCTTGAAAGTAGTGTAGGCTTTTTGTCCCTTTCAAGCTTTGTTAACAGCTTTTGTAACATATTCATTTGCATTAATAAGCTATTGAAGGACGATGATAATAAGGTAGTTTTTAATTTGCACTGTGAGACTTCAACTTTTCTCCAAATATAGCTCTGATACTCCTACTGAAACCTAACTGTACCAAAATTGCATTGTAGGAGGAGTATTTGCTGATAGTTCAAATATAATTGTGGGTAATTCTCCATAGAGTATATGTTGAGCCCCTCATTAGAACTTCCAAGGCAGCTCTAACAAGGAAAGACATCATATGCTTTCACCGAGAATTATGAAAAAGGTATCCAAGAACCTTCCTCAAAAACACCCGTATTCCGAACTCTGTACAGTACCTTTAGTGTTGACTATGATAGCTGATCTTCCAAGGAAATATGACACATCAACTTGACCCAGGCTGTCTTGTACGGCTTTTAAACTGCAAATATACCATTAAATTCTATGTATTTCGACAGATTGGTCTGAGTTAAACATGGTGAAGGCAAATACTGGCTAATTAAGACATGTGAACCTTAATATAGATTAAACAGATTTACTTGCACTGCCTGTTGTTCAAGGAACCACAAACAAGAGGACCAATGGTCCTGTAGCTCACCTGAGCTCCTACTGTCAACAGACACATTTTGTCACTTCACTAATTTGTTACAAACCTTAAACCAATGGTTTAGAAGAGTGCAGATTTTGACTTCAAACAAATCCAATACAGCTGTAAAGTTATACTGGTAACAAAACTGGTTAATAAAGGAGGTCACTAGAGCACCTTGTCATAAATTACATAGAAATAAACATTCTAAACAAAGATTGGATCAAAACTGTGCCCTCTAGAGAGTTCTCAAGTTTTTTTTTTTTTAACATTAGGAGAAGTTAAGTCAAAATCGGTCCATAAATGAAGTCGCCAGAGCGATGACAAAGTTTTTCTAAAAATAACAACTGTGACCTTGACCTTAGAATACTGAAACCCAAACTTGTTCATAATACTGTCATACTAAACATTTGTGTGAAGTTACATCAAAATCTGTCCGTAAATGAAGGCGCTAGAGCGATAACAAAGTTTTACCAAAAATAGCCACTGTGACCTTGACCTTGACCCAGAACGCTGAAATGCAAACTTGCCCAAGGTATTGCCATACTTATCACTTGTGTGAAGTTAAATCGAAATTGGTCCATAAATGAAGGCACTAGAGCGATGACAACGTTTTTCTAAAAATAGCCACTATGACCTTGACATTGACCTTAGGACACTGAAACTCAAGCTTGTTCAAGATATTGTCATACTAATCATTTGTGTGAAGATTTAATCAAAATCAGTCCATAAATGAAGGTGCTAGAGGGATGACAATGTTTTCTTAAAATAGCCACTGTGACCTTGACTCCAGAACGCTGAAAAGCAAACTTGTTCAAGATATTGCCATACTAATCACTTGTGTGAAATTAAATTGAGTTCAGTCCACAAATGAAGGTGCTTGAGCAATGACAAAATTTTTCTAAAAATAGCCACTGTGACCTTGACCTAAGGATGCTGAATTGCAAACTTATACAAGATATTGTGATACTAAACATTTGTGTGAAGTTTTAATCAAAACCAGTCCATAAATGAAGGTGCTAGAGTGATGACAAAGTTTTTCTAAATCTAGCCTCTGTGACCTTGACCAAAGAATGCTGAAACGCGAACTTGTCCAAGATATTGTCATACTAATCACTTGTGTGAAATTAAATTGAATTTGGTCCACAAATCAAGGCGCTAGAGCGATGAAAAAGTCTATGGGAAAATATTTTATCGCTCAAGGGCAAGTAACTCTGAAAAGAATGATCCAACCTGGCTCAATTTCACACTAGTCCAAGATGTTTTGGCTGTCCTCAATATCTGCAACTTACAAGAAGTTGCGACCAAAAATGAAGAAGCTAGAGTCCGGACAACATTTTCCCCATTATTAGTCTATGGGAAAATATTCTATTGCTCAAGGGCAAGTAGTCCTGGCCCAACCTGGCCCAAATTCGAATTGGTCCAAGATGTTTTGACTGTCCTAAATACCTGCAAGTTGCAAGAAGTTGCGATCAAAAATGAAGAAGCTAGGGCCCGGACAACATTTTCCCCATTATATATTTCATCGCTCAAGGGCAAGTAACTCTAAAAAGAATGATCCAACCTGGCTCAAATTCGAACTGGTCCGAGATGTTTTAACTGTCCTGATTACCTGCAAGTTACAAGAACTTGTGATCAAAACAAGAAGCTAGTGCCCGGACAACATTTTCCTCATTATAAGTCTATGGGAAAATATTCTATCGCTCAAGGGCAAGTAACTCTGAAAAGAATGATCCAACCTGGCCCAAATTCGAACTGGCTTGAGATGTTTTGACTGTCCTGGATACCTGCAAGTTACAAGAAGTTGTGATCAAAAGTGAAGAAGCTAGGGCCCAGACAACATTAATGCCTCATTATATATTTTATCGCTCAAGGGCAAGTAACTCTGAAAAGAATGATTCAACCTGATTCAAATTTGAACTGGTCCGAGATGTTTTGGCTGTTCTGGATACCTGCAAGTTGCAAGAAGTTGTGATCAAAAATGATGAAGCTAGGTCCGGACAACATTTTCCCCATGATAAGTCTATAGGAAAATATTTTATCGCTCAAGGGCAAGTAACTCTGTAAAGAATAGTCCAACCTGGCCCAAATTTGAACTGATCCGAGATGTTTTAACTGTTCTGGATATCTGCAAGTTACACGAAGTTGCGATCAAAAATGAAGAAGCTAGGGCCCGGACAACATTTTCCCCATTATAAGTCTATGGGACCTTTTTCTTGCCATGGTAACCACAGTTTTAAACCAATCTATCCCAAAACTGTATGCAATCAATCCCCCACCCGACCATGCTACACATAAAATTTGATCAAGATTGGCTTGCTACTTTAGCAGATATTGATGCTTAAAAGTGTGAACGGACGACAGACGACGGACCAAGCCTATACTATAAGCTCACCTTGTGAAGGTGAGCTAAAAAGGTGGCTGCTTAAGATTGGTGAGCCTTTAATAGGGTGGCCCTAAAGACAGGTTTAACTTATTATTACTTATTACCACCCTCTATTGGCCTCATGCAGAATGAAATGCAAAAAGTCTTTTCTATCACTTACTAAAACTTTTTTAAGACAGTTTGCTTTGACTCCACTAGGTTGTTCTTTTGTTGCTTTACGTCCACGGTAACAAGCTATGGTTATGTTGGGATGGTCAGTTACCCTAACCACACTATTCCTGGACAGGCTTAGACCTCCTCAGTGGTTAACCAGTCTTAAGTGCACATATTTTCACCAGTTACTGATACCTGCCCTTTCTGAATCAACAGAAGGAGAAACAAAAGTATATGGCTGGACCGAATATCAAACTGGGGATCTCTGGCTCTTGAGTTAGACACACCACTGACTGTACTATGAAGACCAGTGACTCCACTGGAATTTTATTGTATTTACTGTATGTGGCTATAAAAAGGTGTTTTTCCATCTTATGAATGACCCCAAATATCGAAATCACTATAAAGGGTCTATAACGGGTGTCTTTTCTATCTCTAGAATGACCCCAAATGTCTAAATCCGTCTCCTGAAGTTCTGCTTTAAGAATGGGTTTTTCTCTTCTAAAACAACCCCAAATGTCTAGATCCAGCTTATATTAAAGACAGATCTAAACTTTTGGGATTGTTTTGGTGTTAACTTCTGGAAGGGGAAAAAGAAATATGATAAAGCTAATCAAACCACAACAGTCAGTTGTATGTAGCCTTTGGTCCAGACATTATCTGTTGGTTGGTTGTTTTGGGTTTAACATCCCTTTCACACAGTATTCACACAGTACTTCAGTCTATATTAAGCCATCTTCCAGAGAGACAGAGAGAGAGAGAAAGAAAAGAGAAATGATAGACAAGAGAAAAAATATCATGAAAAAATATCCTAACAAACCCTGCCCACACCTACTGCAAGCATAGTAGGCCTTTGCCCTACTATTATCCAAATTAGTAGGACGCCCCGGCACTGGAAGTTATAACCAGCACCATCCCCTGACCACCACCCACAGACATAGTCAGACTGCTACGTATGACTTAAGCTGAATGAGTATACTTTCAGGGGAAGCAACTTCATCTTTTTTAAATTTGCTTTCCTTCTAGATGGGGATCGACTCTTCAAGGAAAGAAAGGAGGAAATTCTCTCTGTAAGAGTTGACTCCAATTTGGAAGGGCTACATTGTCTAGGAAAGAAAACAGGAAGTCTCCAAGATATTCTCATTTGAGCCGCGACACGAGAAAACCAACAATGTGGTTGTGCGTCCAGCGCAGACTCAGATCAGTCTGGGCATTCGCCCAGTCTGATCAGAGTCTTCGCTGTCCGAATGAAGGTAGCTTAGTCTCTTGGCTACCCTTTAAGCGCTTAGCAAAGTCTAATCAGACTGGGCAAATGCGCAAGCTGATCTGAGTCTGCGCTGGGAGCATGACCACATTGTTGGTTTTCTGGTGTCGCGGCTCATTTGTTAAACTGGTTGAAAAGTAGTACTCATATACATTAACGGCCTGGGTATTCAGGTCAGACATACCTAGCCCATTACACAACATGATTACCCAATACACCTAGGGATAGAGGGAGTATCTTTAAAGGATGCAAAATCTTTTCAAAGAGAGCAGTTGCCTCCCGAAATATATACCTGAGCTCACACAGGCTGATTATGAGAGATAATTCAACAGTATCATCCACTGGACAAACAACAGACCACTTACCTCCCTTTGTTTGCCTGATGCAGTACAAAACATATGAAGTCAACTCTCACATTGTACAGGTGGCTTCCTTGTGGTACTGGGAGACATTTGCATGTGTGTCTGAAAAAAAAAAACAACATGAACTAGAATGGTTGTCTAGGGACAACTTGTCGAGCTGTTTGCTTTAGTGACCAATAAAGTATGTCAAAACTAACTGCTTTAATCTAGAAAGAAGCCAAACAATATCATGCTTATTCAGCATATTTCTTTTCTAAATTTTCCATTATGGAAAACAAGTAGAACTAATGGCAATGACAAGTTCTATTTATGACAATTTTATCATTTTACCTTCAAGTGTCCTTGACCTTGAACCAACCTGAACAAACATTTCTACTCTTCAAGGAGATAAATTGTGCCAAACTATTCTGAAATCCATGCATAAATGTAGAAGTAATGGCTTGGACAAGCTCTACTTATGATAGTTTTATCATTTGACCTTCAAGTGTGACCTTGACCTTTGACCGACCTGAATAAATGTTTCACATGACACTTTTACTCATCAAGGAGAACAATTGTGCCAAACTGTTTTGAAATCCATCTGTAAGTGTAGAAGAGGCTCTATTTATGACCAGTTTATCATTTGACTTGACCTTACCTATCTGAACAAATGTTTCAAATGGCACTTCTACTCATCAAGGAGAACAACTGTGCCTAATTATTTTGAAATCCATTCATAAATGTAGCTGTAATAGCCTGGACAAGCTTAATGTAAGACAATTCTATCATTTGACCTTCAAGTGTGACCTTGACCTTCGACCTACCTGACCAAATGTTTCAAATGGCGCTTCTACTCATCAAGGAGAACAATTGTGCCAAATTATTTTGAAATCCATCCATAAATGTAGAAGTTATGGCCTGGACAAATTCAGATGGATGCACGCACGCACTAACGTACATACGCACATACACCGATCTGATGTTGTGACAACTATGTCTCGCTCACCGCAAGCGGACTCGACAACAACTGCTCACTTTCAAACTAACCAGAGCTCCAGGTAAGGTGAAATTTTGAATATTTTTTTTTATTTCTAAATTGAAACGTATGTTATGACCAGGCCCTTATTAGAACCATCTTGACGAGTTTTCTTACATTTAACTGTAATCATATGGGAAGTTCGGGTCAAGCTTTTGTCCTTTATCATGTGCTAGAAAAGTGTGTACCTGTAAACCATTCAGTTCTAAACTTTATTCAAATTCTGAGAAATCTCTCTATTTTGAATACCTAGGTTGGGCACTACATGTTTGCTCATTAAAGCATTTCAGTCAAAATATTTATGTTATGACTTGGACCAGAGCTCCAGATAAGAAGGGATATTGATGATAATTCAAAGATTTTTTATTTCTCAATGAAAAAATATGTTGGGACCCTCATCAGAACTGTCTCAATGAGACAGTTCTAATGAGGGGTCACAACATATGTTCTTATGGATAATTAGGGGAAATTATCCCTAAATTATTCTTTACCTCTTCTTTGCAGCATTATTGGACAACACCTGTATACTTACATATGAACTCTGTAAGGAGTAACCATGTCAGCCAGAGACTTTGAGAACTCATGTTTACTTGTCCCTTCTTCACCCACAACCTGCAAAGGGAAGAAGATGACAATATCTATTTGGCAATAAGATGGGGTTTCCACCTCTCTAGAATGGCCCTAATCAGTTCTTCTGTTAGATATTTTCCAGACTTGTCCTGTATAGTTGTGGATCTACCCTGCTTCTCTGAAGTTAGATCCTTCACCACCTGATATGCTTTCTTGCTGTTGTTTTTGTTCAGGCAAGTTTCAATCTCCTTGCACTGAGGTACCTAATATCCAGTCTTTCCTTTGCTTTCTTCATTGCCTTTTTGAATCTTCTTGTTAGATTTTCTGTATTCTTTCGCTCCTTCTGATATGCCAATCCACGCTAATTGGCTTCCTAATTGGCAGCTAACTGACAATAACAAAACAAGCGACCATCTGTTCTGTTCTGTTCTGTTCTGTACATAGATTCTCCCAATTATGGGACACCTCTTCTTCAGAGTGGAACACTATTTTTACAACTTATAATCCTCCGTTTTTACAGTTTATAATATTCCAATTTTAAAATGATGAAATTGACGACCATCACCCTATTTACAGTCTATGAACCTCTATATTTACAGTCTATAACACTAAAATGTTGCTAAAAGTACTTGGTAAGAAACCTGCTAGGTTGTGTATCTTGTTCTATCCAGATTCAGATAAGCAACCTTCGGTAGTTGGTAGTACCGACTTTCAGTACAACTACCGGGACAATATCTATCGATTTGCGTGTTAATAAGGACCTTAATTCTAATCATTCTATTAAAAAGACTGGATTAAAATTAAAAGAGAGGCTACTGAACTGATAAAATGTTCCGGGTTTTGAACAAAACATTAACTTGGCCGTCTGAACTGACCAGAACACAACGGGTTTATGCTATTCGTTACAACCTATTCACCCTATCACAAATACTCTTCAACGTTTCCGGTTGGTCTCCGAGACTTCCCCTTTCGTTTGGAAATGACAGGACATTTTCAGCAGGTAATTGATTACTTAATTTCGTCGATCGATAATTGTTTTCGTTTTGCTTATCGACCAATTAACCGATATTTCGATTAATCGTGCCAGCCCTACCGTGAAGTTGACCTATGGGTCATGACCAGGGGTGGGGATGGTCTTGAAGAAAATTTTAAATCCATCTGCTAAAATCAGAAACACTGTGCAACAATATAACCACATTCTCTAACCGTTCCTTTTCATTTCAAAATGAATATTACGATACTGATTTTCAACCGTCGAAGACTGGGAGGTGTGGTTACCAAAAATTGACAGGCCATGTGATCAAATATGGCCTCCTCTGTCAACTTGCCACTAGTGTCGACGGAAAAGAATGCTCTGGTGTTGAAAAAGAAAGACTGTTTGGTCATTTAGAATGATAAAATGTGTTCTTGATATTCAGTGTACTTTGAAATCACAAGGGACACACAATTTAATCGTCGAGGGCACGTCCTTCGATATCTGGTACCGTACTGCAGAAGGGCACCTTCTATATCTGGTACTGTACTGCAGAACAGACGTCTACCGGCACTCCTTCTTTCCCTCGGGCATGGAACTTTGAAACAGTCTACTAGAGAATATTGCCATGTCAGAGACCCTTGAGGGCTTCAAGAGGGGCCTGGCAAGTCTTCATTAGCCTGTACAGAACTGATTTAAGATAGGAGCAACAGAGACACCGAATTGTAAATAAGGAGCAGTGGAGACTTGTGAGCATTATGTGGAGGATTGCACAGAACTCATGGATCTAAGAGAACAACTGAAAGTGAAACTCATGCAAACAAACAGGATTAAATATGTGGTCAGTGGATTTTTTCCTTACAATAAAGCAAAAAGACGAATTCCACGAACAACGGCTGATCATCCCTCAATGAAATTTTTGAGGACTTCCTCAAGAAGAGTCATGATATCGGCTTAAGTATCAAAAATTAAAACCGCGCACCACCAATACATTACTTGCGAGCAGTTACTGTAGTATTGATTTACGAGGATATTACCGGATAGTCACTGCGGCCGTGGGGTCTATTTACAACTGCACCAGTTGTTTTAACATCTTTTGTTTGTACCTCACCACAACCTTGTACATAGTGCAAGTACAACAATGCTCCAGAGTGGGCCCTGTAATGTACAGGAAGAAGAAGAGAGTCGAAAACCAGGAGTGGCGAATATCTAAACTGCAAAACCTCTAGGAGACAAAGTGGATTGACCTGGAGTTGATGGTATAAAATCATGTGTGGAAATTTCTTGTGCAAAACGTGATTTCCATCATGATCTGTGCGAGGTTATATGGTTGAATCTAGTAGTGGACATTTGCTAGTGGGATACCCATCCCTAGCGGTTTCTGGTGCGCTACGATGGTTTTAGACCTCTTCAAAAATATCAATGTAAAGTCGCCTTATCTGTTGGCCAGAATTAAATCCGACCGCTAATCATTTCAAACCATCGATTTGGCACTGTTCTATACCAATATTGTCACATGTTGTCCATCAATATCCCGATATGGAGTCAAATATTTATCAGTCATTTCGAAGCGGCCGCCAGAAATCGCCGGATGTTTGGCATATTACTTCCCTTTGGTTGAGACCGGTTACCCTAAATAGCGAAATGGACTTTTATTTGCGAAATGGACGAAATGGAGATTTTTTACGAAATGGAGTTACAAAATTCAACTTTATTCGTTAACTGGAAAAAATGTTGTATTTTAATATCAAAGTACTCTTACATAACATTTATATGAACTATTTAAAGCATTTCAAGCATTTTTGTCTCCATATTTCAGAAATTAGGAGCTGTTTTTCTTTACGAAATGGGGTTTCAGTTTACGAAATGGAGTCAAAATATATGTTTCCCCTAATATTCAGTTTACTGTTTTACTATAATATCAAAGTTAGACACAAATAAAACTTATTTAAACTGTTTTAAGAATACTTTTAAGATATTTTTTTTTCATGTTTAAGCCGAAATAGTGGGATTATTTTCACCACGAAATGAAGTTTCATTTTACAACATGGAGTCATAAGGGTAGCTGTATTTACCGAAACGTACCGAAATACCGAAACGAACTGGAAATACCGAAACGAACAATTAAATATATAGGGAAGTGGCATTTCGGTAATTGATTGTCTACAGGTAAAGAACAGGTGTTAATAAAGAATGTTTTCACAAGTGCAATACATAGGTTTAAAAGATTAAAGAGATTAAAGGGACTGCATGATAATTATCACCTAACGCTCATATATATACATAATTTTATATGCATTATTCACTGCAATTCACTGGAATTGCAGTTATATTGCATATTCACCATTGCATAAATATATTAGCCTACTATCTCAGAACGGAACCGCCTCATTATAAAGCATGTTTTACTAGAAATGGTTCTCGTACTTATCAATGAACACCATTATCTAGACAGTTATTCACTTTCCCCAGCATAACATAACCTTAGACCTCAAATACCAATAATGGTGATTTACAGGCGAATGTGTTTGTTTACTTCCACAGTGGGGAAGCTGAACTGGGGAAAATGTAGGATTGTAGAGACGTGTTATAAGCTAAAACTATTAAGGGGTAACTGAAATATCGCTGATTAAGCATAATGATTATGGGACACGACTTATGTCTTAAAAAGCCTTCTCTCCATAGAACATACAGGACGTCATCTCAAAAGAATCGCCTTGCCAATGATATCACAAAATTAAGTACCAGAGAGTACTGTTTTATCTCAAGCCGGGAATATGGTAAAATATCACAACTGGATAACTAAAACATCGTTTTGAGACCTTTCTGCTTCTAGCCACACTTTCATGTCTATTTCTGAACCATAAAGATTTTAGAAGGAGCTGGTAGAAAGGGATTGTTGTAGAGTCATCTGTGGTGGCCCGACGACCTCACAAGTTTATGGGATAGACTGGACTAGACTAGACTAGAAATATTTCAATTCCACTAACATTTAAGATGATAATCTGTACAATTAAAAAGAAAATAAGATTATTAATAATTTAGAATAAACTTAAAAAAAAATGAATTTTGGCGAAATATGCAATATAATATTCAAACAACAAACGATTGCTTCACTCAACATATTAAAGCCAAGCAGGCACAGGACGTCAAGATGGCAGCTAACTGACATCGATGCGACGTAGTGACGTCGCATCGACGTCAGTACGACGTCACTTCGACGTAATGTGCCTGATGGGAGGTCAGTGGAACTAGAATCATTCGTGGCGTGAGTCGAAGTCAATGAAAGGTTATATTATGATTATTATTCTGTGCATGATGCACGAGTTGGAGAATAAGCTTCAGGATGGACTATCAAATAAGATAAAGTTTCTTCAACAATTTATTTGGCATATAAGTTTAACGACATATATTCATAAAAAGCATTAGTGAGATACATAATATTGCGACTCTCCCTTCGGCACATCCGTAAAGAAAGTGGATTCTAAAATCTTACATCTTGCGATACATAGTGGGTGCCAATAAACAAGCGGAGCCGCAGTAGCTCAGTAGGTTAAGCTCGGACCTGCTAAGCTAGCAGTCCGGGTTCGAATCCAGAACTATTTGTTACAGTGATCATGGCTTCATTGCACACAGCCTTTCATTATCACTCTTTCGTTTGCCAGATTGACTAACTAAAATACTGTTGAAAGGGACATAACACCGCGCCAAATATTTCCACCCTAGGACAACAAAGACTGAGACTGGACTGCACATCCAAGCAGTCTGGTCAGAGCTTTTGCTGTTCACACTCGGCAAGCATGAACCCTTACGGTATGACGACGTTTTTTTCTCTCTTTTTGCATAGTGTTCCCCAAAAATATATATGAGTTGCCATGCGCAAAAAGAAGGTGCTGAACTCATATGCAAGCAGCAAAGGTTCAAACCAGAGTGCGCATTCATGCAGTCTGGTCAAAGCGTTTGTTGTTCGCACATACTATATATGAATCCTTACGTCATTATGATATGTTACATCGTTGTTCAAAAAAGCGAACTCTTACACCATGATGATGATACAACGTTCTTCCAATTTTTTTTGTACAACATTGATTCAACTTTTTTATATACTGTAGTGGAACCCTTACGTCATGATAATGATTCAACCTTGTTCCAGCGTTTTTATATATATAGTAGAGATCAAAAAAAATTATATGAGATTCTATACGCATTAATAGAACGCTATTCCGAAAGGGTGCTTAACGTATATGCGAAAAGCTGAGGCTCAGATCAGCCTATGCATCCACGCATTCTGGCCAGAACTGCCGTTCGTACACACCATATATAGACGGATTCACAGACTGGTTAAGCTCCCGATTCTGAGTCTTGCGGATTTGAAGCTGTATTTTTCATTTTGAATTCCCTATGAAAAAATATCTTGGTGGTGGTGTATACCTACCTAAACACACCGGCTATCTATCTATCTATCTATCTATCTATCTATCTATCTATCTATCTATCTATCTATCTATCTATCTGTCTGTCTGTCTGTCTGTCTCTGTCTGTCTGTCTATCTATCTATCTATCTATCTATCTATCTATCTATCTATCTATCTATCAGTAGTCAAGGCCGGGAGTATAGAGCACTTTTTTTGAGTAAAAAATCAGAGTCATTCAGCCGTAACTAATTCTATGTCAGCTTGTTGTGCAATACCGGTTTATTTTTAGGCACTTGGGGATTTCCAATAGGAATCGATTATGACAAGTTTAAACCCGATCTATACGACATGCTGAATCATGTTTTGCATTCAATCAAATCGAGCGTGACTTTACCGTTGAAAGTCATCGACCCCATTTTCTGTGGCTGGTTTAAACCTTTGTTGTTTGAAAATTTGTAGTATCTGCTGTAGTATCTTATTAGCTTAAACTATGATTTAATAATATATACCTTACTGACCCATAATGTAAATGGAGTTTAGAGTATCAATATGCAAGTAGGAATATAAACAACAACAAAATGATGGGTTTATTTACTTTATTTACAACAAATGAGACAATTTTAAAATGCTACATAAAGGATTATATAAATCAATTTAAATATAGATGTTCAGCACTGTCATATTAACGCCAATTGAAATACAAGACACATTGTCACAACAAATAATAATATTATGAAAACTTCATTCATGCTTTCTGTATTCATTCATTCATTTACCATGCCTAAAACCCATATGGATAGGAATTAAAGTTTTCTGAAAGCACCCTTTTGTCGAAAACGATTCTGTAGTCTTTTGTTTCGGTCTTTGTGATGATGTGGCATGTATCGGAGTTTCTGACTATCTTGTTATTATCTATCACCTGAATGCTTGTGTTTTGTTTTTGTCCCGTAACCAAATCTTTTAATGTGTCAAAGTTTATATCAAGTGCGTTTTTAAAATTCAGTGTTATTCCACGAACTTTACAGACGGAAAGTTGACCCTTTTTGTTGGGTTTTTCTAGGCAATATGCATAATTTTTTGGCCCACCAGTGACAAATTTCGTGATTGTATTGTTAGGGGCCTCATCCGTTAAATCCCCAAGGAAATCACCCAGAGGGGGTTCCCACTCATCCTGGGCAGAAGTGAACACAACGGAATCGGTATCACAATACATTACTCTGTCTCCTAAAGGTTGTAAGTAACTGTACAGTTTTAGTTTAAACATATTTATTCATAATTTCACTCACATGCAACATAAGATATACACAAAAAATAGTTAATGGGATTGGAATGAAAGCAAAATGCTTATAGGATTCCTCTCCCTCTAGCAAGCTAAATTGTACAAAATATAGGCAGGCCACATGTTTTGTAAATTATTATGTACAGTTGTAATTTGATTACACAGTACAAGGAATACAAAGTAAATTCAACAGAATATAGAAACTAGGTCCTATAATACAAAAAATGAAAGAAAAAGAATGCATGAGATGGAGCACTGATAATACAGAAAGGAAAAACAAAAAAGAAAATCGGTTGGGCACAGATCAGAGGATTGGATTTAAGAAACTTACATGCCTTACATGCCTACTTCCAAGATACTTTCTTGTGGACAAGACAATTAAAGGTCAACAAAACATCTTATGCTCAACACCATCGTCATCTCATCCGGACAAACAGCCCTCCTACTGTCTCTGAAGAGTTGTAAATATAAGTATAATCATAAATTAGATACGGAGACAATAAGTGACTGATAATCAAGAAGAAAGGACAAGACGGCAAAAGCATTACTGATGGAAAAAAGATATATATATATATATATATATATATATATATATATATATGCACTAAAATCTTCTAGTATCCCTGATGTACTTATGTACAGCTGCAAATATTTGTGTCATGCTGAGACATCGAAGGGCCAAACATCAAGAAACCATTGAAGCGTATCCGCCGCCGCCGCCGCCGCCGCCGCCGCCGCAGGGAGGTATACCGATGCCGCCACAGGGAAGCATACCTCCACCGCCGCCGCCGCCGCAGGGAGGCATACCACTACCGCCGCCGCCGCCGCAGGGAGGCATACCGCCACCGCCTCTTGTGGGAGGCAAAGCACTGCAGCCACAGACGCAGATAAGCATATCGTCACTCTCTCATGAGGAAATGCCTCATCCTGCTCTACCGGTATGTCAGAGTCAACCACAACAACCACCAGTTGAGGCTTGTAACAGATCTGTCACGGTGTTTCAACACCCATTCACTATGATGATTTCAGGGCCTACAGGTATATATTTTTCTTAGCTTTTGTTTTGTGAAGATTCGTTAGTGCAAACATTGAAATATTGCTTTAAGTGTGGCTCAATCAAATATGTGAAGATAAACATTATAAATTGATCATGTCTTTCAATGTCTAGATCTTTATAATGCTTAAATATGATTTGAAAGATGTTTATTTTTCTTAAGTCTGGATTTTTTCTATTTTTCAGCATGTGGAAAGACTACATTTGTGAAAGACCTTCTCTTGAATCATGGCCAAAGAATCCGACCTAATATACAAAGAATAGTATGGCTCTATAAACGATGGCAACCCTTATATGATGACATTCAAAAGAGTGTTCAGCCCAAAGTAGAGTTTATACAGGGAATACCAACAGATTTAGATGATGATGACTACTTTGATCCCCAAATTAACAATTTGCTCATTATGGATGATTTGTTCCACGAATCTGGCAAAGACAAACGAATAACAGATTTATTCACCGAGGGGTCGCACCACAGGTCATTATCTGTGATAACAATTAATCAAAACATATTTGGAAACAAAGATCCCACTCAAAGGAGAAATTGTCACTATCTGATATTATACAATAATCCTGTGGATCGTCAATCACTGCTGACACTTGCTAGGCAGATGTACCCGAAAAATAGTGACAAATTTCTGAAAGCATTCGAAAAAGCAACCAAATACTGTTATGGCTATTTGCTAGTGGACTTAAAACCATTCACAAACGAAAGTGATCGATTGAAATATGATTTAGAATGGCAGCGTTTTCATAGCCTAACTTCCCATAAAAACGAAACAGCCAATCAGATGCAAGAACCACAACAGATTCCTATAAAAAGAGACACGTTTACTGGTGGACATCATTCCTCAATTGGAGTTCAAACTGTTCACTTCAACGAAAATTCGGAAATAGAAGATACCATGGCAGATAAAACACAGGCTTGTGACGGCTGTGGATTGTTATTTGACACAGCCCATGATGTGCAAAGGCATTTAACACGAGGATGGTGCCCAGAGGGAGAGGAAGCAGGCCAAAAAAGAAAATGTCTGACGATGATGAAACCTTTGACAATCAGCCTAAACACTTTCGCAAAGAAGGAAAAGGAGGACAAGTGCCGGAGGATCTAGAGAGCAAAGCTTTTGAAGACATATATATGCGTGCAAAGCAGATGAATAAGCGCAAATGGAGCGAAAAGTATGATGAATATGTCGAACGAGGGCTAACTAAGCAAGAAGCTAAACAAAAAGCTGACAGCAAACTAGAAACTGCTGTCATTAGTCAATTTATATGTAACTACATGATTTTAATTACATATATACTACAGTTAACAAATGGCCACATTCATAAGAAAGTTATGCAAAAGGTGAATGCTTTATTAAGCCAAGGTTATGCTGAACAGAAAGCTGTTAAAATGGCTGTCAAACATTATCAACACAGCCTAGAGGCCTACTTAGATGAAAGTGATACTGAAAGTGAGGAAAGTGACATGGATTCTGATGACGAAAGCGGCTCAGTCAATGAAAGTAGTTCGGTAGATGAAGATGAGATGGAGGAATCCGAATAAAACTGTTTGACATTTCAACTTTTTCTCATTTCTCGTTTAGACACTCAGCTGTTAAGCCATGGCATCCTGGCAGGATTACTTAAAGAAAATATATTATGATCCAAAACACCCGGCAAGTTTTGCAGGCCCTCAGAAGATATACAAAGTGATAAAAGATGAAGGCAAATTCAACATAGGAATGTACAAAATAAGAAAGTTTTTACACAATCAAGAATCGTATGGGCTTCACAAACCAGTTAGAAGACGATTTAAAAGAAACCACGTGGTCAGCGCGGGCAAGGATGACCTTTGGATGGCAGACCTCATAGACATGGTGAAATTCAGAGACTGGAATGTCGGCTTCAAGTATATATTACTTGTGATCGATACATTCTCAAAATATGTATGGCTGAGACCATTGAAAAATAAATCTGGGCAAGACGTATCAGAAGCCTTTCAAGACATATTCCACAGCTATGGAAGATCACCTAAAAAACTAATCACTGACAAAGGTAGGTTGATAGCAGTTTTGGGGGGCTGGGTTTGGGTTCTGATTGCTTCAGTTCCCGATCTTTGCATACGTTTTACTTTAACTGTTGTGATACTACAATAAAATAACTTATTGAAAAAAGTTCTTTACTATTATCAACTTCGTTGTTTACTTTGACAACTTGAACTAGTCTTATGTTGTTGTTTTTTCTAACAAGGTATATCTTTCAGCCTATCAAACTTTATTATATACAAATATTTCTATTCGGTTTGGTTCCTTTTTTTTCAGGTCAAGAATTTAGAGCCAAAAAAGTACAAGCTATCATGAAGACAAATGGCGTCAAGTACTTTCCAACACAAAATGAAACAAAGGCCTCTACGTCTGAAAGAGCCATTTTAACGATCAAAACAAGACTTGCTGGGTACTTTACCTACGAAGATGACTTCAGTTATTTACCTGTATTACAGAACATTGCTGATAGCTACAACCATACATATCACCGAACCATCGGCACAACACCAGCTGATGTTAAAAGCAGCAACGAGGAAGAGGTCCGACTTTCTACTTACTTTGCTCAAAACAAAGGCAAACATCAGTCGAAAAGACAGCAAAAAACACCATTTAAGTTTAAACTTAATCAGTATGTGAGGATCAGTCATCTGAAAGGTGCATTCACTCGCGCATATGATGAAACATATTCTGGTGAAATATTTCAAATATCAAAGAGATACTACAGGGGGACCCTGCCAGTATATAGGTTAAAAGACCTACAAGGGGAAGACATTACAGGAACATTTTATTCCAGTGAGTTATTGCCCTTGGATATTGATCCCCAAAACATATCTTATAAAATAGAAAAAGTACTAAAACGAAGGAAAAAAGGCAACAACCGTGAACTTTTCGTTAGATGGAAATATTACCCCAAGAAATTTGATTCTTGGATAAAAGCTAGTGATTTGCAGTAATGTCAGATTAGTGTACAGAATTTTCATTGTTTTACATTTTGTTTTTGTCTTGTATTATTACTCATGAATGTGTTTAGATGTATCATTGCTGTATTGTTAGAATATTGTAAATAAAATGTAATAAATATACAAAGTTTGTTTTTATTATAATTCCTTTATATAAACATGTAGGTAATACTACCATTCTTTATTGCATCATACTGTGTCATAAACGAACATGAATGCGACATGGAGTCTCAACAAAGCGTTCATAACAACTTCTTCGGGTTTTTTTTTTATATTTTTTTTTTCGTTGTAGAAGTTTGCTTTGTACACTCCTACATGGTTAAACCATTTTACCTGACAACATCTGGCAATTTTCAAGGTGCAGGAAATGTACAAGCTGCTCACCTGATATATGTTGTCTCAACTAAAGGCACTGTATTTCTTCTTTCGAATTCAAATGACAAGCCTAACAATCTGAAATTAATAAGCAGGCTCGACTTAATGAAATTCATTAAATTGCACAAACTACAGGACTGTGCACGTTTTATAAACACCTGCATCCGGATACATTTACCAAATATTATGTTCAATTTTAGTCAAAGAGGAATAATCAAATTTACTTGGTTTACTCATACGGCTTATAGTTGTCCGTCTTATCAGCTTTGTAGCATTGTAAAATAAATAATACACTAGCCCTTTGAATGAATGTTCATTACTTTCCTATTTCTTTTAAAGCAGGGGAAAAGTGTGAAATAAGATTGATGCAATGCTGATTTAACGCTGTGTGCCCAGTGGGCCCGTGCTAGGAGATGCAAATTATGGATTTGTTCCCGTTTAGCTGCTTGGATAAACTTCGTTACGATAATAAGATAAAAACATAATTGACTTTCGCTGAGCTCCTGGTCTAGTGGATTGGGTGTTCACCTTTTATTTTTTTAAGGTGAATACCAAATACATTTCATCGAAAATGATGAAAATAGCTGCAATTTCACGAGTGCGAAGCACGAGTGAAATGGCTGATATTTTCAACACATCAGATAAATTATTTTTGGCAATTACCGGAAAAAAAGTTTTTTTTTATTATTATTATTGTTTATTCATTTTTTCTGTTAAGGAGAATAACGGAAAACAAACAGCTCCAAAATTAACCTTTTTCCTTGTCATTTCTCATGAATTTTGCTTAGCTCAGCGCGTTTAGTAGGTATAATATTCATTGTAAACGTAATTTGCACATAAAAAATGGTTTATAACGTCTTTTTAATGAACGAATAAAAAAAATTCAGCGATTCAAGAAAGCCGCTTGCAGTTGCCGTCAGATTGACCTCGCGTGCAAATTAGCGATACTTCAGCTCAAAAAGTGAAGTCAAATTGTGACGTCAGTTGCCTGTGATTTGCTCACATCCATAGCATAATATCAGATAAGAACGCAATACTTCAGACCTTCTCGGAAAGAAATAAAGCCCAAAATTGTCAAAACAGTCGCGGTTTTTGCTACAGTGAAAAAATATATATCGTTTCAGTCACCAGTGAATTGATACGGTATTTTTTCACTGTAGACAATCTTCTAAATATGCAATGAATTCACAGATAATAATAGAATAAATAAGAGTATAGAATCATGCGGAAGTAGAATGTAGTCATGCCTGGCAAACGCGCAATTCCATTCCAACTAAAAAGTTAACCAAACTGTAGTAGTGCTGTTTAAATTGTCTCTATTAAGATATATTTCTGATGTAAAAGAAGTGGTGGCGTTATGACAAAACCCCTGAAAGTGGCAAAAACAAAATTTTGCTTCAGCTTCTCCCTCTTATAGGAGTTGCGTGGTAACTCCACAATTTTATCTTTAACAAACTGGAAATGTACCAATCTGCTTAACAGACATATGAGTAGAAAAGCAGCTTTATATTTTGGCAACCTTGATTATTTTTCTTTAAACTTCCAATAGGAATGAAATTGCGCATTTGCTAGGCGTGGAAGTGTGATACTTAATAATTATATTCCATGATGACAAAGAGTCCTTGCCGTCATCTGGATGATGCTGCCAACTTAGGGTCGAAGCCGCAGACTCAAAAAGTTTAATATTTGCAATAAATTTTTGCGCTAAATGTGTATTATTTTGCTTATACCAAAACGCCTGCCTGAATTATTTTGATTTATTATGTTGTAAGAGAGAAATTAACAGAATCTCACAAGCTGATGTTGATATGTATACCAGGGGCGGATCCAAGAATTTTGGATAGGGGGTTCAAATTAGCTTCAAAGGGGGGTCGATTTGTGCAGTTTGACCAATTTTTCCTGAATTTTCCCATGAAAATGAAATAATTTAGGCTAAAGAGGGGGTTCGTTTGAACCCCCCGAACCCCCTCTGGATCCGCCACTGTATACGTTCAAGGTCTCAGACTTAAAACTCTATATAACATTTGCGTTCAAGTATCTGAACATCCAAATGGAACCGTGTGATATGTGACAAGGCCGGCTTATTCTTATGTTGAAATCATCTGGATGCTGCTAAGCTATGATCAAGGTCATAGATTTAGAAAGGCCTAGGGTCGATAAGCATCAATTTCGGCCTCAAAATTTCATAGAAAATAAAATTTGAATATTGGCCTTAAAATTCTTTAATATGAATATGTTATGGTACGTTATTTTCAAATCAAATGTCTATTTTTAAGTTCTGTTCATGACGTTGCCATGGTAACGCTCCAAAAATGCTACATTTTCGCTTTTTTGCACTTTTTAGCCAATTTTAATGTATTCAGACAATAATTCTAATGCCTCCACATTCGACAAACAACTTCATACTTTAGCAAACGATTTTTTTACCAAAAAGGAACTTTGACAAAAAAATTCTTGTTGTTTGTTGCATGTGGAGGTGTTTTTAAAAATAAAATATGTCCTCGAGCCACGTGCGCCTTGCAACCTGGATAATGTATCTAAGGCTGGCAAAAGCCGTTTTGAGCTTGACATAACTAAGAGAGTTTGATGACGTAAGACATTATGTAATTATATTTATGTGAGTCACGCCTATAATAAAGTTCGTTTCCATTGTAACAGTAATTGTACCGTTGTCATGGTAACCATGATCATTCCACGTGTGTTTAGGCAATCAGTTTAATTTACATGTAAAACATTCAAAAACGGCCTTTCTGAATGTTTTAATTTGTTTCTTGTTGTTGGAGAACTGAGGATTGAAAAAATCAAATAGCAAAGCGTATTCCTCTTGCACTAATGTCGTTGTCATGGAAACCAAGGACAAATCCGCGTTTCTTGGTCAGCAGAATCAATAAATCACCTTTGAGTATGGCTACTTCTCAAGGTTTTATGTTGTTTCTTCTTGCTCCTGAATTGAAACAAATAAAATGGATCCACTTCTATTGCTTTTATGCTGTTGCCATGGTAACCAAGAGAAATTTATCGCTTTTTGACCAATATTGTCAGTTATAAACCTTTCAATGTATATTTTCAGCTTTCATGTTCTTTCTTCTTGCTCGAGACCTGAGGGTTAATATCATCATCTGTCTTCTTTTGCATACATTTTCTCACTGGTAAAAGTATTATTCCGTCGGGGCTCCACCATAATTTAATAAATCGACTATTTACATAAAAGTATACATATTTCACTTAAAAGAATGAGCAGAGAGAGGCTTGTGATGCTTAATTATCAACATGAACCATTTTCTTACCTCTCGTGTATGATGTAAACATTTGATCTTTCTGTCGTAACCGTGCGTGTATTTTGTACACGTTGAGAGAGAGAGAGAGAGAGAGAGAGAGAGAGAATTGATGAATGGCTTGTTTGCAAATTTACGCCCTTTTCAACAGCATTTCAGTCACCGTCATACCAGGACTATGGGAGCGTGATAATGAAAGGCAGTGGTGTGCAATGGATTCCCGTTTACAGTTTATAAGATTGCCGCTTCCAGCCTCCATCGGGAGTCGAACCCGGGAAAGGTAGATCATAAGCTAGCGCTTAACCCAATGAGCTGTCGACCAGAGGGAGAGAGAGAGAGAGAGAGAGAGAGAGAGATGAACACATTTTCGCTTATACGTACTGCAGCAACTTCAGTGCTAATCGTTTCAAATGATTATTCTGTACCCAAACTTCATTCTTCCGCTAGTATCGTAAGAAAACCTCTTTTTCTAGAGCCAAGTATTATTAAGGCGGTGGTAATCACTGATCCGTGTTGAGAATCTCCCAGCGATACCTCGCGATAAATTTTTTTATGTATTTATACCACTGATAGAGCAGTGGAACTTTATGCCAATACCTGTAGAATGTCCCAAACCGAATGTTTCGTGGCATCCTAGCGTATCCAACCACCACCAACTGAAGCTTAACGCATGTCTTCTTCAGAATTAGTTGTCATTGCAACGCTAATGTTGTATTATGATGACACTATTAATATTATTCTTATCTTTAATCACGATTTTTTAAATGATTTTGTTAACCCCTCCCGGGCCTGACGTAAAAGGGTAAGTTCGCTATTATTCTTTTCTATTTCTGCCAGCTTTCATTACCCTTCCGTCATTATGCTTAGTTGGCTGTTTTGGGTTTAACGGCCCTTTGAAACAGTATTTCAGTCTATGCCGTCTCCCAAAGAGAGGGAGAAAGAAGAGAGAAGTGATAGACGAGAGAAAAATGTCCAAACAACCCCCACCCGCACTTACTGCAAACACAGTATGCCCTTGCCTTACAATTATCCACATGAGTAGGACGCCCGGGCACTGGAAGTTATACCCAGCACTACTGCACCACTCCTTCGTCATTATGGATGAAGCTTTAACACAAAATAGAAACTATTGCCTGATAAAAAGTGTTAAAAAATTACTTGAATATTTTCTGTTGGAAAACTCATGCCCAATTATTATAAACTTTAATATATAGTATAAATACAATGTACAGGACGAGGATCCCGCTCCTTGTTTCGCTTTTGTTTATATTTTGGTATTCGATGGAAAACCAGACGAAAATCGTTTTTTGAGGACATATTTGTCAGGTTTCAAACATTCTGACCACCTCCCCTCACCCCCCCCCCCTCCCCACCCTCATTCAAGAACCAGAACAAAATCGTTTTTTTGAGGACAGATTTTCCAGGTTTCAAACACTTTGACCACCTGCCCTCCTCTTCCCCCCACCCACCCACACCCCACCCCATTCACACACATATACACCACACACAAGCGTGTTTTATTGTATGTATATTAGCCAATATACAGGCTTTGCAAAGAAAAGTACCATGCTTTTCGTCGTTTATGATGATATATTTTCACGGGATTTACACCACTCGTGGTGGATCGTTTTATGACTAGTTTTGCAGTTTATACATGTATTTGACTTTAACGTGCGCTAGCCTTATATACTGAGGGAAACTGATGAATGTCGTATTTGTTTAAGGATGCAAAATACAGAATGAATAGTTGGTGTTTCATTTAAAAAGTAAAAGTAAAAGCAATAAAAATGATTCACAAGAGTCATTTGAATAATAGATTTAATAGATTGCTCGCAAACTAGTATGAATCAGCTAGGGTAATTTTCTCTCTGTGATATGGGCGGTTGTGTGACAGATTCGGTCAGACAAGCTCGATGCGAGATTCGTGCAAAGCTAAGCTTCTATGATAACATCCTTACGCATTGTCTTTTTCCTTAGGGGTCGATGACGTCAGAATGCAATCTTGTTCGCCTACATGACGTCACAGAGATTTTTATTCACAAACAACGTATAAAAAGGACAAAATTTTGAAATAAAATAAGGATTTGTTTGTGTCAGCTGAACCATGACGGTATTATGTTTGCAATTATTTCTATTTTTTTTCCAAATCTAAACAAACATAAGGGTAAAAGGATAGAAAAGGGAAAAAACCCAACTAAACCAACTTTTCAGATCGTTGCTAAGGATGTCCACGTGTTACTAAGGAGCGATAATTACCGTTCGTCACTTTATAATGTCGATTAACCATAATACAGTGATATGCAGACTGAAATCACTTCAAGCAAATCAAAAGAGGGTTTCATGTAATCACAACGAGAGACAACCGTATAAAAATGAAGGAAATAGCCTATGTTCTTGTAAAACTCGTTGCCATGGCAACATGCCTTATATAACAAAACAATGCCCGTAATTGTAAGCCCAAATGACTATACAATAACTTTACAGCGGAAAAAAATATTTTGGACATGGGGCCAAAACACCCCTTATCGACCCTAGGCCTTTGTGTAATTTTGCACAGGGCACTGACTTTAAAAATTGTATAATGTTGCATTGAAGTTACATTTTAGGTTTGTTTTCAGAATGATACTATATTACTTTTTTAATGATACGTTGTGGCCATGGAAGTAAAAGACACAATTACCATTCCCTGTTGTGACTGCGGCATAATGCTATATTGAACTCTTTAAGATTTTAATTTCTTCACTTTCTTTATATATTTCTATACTTTATTTCTTCTTGTCTTTTTTTCTTTCTTCAAAGTATACTCCTAAATGCTTAAATGCAATCTAATTCTGTCCAACGTCTTAATTCAAACAGAGAAATGCCGGAACATCCGATTTACAAATGTTGACTGTGACTCCATTTCGTAGAAACAAAACTCCATTTCGTTAGAAAATTCTCCATTTCGTTAGGCAAAATATCCCTGTTCAATTAAATATGAGCGCAAATAATCTTTAAAACGCTTCAAAGGTTCCATGATCCATGCCTTCTCTATTTATGTTTAACTCGATTATTTTAAAGGCCCCATTGCTCTATCAGCATGAAATATTTTATCGTGAAGTATCGCTGCAAGCTTCTCACTACAGTTTCTTCATTGTATATGATCGTGATTGGTCGGCTTTGAAAAATTAAAACGTCCTGGAGTTTCTCATAATAACGATTTGAAAAATATCTAGGTCATTTTAGTTGGCAACTAAAATGACCTACTTTCGATTTCACAAGTTTCATTACATGGTAAAAATACAAGGTACGAGAGGTAACAATACAGGGTACAGGAGGTAAAAATACAATGTACAGTCGTTTAACAGTTGATAAAAATACAATGTAAGGCAAGGATCTCATTTCTTGTCTCGCTGGTGTGTGAGTTAATTGCCCAACGGGGAACCAGAAACGAAAACCGTATTTTTACAGAGAGACTTGTATTTTTTCTCAAAATACCTTATTCCTTCTTTTTTTGCCAGTTATATGACACAAAAAGCACAACAACCGACATATTATTATCAATTCTGAAGGCTGTACCAATTTTATAAGGATTTGTGCTACGACGATTTTTACCATTGATAGGACTATGGAGACTTTAAATGAGAATTAAATTTCTGATTTTGTGAGTGCTTTCGTAGCAAAGAAACTCCATTTCGTGAGAGAAGACTCCATTTTGTATTCGAAAACTCTCTATTCAACTCTTTATTGGTAAAAAGCGTTGCATTTTCTTTTCTTAATTTCTATGCTTATCATTGTTTTGCTGAAAAATGAAGTTACAATATATAAATTTTGATTCTGTGAGTCCATTTTGTAAAGACTAATCTCCATTTCGCAAGAGAAAACTCCATTTCGTAAATAAAATATAATTATTCAGGTGCAATTACATACAAAATACGCTTGCATTTGCTTCAGAAGTTGCATTCAGTATTGGTTATTGTCTAACGCTAGTATTAAAACAAGAAATAAAATCTTAAATACCAAATTAGGATTTTGTGACTCCATTTCGTAAAAAAATCTCCATTTCGTCCATTTCGCAAAAAAAGGTCCATTTCGCTAATTAGGGTAACCCGGTTGAGACAGGTCTATCTAATCACCGTACTTGACGCTTCTTGTTACAGAGGTCCGTACTACCAACCCAGGGGTAGCAAGATCGATCCCCCACTTCAAGTTCTCCGGTCTTTCAGATGAGCATATACATATTCCAAAATGAATCCGGAGCAAATTTGACATATTCTGTTAAATTTTCCGTTTGTTGTTGGTGGGACGTTAAACCTGAGTTCACTCACTCACTCACAACCCGGGCTATGTACATTATTAGGTCACTTTTCGTTGTCCGCATAGAAAAGACAGCACTTGTATATACGTAATGCCAAGGGAAAAATACTCCAAATTCCTTCGGTATAACCCAAAACACCTACCTAACCCGGTGTTAGTGGGGCGTGGCTGGTGTTGCACATTTCATTACTGGTCATGAACAGACTCGGGCAAACTGAGTCCGCTATTTTCGTTTCTCGTGGTGTCTGTTTTGCTTCCATAGGACTTTAAGTACTCGGAACTTATTATCACGGATATGCTGTAACATATCAATATTAATGAAAACTTTGTCATGTCAAATGATCCCCTTAGAATGGCCACCCTTATCTAAAGAAATCTGTGCTCTCATAGTAGTCAGACTACTACTGGAATACTATCGAAATGAAAATTTCACGAAACTCCACTTAGAAATTGAATACATACTATGTTGTTATAACCTAACAACCATTACTCTCATAGGGCCATAAGGCAAGTTACAAAATAAACAAGAGGGCCATTAGGTCCTGATCGCTCCCCTAGGACTTTAATGTGATGTGAACTTTTTGGACATTTGTTTTCGCTATGAATTTACCGATCTTTTGTAGACATAAAATAACAGTGCCAAAATGGTGATGAGCAAAACAATCAGACCTAATAGTTTCTGAGGAAAAGAACTTAAAATATTCAACACAAGTGACCATTGGCCAAGGTCACTAAATGACCTTGACCTCTTGAATTCAAAGGAATTGAGGTCAGTTGCATTTGAATACCATAGAGTCTAATAGCAACAGAAAACTGCACTTTTACAGCTTTTCCCATTCAAACGCCTGAGTGGGTAAATTAGACCTTGCCATATAAATGGTCAAGGCCAACTCAGGATCATCAGTTCACAGTGCATCAGTTATATAAACTTTGCAGTACTAGAGTCTTATCTCTATCTTGGCAGATCGTTGCTACATACCAACTTGCAATCGGCCCCGTCAGTGACCTATATATATGTATTTATAGGTCACTGCCCCCGTGGTTCTAGAGAAGAAAATCTTTTATGGTTTTAACCAAATAGGGGCATGGCCGTCATCTTAGTCATGTGATGTGGACATAATATATAAACTTTCTTTCCCACTTTGCCTGAGGGCTGCATATGAAATTTAATTAAAATTGGCCCAGACATTTCAGAGGAGGTCCTTTGAAAATAATGACAGATACTTGACCTTTGGCCACAGTCACTTAATGACCTTGACATCTAGAATTCATACAGATTGTACTTGAATGCATTTCCATATCACAGAGCAAAATAGAAACAGAAAAATCCACTTTTTCAGTTTTTCCCATTCAAAAGCCTAAGGAACCAAATTTGACCTTGCCATTAAATAGGTAAAGGTCAACCCAGGGTCATCATTTATATATACTTTGAAGTACTAGAGCTCTAGATGCTACATACCAAGTTTAAAGGCAATCGACCCAGTGGTTCTGGAGATGAAGATTTTTTTAATGTTTTTATCATATATGGGCATGGCGGCCAGCTTGGTCATGTGACCTGGACCAAATATATAAACTTTCTTTCCCACTTTGCCTGAAGATTGCATATGGAATCTAGTTGAAATTGGCCTAGTAGTTTCAGGGAAGAAGTCCTTTGAAAATGTTGACAGACAACGGACAAGTGACCTTTGGCCAAGGTCACTAGATGACCTTGACCTCTAGAACTTTATAGGGTTTGATTTTGAATGCATTTCCACATAACATAGCACAACATAAAAACATCTTTTTCAATTTTTCCCATTCAAAAGCCTAAGGGACCAAATTTGACCTTGCCATAAAACAAGTCAAGGTTAAGTCAGGGTCTTCATTTATATATACTTTGTAGTACTAGAGTCCTAGATGCTACAAACCAAGTTTCCAGGCAATCGGCCCAGTGGTTCTGGAGAAGAACATTTTTTTCAGTAGTTCAGTGTGGGACCCCGAAAGTATACTTCTTCAAGATGCACTTGAGAAGGTGCAGAAAAGGGCAGCTAGATTTGTAACAGGAAATTACACATTTGAAACTTGGAGATGGCTGGCATTCTGGAGAAACCTAAGAAAGAATCTCTGAAAAGGAGAAGGAAAGACAGGAGAAACATAATGCTTTACAAAGGTCTGCAGGGTGCAGCCAGTATACCCATAAATGGCCTTGTTCCTCCAAGCAGGCATACCAGGAATCACCATTCCCTGGCATTTCAAACCCCATTGGCTGGGACTGACATTTACAAAAGTAAGGAGGAAAATTCTCAGTTCGAACTGACACAATTCAATTCTATATCCAACCAAAGATGCCATGTGGGAAAGAGACAACACAAAACTAGTCATCACCAAAGACAACACCAGCGGCAGCCATGTGAACATCCATTTCTCATGTAGGTGGTCAACGGGCCAGCCTGGACATCTCAAACAATACATCAGTAACAGACATAAAAACTAACGACTCACAAAACAACCAAGAAGAACCAAAACAGATCTGCCGCCCAGGGACGGCCAGTGATGAAATTACGGGGGAAGGGGGGGGGGGGTTAACCGGTTTGGGATCGACCAACCCTCGCCCTTTATTCTGCCTTGATTCATTAGCCCCTTAGTTGTTCAATCCAATAAAAACAACCACTGCCCACACAACAGTCTTACAAAAACACTAAGTCCAGTTTCTTCCCCCAGACCATTAGAAATTGGAATTCCCTGCAAGATTCCCTTATTTCTGCTGCTGAGTGTGTAGAAGATCCAGTTACTAAGTTTACTTCTTATGTAAGGGCTAAGGACTAGCCTCCCCATTTCACTGGTCCTGATGAATGATTGTCCTTGGACATATCACCAGTAAAAATTCTGATTCTCTGATTCTGATAGGGTCTCAGGGGAATGAATATGACTTCTTGTTCAATATGCTCATAGCTACGTGGAAGCGCAAAACTTTAGAAACTATAACTCGAAACTCACAAATACTTACTCGAACTCGAAAACTATTATTCGAAACGCGAAAACTTTACTGAAAACTCGATATTTTTTATTTGAAACTCAAAAACCCTTACTCTAATTTAGAAAAGTGTTACTCGAAACTCGAAAAATCCTTACCCCTACGTCGTACTGATACATGACGATCGTCCTTTATTACGTCACGCGCAAAAGTAACGTCATGTTATTGCTAGTTACCCATAATGACGTCAATCCTTTAACTGAAAAATCTCATAAAATCTATTAGTAATTAACGGTAGGAGTTTTAATTATTCGCAACATACATATGATAATAAACGCCTACTGTCAGAGGTGCGCCGTATTCCCGCACCCCTTGTTACCATGGGAACAATAACACTACTAAGAAATAGTCTTAATTTAGGGGAAATTGGGGCAAGTGGAACACTTATTGGAAAAGCACCTGCTTTCACAGGATAATAAGATAGAACGAGATCAAACCTGTCGGCACTTTATAACTCCCCATCACATGATTTCATATTACACATAAGATGCCTTGTACCAGTATATGTTAAACAACAGGGTAGCATTAATACCATGCAGTCAAATGTCCCACTTACCCAATTATTTGGGGTAAGTGGGACACCGATTGCAAATACATTTTAAGCATTTCAACTTCTACTTTCACTTTTTTATGTTCACTATAAAAGAAAAAAATGCACGAGTTTAGGCTGCAGATAAACCATTTGTACCACAGAACAGAGAAATGCAAAAATCAAAACGCTTTGTTCCTTTTTATAATATCGGGTGTAGATAACAAAGATAAACTATATAGGGATAAACTTTACCAACCATTTCAGTTATTTACTGCGGGCTTAAATTATTTTCACACATTCATTAACTCGAATATGCAAAAACACATAAAGTATTCTCAAAAAAACATAAACAGTATACTGACATTAACAAGAGAACGGGTGTGTTCTATTCAAAGTTAGGCCTGATATCAAAATACCCAACCTACTACATTTTCTTTGTAAGTGTTCTTCCCAAATACAATAAAATTCTGCCGTCGACACTTTTGTTGAAATGACATTACTATTATGAAGAATCTGTGTAGAAACAATTTAAACTATAGTACTATACAAGGAGTATTTAAAAAAAGTAGATAATCAAACGAAATAAAGTGGGTGGGGTAAAGCCAAATTGTAATGTTTCAAGTCGAATTTGCTTAGTGAACATGAGCTAACTGATCTTTTGTTACACCAGGATGCTCCTAGCAAGATTCTGTATACCAGAAGTGTTCAACTTATTCCCTGAGCTTGTACATCAAAATATATGGCTGAATTTGTAAAGTCAAAATACTGCCGTCCCAGTTACCCCAGTATTTTGAAGTAAATGGCACAACTTCAATCACCTGCCTGGCTGTGGAGTTTGAAAGTTTCAAATAATATCGAAACTGTTAAAATCATAATAATTTTCTGCCAATTTTATTTACCATCTGTTTGAAAAGAAGTATGAAGATTGAAATAAAAATATTTGACCCAAAATTATGAGTGCAACATAATAGAAGACGACAATAAACTGACGTCACGTCAGATCGACAGATCGACAAAGCGTTACGTATTTGTAATTCTATGTTGACGTGTTGTTGTCGTGTATTGAAAATTTTCATACCGAAAAAATACGTAACCACACTTTTTGTTTATGACAAGAGTATTGGATTTTCACATAAAATAATACCTTTTTATAAGTTAATTTCCTTTTAATAACGTTATTTGTATATGTCCCCTGTACATTACGTCACTTCAGTCACGGCTTACGTCAGAAATTTTATTTTATTAATGGTCAAATTAATATCCGCTCATTTAACGACAAGAAACAATAATATTTTCGCTCGACTTTAGACAATGGCCATTGTTTTCCCTTGCTCGAGTGATATAATTTTAAGTGTCTCGATGGTGACGATGGTTCAAACTGACCAATACTCAATACTGCTATATCCTTATGCAAACGAATGAACGCGCCTATTCTGGACCTTCAAATTTAAAATGCCAGCAGTGCATACTTTTTAATACCTAAGACTCGTACAAATATTATTTCTAAATAAAGAAATAGAAATGCTTTGGCAATATTTATTGTCTTAGTAAGAACGTACCATATGCTGGATATGGCGCTCAAAGGATAAAATGTGTTCCACTTAACCATTGTCCCACTTGCCCCAATTTACCCTGCTTTAAAAAATGTTATATGTATGTTATACTTAATGCTTCCAAGATTTCAGATTTGTCGACTGAAAGATTGCAAAGTTATGCCAAAAGTGATGGAACTTTTTGACTGCCCCTCGTATTAAATATGGCACCATGATTGGGTTTACATAAGTTGTGAGAGCACTGAAATGGCAACACTGTGAGTGAAACCTGGTTTAGATCATTTTGCCATATTTCTTTCAAATATTTTACACTAGGTGCTGTGCACCACTTTCCAGTCCACGTCTTTCCGGTTCTAACGACACATTGATAGAACAACAAAGGGCAAGGACTCTGTCATAGAATTTTAACTGACGCCAGTTCAGCTTACCCGCTATTTCGATATAGGTGTGAATCTTTGCGGTTCAGCCAAAGCGTCGTTAGTATCGGCCCAGGCTGATCAGAGTCTTCACTTTCCGCAAGAGACAAGCTTAGACTCTTAGCTACCCTTTAACTCTGATCAGAATGGGCAAATGCCTAAGCTGATATGAGTCTTCGTTGGGCACACATGCCACTTTGTTGGTTTTCTCGTGTCGCGGCTCATATGTGGATGAAATGCGCACGTAATGACCACCAGCACTTATGCTTGTGTTGGTCGAAGAATCGGAGCATACTCATTTATACTAGCATCTGAAGAACGGTATTCTGGCAAACAACGTGGATCAAGATCAGACGTCGCGTCTGATGTCGACATTTAAAACCGGAATTTCTTTTAAAAAATCTTGTTTTAGACGATACGTTTCTATTGTTTCTGGCGTTCCAAAGTATGTACGCACAGATCGCCACCGTGCTGACTGTGAGTCTAAAAAGAGTTTCAGATTGTGTTTGTGATTCTATTTGGGTTTTCCGATTTCTCTCTACAAACTTTCTCAGACGTTTGCAGTTGCATATCGGTCTTTTCCCTTCTTTATCAGTAAATGCAGTCGCCGTTTACAGAATTTTCAAGTTGCGTTCCGCCATCGTGACTGTGAATGGAAGAACTGATTAATAAACGAGCGGTCGATAATGTGGCTGCACGAGCGGGCCAAGTGGGCTTTACATTGAGAAAGGAATCACGAGGCATATTAGTTTAACATATCTTATGATATGGCGTCGCATCTGAGAGTATAATAAATATATGCATTAAAAAGACAATCAACTAGTGGACTAAATATGCAAATTACGTCGTAACGTTATAATGTGCGTTGACGTCCATAAAAACGTCGTTTTCTAATGGCGAAATCGTGACGTTTTAGTGCAAAATTCGATGGTTTAATGCAATTTTAGTGCAATATGATAAATAACATTTTACATTCGTGCTCCTGTATTATCAAATTTATTAAACTCCGTTCATTAATTCTGAAACTGGGTTTTTCGCTGCTCATACTTTTATAATCTAATAAATCCAGATAAGACTGTACATAGTGATAATGCTAGACTTCCGCCGATTTCTCATCAATGTGTCCAGTGACTCTGACTTTCGTAGGCTGCAGGGCTAACCTGCACGAAAATGCAAATAACACATTTTCAACCAGAGACTAAGTCCATCGGACAGGTTGGAAACGCCTTTTAATACCATATAAAGTGGTCGCTATAAATAGTTTTGTGTACGGGTGTGGTTAGTATTCTAACACATGTTCTGCGCGTGCGAAATCAGTCAGCGTGACAACAAGCTTTTCATCTAGATAATTCTATCTCGATTTGAAATTGATCACACCGCATAAATTTACACTGGACAAGGTTTTCAGTGTTTCACCGTAGTCCTCACCACCGACAAACAACGTCTGAATGACGTTATATCAGCGTCAGTGCGACGTAATGATGTTCACTGGTGCTACTTTAACGCCACTATTACAGCTTTCCGCAGTTTCTAATAAATTTCTGAATTTCCAAAACATTTGATACAGAGGTTGCGTTAGAATTGCGAAGTTAAATACAACGACCAAATCGTGCATCTCTTAAATTATTACAGCTCCCCTAAATCGATCTGCTCCTCCTCCCCCCCCCCCCAACCAAACTCTAAAAAAAAAGAAAATTAATCCCCCCCACCTCACCGCACTACCTACAACCCCTCCCCCATTTGTCTACCATCCAAACTCCCACCCCTCGATATGACCCCCTCGCAAACATAAACCTTATTCTGTCTACCACCCGAACCTCCACCCTAGTATCTAGACACGCTACCCCCCCCCCCCCCCCCCCCGCTCCCCCCCCCCCCCCCACACACACACTTTTCAACAAACCGCTATTCCCTCGGTCTATCACCCGACCTCTACACCTCGACACTAAGAATATATACGCAAGGAAGATCTCAATGTAATACTACATCCTCGAACCTCACGGGCTTGCGAAAACAGGAGGCAGTCTGATCAGAGTCAAACGGGGTCGAAGTCAACCTCACGGTACTGAGTTTAAGTAAAAGCTGAGAGGTTCACATATTTGATTTGCGTCATCTGGAAAGGATATTAAGTCATGTGCATACTGTTACTACTCAACTGTACAGGCTTTTCACTATGATCTCTTTATATTATCTAAGAAAGTTAATGCAAAAATGTAGACTCTGATATAACTGCACAGTCTGAGCCTTCCCTGTTTGTACAATACAAGGGTACCTTTTCACAAGCGTGCAAATCAATTTGTCCTGGCCTCAATATAGGGAATATATACGCGAAAGCTAATCTGAGCGTTTGCTTTTCGCACATCTGATGTGTGGCTGTGTGGGCACAGAGGAAAAAAATGTACTCATGCAGTATTTTTTAAGCAGCCGGGTTTCAAAGCGTTTTTTTTCTGGAATCATCCTTCGTGTGACTTTGCTGGAGGGCCAACACTTATTATCCGAATGACCAGCGTGATATCCACGTGGAAAGTATGTGAATATGTATGACTTTAGGCTGTCAATTTTCATCAAATGCTCTTAGTTTGCGGACGAGTGTTTGAAATTTGCTGTTTCACGCACGTAACTGCAGCATCAGGCGCCAGGCTAAGGTACATGAGACCTTTATGAGAAATCGGCGGAAGTCGAGCTTTATCACTATGCACAGTCTTACTTTGATTGATTAGCTTATAAAAGTATAAGCAGCGAAAAATCCAGTTTCAGAATTAATGAACGGAGTTTAAAGTCGATGTGGAAAACCGATAAGATGCCCGGCATAGCCTCGCATCTTATCTTTTTCACAAACTCGTTTAACAAATTCAGTAATACATGAGCACTCATGTAAGATCCCCTATTTATTTCATGAACATGACAAACATTTTTCATCATTAAAAGTTTAAGGATCAGAACGAAAGCAATAAAACCTATTTAGTTCGTTTCCCTAACAAATATAGCTGTTGCTTTTTAGGAGAAAGTCATCTTCGAATTTGAGAAGATTTTCTCGCAAAATGCTAAAAACGTAAATACTTAAGTCGCAAACGAGAGAGAGAGAGAGAGAGAGAGAGAGAGAGAGAGCTAAAGTTAATTCTGTATTTTAGTGTCAGCATCTGTAAATCATTGACAAAGCTTTTTTAGTGTCGGCTAAAACAAGCGTAACACAGTTAGAAAGAGATGAAAAAGACGCAAATAGCAAAACAGAAAAATCTGAAAACAGGAATATATTAACACAAAATTACAACAACAGAGAGGGGGATGCAGCAGCGGAGTGGCCAGTTTAATCTGTCTTGATGACCTAAAGCACCAAGTGGTATGGCAAGATAAATTTAAAGATTAACTACACTTCAGGAATTGACTGAATCAGATCCCAAATCCTATCCCCAACATCAAAGGGAAAGATTGACAAAGACATCCCAACAAACAATAAATTACAAGTGATAAGCCGAGTCAGCAGCTCTTTCCCAAATAGGTGGCAACTCAGCTATCTTTACTGAACTAAATAATTTAGACCAACAGAAGGGTTACAACAGACTAAGCAAATTATACGAAAAACATTTAACAACTATTTTTACCTATTTTCTATTTTTATTATAGAAGGGTTAAAATGAGAACACAATAAATTAAACTGTTTGAATGCGATCATATCAGAATTGTTTTATGCCTCTAACATACATACGAGTATATACAGCTCGTACGAGTACTTTCAAATATCAGAAAATTTCTACTAGGGATAGAAAAGCGTTACCATATAGTACAGTAGCAGATTAAGAGATAGTGTCCCAAATTGAGTTAACAAGTCCAGAAGTTCGGCCTTTTGTTCGAAATAGAAATACACACTGCAAAAAGAAACGGCTGCTTTTTATTGCTTCCACGACTACAGAGATGTGAGGCAGTCATGTTTTTCAGATTTTTTTTTTAGAGCTACAGTTTGTTCAAAGACGAGTATGCAAGATTTGGGAATGTCTAGAACCAGTGTAATAATGTTTTGGGACAGTTGCTCTGTTTCTATTAAGATGATTTTTAAATGTTGTTAAAGAATCAAATTGAGTCACCTCTATTGGAAGGGTATTCTTGTTTTTGACAGTTGATTGGAGGAATGAGTTAGCATATTGAGATGTTTTTGCGTGTATGGTCTGGAGAGTCGCAGTTTCTGAGGTTATAATGAAAATTGCTGAGTTTGCAATTTGCAAAACAGTATGAGCTAGTAGTCAGTCCGTATGTTCTCCAGAGCATCTTAAGCGATTTCCATGTTTAGAATATTCAAAGATATAAGTTAGGTGGTTTCTGTTGCTATTCGCGCAGCTTCATTTTCGATTGTTTCAAATTCTTGCTTTTCATACTGAGTGCAATTAATTGTCACAGATAAGGCCGGTGTAACGACGTAAAATGACCCCCATAGAATAACGACCCCCGGTCATTATTCTTCAGAAAAAGTGACCCCTTTTCTATAAAGTACTGACTCCCTTTAAAAAATAACGACCCCCTGATGAAATCTATAAAATAGTGACCCCCGGTCATTTTTCTTTAAAGAACAGTGACCCCGACCTCCCACCTCGGTCATAATATGTCTCCCCATGAAGCAGTTGTGTCTTTATAATGCTAATGCATGCAGGATGTTGTGTCCGCTCTGTTACAACTCTCTTGTTTGATGATTGATTTTAAAATAACTTGGCATAAATGTCAAGGCGATGTGTCGCACGCAAGTCCTAGGTACCTAACTCGAAGGTCAAGATCACAGAGATCTTTCAAAGATAATGGTGTCCTGCTATATGACTCTGGCAAACAGAATGACGTGTCTGACCTGTAAACTTTGTCATTTGTGGGAAAAGTTTCAAATAACTGGAAACAAATATTAGCCACATAAAGACAATGTATCGCGTACAAGATATAGGCCCACCTCAAAAATTAAAGTCAATGTCACATATTAAGATAAATGACAATGTTTTTTTTTGTTTTTGTTTTTTTTACTTATGGTGTTAATTCAATATAAGAGTTTAGCATTAACAGGTAGATTTATGCACTATAAAAAGTTTTGCTGTTGAGTCTGAAAAGCATCACGTCTGCACAATTACTCTCACTGCCTTTCTCAAGAGGGGTACATGACATTTTCATTCTTCTCCAATATATTTTTCGATTTTTCTTATTTACTGAATTTATTTTGTTAAATATGCTTACACTGAAGAAAATACTACAGCTGCTCATAGTATGCAATACTTTGTAAATGGATAGTATGCTAGCCTTATTCCAATTTGCAGATGGTCTAATTACCCCTCTCACTTTTCAGTTTCTTAGCTGTATACTATCTGCGCCTCCCCTTTGCCTAAGCATGCAACTCACATATAAAATATATATAAAAATCCACGCATACATGCAAAGTGGCAAAGGAAAGTATGTCTATAAAATTTCCTGATTTTCAATGTCATTCAATTGTAAAAACACCAAACATCTAAGTCTATCAGCTTAAATTGAACAAAGTGCTATTTATAGGGAATTCAGAGCAACACCTTTGAAGGAATTTTTGAAATATACCGAATATTCATTTTGGATCCCTTTATAAGCAATTTCTTCACGTATCGTGTTATTTAACTTCGTGTAGAGGTGTCATAATATTATGCCCAGGGTACTTTTCTTTTAAAAAATAATGGCCGGGGCCAATTTTCTTTAAAAAGTGACGCTGGTCGTTATTCTAGGCGGTCACAATTCTTCGCGAGGAGTCATTTAACTTCGCGTCGGCAGTGTGTGTGTGTGTGTGTGTGTGTGTGTGTGTGTGTGTGTGTGTGTGTAAAGGGTGTGTGTGTGTGTGTGTGTGTGTGTGTGTGGTGTGTGTGCGTGGGGGGGTCATACTATTATAATGTTATGACCGGAAAGGCATAATATTGTAACCGGAGGGGAGGGGTCACTTTTCTTAAAAGAATAATGACCGGGGTCCGGGTCGTTATTTTGTGGGGAACTCAAAACGAACCCCGGTCATTATTTTATAGAAAAAGTGACTCCGTTTCTAAAATATACTAACTCACGTTAACCCCCTCGATGATAGCTATAAAGGATTAACCCCTCCACCCCCCCCCCCCCCCCCCCCACACACACACTAATCGACCACTTATTGACTATGAGCTACTGCAAGTTTTATTATTGTTTATACTTGTTAATATTGTTGGGAAGGATGTGTGTGTGTGTGTATGAAGGGGGTGGAGGGGAGGGGAATGCCTTATAACATATTAAAGCTATGACCGCGGAGTCATAATATTATGACGGGATAGGATAATGACCGGGGAGTCGTTATTCTATGGGGAACTCATAGAATAATGACCCAGCGGTCATTATTCTACACCATTTCTAAAAGATGCTGACATTCGTTAACCTCTCGATGATAGCTATAAAATGATAGTCCCCACCTAATGGTGTACTGCTTATTAACTTCTGCAAGTTTCATTATTGTTAATACTTGTTGATGTTGCTGTTGCTACTGCAGCTGTGGTGGCTATCGTAGCAGAAGCAGTGCTTACGAATTCCATGAAGAAAATTTGTTTTCGTGCTACTCCATGAAATTTGTTAAAATCTTCAAACCGGAAAGTACCAGACACATGTCATTTCGATTAATTTGTAAAACAGTAACATTCTACACAAATAAAATATAAAAGTTAGTTCCTTAAAGAGCAGAGAAAATATTCAAAAGGAGAGTATGGGCAAGACTGTACAGTTTCGAATACTAAATTCTCTTCAGTGACCCTGAATGAACTGGCAATGGAAGCCAGAGAAAGGATACTGTAATTTCGAGTTTTAACAAGGCAGCCTTTATAAAGAATGATGTCAATCAGTACAAGGTACTTTTCTTAAGAAACTAACTGACAAACTAACGCACCCCTCCACCGCCTCCCCCCCCCCCCCCACACACACACACGCATACAAATCTTTCCCACGCAAAGTTAAATCGCTCCTCACGAAGACTTGTGACCGCCTAGAATAACGACTCCCGTCACTTTATTTTTTCTAAATTGACTCCGGCCATTAATTTCTAAAGAAAAGCACCTTGGGTAGAATTATACTTATTTGCATATTAATCGAAATGACGTGTGTTTGGTCATTTTCTGGGTTGAAGATTTCGTCAAATTCCCTTGAGTGGCACGAAAACAAATTTTCTTCATGAAATTCGTAAGCACTGCTACTGCTGCTACGATAGCAGCCACAGCTGCAGTGTAGCAACAGCAACATCAACAAGTATTATCAATAATAAAACTTGTAGGAGTTAATAGTCAGTACTCGATTAGGTGGGGACTATCATTTTATAGCTATCATCGAGGGGTTAACGGGTGTCAGTATCTTTTAGAAATGGAGTAATTTTTCTTTAGAATAATGACCGCGGGGTCGTTATTCTATGAGTTCCCCATAGGATAACGACCCCCGGTCATTATTCTTTAAAGAATAGTGACCCCCCTACCCCAGGGGCAGATCCAGAAATTTTGGGAAGGGGGTTCAAATTAGCTGAGGGGGTGGGGGGGGGGGGTTCGATGTTAGCAGTTTGACCAATGTTTCCTGAAATTCCCCGTGAAATTGAAATAATTAAGGCTGAAAAGGGGGTTCATTTGAACCCCCTCTTGATCAGCCACTGCCCTACCCCGTCGTAATATTATTACTCTGCGGTCGTAAGATATGATATTGTAACACCCCCACCCACAAGCCATCAAGCCAAACACACATATCCTTGCCAACAACATCAACTAGTAATACTAATAATAAAACTTGCAGCAGTTAATAATCAGCTATTGGTCGATTAGGTAGGAATCAATATTTTGTAGCTATCATGGAGGGGGTTAACGGGAGTCAGTATGTATTAGAAACGGAGTCACTTTATCTATAGAATAATGACCGGCAATCGTTATTCTATGGGTTCCCCATAGAATAACGACCATCCAGTGAGAACCAGTTGGTGACTGGCCTTGAAATTCGATATGTAGCACCAGGTATTCAAATACTAAAAACATTGTTCAAGTGATGACCTTTGGATGACCTTGTCTTTTTTTACAAGAAGGTCGAATTTGCTTTTTGGTATGGAAATTAAACTTTAAAAATCTTATGCACTGGAACCAAAATACTAAAGGCCTTGAAACCTTGTTATAGCTTTGGGCACTGACTTAATCTCAGATTTATTCGAATGATGATATTGGTTTGACCTTGACCTTTTTTTATAAAACGGTCACATTTTCTTTATATTCGAAAATGTCATAACATATTTTTGAAGACTTTGTATAGTCAATCAACTTAATGGGTATTTAAAGAATTTTAGTACAGGTAACACAGGTCAAGGCCATTCTTTGATCATATTTGAACAGCTTCAGACAGCTCTGTCAAAATGACTGAGTCGATTGAAGCAAAATGTCACATGGAATCTCCATGAGTCAGGGAAACAACAGTTTCTTGTCACATGACCGAGATGTTCGTTATGCCCTTGTGTTATACACCTTTAAAATTGTTCTTCTCCCAAACATCTAATGATATTGCAAATATGATATCCAGCATTTTGGGATTCATATAGTATCAGGTTTGTTCAAGCGATGAAACTATTTTGATCTTTTACCTTTTTACACTCTGGTGAGCGATTCCGGACCTCATGACCCTCTTGTTTTCCATTTCATAGAAATTGCTGTAAATTTTATGCAAATAATGAAGAAAGTGATCAGGCGCGCATTTCTGCTGCATCTGATCTTGTTTCCATTGTTTGCCTCTGTCCCTTGACTTGACTGGCTTAATGACAGGAGCCTGTACGTACAGTATACTCGGAATGACTTTATTTTTACCTTCTTTCTTTATTCAGTTGTTTATCATTTTTGTACGGGTTGGTTGTGGGGAAGGGGGTTGTTAGACTGGGTGACGTTCTTTTCTTTTTCGCGAATTTCATTTAACTTCGCGTGGAGGAGTAATAATATTATGACCGGCAGGAGGAGGGGGGGTCTCCTTTAAAGAATAGTGACCGGGGGTCGTTATTCGTTATTCTATGGGGGGTCGCAATTCTTCGCGAGGGGTCGATTTACTTCGTGTATGGGGGTCATAATATTATGACCGGGGAGTCATAATATTATGATCGGGGAGTCACTATTCTTTAAAGAATTATGACCGGGGGGTCGTTATTCTGTGGGGGTCACTTTACTTCGTTACACCGGCATATTCCAAAATTCGTTTGATAAAAGTTGTACATATAATTTCTAAAGATTTCCTGTCAATCTTAAATTTGATTTTTCTCATTATATGAATCCTATCCTTATCTTTGTTTTTAATGCAATCGATGTGGGTGTGCCAAGTTCAGTCATTTAAAAGAAGTATTCCTAAATGTTTGTGAGTCTTCACTTGGGGGATAAACGTGATTAATCATTTATGGGAAAGGAGGAGCGATTCAGTTTTAGTCGGATTGAACAACATGAGCCAGACTGAATGAATGCGTGAGCAGGCCGATTTGGCTGCATAAGTGGGATTTATCAGTGTATTGGGAAAGGAATCACAACCAATATTGAACTGCATATCCATGAATATTGTTACTATGTAATGATCAGAAATAATGCCTGCGCTGCTTTTGCGTTATGTCTAAACGTGTGACTTCACTGTCGAGGCGACAGCGGTTTGTGCGATGAACGTATACACTACATTAGACAGTCAAAAATATGACTGAGCCGCGACACGAGAATACCAACAAAGTGGTTGTGCGCCCCGCGCAGTATCAGATCAGCCTGGGCATCCGCCCAGTCTGATCAGATTCTTCGCTATCCGCATGGAGATAGATTAGACCCTTAGCTACACATCAAACGCTAAGCAAAGAGTCTGATCGGACTGGGCGGATGCCAAGGGCGGAAATCCACTTTGTTGGTTTACTTGTGTCGAGGCTCAATTGTAATATTACTCTACATAAAGTAAATGGTAGGCTAGGTAAACCGATCGAAGTTCGCGGAAACACAGGCTTATCTAATCTTTCATTATTTGAATATACCGTAAGTCACCATATATATATTTTTACAGCGAGCAAAGTCAACAATATATATAAACTAACCCGGAGATAGTGATTAGAAACCAAAACAGGAAGTTTTATCATATCACTTACGAAATAACACAATGCTATCTGGATCAAAATTTCCTATAGTTAGATATTTACTTGTACCCTTTCGATATAGAAGAAATTTGAACAATACCATAATATAATGTGAGTATAAGAAAGCTAATTATTATTCTATCCTATAACCTCTATATTATTGTCTTCCCCCTGCTGATTCTGTCTGCCTCTTCTTTTTTTTCCTTTCACTGGGCCACAAGACCTTGAGATGTGAACACTACTTTTATTCTTGTTTTTTTACCATGCTCATCATATTCTCAAATGACTGCTTGGATCTTTCTGCGAATATCATAATTAGTAACATGGTTCTGCGTTCTTTTCTCTGACTCCGCTGCGAAGGTCCGCGATTCACAGGCATACAAAATACTGATATGACTAGTCAGCACACCAGTTTTATCTTTGATTTAAGAGTTATGTTGTTATCTCCCAAAATCGTCTTTAGCATTTTTACGGCTCAGTGGCTTGTGCAATCCTTGAAACAGCATCAGGGACAGTCGCTCGAAGATATTTGAACCTTGTATTGTTGCAGTTCCCAGTTTATGTCCATTTACCTTGATCTCCATTTGGATGCCAATGGCGCTGTTTGTCATTAGTTTGCCTTCTCAATTTCTATTTACATTTATAAACCTTATGCAGGCTAGAATGTTCCTGTCCATTTTCAGCAAGAGCGTAAAATGTCATTGGCAAACGGCAATTGGTAATAGAACATGCCGCAAATGCTAGCCGTTCTATCTCGTTCTTCCAGAGCTCCAGACAGAATCCTTCCCAGGAAAATGTTGAACAGGATGCGCGAGAGAAGTCATCCTTGCCAAACTTAACTCTTGTTCTGAATCATTCTCCAGTGCTGGCATTAGTCTGTACTGCACTTGTAGCCTTTACAGGAATTCATTTGGCATTGATAGGGTCAAGTCAGGTAAATTCGGATAGCAGGTAAGTTCAGACAGTGAGATTGGTTCCTTTATATGTCAGTTGTTTGGAATTAAAACAAAATTAATTGGGCAAACAGTGAAATCCTGATGAGACGGCTCATGATGAGCCGTCCCATCTGAATTTTCACTGTTTTCAATTTTACCCGCTGTCCGAAGATACCCAACTCGATCCTATTCTACCTTGGCACACAATGCTGTTTTCAGCTGCACTATGTAGTTGAGCTGACAAAATCCATCCCTGTCCACTCTTTAATATTCGTCCCACCTCTCCTTCTGTCTACATTTTCTTCTTTTTCCTTTCACTATGCCCTGTCTTTGCTAAACCAGAGGACCTTGCGACATGACCAACTACCTTAGTTTCCGTTTCTTGACCAGCGTCAGTAGTTCATCATATTCTCCAATGGCTGCTTGGATCTTTCTTCGAACCTCCCCATTGGTTACATGGTACGTACTGTTCAGTAACCTTCGATAGCATCTCATCTCAAAGGCCTGCGTTCTTTTTTCTAACTCTTTTGTCAAGGTCCACGATTCACAGATATACAGAAATATGGAAATGACAAGGGAGCGCATAAGTTTCACCTTTGATCAGAGAGGTATTTTGTTATCTCTCCAAATTGGTTTCAGCTTGGTAAGAACTGAAATGGCTTGTGCAATCCTTGAGAGAACCCCCTGTTTGAGCCATCATCTGAGATAACTGCTCCAAGGTATTTGAAGCTTGTTACGGTACCCAGCTTCTGTCCTTTTACCTTGATCTCCCTCTGGATGCCATTTGCGCTGTTTGTCATCAGTTTGGTCTTCTCAGCACTGATCCCCATCTTATACCTTGTGCAAGTTTTGTCGAGTCTTTCAACTAGGGCTTCTAGTCCTGCTCTTCATCAGCTAGAGCGTCTATGTCATCGGCAAAGCGCAGGTTGGTAATGTTTCTGCCGCCTATGCTAACCTTTCCGTCATGTTCTTCCATAGCATCAGACATGATCCGTTCGAGAAAAATGTTGAAGAGGATGGGTGACAGAAGACAACCTTGTCTTACTCCAACTGTTGTTCTGAACCATTCTCCTGTGCTGCCATTCATCAGAACTGCACTCGTAGCCTTGTCGTATAGCTGCTCAATGGCGCGAACTAGTTTTGCACTGATATTATACTTCCGCATGGTGGCTCATAAAGCTGTATGCCATACCTTGGTTTTTTTTTTTTTTTTTTTTTTTGGCCTTTTTTCATGTTTTTTTTTAAATCAATGAAGACATGGTACAGATTCTTCTGATGTTGGAGATATAGGTCATTGGCACTTACCTTTTGTTTGTGGTCATACATCCGGTCATACTAACTTCTGCTCATAAGGCTGTATGCCATACCCTGTTTTTTATTTTTTATTTTTTTTTTTTTTTTGCCTTTTTTCATGTTTTTTTTTTAAATCAATGAAGACATGGTACAGATTCTTCTGATGTTGGAGATATAGGTCATTGGCACTTACCTTTTGTTTGTGGTCATACATCCGGTCATACTAACTTATAGTCCGCAGCTTTCATGTACATACATCAAAAAGTATTCAAGATATGGCGAAATCACTGGATCATGAAATATAGATCACTGTGGCCTAATTTAAGTTTGGGTCAAAAACATCGAGTTATTTTTACTTATAATCTCAAGCTATCATTTTCATGTATCAAAGCGTTTTCAAGACAAAGGCAAATTCACTGTTTCATGAAATATAGCTCACGGCACAATATGAATCACAATCTTCATTAGATCTTCCCCAGACGTATCTATGGAGCAAGTTTGAAGACTCTATCCTTTGTGGTTACTTACAACCTGAGCTAAACGCAACTGGGGATTATTATGTTCAATCATCCGTGGCCCGATATGCCTAGCTGCCTTCTGTAGAATTTCCCAGATGCAACTATGAAGCAAGTTTAAAGACTCTTTCCCTTGTGGATTCTTAGAAACTTAGCTAAACGCAACAGATGTATATTATTTCTATGTTCAATCAACCGTGAAATATAGTTCATGGCCCGATATGCAAAGCTGCTTTCATTAGATCTTCCCCGGACGTATCTATGGAGCAAGTTTCAAGACTCTAGCCCTTGTGGTTACTTAGAAACTGAGCTAAACGCAACTAGTGAATATAAAATGCACGTACACGAGCACTCACACGCGCACGCGGACGCACACGGTGGGTGTTGCATAAGTCCGTGTTTGCTTTGAAAATTGCTCTTAAAACAGATCTGTGATATTTGTTTTCGTCTGTGCAGATATATTTAAAAAAAATTGTCAGGGAAAAAAAATAACTTGTCACGCGCTGTTCTGCGTACGTAAGTCGGCCTTCATACCTTGATGAAGTAGCCTCGCAAAGGGGTGTTGTAATACGAATAGATAGATAGATGAATGCTGATATAACTGTGTTTTACAGGGAACACCATAGTGACGACAAAGTCAGCTAATGAAACTGTGAATACGAGCCAGTTAAGACGCCCGAGATATTTGGAACACCAGCAGGAAATATAAATGAACTATATATATCACTTACAAAGAACCTAATGCTTTACACTTGCTATGCGGATTAGGCGTATGACAAAGGAGCCTTTGTTACTCACACATATAATATGCAAAGACATCTTTACCGTAGATTAGCGAGAATCATCGCTCTCAATGGAAATCAGAACGTTGTTCAAGAATCTGGTATCAAACCAGTATATGGAAGATTTTGACTATATCAATCATAAATTTGGCTTTAAAACAGTCTTTTATAAGAATGCATTTTATCATTGTTGTTGTCGCTGCCCATTTGAACACGAATACATGGAATATATCTCCGAGAATGGAGAGATTAACGAAGAAATCTTTGAGAAATTAATACAAAATGTTATTGACGGGATGTGTCCCCATGTCGATCAAGTACCAAAGGAGTATTTGAAAGAGACACATATTTCGGGAATACATATAGCAGCCTGTGTTGGATCAGTAAAAGTAATTAAAAGAAATATTGAGCATTGTCAAGAAACAAGAACCGCTATTTTTCAACTTGAGCCTTCCGATATAGCTTACATAAAAAACAAACTCCGAACATTACACGCCTATCACTACCACAGCTCTACCTTCAAGGATTCTCGCGTTACCGACAGGAGTGATACAAGGGTCCCTTATAGCACTAAATCCAAAAGTGATTCCGCACGTATCGAAATCAACAAGTTGTACCCGCTGGAATGGTATGTTCTAAACAGGGACATCAAGTCCATAAAATATTTACTGATGCCATTTCTTGCGCGAAACGGTCTTGTTGAAGCATATATGCTATCAATGAAGCTTCAACTGAGAGATGAGCAAAATTGCTTATTTCAATACATACTAAATGAACTTTCCAAAAATGATGTATCATCACTGTATAGGTGTGTCGAAGCAGCAGTACGGTTTAACCAACATGAAATTTCGAATCGGGTACTAAAATGCATAGGATTGTTTAAATATGAGCATTGCAAAGACGAAATCCGGAGACACTTTAAACTGATAAACAAATCAGAGCGTGTATCGGGAAATGGAGCTGTTTCTTTTCGCTGGTTCTTAGATTTAATGGACAAATCGTATGATTTAAAACCCCAGATGGATCATCTCTTCTGTACATCAGGAAGAGACAATGCTGAAGTCGTAGCTGTTGTCTGCCGTCACATTTTCACCAAACCTACAGGTGCCGAAACAGTGAGAACTTTCCTTGAACTGTATGCAAAATATCGTTTATTTGATGAAAGTTACAGTTCAATCACTTCCCAAATTTTATCGATAGAGAATTTATGCGCCAGACCTGTTCGTGAAGCGCTAGAGTGGATAATAAATGAAAATCCGGATGTTGAACAGCGGAGAGATGTTGTTCCCCTCGGATTACAATGTGATTCATTTCTAGAGTCTTCTGGAGATAAGTCAAGTGACATTTCAGGGATTTATCAAACAGATGCTAAAGTACATGGATTATTTGGTCATGATGGAGGCAATTTCGCATTGAACTTTATGGGGCCACTTTTGATTGAAAGTGGGTTTATGTTCACAAGAGAGATGCTGCATGAGTTTACAGATAAATCTTTACACCCCTCTGAACACGAATACCTCGCCGACTGCTTGAACAATCCCCGATCTCTGTTCGCCAGCTGTAGGGATGTGTTGCGTAGGGAATATCAAGGACGAAATATACACAAGTTTGTGGAAATTTCAGAATGTCCGAAGAAAATAAAGGAGGCCATTCTTTTGAAACATTTATTACGTTGCATTGACTGACCAAAACGAAAACATTTTGACTTGGACATGTTGGATGCATGTAGCCTGAAATAAAGAATAAAAGAGAGAAACGAGATTTTCAAGAAGAAAATCATACGGCATGATTTCTATCATATTACATCACTTGGGCAATAATGAGGTAATTTTCGATTTAACAGAATGACAACGTTGTACTATTTTGGCCCCTGAATATGTTGTATTGTGTTATTAAGTAAAGCTAACAAGTGTATTGCATCAATACCAGTGTCACATGCTATTTACAGGCATGCTTTAACGATTACAAAACTCTGTATTTATAAGGCAATTCACGTGCTGAAAATGACCTGCTTTGCGGTTTCACGTATGCAAGTTTCAGGGAAATACTCCATCAATACAGAAGAAAAAGGGTAGTTTGCAGTTGCAGTTATTGGTTAAAGACCTGTGTGCGAGGGTTGTGCAGATTAGAATATTGTAAGAATCGAAGAGCAGGCGACTTTAGTAAACATAACTTTGAACTTTGACTTGTTAACTGTTGCTAAAGGTTTGCAAAAACATCACAATAGCTGATCATTGTCTGAAACCAGGACTTGTATAGAGATGCATATGCGGATAGGAAATGGCGATAAGGCCGAAAAAGAGTTCCTAAACATTTTCCATTTTTTGCAGCATTGTGGTTGAATTTATGCAATAAAAGCGATCAAACACAATTCTTTATTGAATTAACATTTGCGAAGTCCCTACTGAGATTTTGAAAAATAATGCCTCGGCTTTAACATCTCCCTAGGGACCCGGTAAATGTAAACACAATTCTTCATTGCATTAACATTTGCCAGATCCCTATTGAGATGTTGAAAATCGAGGCCTCGGTTTTAACATCTCCCTAGGAACCCTGTAAATGTAAATGCATGAAAAACATGTTTGGTCCGTATAATACAATATTTGTCTCATATACCTCATGCAAGGTGTTTATCTAATCTGTTAACAACAAAAATTCAAACAAGTATAATTATAAATAGGTGCAGTCTAGATATAGCATTTGATTTTCCGAATCCATTCATAATCTGCGGGAACATTAAATACTCTAATCAAACTGCGCAGATGCACAGATCTGAGCCTTTATCTTATCTGTTACCAACAAAAATTCAAACAAGTATTATCATAAATAGGTGCAGTCTAGATAGAGCCTTTGATTTCTAATCAAACTGCGCAGATCTGAGCCTTTGATGTTTCATTTGTTATTGCATATGGTAACTCAGTTCTAATTATGACAATACCCTTTAAGAATGTCCTTATTGTACTAGATAATAGCATATGCAAGTTTTTAAGTTTTTGAAGAAATAAAAATTATCAAGATATAAACGTATTTGTGTGTTGAATTTTCCTTATTTCGCACATACGCCATATTACATATGATGTTGTTCGAAGTGAAAGGTTTTAAAGGTAGTAACCTCCATGTTTTGTTTTGCTTATTCATGAACGTTACCAAAAACGATCACAATTTTATCCGCTTTTCTTTTGTTTGGCGAATAAAATCACAGAAAAGAAATGCGTGGTTGGGTGTACAGGTGGCAAATACAAAAGAAGAGACCAAAGGCATAAAAAAACAGCGTTTCTTCCAGAAACGTAGTTGACTTTTTTTCTTTTGCTGTTCTCTATGGTTGAGTTTATAAGAATAAATCAAAGGTTAATTTGCGGCGCAAAATCATAATTGAAAATGCATATAAGGTATAAATCCTTCAAAAAACTTCTTCAGTCCCAAAAGGCCAATTACCTTGAAACTTCGTGTGCAGCTTTGGGGATTCAGGCTCATCATAGTTAGTTCAAATAATGACCCTGCGTTTGACCTTGACCTAAACTGTGGCGAGGAAAACATTTGTGCATTATGTGTTTATATTGGAAAATGCTTAAACAGTGGATTTGTCAGAAACTGTTTAAGGTGGACGATCCCGGAAGAACTCTGTTCTTGCTTGTTTAAAAAACAAACAGAGTTATTGTTCATCATCAAATCGACTAACTGTGGAGTAAATACAGTTATAATATACACTTACAATATCTACCGTAAAGATCCTAAGTTTTCGGGCACATAGGTCTGTACAAACAGTGGAAACTGAGATCAGACTGTTCCTGAGGAACCAGAATGATCAAGATCTTCACAGTTTCCATTCCATCTGCGCATTTTTGTCGACATTACTCTATGGTAGAACCGAATAACAGGAAAATAAATAATAGGGCAAGGAGCAGGTGCAGAATTTGGGCAGTCTGTTTTGGGGATATTTTGAACTTAAACATTGTTTTTCTAGGAAACGAAACGGTGAAATGTTTGTTTTTTTGTTTTATTCTTTAACATACGACGTAAGTTTTACTAAAATAATACGCATAAGCATGCCCCATCGATTGATAATATTTTTCATGACGTTTTTCATGAAATTCAATTTTCTTGCATTTTTCCAAAGAATGTAAAAATATACTTATTAACAAGAAAATTGCAATTTTTTGTTATCAGTTTGTTTCAAATATCATATATTACAGATTATATGATTTGCTGAAATGAAAGTGCAGTCATGTGCTAGAGATATGAATTTTAATGGAAAATGTTTAAAAATGATATGCAGAAATACAAAATGTTGTTTTTTGGGAAAACAAAACGGTGAAAATTGTTTTTTTCTTACCCAAATGTTTTATAGCTCTTTGGGTTATTTAGACGGTATAATGGTTTGAATGCCCCGCCAATATTTCTATTCAGTATTCGTCTACCTTAAGGTAGAAAGTCTAAGGTACAATATTTGGTAAATATTCTTAACTAAAATGGCAAATGAAGACATTATTTTGCTCAAAGACATCAGTCCAGTCTGATCAGTCTTTGCTGTCGGATGCCCAGGCTGATGTGAGTCATTGAATGGCGCACATGCCGCTTTGTTTGTTTTGTCATGTCGCGGCCTATTTAAGTTTAACAGCCTGGGTCATCCAGAGTATCAGGTAGAACAATGAACGGTCTGTCCCTGAATGGTTGCTAGAATTAGTCGTTATATGACACTTTCTTCGGTATTTAAATTTATGAATGTTGACAAATTTAAAGAGTAAATACACTTCAGGAACTGACTGAATCAGATCCCAAACCCTATCCCCAACATCAATTTCTTGAAGAAAATTTGTTTTCGCGCCACTCAAGGAAATTTGACGAAATCTTCAACACGGAAAAGAACCAAACACATGTCATTTCGATTAGTTTGTAAATAAGTGTCATTCTACTCAAGATATTTTTCTTTAGAAACTAATGGCCGGAGTCAAATTAAAAAAAATAAATAAAGTGACAGGGGTCGTTATTCTAGGTGGTAACAATTCTTCGTCGGAACGATTTAACTTTGTCAGGCAAAGTTGTGTGTGTGCGTGTTGGGGGGATGAGGGGTGTGTGGATGGGGTGCGTTAGTTTGTTTGTTAGTTTCTATAGAAAAGTTCCTTGTGTAGAATGATACTATTTTACAAACTAATCAAAATAACATGTCTCTGATCCTTTTCCGGGTTGAAGATTTTGTCAAATTTCCTTGAATAGCACGAAAGCAAATTTTCTTCATGAAATTTGTAAGCACTACTACTGCCGCGATAGCCGAAGCAGCTGCAGTAGCAATAACAGCATCAAAAAGTATTACTAATAATAAGACTTACAGGAGTTTATAGTCAGTTACTCATCGATTAGGTCGGGACTATCATTTTATAGCTATCATCGAGGGGTTAACGAGTGTCAGTATCGTTTAGAAACGGAGTCATTTTTTCTATAGAATAATGACAAAGGGGTCGTTATTCTTTGGGTTCCCCATAGAATAACGACTCTCCGGTCATTATTCTTTAAAGAATAGTGACCCCCTACCCCGTCATAATATTATAACTCCGCGGTCATAACATTATAATATTATAACACACACACACACGCACACACACACACACACACACACACACATCCTTCCCAACAACATCAGCAAGCATCACCAAAAATAAAACTTGCAGTAGTTAATAGTCAGTTAGTGGTTGATTAGGTGGGGGTTAACATTTTATAGCTATCATCGAGGGGGTTAACGCGAGTCGGTATGTTTTAGACACGGAATCACACTTTCAATGAAATGATGACAGGGGGTCTTTATTCTTTTAGTTCCCAATAGAATAACGACCCCGCCCCGGTCATTATTCTACAAAGAATAGTGACCCCACGGTCATAATTGTATGACTTCCCGGTCATAACATTATCATATTATGACCCCCGCCCCCCTCCCCCCTTTACACACACACACACACACACACACACACAACCTTCTCACGCAAAGTTAAATGACTTCCCACGAAGAATTGTGATCGCATAGAATAACGACCACCGTCACTGTTTTTTTAAAGAAAATTGACCCCCGGCCATTATTTTTTTAAAAAAAAAAATTACCCTGGTCACAATATTATGACACCTCTACGCGAAGTTAAATGACGATACGCGAAGAAATTGCTTATAAAGTGGTCAAAAATGAACTTTGTGTATACTTCAATATTTCCTTTCAAAACCCTATAAATAGCACTTTTTTCATTTTCAAGCAGATAGACTTAGAATTATTATTATTTTTTTTTTTTTTTTTTTTTTTTTTTTTTTTATAATTGAATGACATTGAAAATAAGCAAAGTTTTATACAGATACTTTCCCCAACCCCCTGTGCCTCAGCAAGCCACTTTGCATGTATGCGTGGATTTCAAATATATAATTATATGTGAGTGAGATGCTTAGGCAAAGGGGAGGGGGAGATAGTATACAGCTAAAAAACTGATAAGTGGATTGGGTAATTAGACCCTCTGCGTCTTAGATTAAGGCTGGCATACTATTTATTAGCAAATTATTGCATACTATGAGCAGCGGTATTACTTTCTTCATTGTAAGCATATTTTATCAAAATAGATTTGTCAGTAAACAAGAAAAAGCGAAAAATATATTTGGAAGACTGAAAATGTCATGTACCCCTCTTGAGGAAGGCAGTGAGAGTGAGTGTGCAGACGTAATGATTTTTCAGAATCAATAGCAAACCTCTTTATAGTGCATACGTCTACCTGTTATTAATGTTAAAACCTTATAAAACATTAACACCGTAATGTTAAACTAAACACATTGTCATTTATCTTAACTTGTGACACTGACTTTAATTTTTTGGTGAGGAGCTTATCTTGTACATTGCGGCTTTATGTGGCTAACATTTGTTTCCAATTATTTGTAAGTCTACCCGCAATGACAAAGTTACAGGCCAGACACTACATTCTGTTTGCTAGAGTTGCCAGCAATTGCAAGACACCATTTTCTTTGAATGATCTCTGTGATCTTGACCTTCGAGTTAGGTATCTAGGACTTGCGCCCGACACATCGTCTTGACATTTATGCCAAGTTATTTTAAAATCCATCATCAAACAAAAGAGTTGTAACAGACCGGACACAACATTCTATATGCCATAAGCATATATGAAGACACCATTGCTTCATGGGGAGTCATAATATTATGACCGAGGTGGGGTGTGGGGCACTATTCTTTAAAGAAAAATGTCCGGGGGTTCACAATTTTATAGATATCATCAGGGGGTCATTATTTTTTAAAGGGAATCAGTATTTTACAGAAAAGGGGTCACTTTTTCTGAAGAAAAATGATCGGGGGTCGTTATTTTATGGGGTCACTTTACTCCGTTACACCTGTTTCAATCGTCCAAATATAGGTGCAGTCAGGAAAATAATGGCCTCACAGTTGACTTTCATGATGCTGCGTAATGGGAACAACTAGTTACAGAGATTGGTACTAACAACAATAAAAAAACTAGATGTTTGTTTTTGAAACAAAAACAGATGTCTCTCCCCCTCTCTCTCTCTCTCTCTCTCTCTCTCTCTCTCTCTCTCTCTCTCTCTCTCTCTCCACTCCTCGTCTGGAATGTAGATGGAGCAAAATTTACAAAAGGGGCATAATTCCGTAAAAATGTAGGTGGAGTTATGGTTCTTGTTCTCTGCACATTGTATGACGATGCCCTATATTTGTTTTAAGTTTCATGAAAATATCTCTTATAGATTTAGAGTTATGGAGCGGACACTATTTCCATACTAAAATTTACAAAGGGGCACGATTCCATAAAAATGTAGGTGGAGTTACGGGTCTTGCTCCCTGCATGTCGTCTGATGATACTTTATATTTGTATCAAGTTACGTGAAATTATCTCCATCGGTTACACAGTTATTGAGCGGACACGATTTCCATACTAAAATTTTCAACGGGGCATAATTCTGTAAAAATATAGGTGGAAATATGGTACGTATTCTCTGCACATCCTCTGATGATGCTCTATATTTGTACTAAGTTTCATGAAATTATCTCATTTAGTTTTAGAGTTATTGAGCGGACACGATTTCCATACTTAAATTTATAAAGGGGATAATTCCATAAAAATGTAGGTGGAGTTATGGGTCTTGCTCTCTGCACGTCGTCTGACTTGTTATATTTGTACAAAGTTTTGTGAAATCATCTCAATCGGTTACAGAGTTATTGAGCGGACACAATTTCTATATTAAATTTTTCAAAGGGGCATAATTCCATAAAAAAAACTTGGGTGGAGTTACAGGTCTTGCTCTCAGCACGTCGTCTGATGATGCTTTATATTTGTACTAAGTTTCGTAAAATTATCTCAATCGGTTACCGAGTTACAGAGCGGACACGATTTCCATACTTATATTTTTCAAAGGCGCATAATTCCGAAAACATGTAGGTGGAGTTACGGGTCTTGCTGTCTGCATGTCGTCTGATGATGCTTTATATTTGTACCAAGTTTCGTGAAATTATCTCAAACAGTTACAGAGTTATTAAGCGGACACAATTTCTATACTAAAATTTTCAACGGGGCATAATTCCGTAAAAATGTAGGTGAAGTTACAGGTCTTGCTCTCTGCATGTCGTTTGATGATGCTATATATTTACCAATTTTCCTGAAACTATCTCAATTGGTTACAGTGTTATTGAGCAGATACAATTTCCATACTAAAATTTTCAAAGGGGCATAATTCCATAAAAATGTAGGTGGAGTTATGGGTCTTGCTGTCTTCATGTCGTCTGATGATGCTTTATATTTGTACCAAGTTTCCTGAAATTATCTCAATCGGTTACAGAGTTATTGAGCGGACACAATTTCCATATTAAAATTTTCAAAGGGGCATAATTCCGTAAAAATGTAGGTAGAGTTACGGGTTTTGCTCTCTGTATGTCGTCTGATGATGGTTTATATTTGTACTAAGTTTCGTGAAATTATCTCCATCGGTTACAGAATTATTGAGCGGACACGATTTCCATACTAAAATTTTCAAAGGGGCATAATTCCGTAAAAAATGTAGGTGGAGTTACGGGTCTTGCTCTCTGCATGTCGTCTGGTGATGCTTTATATTTGTACCAAAGTTCGTGAAATTATCTCAATCGGCTACAGTTATTGAGCGGACACGATTTGTGACAAACAGATGGACGGACAGACAGACAGACAGACGACCAGGGCAAAAACAATATGTCTCCGACCCCTTCGGGGGAGACATAATACATTTGTGTCTACAAGTGACATTAAAACCCTTATTCATCCACGTAATAACAACGGTAGACGAGGAGACAAAGGCACGGATTAACCTGTTCGTGCCTAGCGTCCCTCTAAAAGGATAATCGCAAACAGTGCAGGCCCAGATATGAAGCAGCAGATCGCGGCTTCTGTTCAGGGTCTACAATTAAGCATAAAATGCACAGCAATTTCTTCAAAAAGTAAGTTTATACCAGACACCCTTTAAGTGATGCATGAACTTATCCAACTGACAAGGATAAAATCCTCTAAGCATAAATGGGGCAAGCAAACAAAGCCCCTTTATGGAACCAGTTATCACAGCTAGTCTCTGTTAACAATGTCTAAAGCCGACAGCTCATTTGATGTTAGTTGAACGGATCAGTTTAGGGGATGACGTCAACATTAGCATGTAAGGCTGCAAAACAGATCGAGTGATTCTTTGTCACTTATAAAATCAACTTATCCCTAAAGTCAGATTAGTTTTGTACACAAACAAACTGGGGAGGTCCCTGGAGCCCTAAATGGGGCACACACTAACTGTTGTAGTTTAAGATATATGTACGAAAGGCTTATGTCCCTGTAATCATATTTAAGAAATAGATACACCATGGCAGAAATTCATCGAGTAATAAATGATTGTCTGGAGCTCAGTAGTAAAGTAGATCATGTCAAGGGCCCGGAGTGCAAGTAACACGTAGAACCACAGGAATGTGTTTAATAAGCCTGTTCCCATCTCCAATGCAGTTTTCTACTGACCTATAATCCAGCCAACACTGTAACTTTAGCTGAAACTGCATAAAACGCTGCTTCTGTTGTGGTTTACAATTATCTTCATGTTTTTTTTCGACTTTTTATTAGTCTTTAACTCTTTGTATATTATTAAGGATAGCTTCTGCTATCTGTTGGAAAACGTGGACGCTTTTGCTTTTTGTTAGCCTCGTTTAGCTTTGTGTGTCGTCTTTATTTAGGGTAAACTCGGGTAAATTCGGACAGCGGATATTTTCGGACATTGTTTCCTTTATATGTCAGTTGTTTTGAATTAAAACAAATTAACTGGAAAACAGTGAAACCCTGATGAGACGGCTCATTATGAGCCGTCTTATCTGGATTTTCACTGTTTGCCATGGTATGTCCGAATTACCCGCTGTCCAAAGTTACCAGACTTGACCCTATTTCCTTTGCCATTTGATGTTTAGGGCAGGATGTGGAAAATGTGGCCACATTCAAAACATTGTATGTTTTAACTGACTGGTCCCTCAGATACTACTTACTACTCGCGAGTACCTGATAACGCCACTATATCGGGGTCTTTTCAGACTGTTCCTCCAGAACAAATTTCGTAGTTGTAGGGAATCTCCTTCAAAGAAATTCAGCCCTAGCAACAGCATAGCAACCACTTACCCAGCAAACAAGAAACGTTACCGCAACGTTTGTGTTTGGTTGTATGAAGGTTTGTTTGAGTCCAACGTTTAGTTAACGTTATTTCAACGTTTGAACATGTTCCACGCTCTACGGTATAGTTGCAGTCAACGTTTTATGAACGTTGCTCCAACGTTATATTTTTCCGCCCTAATAATCGTATCCAATTGGCAATATCATGAATATGTGATATAATGTGTGGGCCACATTTCATGCAATTTCGATGACTATTGCATAATTAATGCCCCTTTTATTCTGAAATGTGTATTTCCTTGATAACGATGGGTACCAACTTATTCCAGTGCATTGCGTGCATGCCAGCTGCACAAGCCTTCTTAATTATGTAAATATAGGTAATCTAAAGGTGTCTGGTTAAGATAACAAAAGTCTTGAAAGAGACAGAGAGGGGAAAGGACAGCTCTTAGCCGTGATTTTATTTGAATACGATCTCTCTGAACACAACGTTTTCGTAACGTTTTTTAAACGTTGGCTAAATCCTTTAGAGCACGTGGCTAAATCCTTTAGAGCACGTTGTAGATAATTTTACCACAGTTTCGTATTTCAAAACTTTCTCAATTCCAAATTGAGTTTTGATTAATCGAATTTAATTACTAAGATAAATCAAGTGCGTTTAATAATGCTTATTTTAACGCAAGCGTACCAAGAAAATCTGCTTCTGAAGCCGAAATTAATAATACAAATCTACCGACTTCCTTCTTTCCAAATTTCAAATTTTGAAATTGGAATTCCATTCAGGTACACAATCAGCTATTTTATGCGAGTATTCTTTCCAGTAGCATGTACTCTAATAGATTGTAGGTTATGAATAAGCATATTTCCCGATCGACCTGTTTGCTTGTAAGGTAATTTTAGCTGCAATGCCGATTCTAATGTTTTCATCTTATATCATTTAATATTGTCACACATTTCCGCGACCCTTTATTGCGTGCATGCCAGCATCCCAAATACACGGGATACAGAGGAGCCTCATCATCGGAAGTTCCACTCGTTTTCTTTTCTTAATTTTCAAAAAAGATCTGAAAATTAAAATTGTTTATTGCAAGCTATGCTTTTAATTAAAGTTAATAATTAAGATTTACACTGGAGAAACGTTTCCTAAACTTTTCTGCAACATTACTGCAAAACTTATTACTAATGGAGAAACGTTTATCATATACTTTTACTAGTATTGCCCTTGATACTAGATATTTGGCTAAACCAATATAGCCCTGTCAGAAAGCCCTGTCCGGCCCTGTTGTCCAAAGACCACGTGTAGGGCCGACATCACATCACGTGTATGGCGGGATAGAAATTTCTTGCACAGTGGATAAGGATACCCGCGTGTTTCCCCTGTACCTACAAATCTTATCTCACCCATGTTATCTCGCCCAGGAACGGATAAGAATCACAAGCATTCAATGCATAGGTTGTAATAGAAGTCACATATATGCGTCGTCAAGTGACGTTGGCTTTTACATGATGACGTAACGAAGACGACAGAAATGACGTCAGTTTATGCACGCCAGACGTTGACATGAAGAACCGAATGGCGATCGTTGAAAGCGGCCCCTTCTTTCAAAATCAAATAGAAACCTCTGAAGCACTAAAATTAGGCATTTTAACAAGTTCTAAAGTTAAAACAAAACGTGATGTGCAAGAAAAAGTATCTTTCATGAGTGTGAGGTGCGGATAGAAAAAAAACCCGTCACTCGGGATTACTGTTCGGCATCACTCGGCAAGCCTCTTATTGCCGATCAGTGACCCTCGTGACAGATTTTTCTAGCCACAACTCACACCCATGAAAGATACTTATAATCTCAGCCGTTGTATCAGCCCTCAAATTTGGCGCTAATGTCAAGTGCTGTCGCTGACGTCATCAAAACAACTCAGCGGGCAAAAGGACGTCTGCCACCCAGTTTATTGCCGCACGTCGACTGGTTGGAAGTGGACACACAGAGGCTGTGTAGCTTGTGTGAAAATCATTCTCGGTAAGTTTTATTTTGTAATTTGAGCCATTTACGATTAAAATACCTACCGATTGTGTTGTGTTTTCTTGATTTTTAATGACAGATTCTATCTGTCATTTCTAGCTGTCGTATGCCAAATATTGGAACTGGCTTTCACCGGCAAGTATACATGTACATCCGAAATGAAATATAGTACGGCATGAATTTTGTGTATATCACTACGCCAGTTATTGATAACACCGAATGCCGTGTATACTGCACTGTGTCCAATATACGCCAAAGACAATATTCAACAGGAAAACCTGTAATAATTTCATTTTATAGCCTTCCAGAGTTTACATTTCATGAAACCTGATGTGGATCTCCACTGTCTTTCAGACTGATCCATCAAGGTATACACTAATAGCCTGGCACAACCTGTTTTCGACCGCTTAAGCACATTTTTGTCTCCTCTTATTTACCTTCAAGTCCAGTTCTTTTTATTTTTGCCTTACATGGTCCCTCGGTCAAAGCCCAAGAAACGCAGGGCAATAAAGTGTTGAGTTTCGTCTTTCGTGTCTTGCTAGGCCCTTCATTTCATAAGTTATCAGAGGTAGGACATTTTGAAAATTAACAACCTAAATCCGACCACCTGGGGTAATTTTTTTCTGGCAAGAAAAAATTGTCATGTAAATGTTTCTATTGTCACAGTACAACCTTACAAATATAAAACACACACAAACTAGTTATGGATATGAGCATGCAGACCAATACATTTTGTCATTATACATCAGGTGCATTTCTCTACATGACTGGTTGAATTACTGGGGGTAGGGTTTATGTTAATGGTATACAATAATTTGTGTACTATCTACAGAGACAAAGCAAGTGCACTTCAACAGAAGGGAACCTATGCCTTACATCAGTGTAAAAGATTAGAGTTGATGATGATGATGAGGTATTTAATTTTTCAATTTCTGACACAGAGATAATTTAAAAAAGCAGAGAAAATAAAGAAAACTGCCATAAGCACGGTAGACCAAATATTTACCTCGATATAAATTTGTATGGTAAGCTTTTCAGTTTTGTTGGGAAACAATGGTCACTGAAAACACTTTTCATCATGAAGATGTATAAACAATGAATATTGTTTCAAACATGTATAAATAATAGCCATGGAAACAAGCAGATAATTTGGTAATAAGAAAAATATCAAGAAAACAGGGTACTTCTATGCAATGCTTATTCATGGTTCACACTCAAGTACCAAATTTGAAAGAAAATAGCTGCCTGACATGCCTGTCCCTGCTGTAAGCAAAGATACCATCACATCTGCAAAATTCAGCTTGTTAAGATTTTAATGAGGCAAAGACTCTGGTGGTCGAAATTAGGCAGTGGTCTAAAATAGGTTGTGCCGGGATATATTGCCAAAGAAATGTGCAAATGCACACTCTGCTCGGATCTGGGTCTACATCGGCTGTTCCAGCATTTTTTTGTCGTTATGGTAACTGAACTTGCGCGCAGTAGGCTAAAAACACCCTGCTTAAATCTGGGTCTTCGCCGACTGTTCCAGCATTTCTGGTCATTACGGTAACTGAACTTGTGCGCAGTAGGCTAAAAGCACCCATAAAATTTACGCATATTGTCAAATAGAAGAAGTCTTGAGGAATACATGTCTACCAAGAAAACACCGTTTAGTCAGGGATTATACTGTTGGCCTTAAATTACAGGAAATTCCATAGAAAAGAAAACTCAAATTCAACACTTCTTATTTTGCAAGTCGAAACTAGAAGAATCTATTTTGCAGTTATTCATTATTCTAAACTTTTCTCACTGAAAACCTGGCCCCGAGGTTATAAAACTTTTTTCGTGCTCAACTCAGCTGAGCATGAAGTTTTACCTGCTAATAAATAGCAAATTACTGATTGGTACAGTTGTTTTCACGCCCAGTTTAACGGAGTATGAAATTTTCTCTGCTTATAGATATGAAAATGCCAAAAATATTTGGCATTTTCATATCTATCAGCAGAGAAAATTTCATGCTCATCTGAGTTGAGCATGAAAATATTTTTATAACCTCGGGGCCTGAATTTACAAAGTTCTACACCTTTACAGTTTCTGAATCAGAATGGCACCATTATCTGACCTTTGGCCGAATAATTTACATAATCAGCACATGATAGAGTCAAACATATCGCAAAACCGTATATATCATCCCACAATGCTGCCTGCTTCCTTTCTTAACCGATAAGAGAGAAATCAACATCCTACTCTAAATGATGGGCTACCCAAAATCAAGGTTTCTAAATGCTGAGGATACAGGTACAGAGCAGAAACTGGTGAAGTATAGTCTTCATGAGGCATTGTATGCAGATAAGAATAAGGGAAACTCTGATAAGACAGTCGTTCATGCTGGCCGATGAGTTACTTTTCTGGACTTCTGATAGAATCTGTCATTTCAGGGCCTCAGAGCCCTTGGATATACTCAGTTGTATTTCCAGCTGAAAGAAAAATGGCGCTCACAAACCATGATCTTCCGACTTGATCATCCCCATGTTACTTCATCCACAGGCGCTTGAAGTTCTATGCTCAAAACACCCTCAAAACTCTTTATACTTGACGCAGTCTATAGGTCATTTCGTAAGAAATGGCCAGGTATGCAAGCAAAAATGCCTCGATTTTTTGACTGCTAAAACTGCCAGTTAGAAACACCCCAACAAAAGCAAACTTCTTACCTGTAAACATCGTTTCAAAAAGTATCTATAAACATGATAAATTTGTTCAGTTATGGTTAATGCGGTGCTGTAATCCTGAATTCAAAATTTGCCAGAAAATACCGACGCCATTACGGTGTCCAGCTTCCGGTTTACTGTGCTGCGCCAAAGTTGAGCATGTGCTTGTCCGCTTTGAAATTCACACATCAGCGAAATCAGTCAATTACTCTTTTAGATATGACCAATGTCGTTGTATATCACCGTTTCCATGTATTTACAATATTAGGTTTGTTCTACTTTCGATTAAAACGTTTCTAACGAGTGAAAACTTGAAACAAAACATGATGAAAATGACGTCATGATGTTCGTGTCAACAACGTCAAAACTACGCAGTAACGTTGGCGTAAAATTTTCATATGTTGACTGAGGCCTACATGTACTGACTTTCCGAACAACAAAGATGCAGATTAGCTTGCACATCGGTACAGTCTGATCGTTGATTTTGTTGTTTGATGATAGGACAGAGTAGGAAGCTGTACATTTAAGAAGATCGTTATCCGCAGAATCAGTTCATTTTCCCGTAATAGAACCTGATGACGTTGCTGTGCGACGTTGATACACCGGAAATTGGAGACCGTAATGGAGTTGAACACAAACTTGCATACCTGGCCATTTCTTCAAAATGGCTCATACCCTAGATGTTTAGCGGCATTAAAATATGTTCTATCAGTCGTGCTAAATCTGTGTAAATCACTTATAGTTTACTTTTGGCACGAATGCTATAATTTACTGTTATGTAATTTAGCATCAAAACTTATTTTTGTAAAGATGTACGGAGGAAGTAAATTATAGGGCATCATAAATTCATTTGATTTTCGTGTATTTCATTGTACCTGAACTTGTCATGTCATTGTATTTTACGGTTTTGATATACCTTACTTAAATTTATGTTTGCATTCAGAACGAAGAAAATAATAGTGAACGCCAAATAAAACTATCAGTTTTTAGATAGTTTCGAGGTAACCGCTTCTGGAGATAAGGATAGGGTTTCAATTGTGTAAAAACTGTTTAAACCCTAAGCAGTCTTGCTGTTGATAGTCCCAGGGCGAAACTTCGTTTGCGGGTCCTCAATCTTTGTTTCACCGGCACTTGATATTTTAATTTATCCTTACTGTTTCAAAACATTTACTTCAATTCCTCGGATTTGGAATAATGGTTCTATGATGTGTTTTTTTTCTCGGGTATACTTGATACGTTTGGTAATCTCAATATTCATGAGTTCTACGGTCTTGTTCTTGGTCTTGTGTTTACTTTTGTTGTAATACATTATCATTTTAGAAAATGAGCTTTTGAGTTGTGAACATGATTATAATAAGTATAGCATAGAAGAATTCAGAGAGCTAGATACGAGGGAGTAATTAGTGATAATTAGGGATAATATTTGTTCATTCTACATAAAAACCTATTTTGTCTCAACGAGACAGTTCAAATGAGGGGTCACAACATATGGTTTCAATGAGAAATAAGAAAAATATCCCAAATTATCATCAAATACTCCCTCTTATCTAGAGCTCTGAATAATGCAAACACACTACCAAAACAAGCCAGTCCTACTGCTCGCTAGTGCAAGAAGGCCATTATCAGCCACACTTGCAAGTTTTACAGCTAGGGATATGCTGCTCAAACGAATATGATGCTCTTGTGGATGTTTGTTTTTCATGTATATTGTCACAGTAAGTTAAAATCAAAATTTAGTTTTTTTCGAGGCGCAGCCTCGTATAATTTCGATATTGTTCCATATTTCACAAGATTTCATTGGTCAAATAACGCGTATGTCAAAATTAAGCCAATAATATCAAAGGTCAATGAATATTTAATCTTTTTTTCCCGTCGTACTGCACTGTGAATACTAGCATTCTGCCTTATATTAATTCGAAATGTTTTTTACAGTAGAAATGTTATCGAAAACAGACGCAGATATTCAAAACTTTCTTGTTTTCGTCGTAGATCTACTTTCGATTTCTACTTTCTGATTTTGAAAAATCTTCAACTAGAGACATAGAACAAAACACACTTCCATTTAAGCTGCGCCGATTATCATTTTTTAAAGATTTTTCTTGTTTAATAGTTATCTAACTTTGAGGTTTGCTAATTCTAAATAATCTCAAGATTCAAACTTTAATCAGTGATTTTATATACCTATTAAATAAATAAATTTATTCAGCATTAAACAATACAAGAACATTTATAGCCTACACATGTATAATCGTAGTGAGAACACAATTTTCACTTACACAGAAATACCGTTTACAAATCATGTGTTTGCTGAGGAGCAATATATACTAATCACTAGAATACAAAATAACACTGAAATACCGATTATACCCAACTGCAAAACTGTTTTCTAAACCAATTTCCGTTTTTGAAAAAATGAATACCGAGATATTTAAAAGATTTAACTACGAGGGTTGTTCAGAAAGTTCCGATTCTCGCCGACTAACTTTGGTTAAGCGGCATGCTGGGGGCAATTGCTTTGCATGTATTGAAATCACTACATTTTGCCTTTACAATGATACCAAACACTATACAAAGATACATTTTCTTATTGAGGTACAATGTGTTTTATTAGGCCCCAGTCATACCACTGGGTTAAAGTCATATGTTAAAATTATATTTTTAGTGTGTCATTCAAGTGAAAAATCATCGTAAATACAAAATGAATTTATGTCAGCTGTTTGTCAGTCGTTGCCGTCAATATTCGTTTAAAAATTAGAGGGGTAGCGAACGTTTCCAATTCATTCCTTGCAAAGCAATGCGCAGTTCTAATGACGTTATTGAAATCGACGTCAACGTCATTTTCAAAGGCTGTGACAACTTCGTTTTTTACATTAATTTTAATTATTCGACAATTTCGAATTGGGCCATGCAAAAAGTTTTCCTGACAAGATTTGGAATGCTAAGGCATTTGTTTTCGTTTAAAAAAATGATGACGTTCCACGTCGTCCCTCTTATGGAGTGTATATTTCTCAACTTATAAGATTTGCTAGTAGTCATATAGATGATTTTAATGCTCGTAGTAAATGTTTAACTGCTAAACTTCTTCAACAGGGCTATCGGTATCATAAGCTTAAGCTTAGAAAGGCTTTTTCTAAATTCTATTGAAGACACCATGAATTATATTTAATCTAGGTTCCATACTGCACCTTGAATTTGGATTATCTGCATTTCATGTGGTAGCAAATTCCCCCTGTCTGCTAAAAGTAAAAAGTATGCAAAGACCAGGAACTGAAACAATCAAAATCAAAATCCAGCCCTCAAACCATAGTTGGAAACAACTAAGATTACAAATAATCAAGATACAGAGAACATATGGCCAACCGAGTGAGCAGCTTGTTCCCAAAAGGTGGCCACTCAGCAACCCAAACCGAACCAAACATAATAAGAACATACATAAGGTAAAACATCACAGAAACTCTGACACCAAAAACAGGCAACAGAGAACCACAACAGAACTACCGCCTTGGAACGGTCAGTAATGAATTACTGGGGGGCTTAAATCGATTTTACAGGCCCAACCTCACCCTCAGTTTCTGAAGTGGTACAAAACATTTAGTTGGTTGTTCGGTTCGCATGATAACCCTCTAACTCGTCAATGAATCATCACGGTAAACACATAAATCAAATTTCAACACCATGAAGAAGCAAAGACGAGGACTCAACAGATACAACGGGCCGTCTGACAGGTGGAGATCCCTGTCCTGCCAAACAATCCCACTGGAAATCTGAAGCAAAAGAAGGTCACCAGTGGAGCCCCGGTGGACCAAGCAACAGACAAAAAGGCTCCGGTCCCAAACAACTACAATATATAGCTTTAGGTCGGGGCCATCATAGAGTCTGACGACCGATCCCCCGGTGTGCAATTAAAGAGTGCAGCAAAGCTATCAACCGTGATTGGGTTAATCACTAAGCATGCAGACTGTCGCATAACATTTAAATTATAGCCAATACGTTAGTGACGTATTATTATTTTTCGGAATTGATCAGAAAAATACTGCAACATTTTGGTTCCATTAAAATTTGTCTGTTTTTTTTTTTCTTTTTATTGGCTGACAAAAAACATGAAGATGTTTGAGTCGGAAGATCATAGATGGTGAGCCGTGCCGCCATTTTTCTTTCAGCTGGAAGTACAACTGAGCACAAAATGAAGAAAACACATCATAATTGTTTGGTATTTTAATCGTAAATGGCTCAGATTACAAAATAAAACTTACCGAGAATGGTTTTCTGGTTTTAGAACAAACTACGAAGCCTCTGTGTGTCCACTTTCAGCCAGTCGTCGTGCAGCAATAAAACATGGCGGCAGACGTCTTTTAGCTCGCTGAATTGTTTTGATGACGTCAGAGACAATACTTGACGTTAGCGCCAAAATTGAGGGCCGATACAAGGGCTGAGATATTTCTGTCCCGCCCTGCACGTGAGGTGATCTCGGCCCTACACCTGACTTTTGGACAACAGGGCTGGACAGCGCTTTCTGACAGGGCTATAATGGATGGGCCAAATATCTAGTATCAAGGGCAATACTAGTGAAAGTATATGATAAATAGCACTTTTACTGGGAAATCGGTCTGTATCATACTGGTGACGTTTCTTTTTTCATACAGTATGACCTCCGCTTAATACAGCTTGACTTCCTGCCTATACGGTTGACCTCGTGTCATATTGATTAAAACCTTCGACCTATACGGAAATCCACGCATCCGATTGGTTAAAAGTTCTGGTCACGTAAGGGCGCTCTCCTGGCTGGATGACGTATTGACCGTCAGCTAAAAGTTAATTAATAAAAATGTCATTAATCAAGTGATTTCGTATTGGCCCAGTTACAGGTCCTCGGTCAGCTGTATTGGCCCTCGGCCGTCGGCCTCGGGCCAATACAGCTTACCTTGGACCTGTAACTGGGCCAATACGAAATCACTTTATTAATAACATTATAATATTATTTAACATAGATTGTAATACAGTTGGCGACTTTGCGAATACAACAGCGTCATCTGCGTAAAGTAACATGAATTTTCGTTATTCTTCTATTGTAAATACATTTTCAAAATCAGCATATATCGTTTATAGAATGCATAAACAATAGTGGGGAGCTGGGGTCACCTTGTTTTAGACCCATATGTGACATGAAAAAGCTTGAATGTGATGAGTTAAATCTGATACATGATTTCACCACATTACATGTATACATTGGTTTAATTGCACGAACTAATTCACTACTTACATGTTCAAAGTTCAATTTATGCCATAAAAGCTATCTCTTAATCTGATCGAACGCCTGTTCATAATCTAGAAAAACGCAATAAAGTTTATCTCCGGAACTTAAAACTATTGATACAATTGAATAAAAAGCAAAAATACAATCCACTGTAGATTTGCCTTTTAGAAAGCAAATTGGTTATTTGAAATTTTTTCGAGATGTTCGGACCATTTCGTAAGCCTGTTCAACAGAATTTGAGAGTATATTTTACCGAGTATATTTATTATAGTGATTCCCCGATAATTACGCGGCCCGTCGGGATTTCCCCTTTTATAAATCGGCACTATAATACCCTCCGCCCATGCCATGGGATATTCACCGTTTGAGAATAACCTGTTAAACAGTTTTCCCAAAAAGGGTCAAATAATGTTATATGAACATTTAAATAATTCCGCATTTACATTATCAGTACCGCTGCTTTTGTTAGTTTTCTTCGAAAATACAACATTTTTAATCTCATTTTCTGTGATTTCTGAATCTAGTTGAGGCCCTTCCCTTGGGTTTTGGGGAACTGGGGGAAAAACAAACATTTTTTTTCAGGGTGCTGGGGAGCACTTGCAATTATTTTCAGGGAGCTGGGGAGCAAGCTCTAAATTTTGTCGGCACCGGTGGTGGCATATATATAGGTTGGGAAGACACAACTTGAGTCGGAGACTACGTTGGGGTCATATACTGGGTTGTGTTTTGCATTGGGGTAGGGGTTCCCTGATTCTGCACTGGCGCTCCAATAGTTTGTGGCTGCTACATACTAAATGGCACCTGTTGTGTAAAGTTCATAATTGGTGTTTGATGAATTAGGGGACCTCCATACGAACCGAACTACTAACTAGTTGTGTGCACTGCGGCGGAGGGTGAGGGTGAAGGTTTGGGCCCAGTAAAACCGGTTTAAACCCCCCAGTAGTTATTACTGACTGTCCCAAGGCGGTACTTTCGTTGCGGTTGCATTTGTTTTAAGTTCGGTGCTGTGTAATTTATTGTGTTCTCATTTTAACCCTTCTATAATTAAAATAGAAAATAGGTAAAAATAGTTGTTAAATGTTTTTCCTATAATTTGCTTAGTCTATTGTAACCCTTCTATTGGTCTAAATTATTTAGTTCAGTTAAGATAGCTGAGTTGCCACCTATTTGGGAAAGAGCTGCTGACTCGGCTTATCACTTGTAATATATTGTTTGTTGGGATGTCTTTGTCAATCTTTCCCTTTGATGTTGGGGATAGGGTTTGGGATCTGATTTAGTCAGTTCCTGAAGTGTAGTTACTCTTTAAATTTGACCGTACAGACCACTGGAATTATAAGATTGAGAGTTATTTAGACCAGTACTCACTTGTTTGTTTACATAACTATCGTTATCCCTTCTGCTTGAATTTGCACTCCATTGTACATCGTCATTTAATGGCGAATTAGCCTTACGTTTTGTTTTCCGTTTCTTTCTAAGTTGCGGACATGAAGACAGAACACTCATATCAGTTCAGTTCCGGTTTAAATCCAAAGTCAGAAATAAGTAGCAAAATTTTGATTTTTTTCCACAGCACCTATGAAAACGCGTCCTCACTTCATTACCGTATTTACCGTAATATCAACTAAGAAAGCAACATGTTTTCCTTTTAAAAGAAAGACTTACTAAGTTTAGAAACTGTAGAGCTCTACTGTTAATTATCCATGGCGGCCAGTTTGTCGTGGCATCAAAATTCTTAGTCCGATTTATAAAAACTTTCATCCAATTGAATTTATAGTGTCGGGTGTTTGAGTTGCCTTTGTAGACTAGAAGAATTACTTCAAACGATATATATAATATTAAAACAACTGTATTAAGGTGGACGTATACGGAACAACTCTGTTCTTACTTTAAAAAAAACTAAACAGGGTTATTGTTCATGATGAAATTGATCAGCTATGGAGTATATACAGCTCAATGTCTACCGTAAAGATCCCAAGTTTTCGGGCACATAGGTCTGTAAAAACAGTGGAAACCGATATCAGACTGTTCCTTAGGAGCCAGAATGATCAAAATCTTCACAGTTGCCATCCCACCTTCGCATTTTGTCGACATTACTCTATGGTTGAACCGAATAACAGGAAAATAGATAGTAGGGCAAGGACCGGCTGTGCTTGCAGCAGGTGCAGAATTTGGGCAGTCTGTTTTGGGGATATTTTTGAACTTAAACATTGTTTTTCTAGGAAACGAAACGGTGAAATGTTTGTTTGTTTTTGTTTTATTCTGTAACATACAATGTAAGTTTTACTAAAATAATGTGCATAAGAATGCCCCATCGATTAAATATATTTTTCATGACGTTTTTCATGAAATTCAATTTTCTTGCATTTTTTGAAGAATGTAAAAATATACTTATTAACAAGATAACTGCAATTTTTTGTAACCAGTTTGTTCAAATATCCTGTATTACAGTTTATATGATTTGCTGAAATGAAAGTGCATCCATGTGCTAGAGATATGAATTTAATGGAAAATGTGTAAAAAAGTATGTGGAAATACAAAATATTGTTTTTTAGGAAAACAGAACGGTGAAAAAAATAATTTCTTATCCACATGTGTTATAGCGCTTTGGGTTATTTAGATGGTATAATGGTTTGAATGCCCCGCCAATATTTCCATTCAGTATCTGTCTACCTTAAGCTCATAAAACATACATTCAGTAATTATTAGAATTACTTATTATCTGTATACTAATTATGCTGTGTTGCTAGTGTAGAAAGCAAGACAAGATTGATTAAATGGTATAGTATGAAATATGAATTACACACATATAAGGTCGAGTCCGGTAACTTCGGACAGCGGGTAAATTAGGACATACGATTGCAATCAGTGAAATTCCAGATGAGACGGCTTATAATGAGCCGTCTCATCAGGATTTTCACTATTTCCCCAGTTAATTTTGTTTTAGTTTCAAACAACTGACATACAAAGGGAAAAATTCACTGTCCGCATTTACCTGCTGTCCGAATTTATCTGAGACCCTACTGTAATACAGGTTCACAAGTAATAAGATTTTGACAGTAAGCAAAATGCTTATATATATAAAATCATTTCAAGGAACAACTGATATATAAACACCTGACCCTATAAACTTGGGCGAAACATTTTGAAAATCGAACTTATACGGCAAACTAATGAAATTAAGTCAAAAATAATTCCGCGGATTGCGGTGTCTCGCCTGCCTGCACTTTGTTACTAAATTTAGCTAAACCTGACACAAAGAATACAACACTGATGACACCTGAAAAGTAATACCAATAGTCAATATTGGCGGTGGCTTTGAGCTTTACTCCTCCAGATGTATGCATGGCCCAAGTGTCATGGCTCTAGCCCTTATACTTCTTAAGAAATGGACCTAAATGCGAAAACTTGACAAAAAAAACTGCAAAGTAAGTGAAGCTTAAAGTGTAGGTCAAGACTCATATTTGGTGATGGCTTTGATCTTTACTCTTCCAGATATATGCATGGCCCAAGTTTCATGGCTCTAGCCCTTATACTACTTGAGAAATGGACCTAAATGCGAACACTCGACGAAAAATTGCAAAGTCGGTGAAGCGTGAAAAGTAGGTCAAGACTCGATATTGACGGTATCTTTGAGCTTTACTCTTCCAGATGTATGCATGACCCAAGTTACATGGCTCCAGCCCTTAAAGTTCTTGAGAAATGGACTTAAACGCGAAAACTCGACAAAACTTGCAGAGTCGGCGAAGCGTAAAAAGTAGGTTAAGACTCATATTTGATAATAACTTTAAGTTTTTCAGATGTATGTATGACGCAAGTTTCAAGGCTCTAGCCCTTTTTTTTCTGAGAAACTGACCTAAACGCAAAAGCTCGGCAAAAGTTTACGCCGCCAACGCCGACGACGACACCGGAAAAGCAATACATAGGTCTCGCTTCTGCTTCGCAGGCGAGACAAAGAACGAAAACTTGCATTAGTTTTAGATTAAGATTTTGTCTATTTTGTCTATTATTTATTTATTTATTCATCTATCTATTGTTTTAGTTTTTGCCTTCACTTAAAAAAACACTTCTTATAATGGCTGCCGGAGAAGAAACTTTATGGCGACTTAGTGTACAAATTCATAAAGGTTACTGACAAACCTGAGTTTTCGGAAGAATTCAAACAGATTATATTTCGATACAAAAATAAAGGTTATAATATATTTGATGTTATAAGATGTAATAATGGTAGTTAACCAAACAACGGTTGACAGACTTGCTTCCCTCTTCCGCTGCATGACGGTGAGTCGCGAGCATTAAGACTTAATGCTGGTCGGATTCCACCTTATTTGACTTTCGAGTGTCAGACCCTTCATGGTCCAAGTAGTGGTGTCTATTTGCTCTGTCTTTCGGTCTGAACGGAGTACCCCAGCAGGCACGTGATGTTGAAACGACGTCGTACTGACTTCGATGGGACGTAATGACGTCGCATCGACGTCAATGCAACTTCATTCCGACGTCATGTGCCTGCTGGGACTCAACACGGAGAACATAAATAGATTGTTTATCACTAATTTCTAATATTCTTATGGTTTTACTTTGCTGACTCATTGATAAGCTTAAATTAAAATCTGAAATAGTTCCTTCAAGAGCAGAGAATACATTCAGAAGAAGAAACATGGGCCAGACTACGTAGTTTCGGCTAATAAAGCCTCGTAAGTGATCCTGACAATATCTGGTGACGAAACCAGAGAAAGCATACTGTAATTTCTTAATTTTAATTGGGCAGTCGATACAAAGACTGATTAGTATCAAAAAGGATCCAAATAATATAAAAGATGATGATCTAGAATACTAGTCTAAATCGATCTCAAATTTTAGATTTCTCAGAATATATCCTCTGATCTTAAAGGCCATTCCGCAGACAAAACACCTACATGATTGTAAAGCTGCATCAGTTTGGAGTTTGACGTTAAGAGCATAAACTAATTAAACTCCCGTAAGCTTCTAATCCGTTCAAAGGCAGAATCTTCCGTTGCAGAGCCCGTGTTTTGTATTTTAAACTCCGTTCACTTTGATCAGAGTCCTCGCTGTCGGCATTGGATTAGCTTAGACCCTTAGCTTCCTTTTAAGTGCACAGCAAAGCGTCTTATCAGACTGGGCGGCTGCCTGGACTGATCTGCATCTTCGCCTGGAGCACATGCCACTTTGTTGATTTAGTCCTGTCGCGACTCAAATAGTTCATGTATTCTGTATGGCTTTGATGTTTGAAGTATAAATATACAGTTTCGCTGTGGATGAACAGCTGTATATGTTATATAACATAATTATACTGTCCCGTTTCGTCGTTTTCGTTTCTCCTTTGTTTTGCTGTCGGTGGTTTTGGTGGTTTGTGCTTTGCGATTATGGTTTTGCTTGGATACATTCGCTTATATCTGGTGAGTTCAAAAATTAACGACGGCGTTGATTTAAGAGGCGTTATATTTTCAAACGTATTGTTCGCACAAACACCGCATTCCTGCCGAAAAAAATGTATGGAAGCTTTTGCAGTGAAAACATATAAGCACATATATGATTTTTGTATCATTATACATGTATTTACTAACTACTTTATTGAGCGAACGGTGACTCGAACAACTGGACCTTGTATTAATCAGTGACTGAGTCCATGAGGTCGGCCATTCTCTTGTGCTCCAGATCTTTGACAAAACATCAATCGTGATCTCCCCGCCTGCTTGAACAAGCGCTGCCTGCATAGTATCATTTCCGGTGAACTATTCCCTTTTCAAGCCAACAACTACTGCAATCTCAACTACCTCCCCAAGGCTATAGATCTTCTTCTACTGGGTGTTGAGTGCACTCCAAAACTGTATTGTCACTATAACTTTCATGGTTGTATAGCTCTTCACAATATGCTGTCCATCTGCTGAGAATCTCATGTTCTTCTGTTAGACATTCCCAGACTTCTCCTGGATAGTTGTGGATCTACCCAGCTTCTCTGAAGCTAGCTCCTTCCTTCTCGCTGTTGTGTGTGTCATGGCAAGTTTCGATCTCCTCGCACTGAGTATTATGCAGTCCTCCTTGCTTTCTTCGGTGCCTTCTGAACCCTCTTGTAAACGTTGCGCCTTCTGCTTGATATGTACCACCTCCTCTTCATATTCCTCTTCTCATTGTAGAGTTCGAGATTATTCTGCCGACCCAGCAATTTTAACTGCGACATTGCTTCTCAAGTATTCCACTGGCAGTGTCAGTCACTGTATTGTTGGTGGTAATCATGTTATCTATGTCTATGTCATAATCTTTCAGACTGATGAGTGGTAAAAACTTCCCACCGATTGTTTGGAACGTGCCTGTCGCACCTTGGTCTCTTATCTTCTGAAGGTCAAACCTGTGTCTTGGCTGGGTTGGCTTTCTGGCCTTCTTCGGACAAGCTCAGAAGGTCATCGTCACCACGTCGTGGTCACTTCCTATGTCTGCTCAAGGAAAACTCCTTGTCTTGTGGATTTTTACTCTTGATCGGGAACTCTTCTTCATCAAGATGTAGTCAATCTTGTTGTAATGTTTCTTGTCCTGGTTATTGCATGTCCACATTATGGATAGTTTGTGGAGGCCCAGGGTATTTGTCAGCACAAGGTTGCTAAAGATTGCAAATTTTAGAAGTCTGAGACCTCTCTCATTTGTCTTCGCCTTGCATTAAGGTCCGCATACGTCTCTCCAGTCTGCTTGTCCATCAGTTGCAACTCTAGCATTCCCATCCCTTTGTACAACCAGAATATCCTTTTATGTGTTTAATCTATTATTTTCTGTAGTTTCTGGTAGAAGTTATCGGACTCGTTGTCCAGATGTTGGTGTATGCTATGAGATTTAAAGGAGCTGCTCTCAAGCGAACTGAGATTAGTCCGCTGGAAACTGGTGGGCAACCCACCTCAGCACTCATCATGAATTTTTGCACTAGAAAACAGACACCAGACTCATTTCTCTCCTCTTCTCTACTGAAGTAAACCATGTGTCTGTCTTCTGTTGACAGCTTACCAAAGTTCTTCCTGTGCATCTCACAGAGCTCCAGTATGTTTCAGTGGTACCTATCTATTTCATGAGTCAGCTCTTTAGGTTTCCCAGTTGGCCTCACATTCCTCATATGCCAGGTTCCTATTGAGACGTTCTCCCTCCCTCTAATTTCTGACATTTGTCTCACCAGTCGCATACTTCTGGCGTCGAACTGTAGGCGCAGTCACTGTTACATGTAATTCGGGTTGCGACCGATCCGGTATTAAGGTATTGGTGGGGTCATAATGCAGATTATATTTTATTTACATCCTTTGAGATCAGAGGATAGATTCTGAGAAATCTGAAATTTGAGATCGATTTAGACTATTATTCTAGATCATCGTCTTTTATACTATTTGGATCTTTTTGAAATTAATCAGTCTTTGAATAGACTGCCAAATTAAAATTTAGAAATCACAGTATGCTTTTTTCTGGTTTCGTCGACAGATATTGTCAGGATCACTGACGAGGCTTTATTAGCCGAAACTACGTAGTCTGGCCCATGCTCCTACTTCTGTATGTACTCTCTGCTCTTGAAGGAACTTTTTTAGATTTTAATTGTCTTGTATGGTATTCTTTGTCAAAATTCAGCCTGACGGAGCCCATCCCTCTCCATACCTTTACCAAGATGCGCTTTCTATATTTAGCTTGTATGGTATCGCTAAACCACAAATTACTGTCAGGTAGCAGACATTATTTACTGACGTAATCCCAGAGACATAGCAGCAGCCTACACCAGGAAAGAGACACCTTCGTATTAACTCGTTCTGATTATATATGCCGCGACACGACGAAACCAACAAAATGTCATGTGCGCCGAGCGAAAACTCAGTCTAATCAGAGTCTGCGCTGTCTGAATGGTGCTATCTTAGAGCTTTAGTTACCTCTAAGCTCACTGTGAGGATCTATTCAGACTGGGCGGATGCCCAGACTGATCTGAGTCTTCGCTGGGCGCACATGCCATTTTGTTTGTTCTCTCGTGTCGCGGCTCATTAACTGATTAACCTGCATTGCCCTGCTTCATAGTTTAATATGTCATTAACGCTGTTAGCTTAAAAATATTTTTCGTACTCTTCAGCCTGCAATACCTTAAACGATCATTTTTTGAGGCGCAGCCTCGTATAATTTCGATATTGTTCCACATTTCACAACATACCATTGGTCAAATAACGCATATGTCAAAATTAAGCCAATACTATCAAAGGTCAATGAATATTTAATCTTCGTTTTTTCTCGTAGTACTGCACTGTGAAGACGCAGATATTCAAAACTTACTTTTTTCGTCGTAGATCTACTTTCGATTTCTACTTTCGGTTTAATACACACAAACAAACAAACAGTGCAACATGTTGATAACTATTTTGAAATCAGTTCAATTTCAAGATTGACCGCTGTCCATTTTGGAATTCCACATTGGAAAGCTCAGTTTTGAGATAGGTCGTTGTCGCTATCCAGTATCAAAATTACGGTTGTGGATGCCTACCGATAGAGCTTACTTATTCATGAAAGTTATTGTCAAATCTTCAGCTAGAGACAAATAACAAAACACACTTCCATTTAATCTGTGCCGATTATCTTTTTTTTAAAGATTTTTTCTTGTTTATCGTCAAACACTTTTGTTACGCTGAATACGCAACAAGGTATGATATACCGTCAATCGATTCGTCAGTACATGAAAGAACTCCCTGACATACACATCAAGTGGTAAGGACAGCAACAAACCAATAGGTGTGGTAAGGATATAACTGTAAAAAATTGGTTAATTGATTTATCTGTCTGTAATCGGACCCATCGGGAGTTCGGCTATTGGACTTCTTTTGCCTTAGTGGTTCAGTTTTCTTCTAACTGTTGAGTGCTCATCTGGTTTCATCATGATATTTAATTTTGATTTATATGTTTGCTGATTTGGTCTATTGATAGGTAAGAAATATTTCACAGGGACCGAATAACTTGAATGTATATGGACCACACAGAATTTAGGGCAAGGGTTGTGATAATGTAAAATCGCATTTTACTAACCATCTTATTTTTTTACATTTGGTGTTTAGGGCAGGGTTTTGTAACAGCTGTGTCGGTTCCGATTCGTTGCCTACTAATCTACTCCGCATCAGAAGTTTTGCCTTGGAGTGGAGAATAGCGTCAGCTTCTAGACCTTTTAGCTAGATTTATGCACCGAAACCTCGCTTTTCCATCTGAAGTTAATCTGAGGACGAAATCCAAACTGCACTAAGTTCAAACCGTAGAAAAAGGCACACAGTTTGATCTCGAGAGTCCACAAAATCACATGCAATGTAGAGAAAAGTCTGCATGGATCAATTAGAACGACAAAAACTGCCAGAAAAGTTGCACACACAAGATACCCATTGTTTGTAGAGCCAAATAACACGGGGATCAGTACCACCGAATCTTGAAACCGCGGATCCACGGATATCAAAATCCAACCCCATCCCCACCCCCACACTAGCACACTTGTCTGAGAAAGGGTGGATGCTAATAAACTCTAGTAACGGTGACTTACTATTAAATAATTGACATATCATAGCAATGATGTTAGTCATAACTGAGCTTCATCCGCAACCGGAAAACATGTCAGGGGTGTTTTGCGCGGAAAATATGTTATTGGAATTGAAATTCAAGAATTTTACAATCAGATTAACACTCTATAATTTTTTTTCTCTCTTTCTCTTTTTCCAGTCTGCTATGGTGGTGGAACGGCTAAGGGTGCAAAACATGAGGATCCTGGTAAAGTAGTTTGTGTAGATTGATATGATGTATGGAGATATATCATAATAATTGGTTTGCTGAATAACAAATACATTTACATATACCGAATTCAGTATGACGGATGCGCAATTCTCTTTACAATTTCCAAAAAGTTAAGAAATAGGTGAAGGGCAGATCTCGCCAGGAATCGGGCATCACTCTCCAAGCATGCAGAGGCTGATATTATCCACGCCACAGAGCACCTGCAGATATCAAGTAAGAAACGCCCTACTTGAAAACCGAAAAAATAAGAAAAGTCCCTTACTTAGCCACCTCAACTGCTATCGTCTGTGATTTACGACAGCCACGGGCATCAGGAAGGAGCTATCTGATAAGGCGAAACTTTGCAACAAGCCAAACTAATCCAAATGAATACAAGCCAAATACCACTAAGATTCATGTGAAAATGCAAGTCTATTTTAGTTTCAAAATATGTTAGATAAATGTAACTATTCTATTCTATCCCATAACCTTACTAGGTCGTTGTGGCACCACAGATGACTTCCAAACAATCCCTTTCCAGCTTGTCCTGTCTTCAGCTGCCCTAGTTGAGCTGGCAAAATCCATCCCTGTCCACTCCTTGATATTGTCTTCCCACCTCGTCTTCTGTCTACCTCTTCTTCTTTTTCCTTTCACTGTGACCTGAAGAATTTTTTTTGCTAGACCAGAAGACCTTGAGACGTGGGTGTATACATCTAGTCGAGGGATTGGGTCAATTACAGCTGCAGGCTCGACTTCATCTGGCAGCGGTGAACGGCAAGTACATTCAGGCTCCTCTGCTGCTAGTGGTGATGTAGGACGGGAGGTGTGCGTGAGGGGCGGGAGTGGGATGCTTCCTACGTCTTGGCTTCTTCGGTGGCATAGCTTGGCCTTCTTTCTTCGCAGGATGGTCTTCTCTGTTCGTAATTGTAGATACAGCAATGTGTCGTTGATTGTTCAAACTCGAATGAAAGGCCCCTGCCGGGCTCTGCTTTTTTTTACACTATCTCTCAGATCGCACCCCCGTGTCAGACCGTAGTATAGTGCGACGGCCTGTAAAACGTCTCAGGCCGAGACGCGTCGTAATTGAACGCGACGAAACGGCTACCATATACCCTAGCTTGTCGTGAAAACCGTGATAAAACATGGTAAAACTGGACAAAACGCGCAGCAACCGTGAAGCAATTGTGACAAAAACGCGCACCAAAGACAGCAGGATGTGACAGAACTTGAATGGACCGTCAGATGTCGCGGTATACACTTGTTTCCCGTCAAAGAGGTGGCTGCATCATTAAATTTCTTTGAAAGCCTTTTTTCGAAACTGCCACAAAGATTTTGATTTGTTATGGAAATCCCAAGACACTGAATTTGTGACTTGATATTGCCCAAAGCTGTAGTTTTCCTTTTGGTCTTTATGGTTTCCCAGTCGACCGTGCTTTGGCATAATGTTAGTAGATGAGTCCCTACATTGAAATGGATTACCAATGAATTGTTTTAGCATTTAAGCAGATTTTTATGGCGATTTGTTGTATAAATTCAGAAAAATGTAAATGTAAGTACATGTGAAAATAACTTTCCTTATTATTTCAAGAAGGTAATAATTCGATATAAAAAGATTGGTTATAATAGAGATGTTTTGCAAGAAACTGCATGCTTGGTGGTTAACCCAATCGCGGTTCACAGCTTTGTGCTTACCTCTGCGATTGTACGATGGCGGATCTGGCCTCAAACTTTATGAATGTGCCAACTTAAACCTAACTTAATATACTGAACAAAAATAAAAACTTGACGGTTTTTATTTCTCAATTCCGGCCAACCTAGCAAATTTGTAATGTATATATGGATGTTTTTGAGTTGGACAGACATCTGACATACTTAAATCATGAAAAATTATTGGTAAATGTTTGTCCTGTCCGGAGTTATCTAACTTATTCCTATTTTATTAATTCAGAAAAGAACTTTAATTTGCGCATGCGCAGAAGAAAGTTCTTTTGTACGCAATAAACAGTAGTTCCAGTATGCATAGAAAACACTTTAAACGCTTATGGTTATTGTAACCACAACCTGAAAATAACGTTTAAAGTTTCAAAACTTTCAGATTACCTCCCTTTGAATTAAACATATAGAGATTTATGAAATGCCGTATCTTCTGTACCAATGCGTCTTTTTCGTTATTTTCTTCGTGATTAGTTTGCTTGTCTTGCAAACTCAATGTGTTTATTACTAAATTCATTTGAAAGCCATTTCTAAAACTGCCATAAAGACTCAAATGTGTAATGGGAATACTATTGAAACTGAATTTCTGACTTCATAATGGCGTGGACTGAGGTTTTTCGTCTGGTCATTACGGCCTCCTAGTCGACCGTGCATCGGTATAATTTTAGCTTATGAGTCCATACAGATTGGATTTAATAACCGCAAAGCGTTGCCAACGAATTCTTTTCATTTAAGCAGACTTCGACGATTTTAAATTTGGTATTTGTTTGGTTTTGAGCATAGAAAACAGAAAAGTACCCTTGTGACGTTTACAATAGCCTTAATTTTGCTGTATCTATGGGATCTTGAAATTTGTGTGATTATGATATGACAGAATAATTACATTTTCTTAAACTAAAAGAATTTTTATGTCTCACTATTTCCCGACTACCGTAGGATGAAAAATAGCGACTGTCAAGTTTTTATTTTTGCTAAGTATAGTAACACAGTCGGTAGACGCCTGACACCTGGGTCGGGCCCACCGTGGTTTAACTGGTCGGTTTCTTCCGCTACGGAATTTCACTGCTGCTATTTCTGTGAGTCCTCACGTTTGTTTTATCTTAGTTTTAATCTTGATTTCTATGCTTTAGATATATTTCACTTATGAGCTAGGACTCTTCCACGCAAACCGAACAACTAAGTGTCTAATGAACCAAAGCAGAACCAAGGGTGAGTAGTTGACTAAAACCGCTGCAAGCGCCCCTCCCCCCCACCCCCGAATAATTTCATTACTAGCCGTCCAAAGCGACACTTCTGGTTTGGTTCTTTTTGGTTGTTTTATGTGTTGTTTATGGTGTTGCTATGTCTGTTATTGATATATTGTTGTGACCACCTATATAGAAACTGGCTGTTCACATGGCTGGTGAGGTCTTGGGTGGTGAATATTTTTATGTTTTCTTATTCCCATATGGTGTCTTTGGTGAAATCGAATTGTGTCAGTTCCTGAAAATTTCCTACTTATTTGTGTGCTTTTACAAGTTCCGTTTTTCTACTCACTAATGAGTTACAAGACCTGTAGGAAGACGAATACCTCCTTTTTTGAGCTGAATCAAACATATACCGGTTCGTAAAGTAATTTAGGCCCCAAAATGTCTAAAGGCGGTCCATAAACTATTACAACTAAATAGCAAGTCCAAGAAATTTTGAAGTATTAGAATGTTCTATTTCTAAGCATGAGATTAAACTCTAGAGGCCGCTGAAAAAGGGTGTGTTACAGGTTTTGAACTAGTCTGCCCGGCAGGCTGTTTAGTATACTTAAATAAAAGTCTCCATCTTTGAAAGGCAGAGCCCAAGTCGAACACTTTTTGTATTTATTTTGAATATAACTTATAGACTGGGGCAATGCTCCTAAACCAGAACACGAACTTTAGGAATTATTAATATTGCATTTACGACCTAAAACGACTGAATTTAGAGTCTTTTGTTTACTTTTGCTAGGTTCAGAGTCCCTTCAAATGTCATATCATTCAAATTAATGGAATTTTCTGGGGAAATAAGACATATGACAAAACTTGATATCTATAATGATCGAACCACACTCCTATTGAAATCAACTCTCTGATCATTAAACACAGAAACATAAAAAAGGGATACCATCCTTTTATTTACAGTTTTATACAAGTAACGAGCCACTCCTTTTATGCATGTGACAGCCGATATCAAGCACCTTCGTCGGAGGTACCTTTGATAGTACATGTACAGCAGGCATGTATTTTGTTCTTACAAACACAGAAGTCATCGAAGTTTAAAGTTGCTTTAAGGACTATGTAAGAAGTCAACGCATTAATTGTAACTTTGAAAACAGTTGAAGTTGAAAGGAAAAGTATACTACAGAAGTAAACACCGCCGTACTTAGATTTTCTGACAAAGAAACCCTACTTTTGAACACAGACTTAACAAGTTTGCTCAAATGTTTACATGCTGTGCAAATTTTATATTGAAATAGTAAACATTCTCCGATATTTCGTTGCTTTGACTAGACTATACGATTTGTAGGGAATTAATAAAACATTAAACATTATTCTAATTAAATTAAAAACAAACATTTTGAAAAAAAAGTTCTCAGTATTAAGTGCAAATGTAAAAAATGCATGATTTCTGATCATTTAAACGGCTTTACCCTAAGGGAAGAATATATACACGCATCAGAATGGCTTTCGCAGAAAAAATGATAGTTACTATCTTATCGGTACCAATGTATGCCTTTTTCGGAACAGGTAAGTTTCTTATAAAGTATACATTGAAGTACAAGTACATGTAGATGGATTCCGGTTGTATGGCCCTTGCAACAGTTTTCCAGTCATGTCGAGCTGACGAAATGATAAAGATGACAGGCCTTATGCAATAAAACGAAAACGAAAAGCAATGAACAGGAAGATCCCACATCCCGTCTTCAAAACCAAACAGAGAGAAGTGTCCACATAAAATGACAACAGTTCACGAAAGACACGCACTGTAAACCAAATAACCAGCTGTTTCCAGACAGGTAGTTATCTGGTTACCCAATTGAAAACAACATTACCAACCTTTTATTTTGCTATTTGATATTTTACCGGTCCGGCCACTTACTTTTGTGGAGGTTGATTCTTCCCCTTCAGCTGATTCAAGAAGGGCAGTTGTCTGCTACTGGCGAAAATATGTGAACTTAGAACTGGTTAACCAACCGCTTAGGAAGTCTTAGTCTGCCCATGAATAGTGCGGTTAATTTAACTGACTGTCCCGACATGACCATAGCTGTTTATCATCGACGTAAAGCAAAAACACAACAGGACTTTTTTTTTATTTTAGATTAAAAAAAAAGGGGGGGGGGGAGGGAAGTGGGCAGCTAAACAGCTGACCTCATAGCTAGTAGACCACAGGCGAACGAACATAAGAACACGAAACAAGAACTAGCCAACTAGAATTACCCAACCAGAAGAACCGTCAGTAATAGATAACTGGTGGGTAAGGGGACGGGGGCGGAAACTAGTTTCACTGGACCCATACCCTCGCCCCTTGAAAGTGTTGTACGACCCACATTAGAGTACTGCTCAACTGTCTGGAGCCCATACCAGAAAGATTAGCCTTATAAGCTGGAGATGGTCCAGAGAAGAACCGCAAGATATGCAACCAATAGATATCATAACACAAGTAGCGTCTCCGAAATGTTGGATCATCTACACTGGCAATCATTGGAGTCCAGATGAAAAAAGGCCCAGCTCACCAAAGTCTACATAATTGTTGGTAACCCTTGTGGATGTGGCAGCCGAACAGTACCTGACTCAGCTTCTAGTCATACGCGTGCCATCCACTTCCGAAAGTTCCGACAAATCCCATCTAAGACTTCCTACTACCAGAACACCTTCTTCCCACACACCGACACAACATGGAACTCACTGCCATCAACTATTGCTGACGCCCATGACTTGGTATATTTTAAGCATGGGCTATCCAACATTAAGTTCTGAATCTGCAGTCGGCGCCAGTCACAAGTAGCTTTCTAAGACTTCTCTATAGCTATGTCGGTGGGGCGCGCATGTCCCTTAGTGGCCACCGTATCCGGATTGGTCTGAGATGATGGGGCGAAAACGTGGCTGGCCCAATCTTTTCCAACTCTACGTCTGATTCGTCTGATGTTTCATCTTCCGGTGGTTGTTGTCAGACTGTAGCATAAGCATGTTTATTTGGGCGGGTTCGGCATCATAACTTGGGAAAGCCCGAGCAATATCCAGATTTTCCTCGGGCTACTCGAAGCCATGCTTGTTTATGTATCTTTGAGAGCCAGAAGAATATCTTGGTATTTGTTCCGGTTTACCCAAGTATTTAGGCTGAGTGTGCCCATTGGTACATGTATGAATACCTGACTGATTACTGAATGGCTTAGCGCGAGAACTGGCACTGAATTTTCATATTTCCCGGCCGACGTCATATTCATAAAACAAGCAAGTTAGTTAATTTAGAGTCAACATGAGCCGCTAATAATAGCAATAACAATGAGCCTTTACGGAAGTGAAATTTTGTGTCTCAGGATAAGTGAATTGTTTAAATAGCTGGTCGTAATTTCAACCATTCACCATTCATAACACCTTGCCCCTCGTCTTCGTATCTGGTATTTCTTCTTTATATCCAGTCGCACTTCTTCATGGTTGGTTCCGCTTCTTCATACCATATTATAATTTTTATACTTTGAGTGCATTGCAGGGTAGTTTTAAGGGGCATTCATTGATTAAAAATGCTGACTAAATGAAAAGAATATGTGGCAGGCCGAAAAATGGCACGATCGAGTAATACAATACAGGTATGAGTTGAAGTTTTCTCCAAAACACACGCTATTCCATCTCAAAAAAGTTTCGTAGTCTATACAGGTAGCTACAAAAGACTGAATGGTCACTTGTATAAATAAATGCACACGGTCCAGAATAACATTCTACGATCTTACAGATACTCTTTTGTAAAGGGGAAATAAATTAAGAAAATTGATTACACAAGTTTATTCACGTATTAACTGTACAGCTTCTTCATTTCGGGAAGTTCCTCTTCTGCATGTACGATCATAGCATTGGGCTATGAAGGAGCGTGTTTCCCCGGCGTGTAAGACTAGACAAAGGGGTATAATGACCTGAAAAGCATTTGCAGTTCTGTCCAGTTTTAGCATTAAAGTATGCTTTTATAAGAGTTTTCAGTAAGTTAACACGAATTATTGGAGGTAGAAGTGCATGGGAGTTCAAGGAAATAAGAGCAACTCTGTATTAAAGTGTTTATATGCATGTATTAATTGAAGCAAGACAGCAAATCTATCATTAAATTCGTTGATGAAGATGACTGGAACAGGAAAAAATTGTCTCTATTTTTCTACACAATAGGTATAGGTTTGTGCAAATTGAATAAAGACGTTGCATACGCTGAATCATGATACTACCAAAGACATGTTGTTCTGTTGTGTGTGTGTTTTTCCATTCTTCGTTATGTTATTTGTAACTGTAGCCTTTTCTTAGTATCTTCATCTATATTTTGCATAATGAGCTGCGTAATCTGACCTTGTCATTCATTACTAACACAAACAAATCATATTTGCCTTACATTAGCAATATCGGATTTTGTGACTAAAATTTCAAATTTATCGGGTTTAAATTACATGTCTTCCTAAGGCGGCTTTTGTGCTTTGCTTCTTCTTGGGTGTTTTATGTGTTGTTTGTTGCTGTGTCTGTTATTGATATATTATTTGTGATGTAAAGGCAATCTCGGTTATCACCTACATTGCAAATGGCTGTTTATATGGCTGCCGCTGGTGATGTTTCTGATGATCACTAATTTTTTGTTGTCTTTTTTCCCACGTGTATCTTGGGTGGGATCTGTGATTGAATTGTGTCAGACTTTAGAATTTTTCTACTTACTTTTACATATTTTCAGAGTGTGATGTAACCAGCTACGTCTTCTATATCGTTTGCCCTTACCTTTAAGGCGTTTATTTCACCGCTACGTAGGCAATTGGGTGTTTTTAAGTCCTAATGCAGGTATTTCACGTTTGTGCGAGTTACTCATTTTACCGTTTCGAATTCAATTTTTGTGTAAATTATCTCAATTAAATCAAACCTACGTATTTTCTGAATTAATTTGAACTTATAAGTCTTATATAAACGTATCCATACCAATTTTAGTGCTACAGACGCGCGGTTCTGTATTTAACTTCTACCGTGTCGCTAAACCCCGAAAGTTTGAAAGAAAAGAGATTATATCTCATTATTTCTATGCCTTTTTGGCGTTTAGTTTGCTGCTAATCATATTTTTCAGTGATGCATAAAATCTAACTATGATGCGGGTGCGGGTTACACATCGTATCCACTATCGTTTTGGTGGATTCCGGTATTTCCACTGACCAAATCCTAATTAAGTTCTGAATAGTAAGATCCTTTGGAAGAAAGGAAAACATCAAAGAACAGAAAAGTAAAAAGCAGACTCGGTTTAATTGAGTCTGTTCATGACAAGTATTGAAATGTGCGACACCAGCCACGCCTCCTAGCATCGGCTTAAGCGGAACTCTATTTTCAAAATAACTCAATGAACTCAATGATCCCGAAGGACCAGAAAATATGCACTATGATGATGTACGTGGAGACGTATTACGGCCGCCACATGACACAAACACCAGCTACAGTGAAGATAAATAAGTTCTGAGTAGTAAGATCCTTTACAGAAAATAGCAGACTCGGTTTAATTGTGTCTGTTCATGGCCAGTAATGATATGTGCGACTTTGTGTAAACCGTAGCTAGATGTAGTCCAATGACTTACTAGGTAACTGTTATTTACATTTGCAAGTTTAGAGACAGGTTTTAAGTTTTCGTTTCGTACAATCAATTCTACATTCATCAGGACGCATCTAAAACATAAAAAACACCACATAAAAAACTTTGGCCCATATTAATATATAGTCAAGCCATTATGCGGCTTGATTAATAAACTGACAATATTCAACGACAGACAAAGACGGTAACAGAATGCACAACTCTTTCCCAGACAGGTAGTCATTTAACTACCCCACTTGAAAATAACACTCACATAACAGATGAGCAAATGCGCCGACGTGGACAGGAAGAACAAGTAACAGATACATTTTTTTCTTTTTTTTTTTCAAATTGAAACAAAACAAAACAAAAATCAAAGTGTGCATCTACGCAGTTTCCATATTGCTAGAAGACCACAGACCAGCGGGCATATGGGCAAGTAACAGAGAAACCGCAACAGAAGTACAGCCATGGAATGGTCAAAAATAGATCAATAGCTAGGTGATGGTTTCTTAACCCATCCATGATTCATCAAAGGCAACAGACACACTGATTAAAGCTTTGATAATTCAAAGATGAGGACTTGACATCTGTAGATCTCTGGGGTGTCATACACGACCACTGAAATATTGGAGCATTCGAAAGCGTCTTGTTTAACACCGAATGGCCAAGCGACATACTGGAAAAGCTGTGGTCCCACCAACTAAATAGCTTTGTGTCAGGTACATCATTAAATCTGATGCCCGACCCACCGGCCTGCAATTAAAGAGGGAAGCAAAGTTATTTACTATGGCTGGGTTAACAATCTAAAGAAGGATGTTTGAGAATTCCAATTTTCATCGTTTCTGGCATAAATACTCCTGGGTCATTTTTTTCGTTGAGATTTTTATCATGTGTACGCTCAGCAAAAATAATTTGCACACGGTAAGCAAAATTTGCATATAAGCGAATCGGTATCATAAACTTCGGAAAGCTTTTTCTAAATTTTATCGTAGACACTTTGAATTGGTTTCTAAATACAATGCAGAGTTAAGGTCACTTTTGCAACAAGGCCTATCGGAACCTGAATTTTATGGTGACTTAGTATATAAATTACGCTAAATCGTAGGGCAAACAGAATTTTCTGATCAATTTAAGAAAATTATCATACGATTTGAACGCATTGGCTATAACATAGATGTAATGCGACAGTCTGCATGCTTAGTGGTTAACCCAATCACGGTTGACAAATTTGCTGTCCTCTTTAATTGCACACCGGTGGGTCGGGGTTCAGACTCTATGATATCCCCTACATAAAGCTATATATTAGTTGGTTGGGGCCGGATGTTTGTCTGTTCCTGGGCCCACCGGGGTTCAACTGGTGGTCTTCTTTATCTCCAGTGTTCCAGTGGTGCTGCTGACGCCCCAGGGATCTCCAGGTGTCTCAACACGTTTTGGCTTTCGAGTCCTCATCCTTGCTTCATCACAGTCTTTTCTTGATTTTAATTGTTGGCCGTGATGACTCTCTGCTGAGTTAGGGGACCTCCATACGAACCGAACTACCAACTTATTGTGTGCACCGCGGCGGAGGGTGAGGGTGAAGGTTTGGGCCCAGTAAAACCGGTTTAACCCCACCCCCCTCCCCCCAGTAGTTATTACTGACCGTCCTAAGGCGGTACTTTCGTTGCGGTTGCATTTGTTTTATGTTCGGTGATGTTTAATTTATTGTGTACTCATTTTAACCCTTCTATAATAAAAATAGAAAATAGGTAAAAATGGTTGTTAAATGTTTTTCGTATAATTTGCTTAGTCTGTTGTAACCCTTCTGTTGGTCTAAATTATTTAGTTCAGTGTAGATAGCTGAGTTGCCACCTATTTGGGAAAGAGCTGCTGACTCGGCTTATCACTTGTAATTCATTGTTTGTTGGGATGTCTTTGTCAGTCTTTCCCTTTGATGTTGGGATTTGGTTTGGGATCTGACTCAACCAGTTCCTGAAGTGTAGTTACTCTTTAAATTTGCACATAGCTAACTTTGTCCATGTGTATGGGGCTTACGTGTGAAGACTGTAGCATTACATTTAGCATTTGTGTGATAATCACTCTGAACTGATAAGGAATATCATTTTTTAAATTTACAGAATAAATCACTATAAAATTATGGTTTTGATAGCCCTGCTGCAAAAGTTTTTGATTCGACAGTGAATTTACAAAATGGCAATGCACTCGGCGCCACTGGAATGTTACAACCAGACTGCTCAAAGCGCTTTCTGGCTGGTTTAAAGCTATGCACTAAAGTCATTTGTTATGTTCTGTAAGGTGTATACATTATTTTGTTTTTTGCGTATATACTGACCTGATAAAATCGGAAACAAAACGGTCATTTGTGGTTTGGTCATTGTATGCGCTATCTATCTCTCAGAATGCACTATATCATGATTGAAGTAAGTCGTATCTTTAACCAGAACTTGCATTGTCACTGACTTATATGTTGGCTACCATGGCCACTCTCATACAAAGTGAGATTCTCTTATCAATATTTGAACTAAAGTCAGCGTTCAACTGAACATTGCCCTTTTACCCTACATTTTACAATACTCATGATTTGCAAGGAACAATTTGGATCTCAAGGAAACCAGGTAGATGAACAGTTTTCGCTGATTGCCAGCCTAATATTTCATGAAGAACAGATGTTTGCCAATATGATTTAATGCTCTGTTTGAAGGCTGTGGTGATCCGCCTGTTCCAGCTCATGGAAGTGTAATATTGACATCCTCTGGAGATATAGTAGCTAGATCAACTGCCACTCAGTCATGTGATCGAGGATACCAGGTGACAGGTGGGGATGGCAATATTGTGTGTAATGGTCGTGGATCGTGGATGCACACTATCACCTGCACCAAAGGTAAAATGCATCGAGGCTTTTGTAAATAATGTACAACAAGAAATGTTACAGTTTGTAACAAATGCCCCCGAAGGCCCTTACACCTTGTATTTGACAACTCATAACAAATTTAATCAAATACATGTATACCACTGTAGTTTTTCAATTGCTGCTGGCATGGTGTGACTGATTCTGATAATGATCTTGGGCATGGGAATTTAAATTTTGAATGTGTTACTCCATCTGTTACTTTCTGTTAAATTTCACCTGATTCACTTTAAATTGCAGTCACAATTTGACCTCAGGTCCTTAACTGTGTCCTTGACCTTGGATATGGGAACATATAATTTGCACAGTTTATATCTTTACATCATGCTTTACCTTTCTGTGAAGATTGATCCAAATAGCTTCTGTATTTTTTTTATATATTGCAGACATAAAATTTGCCCTCTGAACCATGACTGTGACCTAGACGGTATTTTGGACGCTGGACAAACAATAACATAAACACACAAAGGGGAAACAGGTATATGGACTCGCCTAAAGGTAAAACTGTATCCTCTTATACCAAAAATACACGAGTTTGTCATTGTGATTCCAGTGGCAGAGTGGATATAGCACAGCAATTTAAACTGGTTGACAAGTATCGTGATGGGTTCGAGTCCCACCAATCATTTATTTAATTCTTTTCGTTTTGTTAATGAGCGGCATCGGTTTTTTTATTGTTTGTAAATGGGCGGCATCGCGTTAAAGGTACCTCACGACAAATACGAACAGCAAACTTTCGCACATTGCCAAGAAAACATATAAAGCTATAAAAAGAAAAGAAAGCGATAAAACTAACATATACGTTTATGATACAAAATTATTATAAATCAACAGACGTATCTACTGCGCCACTAAAGAAAGACAGAGATTTAGCTTTATAGTAAAGGTTAAATAAGCCTCAGTTTTGGATAGCAATATCTGAAATACAGTGGACTCGACAGTATCGGATCAAGTTCATTAAAATTCCTGTTTTGTTGTATATGAATGCTAAAATTAGGTATGTTGTTACACATAACAATTGCAAAATATCCCTTCTATCTACCCATGTCAAAATATTTACAAAATGTATTTCTTTAAGGGCAGATAACTTATCCAGACTTACAGGAGGGTCTTATGACAGTAACGAATCAGTTGCGACAATATCGGATCATATGATGTTATTTTATAGGAGAGTTCCTCCAAGGCGATTTGCCAACCTCCTTAGCTTCAATAAATTTGCTACATTAAACAGTTGGACCTATTAAACTCTCAGAGGAAACTTTTGCGGCCTTTCAACGGTATTTTTCACGTGGTCTTTCACAAGCAACGGTTATGTCTGTTAGATAACAGTTGACTGTGCACAAATGTACAAGCATGTCAATAATTCTTAACTCAGTAATCCCCTGCACCCCTTTAACACGGAACTACTCAAACAGTAAAGACCATAATCTGACTTTGCAAAGAATACACCCTGACAAGACCGTGGTGTTCGATCAGGATCAACAAATTTACGGTAATTTACCGCTTTAACATTGATATTTCAATGCAAACCGTGTATAAACACTATATGGTCTTTCAGCGAGTTCTGCTGCATTAATCTGAGTCTACACAGTGTACAAATGCCCATTTGATGAAAGCCAGTAATTAATGGGTTCACACACATGCGAGCTGATCTCGAATGTTTCTTCAGAATGTTTAGCGGAAGCTTAGTTGTGCTTTGCATAACCTTCATTATCAGACGCTAGTGTGTGGGGCGTGGGATGGGGGATATTTTACAAAAAGGATGTTGTGTTACTTTTATACCGATCTTCTATGAAAGAAGACATAGCAGCCACTCAGGTAGTTGATATATGACTTGCTTTCAGCATCAGACCATGCATCCGACATAAAGTTTTCCAGCTAATGTCTGCATTTCAGCTCAAATTATATAATGATCCGTTACTGTCGCACATGGGTGCCCAACTTTTCAAGCCTTTAGTTTTATCAAATATAGGGATGTCACAAAAATAATGACTGCAAGCAATTTTAGGGATGCCAGAACATATTAAAAAGCAGAATTGGTTTCAATCGCCAAATGATAAAATTGTGTAAACAACCGAAATCTATTTTGGGAGTAACAAGCAACAGACAAAATGCAAGCGCCGCTGAAGAGGGGCCAAGCTTTTAAACAACTCTGATTTGTTTCATAGCCGCACATTTCAATTGAATTTTTCACCCTGCACTTTGTCATTGGTCTAACTTGATGACTGTAATATAATGGTAAAAAATATTTGCTTCATTTGTGAGAAAAATGGGTGATAACTAATGATTGATCCGATACTGTCGATGATTCGATACTGTCGAGTCCACTGTACCAAAATCATAGTAAAATAGACCAGGCCAATTTTCGATAATACCACTCATTTACGCAAAAAATATATTCAATGAATGATTGGAGGGGCTCGAGCCCATCACAATACTTTCAACCATTTTTGAAAATGCTGTGCTATTTCCACTCTGCCATTGGAATCACAGTTAAAATTCAGTTTTTATTATAAGTGGATAAAATTTTAGCTTTAGACGAGTCCATATACCTATTTTCACTTTGTGTTTTTATTTTATTGTTTGTCGAGCGTTCAAAATACTGTCGGCGATATATACCGATCAAATCTTGTGCATAACAAACGTCTTGATTATAGTTTATCTTTAGAAGACGTTTGATTAAATCTGCTTTAGTAATTTTTGAGTAATCAGAGACATTATTTGGCATCTGATGCTTGGAATGTGGCCTTGACCTTTACCATGAAATCCTTAATCTTGTGCAGGATATATCTTCTCATATATCCTGTCTATACATAGATATGGCGGGTGTATTATAATAGGCAGGTGATGCTTACTATCCCGCGGGCACCTGATCACACCTCTGTTTTGGGGTCCATGTCTGTGTATCTAAAATATTCCGGAATTGTCTATGTTTAAATGACCTACGAGTTCGGACTTATGATTTGGGTACCTTGACCACTATCATTTCAACAAAGTTTAATAGTTTTTACTTCAGTAGACTTTAAGTAATTGGCAAAACAAAAATTGACCTTTGACACTTTATTGGGACTATGACCTTGGTCATGGGAATATAACTTTTGTGCGTGACACACCTCATTTTGGTTTGCCTCTCTGTGAAAATATGTATATTTGATCCAACCATTTTTGAGTTAAAACAAACACATTGCTTGTAAGGGACAGACTCATGACCTTTGAAAGTTAACATGACCTTGGTCATGGGAACCTAAATTTTGTGCATGACACAATTCTCATTTCGGTTTACCTTTCTGTTAAATATGATTAAATTCGCTTTAGCGATTTTTGAGATATCTTGGACGCAAGATCTGTAAGAGACAACCTTATGACCTTTTATTATGACCTTGACCTTGGTCGTGGGAACCTAATTTTGTGCGCGACACACATTCTTATTTTGGTCTACCTTTCTGAGAAGTTTGATTAAATTCACCTTATCAGCAGTTTGAGTTATTGCGGACACACCATTGGTAAAGTTCAAACCTATGACCTTTGATTGTGACCTTGACCTTGTTCATGGGAACCTGAAATTTGTGCTTGAAGGTGGCACTACACTAAAAAAATCCCATAGCTCACAGTGCAAAATAGGTCAAAGTCACTGCACTGCCAATTTTCTCCTGGTCTAAACTTTCCAAATTGAGGCATGGAATTGAATAGACAACACCTTTACCTACCAGTAATAGCTAAAAAAGTTGGGGGTTATGCGGCATATTTTTGACATATTCTATTTTTAGTGCTGACAGGGTGTAGTTCGCAGTGAATAAATCTCGAAACTTTCACTGGCACCCCTGTGTATTTTTCAACCCCAACAAAAATGTAGCAAAACAGCTTTGTAAATAAGCTCCATTTTTTATAATAATAAATAAGCATAACATTCAGAAAAATATTCAACTTTCATAATAAAACCAATCAGGGGCCGGCAAATATTCATAATACGCCTGAAAGCTCTCCCCCAAAGAGGCGGGGCTTGCATAATGAGCATTTTTTTACTATAGTGCAACCTATACCTTCCACCAAATTAAAGCCTTTAGCCTTCTTGTGTTATATAATGTAAAGTAGGTTCACTTCCATCATTTATTTATGCCAGGGATTACAGTTCTGCTAGTTGTGGAGGAAATATTTGCTATCAACTCTATGGCAGCACTTGGCGGCAAAAGCAGAAAAGATGTACATTTTGAAATATCTTACTCATACTATTTGTCCTGTTACAAAAAGAAATATGCCTATGAACAATTAAGCCATCTGTGTTTTGTTTCTTTAAAACCTTATGTAAACAGTACGGCATATCAGTCATACTTCAAGCAAAGTTCCACTGCTGTAATATCTATTGATAAGTGGGCACTGTTAAAATATGCAAAATTTCTGAAATTTCACCTTTGAAAGCATACAGAGTTCCTGTCATGAAATTAGCTGACAGACAGTTACTAATATATGATAAACTATTATTCCTAGTATATGTATCCTGCAAGTCTGACTGCATATCACAAGGTGCACAGCAGAAAAGCCAACCTTTGCAACCCCCCCCCCTTCCTGCTGCGAGAAATTTCTAAACGCAAACAATTTTACTGCTTTTGTTCTTCCTCAAATACAAGTCTATTGTCTTCAAACTACTACCATGCTTATAGAAACAACTTTTATATTTCTATTCTATTATTTTATATCCAACCAATTGCACATCCAGTAAAAAGAGGCCTTACAGAACTGTCTCATTAAGGGTAGATGAAGAAACAAGAATATAAACTGGTGCATAGGGATACTGAGGTTCAAGAAAGGGAATATTCCACATAACAAAGGCTTTAAGTCAGATGAAAGCTACTCACCAGCAAACACTGATGCTGTCATGTCCCAAAATGTAAGACTTCCGAGAGACGTCTTTATAGAATGCGACTCACAACAAACAATCTTCATTTGAGCCGGGTCCAGGCCAGCATGTCTTTTGAGATCGACGAGCTCTGTCTCTGTCTGATCTGAAAGCAAAATTGTACTTGCAAAGAAAAGCTCTTGCAATAACTTCTGTTTTCCCTATGTTTGTTGAGGATAATAATACAAATGATAATAATAAATAATAATAATAGACTGAAAATTGAACCTTGTAGTATTCCCAGCAGAACAGTCAAAGGGAGACAACTCCTCTTTCCATAGTACTGCATGCACAGTTTGATTTCTGAGTTGCAGATGCAAACAAGATAACTAAGATTAAAAGCATATAAAGCATGAAACAAATTCATACAATCTGAAAGGAACAGGTAAACGATTTATGTTTTCTGTTTGCGTGCATAATATTTTAAAAGGGTATGGTTTGACCTGACCAGACTAGACTGCACACACAAAAGAGCTAATTTGGTGCTTATACATGTATTGATAACAATATCCAAAAGCATAATGTTGTGGCCTTATCAGAACTGTCTGAGTGAGAAAGCTTAAATGACTGGGCATAACATCATAAGAATTGCCTCTAAGAGGAGGTTCTAATGAGACGAAACATACATTTCAACACACACTGTGGCCTCAAATAGAACCTCCTCATTGCGCGTTCAAACGAACATCCTCAGCAAGGCAGTTCTAATGAGGAGTCACAACATATTTTTTTGTCAAGGAAACGTAAGGAAAAAGAATGAAAATCCCAGATTAATTATCTGTTTAGAGCTCTGGTTCTTTTATCAATGTTATGAAATCCTCAGTCAGTAGAAACTCATGCCGCCAAATCTAATAAAATGCCCATAAATATTCTTCCGAGAGAATACACAGAACTTAAAATGAATAAAATTTTGCAGTGCTCAATGAAAAAGCAACTGAAGCTGAGAGACTTCTCCGGCAATGTGTGCCGTACCATCTGATTTCCAGCGATGCTCAGTAAAACACGCAAGAATGCAAATAAGCAAAACGGAGTGCAAACAGGCAGTTATGTGCAACTGTGGCCAAAACTATAACTTACCGCTGAAATTATGGAATTCGCATACTGCCATTTCCTGGCCCTGGTGAGTCTATTACTTAGTTCTACAAGACCCTGGGTTGTCCAACTGTCCCTGGCACAAGAGTAGCTAGAGGTCTGAAAAACATCCAGAGCACAAAATGAATAGCGCAAAGCTCATATGTTCCATATTGACAGATGCGATTCTAAATTGTGTGTCGGCTTTGATGCAAATTAACCGGGCTACGACATCAGTGCGAGACATCTAACTGTTCTCCAGTAGCACTCCTCATGGGCAACTGGTCTCAAATAAGCTTTAAGGACAGCATACATATGGCAGCCTATGACTTCTTTCTATTATTCAAGTCACATCTAGCCAAGAAACAGACCTTTCTGCAAAAGCATGTTCTCATAACCCCACCCACTCAGTGCAATTATGGGTCCACAGAGAAAACTGGATTTTTTCTGCATATCAGCTGTAAGCTTGTGCCAAAAAGCTTCCTTGCTTGCTGTAAGGACATGCAAAACCAGAATATGGGGTTCCATTTTGGAAATCAGGGCTATCTCGAAGAAAACATAACAAGCAAATTCTGGGTTTAGGTGGCACTACACTAAAAAAAAATCCCATAGCTCACAGTGCAAAATAGGTCAAAGTCACTGCATTGCCAATTTCCTCCTGGTCTAAACTTTCCAAATTGAGGCATGGAATTGAATAGACAACACCTTTACCTACCAGTAATAGCTAAAAAAGTTGGGGGTTATGCGGCATATTTTTGACATATTCTATTTTTAGTGCTGACAGGGTGTAGTTCGCAGTGAATAAATCTCGAAACTTTCACTGGTACCCCTGTGTATTTTTCAACCCCAACAAAAATGTAGCAAAACAGCTTTGTAAATAAGCTCCATTTTTTATAATAACAAATAAGCATAACATTCAGAAAAATATTCAACTTTTATAATAAAACCAATCAGGGGCCGGCAAATATTCATTATACGCCTGAAAGCTCTCCCCCAAAGAGGCGGGGCTTGCATAATGAGCATTTTTTTTTACTGTAGTGCAACCTGAAACACCTCATTTTGGTCTACCTTTCTGAGAAATTTGATTAAATTCTTTCAGCGGACTGTGAGTAATTGCAGACACACGATTTGTAGGGGTCAATCATATGACCTGTGATTGTGACCTTGACTTTTATCATGAGAACCTAAATTTTGTAAGCGACACACTTTCTTACTTTAGTCTATCTATCTATGAAGTTTTATTAAATTCCCTTCAACGGCTTATGAGTTATGGCGGACACACGATTTGTAACGCACGGACGGAGAGACGGACGGTGTGATTTTAATAAACCAGCGGGCATATAAACTTAACGACAAACAATGACAATAATAGTAGAAAAAATACCAGAAGCACAGCCTTGGAACGATTATTAATAAATTACTGACTGGGGAGGGTGTGAACCGGCATTACACGCCTCTTAATGTCTCTTAACTTGGATTATGTTGTGGTTCCTAACAAAACAGGTTATTTGGCCCATTAGAAGGATTTCTAACCCACCAATGGATCGACACAGCATACATATTAATCAGGTTTTAATACTGAGATGAAAACTCCTGAGAAGACAATAGCAAAACAACACTGAGGCAGTGGAAAAAAGAAGTCCAACAGTGTGACCCCAATTGAACCGAGTAAAGACAGATCAAGCTACTACGGACTCCCAAACAAATTTTATAAAAAGCTTTTAGGCCAGAGTCGTCATTAAGTCTGAAACTGTACACACTGGCGTGCAATTAATAAAAACAGCACAGTGCAAACCGTGACTGAGTTGACCAATGATCACCTAGCGTGCAACTGTCGCATCTGGTTCTTTTCCTATGATACAAAAAGCAATAACTTCGCTCTTTCAAGACATAATTTTATATCAATGATTTCTACATAGTAGTGTAGGCCGTGGCATGACTTGAAAAAACTACTGCTTTCAGTGTGTTTTTTGTGTGTTTTTTCTAGCATTTTCTTTACCAACAGACGTTGTCAGTGTATGCTGTAGTGGGGTTGTACTAGCAGCTCGAAATAATACCCGGGGACTTGCTTTAAGTACGTGTTTATCTCAACAGATAACAAAGTTTTGATATTAACATACTACATGGAATTAAATGACGTTTGAATAATTAGTTTTTGAGAAAACTTGAAATTTCTGTTGAAATAGTTTCCGTTTGAAATGGTATTGAAAATTTGGCGGAGCAGTGTCGTCATATATCTATTACTATAGTCATTAAGATTTCATATTGATTTCAAAGAGACGTCAACGAAACGCCATTTTACCAAGTTACTAATCACAACTGTTGGTAGTTCCATAATTGCTGCCGGGCCGCGTAGCGCAATCTGTAGGGAATATGACTCATAAATCAGAGGTCCTGGGTTCGATACCTGGTCTGGCCACATACTTTCGTTTCTCCTTCCGCTGATTCAAGAAGGGCAGTGTCAGTTACTGGCGAAAGTATGTGCACTTAGTACTGGTTAACCGCTAAGGAGTCCTAAGCCTGCCCAGGAATAGTGTGGTTAGGTTAACTGACATGACCTTAGCTGTTTACCGTGGACGTTAAGCAACATATCAAATCAAATCAAATCCATAATTGCTATGGTAACAGACATATGACGTCATTGGTATCGGAGCTTGGCAAACAGTGTATGCCATGCTCCCCCACCACCCCACCCGAATTATTAGTGAGATGCTACCTGAAATTACAACGGAAAAGTGTGATTTTCTCAAACCTATAATTCATTCTTAAATTAATAAATTCTCTGGTATACGAAAATACATGGACGCTGTCGAAGTTCATAAAAGAAAATTTCCAACAAGAAGAAATAACTGAATAACATATTCTCTCAGATAAACTTTCTTTTGTATGTAGAATATAACGCTCTTTCTATGCAAAAATATTCCATATAAGGCAAAGTTCTGAAATTAGAATGATATATTATTCATTTCAGTGATAGACTGTGGCAGTGCTCCAAAGCCAACACACGGAACTGTTCGACTCAAAAAAGCCGGGCAAACGTTTTACCTATCCACTGCAATACAGTCATGCAAGAATGGGTACAAAATGGTAACTGGTACTGGTATCATAACATGTCAGTCAAATGGAAAATGGAGCAAGTCAATAACTTGTCTTAAAGGTAACAAATGTATTCACCATATGTTTGGCTTTAGTAGAAGTTTCAATCAAATATTTAGCACTACATTGCGGAACGTAATTAATTCAATCTCAAACGTATATACAGCGTCAATGGCGCACTTCCAATCGAACTACAGTAGCTACTATATTTACTAAAGTTCATATCAAACTGCGTTGGCAGGTACTAAAATGACGTTATGAATTTACCAAAGATCAACCGAGGTCTGGACCGCCGTTACTCTAGTAACAAGATGGCGGTCGCTGAAGACTCTCGCGATTAGTGAGTGTACATTTTTCTTTTATATTCCGGATATTTGTTCATACAAGTTTTAGAGCAAATATTATAATTCTATCTATAAATTATCGTTTTTAAAGACTACATGCACGGAAAATGCAATGAATACACAACATTTATTTTTTCCCGTTTCCATGACAATCTACTATTGTAGCAACTTTGGCGTTCGATTGGTAATGCGAGTGCGCATGCCCAAAAATACTAATATTGTAAGTACTCTAGTTCGATTCGAAGTGGGCCAATAAAAACGCACCACTCTTATTGTGCCCCTTTTCTGAATCAATACCCATACTATTTGTGCATGATATATTTATTATTTTGAACATTGTTATTACGGACATCTTGCAAAAGATAGCCATGAATGACTTAACGTAACATCTGAAATACGGGAACAGGATAATTCAATATTTTCAAATGGTTCGCTGGTGGCAGTTAGCCTACTCTATCGTCATAGAAAAGAAGCCCGTAAAGCCGCAAAGGTCGAATTTTATTACACAGTCACGCTCATTATATAACTTTGATAACTCTTGTGTGAATCATACCGTCGAGCAGAACCAAGATAGAAAGGTATATGCCAACATTTTTCATCTGCAAAGAAAGAGCATGCCTATGTGTTTTAAATGACAAAACAATCATTTTAAGCGTGTTTCCAGCTACGGGATTCATTTCTAGACGCAAACTATTCTAACCGGCGAGTTATCTGTTAGACATAATTAATATTAAACCGTCTATGTTTGAAAGCCAGAGTCCAAGTGGGACTTTTTGGCTATTAATTTATGCTATATCCAGACTGTGGCAATGCTCCTAAGCGAGCACACGCAACTGTTCGACTTGTAAAGCCCGGGCAAACATTTTACAGATCAACTACCACACAACTATGTGACAGTGGGTGTGTAAAGGTAACTGGGAAAGGTACTATGACGTGTCTATCAAATGGAAAATGGAGCGCGTTAATACCTGTCTCATAGGTGTGAAAACATTTCAAATTGATACGTTCAATTTTTCTCGCATCGCGATTATTACCTTAACTGCCAATTAGAGGTTATTATATGTCTAATGTCGCGTTACCCGGGATAGCTACCCGGATAGCTCCATATTTGCCCGAGGGTTTTTTTAGGCCAAAGGGACTATATGGAGCTGCCGGAACTATATGCCTGGCAGTGCGACAGACATGTTGTAACATTTTTATTACATGTCTTCTACACTTTTCCATCAATCATTACACTTATAGAAACAACTGAAACTGTTTTGGTTGATACGTCAACTTGTTTGTTTTTGCGCTATGAAACGTTGCAAAGTATGCACGCATACATCACCGCCGTGCTGACGTACTTATACATGTAATGAACATGGCAACATTATGCAAGCATTGTGAAAGAAGGTTAGCAATAAAAAGACAAAAAGAGGATCTCACAGAAAGCGAATTCATAGAGAGATAAATAGAAATAAATAAAAATAATGAATAAATAAAGAAGAAAGAAAACTTTCAATATGCACCACAACTTCAATGAGAAGGATTGACCCACTGTCTGAGTCTATAAAGAGTGTCAGATTGTGTTTGTGCTTCTTCTTTTTTCTTTATTTCTCTACAAACCTTCTCAGCGTTTTCCAGTTCCTGTCGCCCAATTCTCCCACATTTCAATAAACCCACTCGCTCAAGCAATAAGTTTGCAGTTTTTCCAGTTTTCGTTATAATGCACGAGCGGGCCGATATGGCTGCATGACTTGGTAGAGTTGGCTGCACGAGCGGGCCTATGTGTGGCGACCGTAAAACTTCTCCCCGTACAACATCATAGTGCAAATTATATTTTCTGGTCTTTTGGGATCATTGAGTTTACTTGAGTAATATAGAAAGTAGAGTTCTTTCTAAGCCGGGGCTAGGGGAGGTAGCTGGTGTCGCATATTCTAGTTCTAGTCATGAACAGACTCAGTTAAACTGAGTCTGCTATTTTCTATTCTTCGGTGTGTTCCTTGCTGCCAGATGATCTTACTTTTCATAACATATTTATATGGGAAAGGAATCCCGAGCCGTATTGGACTCCGTATACAGGATATCTGTTACTGTATTTAGTTGAAATAATTCAAAGTTATCGCATGTTAATATTATGGTATCCGTTGTCTTCATTGTTTATTTACCACGTTATGAGTATAAAAAACTTAAAGTCTACATCAGTTGAAAAATTCCCTCTGTTAGCCCATCAGTGAATAGGAACTATTTCCAACATGAGCAGAAATCGATATCAGGGGAGAGAAAACCACTTATTCCTTTAATCTGTTGATTTCCGATTACCCTGTAGAGTTAGCACGCTTGGTTACCTGTTAGACGCTTTGATGTCAATGTTCAATGACACGCCTAGGTAATATTGTCCCAGTGTTTCACGATAAGCTCTCGCGGGACAATATTGGCCCAGCACCTAACCTGTATTTGACTAATTTATCGAAAGTTGTACATATATGATTAAGACATAAACTGTTGATTCTTATTTTCAAAAAAGCAAAATGAAAAATAAATAAATAAAAAATAGTAATAAGACGATAGCGAAAATGTGCTTTTGGGTAATTTACCATGTAATGTATTTCCGACTTTCTGTATAAAATTTGAGTTTGTTTGTGGTTGTTTATTATTATCATTATTATTTTTATTTATTTTTTCTCCACAATATTTTTTTCTATAAATTCAGTTTTCTGAAACTTTCTAACTGTTATACTATCTAGCCATCTTTATAGATAGATAAGTCAAGTGATCGTATAGTTTTCTAAGTTTATTAAAGTTATCATTTCCGCAACTACTAACTACTCAGGTTCAAAGTAAGTCAAATTCATTGTTGCTTCTTCGTGATTTCCTAGTTACACCTTAAACCCTATCAAATGCCAAAATCCTAATCCCAAATCTCCCGAGCGCGATGCGCTTCTGTTTTATATAATCAAAGGTCATGCACTTTATTATCATAAAGTTCAAATGGCAATTTCCATGGTAATATTGCTTACGTATTACATGTTATCTCTATGCCTAAAGTGTTATTTCCCAAATAAGTTCACGGCATATACCCGAATCGCTATTTCTTGGAAATTGTACATGGGTTTGCTCTAGTTACAGTTATGAATCATCGACCCATTTTACGCAGGTTTTCTGAGACAGACCAAGTACAAAACGTCTTAGTCCTAAATAAAAATTGCTGAAAATCTAATTGTATGTGCACTCTGTGACACTAACACAATGTTACTTAAGAAATTAAGGATGGATAAATTCCGGCCAAATTAAAGAGATTTTCTGGTTATTTAAAAAATATATACATGTACATATAATAGTATAAGTATAAAAACTGGAACAGATGCACAGCCTAATCAACGTATTGAAATAATAGTACTTGTTAGTCATGTGGCATTTAGTTTAGTAGTCATCATATTAGTCTCTGTATTCTGTCATAACACAGAAACAAGGCTGTAATTAACCTGTGGCTCATGCTGTCAGGTGATTTTAGTGACGCAGACCAGTCTGCGCTAAAGACATAATAGCAAGCTGATTAGGTTTCTAGTCATTAGCTTAGAAAGTATGCTTACTATAGAGTCAAGGGTGTATGCGAAAATCTGGATCTAGAGGCTGTGTCTACATTAGCCGCATTTGTCTTAAGGCACTATTTTGCTGTCCCGTCCATATAAGTGGAAAGGACTCGAATCAACCTGTTATTTCACACGTTTCAAATCTGAGTAGTCTCTTTCCGGCCGAAGAAGCGTTGGCTCAAAAGAGTGCCCAGGGGAGCATGTGACCAGACTGCGTGGGCTTGATTTAAGCCTTTATTATTATTAGCCGGACATGTCTTGTTTGGACTGATTTTTGGGCTCGCATTGCACATAGCTCTTTATTATCACCACCCCCCTTGGTATGATTGAAATATTGTTGAAAAGTACGTAAAATCGTAAGTTCATCTACCTGTCTATAATTTAGGAGTCAAACTTGAAGGTTATATTGGTGATCTCTTGACATGGCATTTTGAGACACCGTTGTATATTGTCAAAATATGCTTCAAGGCATATTTGCGGCAATTCTTAAACCGTATCGATAAAATAACGAGTTGTCAGCCTTCGCACCCGCACAGTCTGGTCAGTTGTGTTACTGTAAAATACATATCGTAAATTATCATAACTGATTTTTGAAGGTTTCTTCGAGCATAAAATGCACAATTCAGTGTATTATTAGCAAAAAGGATCTTATAAAGTTATTAAACTCGTGTTATTTCGTCCTAAAACCTATCTATTTAGTTGAAGTAAATTTTGATTATGTTCTTATCGTCCACTTGAAATACGGTCCCTTGTCCAATATATGCATATAATCTGTAGTGATCTAATGCGATATGGTATAATAAGCAATAAATCAGCGCGTGTCCGCGGCACGTGGTCACTAAATGACAGCCATAATAAAACTTGCAACGGATTATTGTTGTATAATTAGGAGTTGGAATGTAATCCGCATCATGAGAAAACCAGCTTTTTGCATATGCGAAAACTACATGAATAAATAAAAAGGACAAATAAACCGAGATCACATCAATAAGTAAACAAGTCAACAAGTAAATAATCAAATAATTTTTTAACGCAATGAGCTCCCATTCAGATAAGCAGGTATTATGTGAACAAGGACATTTGATGATAAGTATGCGACAACTCTGTCAAGTTCTCCATCATATGTCTCTAGCAGAACTGCTCGTATTTGAATTAGAACACGCCGGGCTGAAATCTTCTCTTCTTCGTTGAGTTCTCTATAGTTCACCTTCTTTTTTTTGTCTTAGATTAGCCATGGCTGGTGACAGAATGGTTTTAAACTTTGTGTCAATTAAGACTGCAGCTTGAGTAATATTGTTTCACCACGTTTCAATAAATTTAAACAATAGGACTACCCTATGTGCGAAAAATCAGATACCCTGGCGACTTTCAGACCAATTAGGAGGACACAATAAATATGTTTGGATAACAATTATTAATAATTGATACAGATAAGTTTGATGGTCATCTCAATTTTTGAATATTAGAACGGGCCGCGCACTGTAAATCGGTTAAATATATAATTGCAATCAATTTTTCATGGTCTATCTTATGCGACTGCCTTTAATGTCGCTCAATATTCGACAAGAAAGAAAGAAAAGAAAGAAAAAAATGAATGCTATTATCATCTATTATGCTTATTATTAAGCACTTGGTTGCGTGTCATCCGTGAACATGGCCGGTATCCGTTTTCACTGAAATCGATATATACTACCTGTATTTTACGGGCCCGATTTAAAGCGAAAAAATAAATAAAATTGTTCTGTCCTTTAGGAATTATTCTAGTTTGACCTAACTTAAATTTCTAGTAGATGCACGTAAAATATATCTTTAGAAAGATAATTAAATCGGCTAATAGGATCCATCAAGGATGTTGTAATTAAAAGAAAACATAATGTTTTTCCTAGGCATTCATTTCAACAGGGGGTGCTTCTTTTTGTGATTTCCTCTATCATTTAATAGAAATACGGGTATGAAATTTGTAACTTCAAAAGACCTCGATTTTTTTCGAGTAATTTTTTTGAAAAAAATATCATCTTAAAGAGGATATAATGTAGATTTAGGAATGATCAAGGATGATTTATTTATTTAAACATTAAATGATGTAAAAGGAGTATGAGATAACATGTTCTATCTCAGGCCATTATATTTTGAGCGCTATACCTATCGGTAACCTATACGATAGCCAGGTAAATCTGTACTCCATTTCTGAGCATGATCAGACACGATTAAAACCAAAAAGACGCACAAGGGGAGGAAAGGGCACTGTCTTTGATATGCTGCCTAAGGCGCAACCGGCCTCAAACAATTCATTGTCTTTATACTTCTCAGTTTTAAGCATTCCTCCATTCCATTTGAAGGTTTTGTTGTGTGATTGTAGAAATGGCTTGTTATTTCGATAGTAGTTTTTAACTGTTTATAAAAATTGAAGACTGTTCAAAATGTTAGACATACCTTTGTAATACCATGTGAAAAGACAATTCGGATAGATACATTTTCCACTGCATACACAGAATCTGATTATGTTCTAAATATGTTGTAGAAGGTTGGCGCATGTCGGGCCTTTCGTGGTTCAACTAGCGAGCTCCCTTTGCTCTGGCTTCCAAATACACTTGTTTTTCAACTTTGTACTTTTATAGGTTTTGTTTTTCTACTAAATAATAAAGTACAAAACCTGTAGGTAGACGAACACCTCCTTGTTTTTAACTGAATCAAACATGTACGGTTTCGTAAAGATATCTTTAGTTTTATGACTGTTCATAAACTGTCAGAACTAAATAGCAAGAAGGGCACATGAAATGTTGAAAACTTGTCTCTCCGGCGAACTGTCAATCATACTGAAATAAAAGTCTCCGAATACAAACCGGTTTATCTCTATTAGTTTAATTTCTGACTTAAAGACTGTGGCAATGCTCCTAAGCCAGCACACGGAGCCGTTCGACTTGCAAAACCAGGCAAACATTCTTCAGATCAACTGCAACACAGTCATGTAGCAATGGGTATGTAATGGTAACCGGCACAGGCACTATCACTTGTCGATGTAATGGAAAATGGAGCGCGTCAATAACATGTGTCATAAGTAAATATCATTTCAATTGTTCATACGATTTTTTCGGCATTTTTAGTATTAGTATGGAGAGGCTGATTGAAAATGATTCCATGTATATATAATAGTACCTATATGATCCCCTGTTTTTTTTACTCAGTTATGAATATAAAATACTAGGAGTCAACAATGGCAGAAAATTATCCTCTCTCGGTCAATCAGTTTAAAGACACATACTTGTCTGTTTAACTGCATCAAAACTGCGGTTTCTTAAAGATATCGTACACCCCATATAGTTTGAAGGCTGTCCATAAAATATAACAACTAAGTAGCAAGTCAAAAAACTTTGAAGTATCAGAATTTCTTATTATGAGATTAAACTCTACAGGCCGCTGAAGAAGGGTGTGTGAAATGTTGTGATCTAGCCTGTCCGGTGAACTGTCAATTAAGTTAAATAAAGGTCTTGGTCTTTTAAGAGCAGAGTCCAAGCCAACCATTTTACTATATATTTTATTTATGAATTATAGACTGTGGCAAAGCTCCTAAGCCAGCACATGGAACTGTTCGACTTGCAAAATCCGGGCAAACATTCTACAGATCAACTGCAACACAGTCATGTAGCAATGGGTATGTAATGGTTACTGGCACGGGTACTATCACCTGTCTGTCGAATGGAAAATGGAGCAAGTCCATTACATGTCTCATAGGTAAAACTCATTTGACTTCTTCAAAAGTTTTTCACAGCACTTTTAGTATTAACATGGTGAGACTGATTGAGAATGATTACATGTTGATGTTGTAGTTCTAATATGAATCCTTGTTGTTGTGTTTTCTAAATTATGAATTATAACTTAGTTTCTACACAGACAGAAATTATCCTGTCAAAATTCATTACTTCATGAATAACTGTTCCGGATCAGAGACGATAAAAATTAAAATTAAAGAAAAAAACAAGGGGAGGGGAGGGCAACCGTCTTTCATATTTTGCGCCTAAAACACAGGTTAAAGGCCTCAGACTTGTCTTTTTAAATGCATAAAGAAATTACGGTTTCTTAAAGATAACGTACACCTCTCGTAGTTTTAAGGTTGTCCGTAAACTATCACAACTAAGTAGTGAGTCAAAAAAACTTTTAAGTATAGAATTTTCTAATTTTGATATTAAACTCTACAAGCCGCTGAGGAAGGGTGTATTAAATGGTGTATCCAGCCTGTCCGGTGAACTGTCACTTATATTAAATGGAGGTATCCGTATTTGACAAAACAGAGTCAAATTAAAAGCATAAAGAGTTCCTTTAAGAGCAGAGCGCACATTCAAAAGAAGGAACACGGGCTATGCTTCGAAGTTTCGGCTATTCAAGCCTTATCAGTGACCCTGACAATATCTGGCGACAAAAGCGAGAGTAGGGATTCTATAATTTCCTATTTTTAATAAGGCAGTCAATTCTAAGACTGATTAGTGTCAAAAGGATCCAAATGGTTAAAAAGCAATGATTCAGAATAAAAGTCTAAACCCATCAAGAATTTCTTATTTCTCAGCCTATATCCACCGATCTCAAAGGACAAAAAGTAAAATATAATTTGCACCATGGATGATGTACGGGGAGACGTTTTACGACAGCCGAATATTTTTCGATTAATTTTATTTATGAATTATAGACTGTGGCAAAGCTCCTAAGCCAGCATACGGAACTGTTCGACTTGCAAAATCCGGGCAAACATTCTACAAATCAGCTGCAAAACAGTCGTGTAACAATGGCTATGTAATAGTAACTGGCGATGGTACTATCAAGTGTCTATCGAATGGAAAATGGAGCAAGTCAATAACATGTCTCAGAGGTAATAATCGCTTTAGATTTTTCGTACGTTTTTCTCAGCACTTTTAGTATTTACATGGTGAGGCTGATCGAAAATGCTTGAATGGAAATATAATAGTAGCTATATGATACCCAGTTCTTTACTAAGTTAGAAATATAAACAACTTAGTGTCTATATAGACAGAAAGTTATCCTCTCTCAGTCCATCAGTGAATATGTAACTGTTGCGATTCAGAGAAGATTAAAATTACAATAAAAAAAAAGCACAAGGCTTAAGGAGGGAATCGTCTTTCATATGCTGCGCCTTAGACACAGGTTTACGGCCTCAAATTTGTCGTTTTAGCTCCATCAAAAACTCGGTTTCTTGAAGATAACGTTTGCCCCTTACAGTTTAAAGGCTGTCCTTAAATATAATACAATTTCGTTATTAGTCCGAAAATTTTGAAGTTACAATTTTCTAATAAGGAGACTAAACTAGGCCGCTGAAGAAGGGAGTATCAAATGGTGTAATATAGCCTGTCCGGTGAACTGTAACTTAACATTTAATAGAGGTCTCCATATTGGAACAGCAGAGTCCAAGCCAAACATTTTTGTTAATCATATATATGACTTAAAGACTGTGGAGATGCTCCTAAGCCAGTACACGGAACAGTTCGACTTGCAAAAACTGAGCAAACATTCTACAGATCAACTGCAACACAGTCATGTAACAGTGGTTACAAAAGAGTTACTGGCACAGGTACTATCAAGTGTCTATCAAATGGAAGATGGAGCACGTCAATAACATGTCTCATAGGTAAGAAAATATATCTATTTTTCTTTCGATTTTCTCAGCAGTATCTACCTGGTAAGGGTGAGTGAAAGTGCTTCCATGCAGATATTATAGTACTTCTAGGATACCCGGTGGTATGCGTTATTAAACGTACTGCGTTATAAATATTCATAATTTCGTATCTATATCGAATGAAAATTTACCCTCTTTCCGCCCCATTGGTAGATAGGCAACTAACTCGAATTTAAACGGAACATTAATGAATGAGAGGACACCGACTTTCATATGCAGTGCCTACCTACCATGGGCTTCTAACATTTTAATGCCCATACTGACCCAAGGTTAGGGAAGATATTATCGTTTTATACAATCTACATATCTATATTGATATCATGTTGTGGTTTTATGATCATAATTATAGGAATTCATATAGTGTCGTGCTAGTGGTTAGGAATTTTATATAAAATCTACCCAAATATGAGTGTACCTTACTTACATTGTGACAGTGTGTAGCTGAAAACCTTTGAAATGCAACTCTTAGGTATGCCAAATGATCACTGTTAGGAGAAGAGCTCTATAAGCTTTCAGCTTTCGTTCTGATCCATTTCTTTGTTTAGTTGTGTTGTCTATATATGTATTATAATTGGAATCTATTGAAGAAATAAATATGTTTAAACCAAATGATCACTGTTTTAACAGGCTTGACCCGAACAACTAAGGATCTGATGAACAAAACCATAAGCAAGGGCGAGGGTTGGTCGCAACCACAAACTGGTGAAGCTAGATGGATACTGAATAGAAATATTGGCGGGGCATTCAAACCATTATACCATCTAAATTACCCAAAAAGCTATTAAACATTTTGATAAAAACAAAAAAACAATCACCGTTTGTTTAAAAAAAAAACACAAAAAAAACCACAACATTTTGTATTTCTACATACTTTTATTCATTTTCCATTAAAATCCACATCTCAAGCTCATGAACGCACTTTCATTTTTGCAAATCATATAATCTATAATATAGGATATTTGGAACAAACTAGATAAATAAATTACAGCTATTTTGATAATAAATGTCACAGGGTATAGGTTAGGTATAAGATACACTTGTACTGCCTTGCGGTACAAGCCGGCTTTTATAGCGACGTGGTAGAGTGCTCGACTATAGATCGAAAGGTCCCGGGTTCGATCCTCGGCCCGGGCGAGAGATTTTTTAAGAGTCCGTGACAAATGGCGCCCAACGTAAATGACCCACATGTGCATTAGAACTCCTTAAGTCTCATTTCCAGTGATTCTTGTAACTCCTGAGAATTCGAGGACGAATTCAATAAGGAGGAGGAGAATGTCACAGGGTATAGGTTAGGTATAAGATACACTTGTACTGCCTTGCGGTACAAACCGGCTTTTATAGCGACGTGGTAGAGTGCTCGACTATAGATCGAAAGGTCCCGGGTTCGATCCTCGGCCCGGGCGAGAGATTTTTTAAGAGTCAGTGACATAAGTATATGTTTACATTTTTAAACAAAAATGTAAGAAAATCGAATTTCATGAAAAACGTCATGAAAAATATATTCAATCGATAGGGCATGCTTATGCATATTATTTTAGTAAAACTTACATTGTATGATACAGAATAATCGAAAAATCAAACATTTCACTATTTCGTTTCCTAGATAAACAATGTTTAAGTTCAAAAATATCCCCAAAACAGACAGCCCACATTCTGTACCTGCTGCAAGCACAACCGGTGCTTGCCCTCCTATTTATTTTCCTGTTATTCCGGTTCTACCATAGAGTGATGCCTACAAAAATGCGCAGATGGGATGCAAAGCTTGATCATTTTGGTTCTTACAGAACCGTCTAATCTCGGTTTCCACTGTTTGTACAGACCTGTCTGCCGGAAAACTTAGTATCTTTACGGTAGACATTGTTAGTGTGTGTATATACTCCACAGTTGATCGATTTTACCATGAACAATAACTCTCTTTTATTTTAACAATTAAAAAACCGAGTTATTCCGTATCCAAATACTTTAAGTCCCCAGTAATTTCATTACCAGCCGTCCCTAGGTGGCACTTCTGTTTTGGTTCTTCTTGATTATTTTATGTTCTGTTTGTTGCTTTGTCTTCTATTGCTATATTGTTTATCATGTTCAGGCTAGCCCGATGACCATCTATGTGAGAAATGGCTGTTAACATGCCTGCCGCTAATAATGTCTTTGGTGATGGCTAATTGTATGTTGTCTTTTTCCCACATTGTGTCTTGGGTGGGATCTAGGATTGAACTGTCAGTTCCTGAGAATTTTACTACTTACTTTTGACAAGGCATGAATGCCATTTCTATGTCTTAAAGTGTCCTTACATTGATTACTAAGGATTGCCTAATTTTTTACAGAAAAAAATACAGAAAAAATATCTATCAGTTTAAGCTCAGACTCCGCCCGCATTAAAAATCCGATGTTGAAAACCATGTAAAGATATCCAAGGAACTCTACAAATATCGTATTTCACTCCTTAAAATAAGAAGAACTGTAATTAAACCTAAAACAGTAAAACGTTCTTCCAATCAACATACCGTTACGTAACCATGAAAAATGTGAAATCTGCCATCACAAAGAAATTATAAATGAAGCTCATCTGGAAGCATGTAACACATAAGAAAATGAAAATAACAGACTCGATTTAATTGAGTCTGTTTGTGTGCAATGGTGTTATGTTAAAACTCTACCTATGCTTACTAGCACTGGCTCTCTTTTCAAACTGACTTGGAATGAGACCAATTACCCCAAAGGACCAGAAAATATACCCAACCAAATTAAAAACGCAACACTTACTTTTTTGCAATAATTCATACCTCATCGCATATGAAGATTAATTTCTATATAATTTCTTGCTTTGCAAAGAGTTTATCATTACTGTCCCTGAAATTCGTTCGTGAAATGGTTCGCGTCTGAGTGAAAAAATCCAAGAGCAACCCTTTAAAATCGTTACAAATGGTATAATTATTGCATGTTTGTATGCAAACGTCGCATAGAGTGCCGTATCTATAATTATACATGTTTATTCCAGTCAGCGGAATGCTGTTAATATCAAGAAGCATTGCTGGATAGTAACGGAAGTATCTGGCTACCTGTCTTAAGCATACATAGGCATGCGGCATTTCCTGGGCCTCGGTAGTCATGTCAATTTTTTTGTCCGCCCCCCCCCCCCCCCCCCCCCCGCCGGGACATATTGTTTTCAGTGCAGATCCCGGGCGTCGGCGTACGCGTCCGCATCACAGTTTCTTGCGAACAGGATATCTCCTGAACCAATTGATGGAATTTCACCAAACTTGCATGGATTCATCATTGGGACAAGTTTAAGAGCTGATTAGATATTGGTGACATTGACCTCATTTTCAAGGTCACTGGAGGACTTAGATGACAATTTCTTGTACCCACTATATCTCCTGAACCAATAGATTGAATTTCACCAAACTTGCATGGATTCATAATTGGGACAGGTTTAAGAGCTGATGAGATTTTGGTGACCTTGATCTCATTTTCAAGGTCATTGGAGGACTTAGAGGACAATTTCTTGTACCCACTATATCTCCTGAACCAATTGACGAATCTGTTAAACGTCCATGGATACATTATTGGGACAAGTTTAAGAGTTGAATAGATTTTGGTGACTTTTGCTTTATTTTCAAGGTCACTGGAGGACTAAGATGACAATTTCTTGTACCCACGATACCTCTTGAACCAATGGATGGAATTTTGCCAAACTTGCATGTATAGATTCTTGGACAAGTTTAAAAGCCGATTAGATTTTAATGAGCTCGACCTTATTTTCAAGGTCACTGGATGACTGAGATGACACTTTCCATATTACCATATTATCTCATAAACCAATGGATTGAATTTCACAGAACTTGCTTGGATACATTACTGGGACTAGCTAGAGAGCTGATGATTTTGGTGACCTCATTTTCAAGGTCACTGGAGGACTTAGATTTACCCATAATATCTCATAAACCAATAAATGGAATGGAATTTCACCAAACTTGCATGGATACACAACTGGGTATAGCTTAAGAGCTGATGAGATTTTGGTGACCTTGACCTCATTTTCATGGTCACAGGAGGAATTAGATATGTGGAGGACTTAGATGTACCCATAATATCTCATAAACCAATAAATGAAATGGAATTTCACCAAACTTGCATGGATACACAACTGGGTATAGCTTAAGAGCTGATGAGATTTTGGTGACCTTGACCTCATTTTCATGGTCACAGGAGGAATTAGATATGTGAAAAGTTTACTGAAGTTGATATATCTAATAAGTCGTTGGCTTGATTCACCACTTTTCTTTCATAGATATACCTTTGGAACAATCTCAAGAGTTTACTGTGTTTTGATTACCTTGACCCCATTTTCAAGGTCAAAAGCTTACTTAGAAATGCTTATTTTTTCTCTCAAAAATTGGTTATATTTGATCCAATTGACAGATATTCATCAAACCTGCATGAATATATCGTTTTGACAGGTTTAAGACATGTTTTGTATTTGGTGACCTTGACCCATTTTTCAAGGACATAGTCATCTGTGTATGATATCTTAACATTTAGTGGATGGATTTTCTTCAAACTCTTCTAGATATTTTACTTGTACAGGCTTTTTATTCATAAAAGGGGATGGGAAATAGGCTAGTGGGGGAACATCAGTTTTTCTCTGATAAACATTTGAGCCGCGACACGGCAAAACCAACAATGTGGTTGTGCGCCCAGTGCAGACTCAGATCAGCCTGGGCATCCGGCCAGTCTGATCAGAGTCTTCGTTAAGTGCTCAAAAGGTAGCTAAGGGTCTAAGCTACATTCATGCCGACAGCGAATACTCTGATCAGACTGGGAGGATGCGCGCACAACCACATTGTTGGTTTTGTCGTGTCGCGGCTCATTTCTAGTTGTTGTTTTTTTTATTATTTTTGTAAATCGGGATTCTGTCAACAGTGCCTACTCATGCATGAATAATTTAATCAACTTAATAATAGTCTGCATATGAAATGAGCTATGGAATAGTGAATCAGTAAGGTTTGCATTTTTAATTCATTGGGGTATATATAATCGTCACTAAAAGCAGTAACGGGTCGTCTTTTTACGCCCACCACACGGCACTAAACACCAGCTGCAATGAAGATTAAATAAATTCTGAAGGAAACTCCTCTAGAAGCAAATAACACATCAGAGATAATGAATTATTGGTTTATTTGAGTCTGTTCATGTGTTGCAGCACTGCCCACGCCCTTGGTACGGACTCTAGCGGAATTTCCTTTTCTAAACTGACTAAAGATATGTCCACGGATCTCAAATTATATGTTGATTGTAGATAATTGTTTCTATGTCCGGCAATTGGCATTGCATTCGAATGAAAGTAAAAAGTATGCAAAGACCAGGAACTGAAACAATCAAAATCCAAATCCAGCCCTAAAACCATAGTTGGAAACAACTAAGATTACAAATAATCAAGATACAGAGAACATATGGCCAACCGAGTGAGCAGCTTGTTCCCAAAAGGTGGCCACTCAGCAACCCAAACCGAACCAAAAATAATAAGAACATACATAAGGAAAAATATCACAGAAACTCTGACGTCAAAAACAGGCAACAGAGAACCACAACAGAACTACCGCCTTGGAACGGTCAGTAATGAATTACTGGGGGGCTTAAATCGATTTTACAGGCCCAACCTCACCCTCAGTTTCTGAAGTGGTACAAAACATTTAGTTGGTTGTTCGGTTCGCATGATAACCCTCTAACTGCAAAAACGATTATCTGTGATGGCTGTTGTACTTTAATACTCACGAAATCTAGCGTGAAAACAATAACACCGCTGATGGTTGGAGCGTACGTAGGTTATGCAACAACTTTGAGCAAATTCAGGCTGTCTTTCTCTTTTTTCTAGCTTGCCTTGTTTGTTGCTTGGTTATTCGGTGATGATCTGATGGTTTTCTTTTGCTCCGGTGTTTCAGTGGTGTTGTTGACAACCCCAGGGATCTACAGGTGTAACAAAATATTGCCTCTGTCGGGTCCTGATCTCTAAGTCATCATAGGTCCGTCATTCATGTGTTTCCTATGATGATTCATTGATTGGTTAGGAAACCTTCATGCGGACCAAACAGCTAAAATGATATTTGAACCACCGCAGAAGCAGAGGGTGAGGGTTTGGATCAGTCAAACTTGTTTAAGCAATTCTGTAATCTTTTGCTGGCCGTTCCAATGCGGTTCTTCGTTTATGGTTCCTCAATGTTACATGTTGTTAGGCACGCTTGTCTATGATGTCCAGCAATGCAGTCACCTGAATAGCTGCCCATTCTGCTTTCTGGTTTGTATTGTAGTTGGAAATAGACTTAAGGTAAAACTAGACGTTGCTGCTGTTTCTAATTAGGATAGCTAAATGACAACTGTTTGGGAAATATATGCTCAAGTCAGTATACTGTGCGTGTCTTTCTTTCGTAAATTTTAATCCATTTTTGTGTGTGTGCTTCTTGTCCTCTTGGTTTTGAGGGCGGGATGCGGAGTTTGATTGTGTTAATTTCTGAGCATTGCCTATCTTTTTTCTTTCATTTGCTTTTATATATGTTTTTATGCATATGAAATGCACTTACTTCTCAACCAGCATGGGAAATGGGAAAATGGTATTAACATTTTTGTCCAGATAGATATCGATTCGTTCAAGAGCAGGGAAAACATTCAATTCATAGACTGAAAAATAACAAAAAGAGTCCAAATGGTTAAACAGCGATATTTTAGAATAAGGGTCTATTTCTGATTTCTCGGAATATACCTGATGATTTCGAAGGACAAATAAAAATATATTCTGCACTATGCATGATGTACGGGGGACGTTTTCGGCTGCCACACCGCACAATACCAGCTGCAGTGAAGTCTAATTAAAATCTTTTAAAAGAGCTTCCTTTAAGAGCAAGAAAATCATTCAAAAGAAGTAACATGTGCCAACCTCTACGTTTCAGCTAACCGAGGCCAATCAGTGACGTTAAGTTGTATCTATTTTCTCTGGAACAGACTTTATATGTAAACGTTTATAGGTTTATAGAATGTAATAAATAGCTTTAGCCTGCAGATTATATCTTATCTGAAGCAATTAAAAGAAAATAGTGACAGCAAGATTCAACTTCTGTGATGTTTGTTTCTGCAAACTAAACTTAAGCGCTAGGTTTAGCGAAATGAATGCTAATAGGGAGACAGTCGGATGTATGGACAAAAAACTGTAGCTGCATAGGTGTTGCAAACTGATATGTAAAAATACATGTATATCTTTCGTGCGGTTTCTACGTTTAACCTGTATGTTTATGAACCACTGAGGACCCCAGGGCGAAGACAACGCGCATATGAAATGAAATCGTTTTAAGCACTCTCTCCCCTTCTGCCGTTTAACTATTCCAAGACGACGCTTCTGGTGTTGATTTTGCTATAACTGCCATTGTTTGTCGGCTTTCCATTATTTTTCTGTTTGTCGTTGACATTTTGTACATTGTTTAGTATAGCCTAGCGGCCATCTACCGGAAAATAGCTGACATCTTGGCTTTTTGTTGGTCTTGGTTTGCTTTGTGTGTCTTATCTTTTCCTTGCCCATTTGCTGCTTAGAGCAATATTTGCTAAACGAGTGTAGCGGTTCCTGATTATTGCCTTTACATTTACTTTAGATGGTACTACTCACTTATGCGTTACGAGACCCATAGGTTGACGACTTGTTTTTTGAGCTGCAGCGAACGTGTACGTTTGCTAATAGTGAACTTATGCCCTTAGTAGTCTATCGACCGTCCATAAACTGTCAGAAATAAGTAGCATCACCAAAAATCTTTGAATTATAAGAAGTTTCTAATTTATATAAGACTAAACCGTAGAGGCCGCTGAAGAAGGACTTTCCTATCCGGCAAGCTGCCAGTTAGACTTAAATGAGAGTCTCCAATTTTGAAAGGTTGGGTTAAAGCCGAAAATATTTGCTTTTAATTTTATTTACCATATACAGACTGTGGCACTGCTCCTAAGCCATCACACGGAACTGTTCGACTTTCAAAAAACGGGCAAACGTTTTACAGATCAACTGCAACACAGTCATGTAACAATGGATATGAAATGGTAACAGGCACAGGTACTATCAAGTGTTTGGTAAATGGAAAATGGAGCTCGTCAATAACATGTCTCATAGGTAAGAAAACAGTTCAATTTCTTAACATTGATAGTATCAGACTTGTGAAGTTGAATGAAAATAATTGCATGTAGGTATTAAAGTACTTATAACACTAACGGCTACCGGTGCAATGCGTTGTAACTACATTACGAAGATGAATAGCTTAGTGTCTACATCGACTGATGATAACCCTCTCTCAGCCTATAAGTATATGGCTAACTGGGTCGAATCAGGGGCGATTATAAAAAAGCCGAATGTGAGAAGATGGAATCGTCTTTCTACAGTGGAGACTAACGACCTATTGCCCATACGGCCAAATCTCAGAATACCCTAATCTTTTTAAGAAAGCTTATAAATATATATTAATAACGAGCAGTCGCTTGCAGGCGCGTAACATCTGCAATTCAAAGCTCCTACGAGCTTTGAAAGAGCGGGAGCTCTGTGGTAGATGATTGGTATAGCAAATTGTCATCTTTACTGTAAATTGCTTTCAACGGAATTTCTTTCGTAACGACACCAAAGCGGAAGTTGTTTTCCAAATTAGCCATGTTTAAATAAAAATCAACAAAACAATAAGAAATAAAGGTCGTACATCCTTCTGTCGCCACGTTACGTTCAGTTTCAGAGAAAAAAAAACGCTTCTGTGAGTAGATCACAACTTGGTTAGTAAACAAAATGCAAGGAGGCTGAGCATAGGGTGAAATTTAAAAGAAATAGAAAGCGCCGTAGAGAATATTTATAGCACCTTTTTTCGAGGGAAAAGATTACATATAGGGGGAAAAGCTGTTCCCTGACAGTATCTCATCTGTTTGCTAGACGGAGTTCGCAGCTATTTAAGGTGCAATAACTATATTACAAATTACAAACGACAAAAAATGGTGTAAAATTGAATCCAGACTCGAAGAATGAATAGTCAGATCAGGGTCTACACTTCGACCATGCATTTTTGTCCGGAACTTTAGAGTTAACATGATAGCAGCCAAAGAGGCAAAACATTTTAAAGAGCGATGTGCTCGCCAACAGGCAGTGCCTATTTTCATATTATCATGCCGTGACAGTGTTTATAAAAATTTACACCGTGCCATGCTAGTGGCTAGGATATTTATATGCAAACTATCAAAATAAGTTCGGTTGCAGAAAAGTTACCAGCAGTCTTTACTCTTGAATATGGGCCTCGCTTGAAATGCAAAAAAGGCTTTAGACATTTTCCAATTTTGGCAAAATCATCCAGTTACTGCCGAGCCATGAAACATACATTGTATCGTGATCGGAAATACGTTCGAGTTAAGGTTTCAAGGATTTCTGCTTCCATACTCTGGAGCCCTTTCATTCAACATCACCATTATCATATTTTATAAGACACAAACACCATCTGAAATTGGTAAATGTAAGGAAAGAAACAAAACTTCGATATCAGAAGAATTACTGTATTTATTTGCATTTATTGAAAAGCCCTATAGTAAAACATAAGAACGTAATGTAGTTTATACTTCAATAACTACATCGGTTCACGCGACTTACATGAGATTAAGTGACGTCAAAACGAATGATTCTCTCCAATATGATTGGACGTAGGCGACGTTATGACGTCGTTGACGCTTCAATTGTAGCCCTAATGCAAATTTGTGGTCAATTAATAAATAGAAAAGAATGTAAATTTAAGCAATTAACCTAATTTTTCTGGTGATTATCGAAGTATAAAATACATTGGGTCGCTAGCAAACTTTACATAAACCCTTTCGGGGATCACTTACTTTGCACGCGACCCAATGTAGTTTATACTTCGATAAACACCAGAAAAATGAAATTCATTCCTAAATTAAACAACACCTGACATGGATAGAGCGGGCGGATGGAGTTCTAATTATACCCCGAAATACGAAGTGTGTCGAGGAAAATACAGCTTTCCAATCCGTTCTTCCGTTCATCGGTCCATCCAGATCACATTTGCATTAAAGCTTTGTCTCCTTTCGGTATTAGAACTCATTTATTTCTATGTTGATATGGAATAGTTTAGCTCATCCGGCTGTTGCTGCTGACTTAAGGTCAATGTCACATACTTATAAATTGGCATAACAGTTGTGTTTAAGTTTTATGTTAAGTTTATGATCTTTTTCCTGTATTTTCAAACTGCCCGAATAAACCCATTTTCTATGCGACAACAATTATTCTAATGTATAACCTGAATACTTAAGCTGACTTAAGGTCAAAGAATTAAAAAATTTGCAAAATACTTACGTTAAAGTTTTGTATGCTTTTGCTTATATATAGGGGGTGGTCGGGTTGTGCGATGGTGCTGTGTGTAATTTCCAGTGCCGGGGCGTCCTACTGATTTGGAACATTGTCGGGCTAGAAGGGCCTACTGTGCTTGCAGTAAATGCGGGTGGGGTTTGTTTGGACAATTTTCTCTCGTCTGTCATTTCTCCTCTTTCTCCCTCTCGGGGAGACGGCCCGATATAGACTGAAATACTGTCTGAAAGGGCCGTTAAACCCAAAACAATCAATCAATCAAACGCTTATATATCCGACACATCTACATGTAGCTGTGTATACGAGACTGGGTTTACTCTTATGGTGAAACGGAACAGTTAACATCATCAGCTGCTGCTGACCTAAAGTCAAGGTCACAGATTTAGGGCTATGTATCATATGCATTAGAATAAAATATTCTATGATGAACATATAATGTGTGACATAGTTTAATTTAGGCTTCGTGCCAAATTGTTGATGTCAACTGGATGCTGTTGCTGATATAAAGTCAAGGTCACAGATTTAGTAAAAATTGTTTGGTGTTGCATTAAATTTATGTTTTAAGTTTGTTTTCTTTTTCAAATATTTCCGAAACTATTGAATGGAATTGTTTTCCTAGGTCTAATGCTGGTACTAGATTATCACTCTATCCAGTGCATTTACGGTTTATACTGGAGCGCTTGCGCTGACCAGCAGTGTACTTGAGCCCGAGCTCACGTCACGTCAGTTTTGTCTTATGTAGATGATTAGTTCATAGCTCCATTGAAAGCTAATAAAAGGAAAGTTCTAGCTATACTACGTGGCGATAGAGACTATTTTGAGGCTACGCTGTTCGCAAACACATTAAGGCACCTTTTGGCGTGACGCGACGCAGTTGTCTGTAAAGCAGATGGAAACTAGAGTTCTTTCACAGTCTGTTTCAAAATTTGCTAACATTATACTTTTGCGTTTTCGTATCAGGAAGCATGCGCATAAAACCGGTTTAAAATCCAGTTGTCTTTGAACTGACCTGTTCATTGCAATTCCTTTGTTGCATATCCAATTAAGAGACTGAGTGTGTCTGTTGTCGCTCATAAACTGTTCCTTTTTCTTGTTTGTGTTTCTCATTTTCCCCCCTTTCTTTGTCTTACGTGGGTTGTACATTGTGTTCTGGTCTTTCCTACGTATCTTCATCAATACATTTTAAGTCATTATTTTGTTTTATCTCAATTTTATTTGTGCCACAGAAATTTCTTTTTTGTTTCATCTATGTCAATATTTTACAGATTGTGGTAGTCCCCCGAAACCAAGACATGGTGTTGTACGACTCGCAAATATCAATCACACATATTACGGAGCAACTGCTTTCCAGTCTTGTAAAATAGGATACGAGAGTGTGCATGATACCAATACAGTAACTATAGTTTGCCAAGCAAGTGGAAACTGGAGTTCCTCTATAATTTGTTTCTCAGGTAATCAAAATAAATATGAAGTACTTAGAAATGGATACAATCAAGTTTCATATTCCACTCACAGCATACAATTGGAATAAACGAAAAAGCAGAACAATACTAAAATATAAGAGAAAACATGCGAGAGATAATAATGGACAAATTTCAATCGGAAAGGAACCAACAAGCGTCCCTCAAAACTAACACACTGGGTTTTATATAACGCAAATTCCAACAGATTCCAACAGCCTTGGAACGGTTGTAAAGTGGTTCATCAATATGATCCCTTAGTCAAAGACAACCTGCATCTAGAAACAGATTGAGTGGTGGTATACTATTGCATCCTATGATATAATTACCTTAGGATCACTCAGCCCTGTAAGCCTGTCTTGATTTGAAATGTCATACATTCAAAACACCTTAATTTCGAGCGCAGGTACACATACTTCAGGCTGAAAGCAGAAAAATGTTTGTACGCTATTAAAGCATTTGTGAGCATTGTTTCTTGATCATTGGTATTTGGTCACAAAAGCAAAACCTTCCCATTCTGTAGTATGCCTGGTTAGTTTTTGTTCTCCCAAGTAATTCATTACTGGCCGTTCTTAGGCAGTGCTTCTGTTGCGGTATATTATCGTTTGTTGAAATTCTAGCAATGTGGTCACCCGCTTAGTTGCCCACTTTGCTTTCTATCTTCTAAAATTCTAGAAAATATATAAAACTAGATGATTTATATGTTTCATGTGGCGTTTTTGTTTCTCTTGTATGCTTATGAACAAAAACAGAACTTACGGCGCGGGTTATGCACATGTTCAACCAGTATATGCCCCTCAGTAATACATTAATAGCCGTTCCAAGACGATGCATCTATTGTAGTTTGAAGGTATTGTTATTGTATGTGGTCATTCTATTACGTCGTCTTTCACTTTTTAATACATTATTCAGAATAGCCTCACGGCTGAGGAAGAACTGACCCTTGGCTTTTATAGCTTACCTTGTTTTATTTTATGTGCCATCTTTATTATTTCCTTTCTCATCTGGTGTTTAAAACGTAGTAAACGTAAGTGTCGGTTCCAGATCATTGCCGTCTCATCTACCTCCCATGACAATGAAGAACCTTTAATAGCGAGCAGTCGCTTGCAGGTGCATAGCGTCTGCCATTCAAAGCTCCGAAGGGGCTTTGAAAATGTGGGAGCTCTATGACAGAGGATTGATAAAGCATACTTTTGCCTTTAAAATTCATTACTTTCAAAGGAATTTCTTTCGTAGCGACATCAAATGGAAGTGACGTATTTCTGTCGCTACGTTACGAAATGACATCTAACGTTCCGTTCCAAAAAAATCAATATGGCGTCAACGTTTACCGCTTACCGCTTTTGTGTGTAGATCATTCCATGGTGATTCACAAAATGCAAGGAGGCTGAGCATTGGGTGAAGTTTGAAGGAAATAGAAAGCGCCACAGAGAAGAAACTGAAAAAATATAGCCAGTTTTCCAAGGGGAAAGATTAGGTAGTGAAAGCTGTTCTCAATCAGTTTCTCATCCGTTTGTCGGACGGAGTTCGCAGTTTTTGAGTTGCAATAATTTTATTACAAATTTCAAACGACAACTGGTGAGAATGAATCCAGATTCGTACAGTGAGTAGTCAGATCACTTCGACTATGCATTTTTGTCCGAAACTTTAGAGTTAACATGGTAACAGTCCAAGAGGCTTTATCATTCCACCCATACATTGTAAAAGGCGATGTGCTCGCCTGAAGGCATTACCTTTTTTCATATTTACCAAATAGTCAAGATCATCAGAGCTGAATTTGCTTCATGTAGTATTTGGTTCCTGTTGTTCCTTACGTCTCTAGCCTGATGTTTGAAGCTGCTCTGTCTCGCAGATTCTGTCTGTTAATGTGTGCTTGGAAGGGGATATTCCTCGTCGTCTACATTTTTGCAACCCAGGGCTTTTCTCCGACACTGCAGAGGTGAAATACAGAAATGCACATCTGTCGTACTAATTTTAATATGTATTGAACATGTACATTACAACCGAACTAAAACCATTACAATTAACTTTCAGTTATGATTGCCACTACGATGTCAACCTCAACAAAAATGCCAATTACAAGTATGAAGCAACAGGTATCGACAATACCATCAACAAATACCAACATATCGAACACCATTATGACAACGTTTCCTCCGAGAAGAAACACAACGCGCACCAGAATTTTGAAACCAACTGAATGTAATGTACCAAACTCTACAAGATTGCCATCAGAATCCGACAAAAATGTGCAGTTTAATTCAACACTGCTGATAACTGAAACATTCCTGATACCAACGGTTGAAGACAAACAAAAAACAACTTTATCATCGCATTTAACTCAACTGCTAAGTTTTAAGGGAATTCAAGTAAGTGGTGTGCTTTCAGGGTTCTCTTTAACTACCACAGTTACTTTTCTTTCTCTAACGTCAACAGATGCAGTGTCAAAAGAAACTGCATTATTTTCGAAAAATACTTTATCAACAGTATTTGCAGTACAAACAAAAGAAGCCTTAATGAAAACAACAATCTTGCCAGCAAAGGCTACTTTGCCATCAACACGAACAGTACCAACAAAGTTAAGGTCACCAACAAACGTAACTATGGAAACAGCCTCTACAGTACTTACCACGTTTTTGCCACAGACAAAAACAGTTACTACAGTCACATCGACGTTGAAGTCGACAACTAATAATACTATGCCATCATCAACTAATGTTACTATGCCATTATCAGCCACAGTATCAGCAACAATAAAGATGCCAGCAGTCACTCTCCCAAATCTTATCATTCCACGAACGACAGAAATGTTGCCAGCAAACATTTCGAAACAAACAATGACAACAACAATAATAGCATTAAACTTGTCAGCAAACACTAGTATGGCAACTTTAATTACAGTACCAACAATATCAAAACTGCCAACAACAGTTAAATCGCCAACAGACACTTTTATGAAACGACAAACTATGATATCATCACCAGTAAGCGTCGTAATGACAGCACAATCTACAATAACAACATCATTTGGGTCGCAGGATAGCGAATCTGAGCCACGGCAAACTACAATACCAACAATTATCAAGTCGATAGCTAACTCTTCTATGCCAACAACAGCAACATTGCCAACAACAATACATAAACCAACAAACATCAATGGGTCAATACAACCTTATGTACCAACAACATTTAATTCGCAAGAAAATGATTCTCTACCAAGTATAACAGCAAGACCAACAACAGTGAAGTTGCCAGCGATTACGTTTATCCAAACCTTAACAACGATGAAGAAAATATTAGAATTTACGACAGGAGCTATTACACAAGCGACAAATGTATTACCGACGCCTTTCACGTTGTTTGCAAACACCTCTGTCCCAACATCCGCCACCCAGTCGATTACTACCAGTAAGTCATCTCAGGGCAGTCTGAAATCTTTTGGCTCGTCATATGGTAAACTTGGTTTCTTTAATAACCCGATATTTGTTGGAGGAGTGACGTCAGCTGTTGGATTCGTTATTCTTATTCCTTTAATGGCTTGTTTGTACAAAGCATATGCAAAAAGGACCAAAGTATTCCCAGAAATTGATGTATGAGTTTTAACAGCGTTTAAATTCTTCCGACAAGTCTTCATTTAATCCTGGCTGTCATTCCTCTGTAAATAATATACCGTAGGCGTCAATAAAAGGTTGTAATGGACTGAGCTGACATTCAAGTTCTCTTCCCAGGAGATTTAGATAAGCAAGCATCCATTTTTTTATATATGATATAGGTCATATTTATTCCAGAAATATGACTGCCTGTTAGAAAATATGGCGTAAGATTAAGAAACAATGACTCATTGCTCCCGAAGTCTTTCTTGGTTTGGTATTGGTATTACGATATTCGCATGCAAACTATACCTTTTAAAGACCCCAACCATAGCGTTTCAAAACGACTACACACTATAGCAGTAGACTGATTGCTTTAGGTTTCTAAATATAAGAATGGGACAATGCTTCGATTCTGTCATTATTTCACTGTTTAGAAAACTTACGCGAAAGAAGCTGATAAGACGAAGATATATTATATAAGATATAACAGAGAAAGACAAAAGTAAAGGAAATGTGATATCACATTATGTGACTTCCAGTTATGATATCTATACCTGATTGGTTTCACATAAAAAGTTTTGACTCAGATTACCAGCGCATCTGCGCTGTCTAATAGGGTATTCCATTTTCGCATATAGGAAAATATACATCCTTGAGAAATCTAAAATAAAAATAAATAAAGCGATGGCTGACCATTTTATGCATCCACGGAGGCTGGTTTGAGTGTTAACATTTAGCACGTAGCTTGAGACCCATTTTCCTGTTACGTTAAGCTAAGGCTGGACACGGTTTTCCATAATCATCGTTCCACTGCTCGATCTTATTGAAAGGGCCGTAACCTGCACGTAGAAAATCAAGTCATTTTTTTAATTTTAACAGAAGCGCTGTTATTCTTGAATAGATATTGTTACGTTTATATTTTCATACGAAGACATTCTTCGTTTTACCCCCATTTTTTTCACGGCATTAACAGTTTTAAGCAGGATCTTGTCGGTATTTTGTCCTTCAGAGAACCATCTGCAGAAGAGTATTCTGTAGTTTACGGCAATTGCAGCCAACTACCCTTAAGTTTTCTGTAAATATTAGGAGATATACCTAGATAAACTTCCTACGATATTTTGGTTATTTAAGCTTAATAGTAACTCGTATAATACACGATTTATTTTGTGCTACTTATGCAACTTCTTGTCTCACTGCTATCATAAATCATGCCATATTGGAAAGTGGGATAGTTTAAGAAAGGTCAGGTAAAAAATATCTTTCTGTGGGAGCTTATATGAAAGGCAGGCTCCGTTGTCCGTAGTTTTCGTCGTCATCGTCGTCGTCCGTCCGTCCACAATTTCAAACGACTTCTCCTCTGATTCTGCTGGGCCAATTTTAACCAAATTTTGACCGATGTGACTGTAGTAACTGTTTTTGTCTGTGGCAAAAACGTGGTAAGTACTGTAGAGACTGTTTCCATAGTTACTAAAAAGCTAAAAGCACTAAAAAGCAAACTTGAGCTTACCGTCAGAAAGGTCAAGGTAAACCCAAGGTTATTATTTGAACAATCTTGGTAGTACTTATATACCCGATGCTACATCCCGAGTTTCAAGGCCATCGATCGGCCTATTGGTTCGGGAGAAGAATATTTTCAAATGTCTTTACCATATATGGGCGCGGCGGCCATGTATGTCATGTGACCAGAACCGCTTGAATAATTGTTCGTCCCTAAGACCCCTGGAGGCTACATATGAAATTTGGTTAAACATTCAACAACATTTAATTCGCAAGAAAATGATTCTCTACCAAGTATAACAGCAAGACCAACAACAGTGAAGTTGCCAGCGATTACGTTTATCCAAACCTTAACAACGATGAAGAAAATATTAGAATTTACGACAGGAGCTATTACACAAGCGACAAATGTATTACCGACGCCTTTCACGTTGTTTGCAAACACCTCTGTCCCAACATCCGCCACCCAGTCGATTACTACCAGTTAGTCATCTCAGGGCAGTCTGAAATCTTTTGGCTCGTCATATGGTAAACTTGGTTTCTTTAATAACCCGATATTTGTTGGAGGAGTGACGTCAGCTGTTGGATTCGTTATTCTTATTCCTTTAATGGCTTGTTTGTACAAAGCATATGCAAAAAGGACCAAAGTATTCCCAGAAATTGATGTATGAGTTTTAACAGCGTTTAAATTCTTCCGACAAGTCTTCATTTAATCCTGGCTGTCATTCCTCTGTAAATAATATACCGTAGGCGTCAATAAAAGGTTGTAATGGACTGAGCTGACATTCAAGTTCTCTTCCCAGGAGATTTAGATAAGCAAGCATCCATTTTTTTATATATGATATAGGTCATATTTATTCCAGAAATATGACTGCCTGTTAGAAAATATGGCGTAAGATTAAGAAACAATGACTCATTGCTCCCGAAGTCTTTCTTGGTTTGGTATTGGTATTACGATATTCGCATGCAAACTATACCTTTTAAAGACCCCAACCATAGCGTTTCAAAACGACTACACACTATAGCAGTAGACTGATTGCTTTAGGTTTCTAAATATAAGAATGGGACAATGCTTCGATTCTGTCATTATTTCACTGTTTAGAAAACTTACGCGAAAGAAGCTGATAAGACGAAGATATATTATATAAGATATAACAGAGAAAGACAAAAGTAAAGGAAATGTGATATCACATTATGTGACTTCCAGTTATGATATCTATACCTGATTGGTTTCACATAAAAAGTTTTGACTCAGATTACCAGCGCATCTGCGCTGTCTAATAGGGTATTCCATTTTCGCATATAGGAAAATATACATCCTTGAGAAATCTAAAATAAAAATAAATAAAGCGATGGCTGACCATTTTATGCATCCACGGAGGCTGGTTTGAGTGTTAACATTTAGCACGTAGCTTGAGACCCATTTTCCTGTTACGTTAAGCTAAGGCTGGACACGGTTTTCCATAATCATCGTTCCACTGCTCGATCTTATTGAAAGGGCCGTAACCTGCACGTAGAAAATCAAGTCATTTTTTTAATTTTAACAGAAGCGCTGTTATTCTTGAATAGATATTGTTACGTTTATATTTTCATACGAAGACATTCTTCGTTTTACCCCCATTTTTTTCACGGCATTAACAGTTTTAAGCAGGATCTTGTCGGTATTTTGTCCTTCAGAGAACCATCTGCAGAAGAGTATTCTGTAGTTTACGGCAATTGCAGCCAACTACCCTTAAGTTTTCTGTAAATATTAGGAGATATACCTAGATAAACTTCCTACGATATTTTGGTTATTTAAGCTTAATAGTAACTCGTATAATACACGATTTATTTTGTGCTACTTATGCAACTTCTTGTCTCACTGCTATCATAAATCATGCCATATTGGAAAGTGGGATAGTTTAAGAAAGGTCAGGTAAAAAATATCTTTCTGTGGGAGCTTATATGAAAGGCAGGCTCCGTTGTCCGTAGTTTTCGTCGTCATCGTCGTCGTCCGTCCGTCCACAATTTCAAACGACTTCTCCTCTGATTCTGCTGGGCCAATTTTAACCAAATTTTGACCGATGTGACTGTAGTAACTGTTTTTGTCTGTGGCAAAAACGTGGTAAGTACTGTAGAGACTGTTTCCATAGTTACTAAAAAGCTAAAAGCACTAAAAAGCAAACTTGAGCTTACCGTCAGAAAGGTCAAGGTAAACCCAAGGTTATTATTTGAACAATCTTGGTAGTACTTATATACCCGATGCTACATCCCGAGTTTCAAGGCCATCGATCGGCCTATTGGTTCGGGAGAAGAATATTTTCAAATGTCTTTACCATATATGGGCGCGGCGGCCATGTATGTCATGTGACCAGAACCGCTTGAATAATTGTTCGTCCCTAAGACCCCTGGAGGCTACATATGAAATTTGGTTAAACATTCAACAACATTTAATTCGCAAGAAAATGATTCTCTACCAAGTATAACAGCAAGACCAACAACAGTGAAGTTGCCAGCGATTACGTTTATCCAAACCTTAACAACGATGAAGAAAATATTAGAATTTACGACAGGAGCTATTACACAAGCGACAAATGTATTACCGACGCCTTTCACGTTGTTTGCAAACACCTCTGTCCCAACATCCGCCACCCAGTCGATTACTACCAGTAAGTCATCTCAGGGCAGTCTGAAATCTTTTGGCTCGTCATATGGTAAACTTGGTTTCTTTAATAACCCGATATTTGTTGGAGGAGTGACGTCAGCTGTTGGATTCGTTATTCTTATTCCTTTAATGGCTTGTTTGTACAAAGCATATGCAAAAAGGACCAAAGTATTCCCAGAAATTGATGTATGAGTTTTAACAGCGTTTAAATTCTTCCGACAAGTCTTCATTTAATCCTGGCTGTCATTCCTCTGTAAATAATATACCGTAGGCGTCAATAAAAGGTTGTAATGGACTGAGCTGACATTCAAGTTCTCTTCCCAGGAGATTTAGATAAGCAAGCATCCATTTTTTTATATATGATATAGGTCATATTTATTCCAGAAATATGACTGCCTGTTAGAAAATATGGCGTAAGATTAAGAAACAATGACTCATTGCTCCCGAAGTCTTTCTTGGTTTGGTATTGGTATTACGATATTCGCATGCAAACTATACCTTTTAAAGACCCCAACCATAGCGTTTCAAAACGACTACACACTATAGCAGTAGACTGATTGCTTTAGGTTTCTAAATATAAGAATGGGACAATGCTTCGATTCTGTCATTATTTCACTGTTTAGAAAACTTACGCGAAAGAAGCTGATAAGACGAAGATATATTATATAAGATATAACAGAGAAAGACAAAAGTAAAGGAAATGTGATATCACATTATGTGACTTCCAGTTATGATATCTATACCTGATTGGTTTCACATAAAAAGTTTTGACTCAGATTACCAGCGCATCTGCGCTGTCTAATAGGGTATTCCATTTTCGCATATAGGAAAATATACATCCTTGAGAAATCTAAAATAAAAATAAATAAAGCGATGGCTGACCATTTTATGCATCCACGGAGGCTGGTTTGAGTGTTAACATTTAGCACGTAGCTTGAGACCCATTTTCCTGTTACGTTAAGCTAAGGCTGGACACGGTTTTCCATAATCATCGTTCCACTGCTCGATCTTATTGAAAGGGCCGTAACCTGCACGTAGAAAATCAAGTCATTTTTTTAATTTTAACAGAAGCGCTGTTATTCTTGAATAGATATTGTTACGTTTATATTTTCATACGAAGACATTCTTCGTTTTACCCCCATTTTTTTCACGGCATTAACAGTTTTAAGCAGGATCTTGTCGGTATTTTGTCCTTCAGAGAACCATCTGCAGAAGAGTATTCTGTAGTTTACGGCAATTGCAGCCAACTACCCTTAAGTTTTCTGTAAATATTAGGAGATATACCTAGATAAACTTCCTACGATATTTTGGTTATTTAAGCTTAATAGTAACTCGTATAATACACGATTTATTTTGTGCTACTTATGCAACTTCTTGTCTCACTGCTATCATAAATCATGCCATATTGGAAAGTGGGATAGTTTAAGAAAGGTCAGGTAAAAAATATCTTTCTGTGGGAGCTTATATGAAAGGCAGGCTCCGTTGTCCGTAGTTTTCGTCGTCATCGTCGTCGTCCGTCCGTCCACAATTTCAAACGACTTCTCCTCTGATTCTGCTGGGCCAATTTTAACCAAATTTTGACCGATGTGACTGTAGTAACTGTTTTTGTCTGTGGCAAAAACGTGGTAAGTACTGTAGAGACTGTTTCCATAGTTACTAAAAAGCTAAAAGCACTAAAAAGCAAACTTGAGCTTACCGTCAGAAAGGTCAAGGTAAACCCAAGGTTATTATTTGAACAATCTTGGTAGTACTTATATACCCGATGCTACATCCCGAGTTTCAAGGCCATCGATCGGCCTATTGGTTCGGGAGAAGAATATTTTCAAATGTCTTTACCATATATGGGCGCGGCGGCCATGTATGTCATGTGACCAGAACCGCTTGAATAATTGTTCGTCCCTAAGACCCCTGGAGGCTACATATGAAATTTGGTTAAACATTCAACAACATTTAATTCGCAAGAAAATGATTCTCTACCAAGTATAACAGCAAGACCAACAACAGTGAAGTTGCCAGCGATTACGTTTATCCAAACCTTAACAACGATGAAGAAAATATTAGAATTTACGACAGGAGCTATTACACAAGCGACAAATGTATTACCGACGCCTTTCACGTTGTTTGCAAACACCTCTGTCCCAACATCCGCCACCCAGTCGATTACTACCAGTTAGTCATCTCAGGGCAGTCTGAAATCTTTTGGCTCGTCATATGGTAAACTTGGTTTCTTTAATAACCCGATATTTGTTGGAGGAGTGACGTCAGCTGTTGGATTCGTTATTCTTATTCCTTTAATGGCTTGTTTGTACAAAGCATATGCAAAAAGGACCAAAGTATTCCCAGAAATTGATGTATGAGTTTTAACAGCGTTTAAATTCTTCCGACAAGTCTTCATTTAATCCTGGCTGTCATTCCTCTGTAAATAATATACCGTAGGCGTCAATAAAAGGTTGTAATGGACTGAGCTGACATTCAAGTTCTCTTCCCAGGAGATTTAGATAAGCAAGCATCCATTTTTTTATATATGATATAGGTCATATTTATTCCAGAAATATGACTGCCTGTTAGAAAATATGGCGTAAGATTAAGAAACAATGACTCATTGCTCCCGAAGTCTTTCTTGGTTTGGTATTGGTATTACGATATTCGCATGCAAACTATACCTTTTAAAGACCCCAACCATAGCGTTTCAAAACGACTACACACTATAGCAGTAGACTGATTGCTTTAGGTTTCTAAATATAAGAATGGGACAATGCTTCGATTCTGTCATTATTTCACTGTTTAGAAAACTTACGCGAAAGAAGCTGATAAGACGAAGATATATTATATAAGATATAACAGAGAAAGACAAAAGTAAAGGAAATGTGATATCACATTATGTGACTTCCAGTTATGATATCTATACCTGATTGGTTTCACATAAAAAGTTTTGACTCAGATTACCAGCGCATCTGCGCTGTCTAATAGGGTATTCCATTTTCGCATATAGGAAAATATACATCCTTGAGAAATCTAAAATAAAAATAAATAAAGCGATGGCTGACCATTTTATGCATCCACGGAGGCTGGTTTGAGTGTTAACATTTAGCACGTAGCTTGAGACCCATTTTCCTGTTACGTTAAGCTAAGGCTGGACACGGTTTTCCATAATCATCGTTCCACTGCTCGATCTTATTGAAAGGGCCGTAACCTGCACGTAGAAAATCAAGTCATTTTTTTAATTTTAACAGAAGCGCTGTTATTCTTGAATAGATATTGTTACGTTTATATTTTCATACGAAGACATTCTTCGTTTTACCCCCATTTTTTTCACGGCATTAACAGTTTTAAGCAGGATCTTGTCGGTATTTTGTCCTTCAGAGAACCATCTGCAGAAGAGTATTCTGTAGTTTACGGCAATTGCAGCCAACTACCCTTAAGTTTTCTGTAAATATTAGGAGATATACCTAGATAAACTTCCTACGATATTTTGGTTATTTAAGCTTAATAGTAACTCGTATAATACACGATTTATTTTGTGCTACTTATGCAACTTCTTGTCTCACTGCTATCATAAATCATGCCATATTGGAAAGTGGGATAGTTTAAGAAAGGTCAGGTAAAAAATATCTTTCTGTGGGAGCTTATATGAAAGGCAGGCTCCGTTGTCCGTAGTTTTCGTCGTCATCGTCGTCGTCCGTCCGTCCACAATTTCAAACGACTTCTCCTCTGATTCTGCTGGGCCAATTTTAACCAAATTTTGACCGATGTGACTGTAGTAACTGTTTTTGTCTGTGGCAAAAACGTGGTAAGTACTGTAGAGACTGTTTCCATAGTTACTAAAAAGCTAAAAGCACTAAAAAGCAAACTTGAGCTTACCGTCAGAAAGGTCAAGGTAAACCCAAGGTTATTATTTGAACAATCTTGGTAGTACTTATATACCCGATGCTACATCCCGAGTTTCAAGGCCATCGATCGGCCTATTGGTTCGGGAGAAGAATATTTTCAAATGTCTTTACCATATATGGGCGCGGCGGCCATGTATGTCATGTGACCAGAACCGCTTGAATAATTGTTCGTCCCTAAGACCCCTGGAGGCTACATATGAAATTTGGTTAAACATTCAACAACATTTAATTCGCAAGAAAATGATTCTCTACCAAGTATAACAGCAAGACCAACAACAGTGAAGTTGCCAGCGATTACGTTTATCCAAACCTTAACAACGATGAAGAAAATATTAGAATTTACGACAGGAGCTATTACACAAGCGACAAATGTATTACCGACGCCTTTCACGTTGTTTGCAAACACCTCTGTCCCAACATCCGCCACCCAGTCGATTACTACCAGTTAGTCATCTCAGGGCAGTCTGAAATCTTTTGGCTCGTCATATGGTAAACTTGGTTTCTTTAATAACCCGATATTTGTTGGAGGAGTGACGTCAGCTGTTGGATTCGTTATTCTTATTCCTTTAATGGCTTGTTTGTACAAAGCATATGCAAAAAGGACCAAAGTATTCCCAGAAATTGATGTATGAGTTTTAACAGCGTTTAAATTCTTCCGACAAGTCTTCATTTAATCCTGGCTGTCATTCCTCTGTAAATAATATACCGTAGGCGTCAATAAAAGGTTGTAATGGACTGAGCTGACATTCAAGTTCTCTTCCCAGGAGATTTAGATAAGCAAGCATCCATTTTTTTATATATGATATAGGTCATATTTATTCCAGAAATATGACTGCCTGTTAGAAAATATGGCGTAAGATTAAGAAACAATGACTCATTGCTCCCGAAGTCTTTCTTGGTTTGGTATTGGTATTACGATATTCGCATGCAAACTATACCTTTTAAAGACCCCAACCATAGCGTTTCAAAACGACTACACACTATAGCAGTAGACTGATTGCTTTGAGTTTCTAAATATAAGAATGGGACAATGCTTCGATTCTGTCATTATTTCACTGTTTAGAAAACTTACGTGAAAGAAGCTGATAAGACGAAGATATATTATATAAGATATAACAGAGAAAGACAAAAGTAAAGGAAATGTGATATCACATTATGTGACTTCCAGTTATGATATCTATACCTGATTGGTTTCACATAAAAAGTTTTGACTCAGATTACCAGCGCATCTGCGCTGTCTAATAGGGTATTCCATTTTCGCATATAGGAAAATATACATCCTTGAGAAATCTAAAATAAAAATAAATAAAGCGATGGCTGACCATTTTATGCATCCACGGAGGCTGGTTTGAGTGTTAACATTTAGCACGTAGCTTGAGACCCATTTTCCTGTTACGTTAAGCAAAGGCTGGACACGGTTTTCCATAATCATCGTTCCACTGCTCGATCTTATTGAAAGGGCCGTAACCTGCACGTAGAAAATCAAGTCATTTTTTTAATTTTAACAGAAGCGCTGTTATTCTTGAATAGATATTGTTACGTTTATATTTTCATACGAAGACATTCTTCGTTTTACCCCCATTTTTTTCACGGCATTAACAGTTTTAAGCAGGATCTTGTCGGTATTTTGTCCTTCAGAGAACCATCTGCAGAAGAGTATTCTGTAGTTTACGGCAATTGCAGCCAACTACCCTTAAGTTTTCTGTAAATATTAGGAGATATACCTAGATAAACTTCCTACGATATTTTGGTTATTTAAGCTTAATAGTAACTCGTATAATACACGATTTATTTTGTGCTACTTATGCAACTTCTTGTCTCACTGCTATCATAAATCATGCCATATTGGAAAGTGGGATAGTTTAAGAAAGGTCAGGTAAAAAATATCTTTCTGTGGGGGCTTATATGAAAGGCAGGCTCCGTTGTCCGTAGTTTTCGTCGTCATCATCGTCGTCCGTCCGTCCACAATTTCAAACGACTTCTCCTCTGATTCTGCTGGGCCAATTTTAACCAAATTTCATATGTAGCCTCCAGGGGTCTTAGGGACGAACAATTACTCAAGCGGTTCTGGTCACATGACATACATGGCCGCCGCGCCCATATATGGTAAAGACATTTGAAAATATTCTTCTCCCGAACCAATAGGCCGATCGATGGCCTTGAAACTCGGGATGTAGCATCGGGTATATAAGTACTACCAAGATTGTTCAAATAATAACCTTGGGTTTACCTTGACCTTTCTGACGGTAAGCTCAAGTTTGCTTTTTAGTGCTTTTATATGGGCAAAAGTCAGATTTCTTGGAAACTTTTAGAGATTTTGGCTTAAAATTGGTATGTACAATTATCTTAATGAGAACACGAAAATAAAGGCGAACAAGAGGTTATGGTCTTTCCTTGACCTTTGACACTGGGCTTTCATATGTGGACAATTACAAACATATCAACCAAAGTCACTGAGCCAATTGTAACCAAAGTTCATATAGAGCCCCAAAGGTTGAGGAAATGAAAAGTTGTTCAAACGGTTCAGGTCACATGACCAACATGGCCGCCATGCAAATACATGGTAAAAACCTTTTAAAATCTTCTTCTTCAGAACCAATTGACCGATGGAATTAAAACTTGGTACGTAGCATCGGGAACCTAAGTACTACCAAGATAATTCAAATGATGACCTTGGGTTGACCTTGACCTTTTCTCCGGTAAGGTCAAATATTCGAACATGATAAAACACAAGATCAAAACTTTAACGAACTTGCTGATAACTAGGACTGGCATAACGTTTCAGACGACTTCGAAATTCGGCACTTTTGAACAACTGGTCTTAGAGCTACTTGCATCTGATTGCTAAAAAATCCATATTTGAGTTTTGTCCGGGCCAAAGTGCCTTCAGTATTGAGCGGAACTTCTTCAAACTTGCAGGTATTCGGGACAAGCACAAAATGGCGGATGATTTCAAAATTTGGGCCAGGTAGGATTATTCAGGCCGGAGTCACTCGCCCTTGAGCGACAGAAAATTTTCTTGTGTGCACTCTAGAGGAAACATTTTTAATCCAATCTTCATGAAACTTAGTCAGAATATTTGCCTTTATTAAACCTAGGCCCTGTTTGAAACTGGATCACGTCGGATTAAAACAAGGTCACTTGGTCAAATTTTAGAGCAGATGGTGAGGGTTTTGAACCAGTAAAACAAGTTAACGCGCCCCCAGCAAACACACACACTTTTTTCGTCTATTAATTGTATAGTGACCCAGTGTATATATTCAAATGTGTTTTAGGTATGATTTTTTATTAGATCAAAACGATAATCATTGGGTATACAATGATTGGATATAGCATGAATATTATTTGACAGACTGCATGCTTAGTTTTTATTCCAATCACTTTTGATTATTTTATTTCCCTCTTGCACACCAGTGTGTGGGACCTCAAACGTAATGACGCTTCCGTCATGTGTTCATGGAACGTTCAACCCGAGTCCACTAGCTCCATGACTCTTTCTGTAGTCGAGCCAAAGTCGTTTTCGGCTGGTGTACTCTGTATGTGTGTGTGTGTGCGTGTGCGTATGCGTGTATGTGTGTGTGTGTCAAGTCCTCATGTTTGTTCTGTTTTCTATGATAATTCACTGGTGAATGAAAAAAAACAATTAAGTATTGATTTGATGGAATACGGTAACACCTAGGGCCGTGGTGAATGTGCCCAAATTAGATGAGAAGGCATTGATCAGGAACTGACTCAGTCGATTTCCATATCCTGTCAAAACGTTTCACCAAGATCCGGATTGAGCCCCCGGTAAAGTTTTCACTGACCGTCTCAAAGCAGCGCTATGTTTTGATGACAACCAGGCCAATACACTCTGTATTTCAACAATGACTGAACTAGAGCGTAGTATTTAGTACATTTTCTTAAATCTGGAGCGCCACATTGTGTCTATGATGCTCCAGGTTGTCTCTATGATGCTTGTATAGTGTATGGGTACACTGACATGTTCTACCGCCAAATTTTCGAACGGATGCAACTTTTTGACTTTCCTATTTCTTCCCTTGGCGACTAATCCCTTCTTAAGATAGTTCTACTCTAAAAGGAAAGTATGGGCAAGGTTTCCCTTAAAGATTTACTCCCTTTATAATAATAACAAAAATGATTTGCTGAAATATTTCATGCAATACCTTCGACATGGTCTAACTATACATTTGAATTAGAGTTTAGATAATAATATTTGATAAAAGTGACTTTAAACAAAAAATAAGATAATTTTTTTTACAGTCGCGGACCGCGGCTGAAATCGCATTATTGGACAAAAATAATTTATTCATACGTCACAATCACGTGCACGAATAAGAAAAATACCTGTACATGATCACATGACACACGTGGTCAAAATCGATATTCTTACAGGCCGCGAGGAAATTGGTAATTTGCATTTTAATGTGCAGATTATTTTTCATTCCACATTTATCGAATAAACATGCATTTTCTCAAAACTTTTACGGTTAATTATGGGACTATTACATATTGTCCAACGAAATTTTGTTAAAATATTTGTTTCTGAAAACATGAAATAAACGAGGGAGACAATCTTTAAATTGTTGATTCCCATTCAGAAGATACAAAAAAGTAGTAAAGCTACTCTCCCTGAAATTGTGTCCATTCACTTTGTGCTTCCTTGATGTCTATCATCGATGTATGTCAGAAAATGGCCAATATATCCGATATATCAGGACAGGAAAGTTTATCATTAGATCATGGAACGCTTGAAAATTGTATGTAAATAAATTTTGTGTATGTTCTTAAAGGAAAATAAATATCAGTAAATTTTCGCATGAAATGTAATTCTATACTAGTTTGTTTTTCTTGACAGACCATCAGATATTCAGTAGTTTATTAGACCGCAACTGTCTTAAATTTTAATATGCTACAGTTTCTTCCGAGTTAACGGTTATGTGTTAATTGATATTATCGCATCACAGTGACGTTCGTGCATGTTTGTATATATGTAAATGAGAGTGGACAAAAATTTGGGTTAGATCATCAACATTTGACAAATTTTTGGAAGCCATTTCAATCCCATGCCCATAACAAATTATAAAGCCACAGTACAATACCTGGAACAGTGTTGAGTGCTTGTAACACTGCTTCATATACCGCCCAGTGACATTTCATCCAGTCTACCGACAATCGGAACGCCCATGACAAGAAAGAAAGTTCCCAAATATGTTTGCGTATCATCTTACAAATTCAGACAAACTGAAATCCAGTCAAAACCATACACAGAAACACTCTTACAAGCAACTTTAAAAACTAGAAAATGTGTTTGTAAAACACTATGCCCCAAAGTACATGCCTGACCCTAACAAGGTCAGCTAAAAATGTATACATAACCTTACCTTCATCAGAATGATTAACACATCAAATACTTTAAGTACACCATAGATGAGGTCTCTAGCTCAAAGGGTTCAAAAGTTGGAAAAATGCCAAAGTTAACAAAGGGGCATAATTCAGTCAAATATTTACGAAATCAGCCCAAAAGTTAATCAGGTGATCTACACCTTAGCCCCAAGCTGCGTGCCAAATATGAGTATCCTAGCTCAAACAGTTCTCCCAGGATTTTTGGAACAAACTTCTATTTAATTTTTTGAAAAAGGGGCATAACTCTGTAAGTACAAGGCCGACAGACAAGAAAAAAAATACAGGTCTGCTAATTTTTAATAGTCTACCCACCCATAAAGCATCAAGAGCCTAGGAGTTATGGTTGTTACGGTTCTTGAATAAAGACTACCCCTTAAATGTTTGTACAAATAAGAAAAGGGGCATAACTCTGTCAATAATGAATACAACATAACGTAACTATCATCAGAATGATTGACATATCAAATACTATATGTATACCGAAAAATCAGGTCTCTATGTCAAACGGTTCAAAAGTTGAAAAAATGCTAAAGTTAACAAAGGGGCACAATTCAGTCAAATATTTACGAAATCAGCCGAAAAGTTATTCAGGTGGTCTGCACCTTAGCCCCTAGCTGTATGTCAAATATGAGCATCCTAGCTCCAACGTTTCTCCCAGGAGTTTGGGAACAAACATTCATTTAATTTTTCGGAAAAGGGGCATAACTCTGTAAGCACAAGGCTGATGGACAAGAAAAAAAATAAGGGTCTGCTGATTTTTAATTGTCTACCCACCCATAAAATATCATGGGCCTAGGAATTACGGTTCTTGAATAGTAAACCACCCTTCAAATGTTTTGTACAAATAAGAAAAGGAGCATAACTCTGTCAATAATGAATAAAACATAACGTAACCATCATCAGAATGATTGACACATCAAATACTATCGGTATACCAAAAATTAGGGCTCTAGGTCAAACGGTTCAAAAGTTGAAAAAATGCCAAAGTTAACAAAGGGGCATAATTCTGTCAAATATTTACGAAATCGGCCCGAAAGTTAATCAGGTGATCTACACCTTAGCCCCAAGCTGTGTGCCAGATATGAGTATCCTAGCTTACAAACTTCTATTTAATTTTTCGAAAAAGGGGCATAACTCTTTTAGTACAAGGCCGACGGACAAGAAAAAAAAAATACGGGTCTGCTAATTTTTATGGACTACCCACCCATAAAACATCAAGGTCTAGGAGTTACGGTTCTTGAATAATAGACCACCCCTAAAATGTTTGTACAAATTAGTAAAAGGGCATAACACGGTCAATAATGAAAACAACATAACGTTATTATCATCAGAATAATCGACACAACAAACACTATCTGTATTCCAAAAATCAGGTCTCTAGGTCAAACGGTTCAAAAGTTGAAAAAATGCCAAAGTTAACAAAGGGGCATAATTCAGTCAAATATTCACAAAATCAGCCAAACAGTTAATCAGGTGATATACACCCTAGCCCCTAGCTGTACGCCAAATATGAGTATCCTAGCTCCAACGGTTTTCCCAGGATTATGGAACAAACTTTCATTTAATTTTTCGAAATAGGGGCATAACTCTGTAAGTACAAGGCCGACGGACGAGAAAAAAAAATATGGGTGTGCTAATTTTTAATGGTCTACCCATCCATAAAATATCGAGGGCCTAGGAGTTACGGTTCTTGAATAATAGACCACCCTAAAATGTTACGTACAGACGGACGGACGGACAGACAGTCAGGCCCTAACCAATATGCCCCCTCAACTTCTTCGAAGTTGGGGGCATAAAAAGACAAATACGTCTAGTGATAGTTTAACATGAATACAAACGGAGACATCCAGGAAGCGCCACAACAATTCAAACAAGACGAAAGAAGAGGAGAGGCACACTTACGACAAAGCTTTACAGCACATGTTCGATCACATACACACACATCCTAACAACAAATATAAAACGCGAAAAAATGGACATTGACGCTGTATTCATGAGACCAACAGAAAATTCTTTCGAATGCCTAAAACAAATTACAAATGTTTTTGTATTGATAGATTGTTATTTCTGTTGTTCAACAAAACATATATTTTTGCTTATGTTCATACAAAACAAAATAAAAAGCAAAGTCACCAGCTATGGAGGTGAACACAATGTTAGAGTTAAAACAAACACACTGTACATAAGAAGTTACGGCAATGGATCGGACAATAGCATAAGCTACTAGAGACTTAAAATAGTTTAATGCTAGCAACGTCACATGTTCTTCCGAACAGGAACAAGGACTGGAACCTACATCAATATAACAAATATCAAAAGCCATTATAATTCGTAAGATTTCTTGTTGCGTAGGTAAGACTAGCCAAAGTTAAGCACCTTATAACAAATGTGGGACTACCTTTCTGACCTCCCTATGAAAACACATGCTGTGACCTCTATTAGAATTGCATTATCTAGCGGACTGGACTAGTAAAGGATCACATCAAATGACCTACTGGAGTTTTAGCATCATCATCAAATACATGTACAGACACATATCCAGGCCCAAAGGTTATAAAACTTTTTTTCATGCTCAACTCAGCTGAGTATAAAATTTTCCTTGCTGATAAATATGAAAATGCCAACTAGTGTTGGCATTTTCATATCTATAAGCAGAGAATATTTTATACTCAGCTAAACTGATCCAAAAAACAACTGAACTTATCAGTAATTTGCTATTTATTAGAAGGTAAAAGTTCTTGCTCGGCTGAGTTAAACATGAAAAAGGTTTTATAACCTTGTGCCAGTACTCGTAAGAAGATATTATGTGATTGTTAGTTTAAACATATTTTATTCTGAAAATCATATCTTATACATATCTACATACACAAAATTACAAAAGTGAATTGGATTTGAACGAAAGCTATAAGCTTATTAAGTTCATCTCCACAAAAAACGTAATATTAAAGATGCAAAGGTGGGTTATTAAATATGTATCATAATGTTATGTTGATGTACATTAAACATGTAAACTATTCTGAAATATTGTAATCACTGGAATAGTAAAATGAGAGAGAGAGAGAGTGAGAGAGAGAAAATAATTATTATAATAATAATAAAAAAAAACATAAAAAAAGGAAGTGGTGGAAGCGACAACAGGCAGGGAAGGACACATTGCCAACTGATCACATATATATTTAATAGGTATAGCGGCACAGCAAATTGTGATTGTCTCTTTCCTAAGGATGCAAATAATGTCCAATTCTGAAAATTGATTGTTAAGGTAGAATAGGACAAAACAAATTTAATAAAAGAAAGCCCAGCCTTTCCCAAATCATGAAATGGCTGTCTTTTGAGTGTGAAACAAACATTTTTCTTTCTTTTGATGTCGTGAAAATGTGAAGGTTTAACGGGTTTTTTAACTGCATAAATGGCGCTCAAATACACATATTTTATCTTTAGTAAACTTTATTAGTGTCACTACTTTTTAGCTACATGTAACCTGGACATGCAGTGCTCATATGGGCTATTCTAATAGGTAAGCTACCAGCGTCCGGCGTCCGTCCGGCGTCTGTTAACATTTGACATCTTTGGGTGATTCTGACTGAAATTCAAGCAGAAAACTGTCTCCATGGCAACAAATATGTGAAATCCGAAGAAAGTCGTTAAAAATCTTCTTGCCAAACACTTCTTGCTTGATTTTTTTTATGAAACTTTGCATGAAAGTTCCTTGGGTGACCCTCTGTAATGTTATTCAAACTTTGTTGATTCATCAAAAGTATAGTCGCTATGAGCGGTACTAGTTTGTCCTGTATGTCTGAATAGAAAATTTTAAGAAACTTCTCGTCAAAAACTACTGGCTGCATTTCCTGAAACTTTGCATGAGTGTTTGTCGACATAGTAAGCAGTCTCGAGTATGTTAATATATTTTTTAAAGTTTCGGGTTATCGTTCATGAATTTTTCAAGTTACCGGTACGTACTTAAAGTTTTAAGTTTATTATTTTAAATGTTTGGCTTAGCATCATACTCAAAGTCTTACTCAATTTTTATTATTATTTTTTTCAATAAATTTAAACTGTCAGTTGAATTACCTTTAACTTTTAAGTTAATTTACTGTACTTCTGGTGCCTAAAGTGTAGATATCCCGATTGACATATAAACTAGTCTCGTGAATATAACTGCTTAATGGCCCTTGGTTACGGTTACATTGGCAGTTTTTCTGTTGTTCTGTTTTAGATTGGCATTGCCGGATATTGTCTCTCCGCATGGTGGCCTATAAGGTTGCATGCCATACCCTATCAAGGGCATTTTTGTAAAAGTAGAGCAGTCAAAAGACCCAAATCATAAGTTTGAACTCATATAATCCACTTAAACACTGACAATTTCGAAATATGTAAAAATACAGACATGGACTCCGCCCCCCCCCCCCACCCCCACCGCCAAACACACCAAACAAAATGTGTGATCAGGTGCTCGCGCGTAGTAAGCATCAACTGCCTATTATAATACACCCACCATGGAAAGTGGAAAAGTAAGCGAAAACTAGAACTGAACTGCCAGAGGATGTGACTATAGCCCTGCTGCACCGCTTTAATAACGAGCATTCTAACACACTGCCCCTATAGAAGCAATGGAAAACTTCCGTGTTTTATTCTGCAACAATTCACTGTTGCGGAGAGCGTGAGTCTAATTGCTGACGTCACTGACAGTACTGACGTAATTTTGTGACGTTTGGAGACGTTAGACGGTGTAACGTCTCTTTTTCTTTCTAAATTCGCTATAAAAACGTACATCTATCTTAGATACAGTTAAGAATATTGGCGGGAGCATGAACGCGCTGGCAGGAAGGTTGGGAGAATTTGAAGGCAAGGAATACTTTTTCAGCGTTTTTGAGTGTTAGAATCGAAATAGTTCAGCTCTGGCATTGAATTATTGAGTAATAATTCACTGTTTGTCGGTCAGTTGTAAGTAGATATATCACTCGCGCTCCGCGCTCGTGATATGATCTACTTTACAACTGACCTCCAAACAGTGAATTATTACTCAACAATTCACTGCTAGAGCTGATCTATTTCTTAAATAAAATAAGATTTCAAGAAAACTTTTACACAATTTTTTAACATTCTAAAATATGAAAAGAAAAAAAAACTGAATAAATAAAGAATGACTAGGAGTAATAATCCTGTTTGTCAATCCCACAGTACGACAACTAATTGTTTTATTTGTTTACCAAATATGATGTGTCTAGCTAGAATAGATCCTGAGAAAACTGACAAATTTACATTGAAACAAAGAAAAATGGATTAATAAAGACAAGCCTAACAGCAATGATTCTCAATCCCAGGATACAAGAACTCATCATCCATGTGTATACCAAGTTTCAAGATTCTAGCTTCAGTGCTTCCTGAGAAAACTCTGACACAAGTTTTCAATGTCACGTAACATGCAAAATAGGAATAGAAAGAAATATGGACAAAAATAGAAGAGCAAGAGCAATAAGCCTGAGTCTCAATCCAACAATACAATCATTCATTCTCCATATATACTGAAAGGATTTAAAAACTTCCACTTTTTATTGCTTGCTGCTGATCTGTTTACTCATGACAGTGTTGACTATGTAACGACAAAATACTTGAAACTTATCAAATTTAAAGATTACGCACTTTATTTGTATCATTTACCTAAATGACGTCAGTAAAGAGCGTTACGTCACTGAAATGCATAAGGAGATGCCGGCGTTATCTAATGCAACACTCTTTCGACCACTTCTTACTGTCTTAATATTGTGACGTCATCAACGTTGATTTGCAAGTATCACTGCGGATGATGCTGCCGCGAAAAGCCTATTACGGAGACGGCGTCGACGTTAGTTAACGTCATGTCCCCTGGTTTTCAATCTTGGTTAGGTGCTTTTCTGACGGTCTTTTTAGCTTTCTGTAAACAGTGCACGTCGTATGAGATTGTAAATTTCCGTCATTAACGCATAAAATTGTACCGCGACGTCACTTTTTGAAATTTCAGCATTTATCTGGCTCAAAACTCTGCGCCTGTTTGCGATATTTAGGCGCGATAGGCTAAATAAAGCCACTGACCGAGTTCAAATTTTTAAAAATCAATTTGATATTGTACGAGAAATGTTTCATAAGAAAACTGTATACATGAAGCTATTCATCATTATGTAAACGGTACTAAGAACAGGAGGAGCACGTGCTTGTTCCTGACCGATTCGGTTGAATGATTTCGAATTCCTTATATTGATAGAATCAGGTATAATAGAATATATATGCTATAAAATTTTGGTGGGCGTAGCTGCATTCATATTTGAGATATTCAAAATTAATGGGTGGAAGTTTTTAAATCCTTTCAGTATATTTGCCATGTTTGAAGATTGTAGCTTGCATAGTTCCTGAGAAAACTGTGACACAAATTTATTCTGAAAAGACAGAAAAATAGACAAATAAAGGGAGGAATATTAGCAATGAGCCCACGATACAACAACTCATTGTCCATATGTATACCAAGTTACAAGATTCTAGCTAGCGTATATAGTTCCTGAGAAAACTGTGACACAAAAAGGAGGTACGGAATTACGGACAGACCAAATCCAGTATAGCCCCATTTTTTTTCAAAGTGGGGCTATAATGAAAGTCCGGTAATTGAAAGCCATGCCTTGTTTCGGCCGTGACCATCAGGTTCGAAATAAGTTTAAAACTGCCACATTGAAGGGATCAACGAGATCATGGTGTCCCCCATAGAACTTTTTAAGAGTTACAAACTTTGCTAATGATGAAGGTACTTCTCACATTATCTTTCTAACGAATCGAAATCGAATCTTTAGCAAACTCAAACAGAAGAAATAAATTTCTTATTGCCTTCCCACCCCCAACCGCGCCCACCCCTTTCGAATTGGCAGGACGACACTCGAAGAAGTTGAAACTCATAAGTATCTCGAGTTTATTGTTTTCGGATGACGGTAGTTGGAACCAGCACACAAATTTATACAGTCACAGAAAAGGACCTCGTAGAAATAAATTTTATTTTGGACCGGGGAATCTTGTTATAATCCTTACTGGAATATGACATCACAATATAGACTAAATGTACTCGCTCTTAGAAAAAAGGGCAACTGGACGTGGCTCGAATATTAATTAATTAGCGCAAGCTTATTGTTTTTACTCCCTTTCACTTCCTACTCTCCTGCTCTAAGCACAGCGAGCTAAGCAAGATATATTCTGACCCTACCCCACGTTAACTTCGTGCGACTGCTGGCCATAACAAAAAAACGATAAATATTGGCGACAGGATATTTTCAACATTGATCACTGTTACTACTGAATTTTGTTATGTTGTTAGATACTCGTAAGTACAATAATAATTTGTAAACTATTGATTATGCTTTCGTTCTGATCCTCAAACGCTATTGCTTGTATCTACGTTTGTACTATGAAAATTTACTTGAATAAAATGGTGTACCTCCACGAGTTTTCGCCAGTTTCATAAAGGGCAACATTTTACGTAATTTACTGTGTCCACTTCCCTGAAGAACGTCTGTGAAAATGGGGCCAACTGTTAAAGGACAGAATTTGGTCTTAGGAGTAAACTGCCACTGACAAGGGAAGCAAAAATAAAAATGATAGAGTTGCTTCCCCTGAAAGTCTAACCATTCACCTAAAGTTTCTTTATTAATGTAATGTACAACCGAGAGGCGTCGTGGTCGACAGGTTAGAGGTGCATATGGTGCAGAGGGTCATGAGGGCGAAACCCCAACAAGCCAGCAAGCGCCTGAAAAAAACTCTGTCAAGCAAGTAATAAATAAATATGAGCCGCAACACGAAACCAACAGTGTGGCATATGCGCCCAGCGAAGACTCAGACCAGCCTGGGCATCCGCCCAGTCTGATCAGAATCTTTGCTGTCCACATGGCGATAACTTATATCCGAGGCTACCCTTAAAGCGCAAAGCAAAACTCTGATCAGACTGGGCGAATCCCCAGGCTGATCTGATCTTCGCTGGGCGCACATGCCACTTTGTTGGTTTAGTCATGTCGCGGCTCAAAGTTATCTTTTTCTTGAATAAGGGAGGGTAAAGGCAGGAAAAGGAGAGGGATGGGCTCCTTCTTTCATATGCTGTGCTCAGGATACATTGTGTCTCTAATGCCTATCGCCCATACGGACATAAGGGTACGGTCAACCGTTACCCTACTAATGTGCACTGTAGCATCTATTTATACAGAACTCTTTCGAATTAAGGAGTGAATTTCATTTTTCTGATGTATATCTAATGCCCCAGTCACACACACACATTACGGACTGGGCGGATAGTTGTGGATAAAAATCCACAATAATCCGCAGAATTTGTGGGCGTTGCTTATTTTCTTGATTAATTTACGGATACAGTTACCTATAGATGCGTATGATTAAGGATAAATGTGGATGTCTGCGGTCAGATATTTTCCCTTTGAATCAATACGATGAGAGATGATACGAATGTATACGTACTACTTGCCATCCATTACCTTCTGTTACTTCTAGATGCGGAAAGATGTTGTTGATGCTACGGATGGCCCGTTCGTATATGTCCGGTTTTATTCGTAATAGTCCGTATCGTATCTGCGGATGGCCCATCCGTATCTGTCCGGTGTTATTCGTAAGTGTCCGTATCGCATCCGCAGAGTCTGTAACTGTCCGTATCGTATCCGTAAGGTCCGCAGGATCAGATTCCAAATTTTGAAAATTTTCAAAATTCAGGCGCGGACAAGTAAACCGTATTGATCCGTAACAAAAGGTAATTGAAGGCATTCATTCGCAATTATCCATATATAATCCGTATCTTTACCGTATCTAATCCGTATATAAACCTATCATTCCGCAGCCCAACCCCAAGTTGTGGACTGATACGGTTTCGCGCAGATTGTTACCTTCAAGTACGGTTAGTTGCGGGTCTCGTTCGGAGTTTTTTTTACGGACTTCTACCTTCAGATACGTTTCTATACGGATAACTTACACTTCAATACTGATAGATACGTATTGGTGAGGATAATTGCGAACAGCTAATCTGACTGGGGCATTAATCCGTAACAATACGCAGAACGAGACCCGTAACTAACCGTAACAATCCGCATGAAACCGTATTTGTCCACAAATTTTGGTTGACCGCGGAACGATAGGTCGAGATACGGATATTATACGGATTAGATGCGGATAGATGCGGACAAATGCCTTCAGTTACGGATCATTATGGTTAACTCGTCCGCGTCTGAATATTTAAACTTTTCAAAATGTGGTGGTATATCCTGCGGACCTTGCGGATACCATACGGGTACGATACGGATTCGGTATTGAGAGAGACCACGCCCACAAATTGTGTGGATTTAAAGTCCGCAACTATCCGCCCAATCCGTAATGTGTGTGTGTGACTGGGGCATAAGTATAAACTACATTAGGTCGCGCGCAAAGTAAGTGAAACCCGAAGGGGTTCATGTAAGCTCTGCTAGCGACCCCAAGTAGTTTATACGTCGATAAACACCAGAAAAATTATATTCATTGCTTATATTTACATTCTTTTCTATCTTTTATTTGACCAAAACTTTGCGTAAGGGGCTACAGTTGAAGCTGAAAAAAATTATATGCAGATTGTCTACCAAAAGCGGAACAGCGTCAGCGACGTAACAACGACGTCATAACGTCGCTACGGCCAATTAGCTTGGAGAACCATGGTTTATTTTGACGTCACTTAATATAACGCCATGTAACGTCATGTGAACCGATGTAATTATTGAAATATGAACTACATTACGTCCTAATGGTTTACAACGGGGCTTTTCAATAAATGCACTGAAACTGTAAATATTGTCTTTTACAATTTAATGTTGCGCAATACTTTTACGAAGGTTATACAATATGCTATAGGTTCTATTTATTTTCTTTCCAGTTATATAATTTTGACAATAACACAAAACGCATTTTCAAGGTTAACAGTCCATTCAATTATTTCTATTGGAATGTCAACATTGATAAAAGAATAACATGTTGTGCCTTTTTGTACGAATCAACCTAATCATGCTAAGTAGTTATTCGATTATATGTAGCAATACGTTATTGTCAGTGTACAAGGACACCCCAGTCGCACACACTTGGGTGATGATAAAAGCATGATACTTACCTTAGATGATCCTATAAATTGACAAAGCACAATTTGGGAAACTTGGGAAATTATTTTTTTTATTATTATTATTTCAGTTAGTTAAATCTAGTACATTTTGGCATAGATACCTACTTTCATTTCTGATCAAATGAATGATATATTGCAGCTTAATGTAACTGTGAAATAAAGCATTTTTGTTAAAATGCCCTTTTGCTTAACATTGGTAGACATTCAGATAAAACTATATCTGCGATATCGCTGAAAGCGTTCCACTACAGTTTCGTCATTGTAAATGACAATGATAAGCCAACCTTCCTAGAGTTTCCCATAAAAAGTTCTTTAAAAATCATTTGGCTCTTTTACCCACCTACTAAAACTAACCTACTTTCGATATCTTAAACTTGAATAAGATTTGATTTATGATTGATTGATTTGATGCTTAACGTCCACGGTAAACAACTATGGTCATGTCGGGACGGTCAGTTAACCTAACCACACTATTCCTGGGCAGGCTTAGACCTCCTAAGCGGTTAATCAGTACTAATTGCACATACTTTCGCCAGTAACTGACAACTGCCCTTCTTGAAGCAGCGGAAGGAGAAACGAAAGTATGTGGCCAGACCCGGTTTCGAACCCAGGACCTCTGACTTGTCAGTCAGGTGCCCTACCGATTGCGCTACGCGGCCCGGCGAATATGATTTGAAAAAAAATGTCCATTTCACTGTTCTGCTTCTGTTTATATAGCATCGCTCGACAGGGAACCATAAAAGGTAATCGTGTTTTGTGCAGAAAAGTGTCATTTTTCACAAACATGTGCCAGGTATATGACTCAGTATATGAGCCGCGACGTGAGAAAACCAACAATGTGGTTATGCGCCCAGCGCAGACTCAGATCAGCCTGGGCATCCACCCAGGCTGATCCGACTCTTCGCTAAGCGCTTAAAGGGTAGCTAAGGTACTAAGCTATCTTCATGCGGACAGCGAAGACTCTGATCAGACTGGGCGGATGCCCAGGCTGATCTGAGTCTGCGCTGGGCGCAAAACCATATTGTTGGTTTTCTCGCGTCGCGGCTCATATGTGCACATCAACCCACATTGTACAACCAAACCTGAAGATTGAATCGCTTTTACATTTGTACCAATGGTATAACTATGGAGACTTAATCGTTTTTGCCAAACGGACTTTTCCGTCCTTTATAAGATGTATGAGTCAATTCACCATTTTAGGGGGTATCCTGTTTATTTATTATCACTTTTAAAAAAAAATCCAGTGAAAACATGGATTTAAATGACTTGAGAATAATTATTTGTTTGAGAAAATCTGAAGTTTCTTTTGAAAGAATTTCAGTTTGCAATGTCACTGCAGTGTATGCCATGTTCCAATACCAATGATGGCATAGGTCTGTTACCACAGCAACTAAGAGTTCATATTGATGTCAAAGTGACGTCATCGAGATGTCATTCTGCCAAGATACTAAACACTACAGTTGAAAATTCCATATTTGCTTTGGTCATAGATTGACGTCATCTCACTAGCTGACTTATTACTAGCCATAGTGAATATGTATCTGTATTGCGTCACCAACTGGAGAGAACAAATATAGGCAATGCCTACGTCCAATCCATTGGCATATGTATATACTATATGTATATGTTGTCATGAAATTTTGAATAAATAAATAAATAAGAAAAACGTCATCTCACTTATAATCCGAGAGCAGCATGGCATACATACATTGTATGTCATGCTCCTCTCGAATTATAAATGATGCCACCTGAAATTCTTACAATGGAAAAGTGTTATTTCCTCAAAGTTATAATTCATTCTCAAATAGTTTAATTCTCTGTTTAAACTGTACGCAAATAACGCGTATCCCACATGAATGTGTAATGAAAAACTCCAGCATTTATGATATTATTGTATTCACTCTATGTATGCTTCAGTTTCCAACAAAATATTGTTTAAACTAAAGTAATTTGTATTTTGTTGGTATCGCCAAATAATTCGAATTTACATTCTCTGGATAGGGGATTTGTATTGACTTTTTGAATAGTAGTAAAAAATACTTATTTCAAAATAATCATCGATATATATTACGACCTTCAAATTCAAGAATTCCCCTCAAAATTGCATTTCCAAAGATTGCAATATAACTCGTCTTATAAACATCAGTACGGTCATATGCTTTTTTGCTGCGAAAATTAACAAACGGAGACAGTAAGAATATTTTGTTTTGTAAGTTTATGCATCATGTTTTGTATCATTTTACTTAGATAGTTGGTTTCAGGGGCGTAGCTAGAAGAAGGCACATGCTTCAACACGTTTACATCTCTGCTTAAATCAAATGGGTACACTTTCAAGATAAGCATCTCTGCATTTTTGTCTCCCTTTTCAATGAGGATCAAATCTTAAAGATAAGAATTTGCTCCTACTCCAGGAGCAAATTCTTACCTTTAAGATTTGACCCTTTCTATGAAAGGCTCTTCTCTATCTGAAATAAAAAATCCATGACGAAGGGGGCAGAGTTTTCTCATTGGAGTGATCTCCCTTGGAGGTGTATATATTCAGCTATATTTCCAAACAATGTTTGCTTCACAAAGTATTAGGTCTGGCTACGCCCCTGGACTTTCATTGCGTTCTTCAAAGTGCGACTTTCATAAGGGATGGGGTTTAAACTTATGACATTACCGAATTTAAAGGGCCTAGTGGCAACCAGTACAGACTGGCTACGTGTACACTGAGCTGAACACGTGGATCGCTGAATTCAAAGATTCAAACCTACGCAATTTGATACTCGGCTTGTGAAAAATTGAACAAAGCAATCATTAATTTTGAATACCAACGAAATATTTTATTACTTTTATGTTTATAATATTTCGATAGAAAAACTTCACGCACTCAATTTAGTCCGTTTAGTCTGTTTACATTCTGAGTATCCAACTGGGCAGTAGCACTAACATCTGTTTATGAAATAGATTCTTTTCTAACAGTGATTAGTTGCCCAGTATATCACTGGTTGGAGGTCAGTCGTGTAGTGGATATATAGAAGCGCGAGTGATATATTCACTGACGACTGGCCGAAACCCAGTGATATACATTGGCGACTGGTTCTGCAAATAAAACTTGGTGATAAAAAGTAGTTAGTTTCATACATTAGTAAGCTCCTTGCCAAAACTCTTTAAGATATTTCATTTCAATAGGACGCCTATTTCTTGCATATGCGCAGTCCGAACAAATGTACCCTCATTTCAAAAGGTCACACATTTTTCTACAGTATAAATGATTTCAAATGTCGTAGTTCTTGAAAGCAAAGTTTATTCTAAAGAAGTAACAAATACCTTCATTTAAGATTCAAAAGTACTGAAAGTTTCGATGCGATCGGACTTGCCGTTAGGTCTACGCAATAACGCGAAGAAATGCAGTGTCGCTAGTTAAATCCCAGAAGTTCAGCTGTAAGCACTGAGCTCAATTGCAAAGTTCGCGCTGCTCTGTAGACGTAATAATCAGACTTATGGTATTGAAATTTTTGGCGATATAGCATCGTTACTGGATGTCTTCGGTTACATTTCGAATAATGAAATTCATTCCAGAAATACCGTTTAATTGAAATTTTAAGATTCATCCATAAACCGTAAGTGTGCGAAATGGGTTACAATTTCCGGTTGCTATGTGAAGTCATCAGGTACTTTAATGTATGGTTTTGTAGGCCAAGATCTAAAAAGGTACATACATTGATTTCAACTTGATGTTTTCGACGACTCTGGAAGTCTACTATGCATTTTTTGAAATTTCATAAAAAACTACGTTTCTTAAGAAATCTTGACTTTTTTTTAGTGTTTATTGGTTTGGTAGACCATACTGTTCACAGTCGCTCTAAACCCTGCATGGAAATTGCGTTTAAGCAACATTTTCTCTAAATAAAATTGCAATTTTGGATTTATCTTACCAAAACTGTGCCAAAGCATTGCAGATATTGCAAAACATCGCTGAACTATAGACCATAAGCGTGGACATGATTTCTGATTTTATGCATTTTGATACTATTGCATTTAGAGAGAAAGCTAAAATTTGAAAACGTGGACGATTATAATATTCGTTCAGTGTATTAGGCAACAAATCACTGGTTAGCAAGAATCTTTTTCGATTCAAAGACACAAGAAACGACGAAAGAGAGAGTGAATCCTTTAGATTTTTCCAGTTTCCGCTATAACATGAAGAAATTCGGCCAACAACTTTGTCTGCAATAGAGGCGTTTACATCTTTTTCGTAAATTTTCAATGCCATGTTGAACTTTCGAGGAGGTGATTCCTGCTCACCTGTGCAGTATTTTCCCTTAGGATTGGTCCACACGATTAACGATGCTAGCTGTTTTTTCATAGCTGACACCATAATTGAGCCGCGACATGACAATACCAACAGTGTGGTTGTGCGCCGGGCGCAGACTCAGATCAGCTTGGGCATCCGCCCAGTCTGGTCAAATTCTTCGCTGTGCGCATGGAGGTAGCTTAGAAACTTGGCTACCCTTTGAACACTTATAGAAGAGTCTAGCAAACTGGACGGCTGCCCAGGCTGATCTGAGTCTTCGCTGGGCGCACAACTACATGGGTGGTTTTGTCGTGTCGCGGCTCATATATGCCTAGCGTCCCCTAATGGGAACTCTGGCGAGCCTGCCACGAATGTGATATCTGATCAGGATCTGCACTGTTGGAAGTTCTGTAAGATAAAGTGGTGAAACTAAACTACATGTACGTCTTTATTTTAAGATATATCAGTAAAATTAACTTTACTCGTTCTTTTTTTCTTATCTATTCTCTTTTTATTTATTTATTCTTATTTATCAATTTTATTATTATTATTATTATTATTATTATTTGTTTCCAACCGTTTCATTTAATTCAAATCTAAAAGAGTTCCTTCTAGAGCAGAGAATACATTTGAACGAAATAACATGGGCCATACTTAGAAGTTTCTTCCACTCAAGCCTCATCAGTGTCCCTGACACCATGGACATGATATGGTGATGAAAGCCTGAGAAATCAAAGTACTGAGAGTACACGGGCGCGAGCATTTCATTCAAGTGGTTTAGAGCAGATGTTTTAAAAATGTTGGCACACAGACAGGTGATGGCTGAAGACAGAGACACATCGTCCCATATGCTCCGCGGGTAAAATTTAGATAGTTCTGTAGTTCTGAATTTTGTCATTTATTTAGATTATTCTGTTGGATATCTGAAATCATAATAGCTTATAGATTGTCTCCCTCGTTTATTTCATGTTTTCAGAAAGAAATATTTTAACATAATTTCGTTAATATGATGTATTGGTTTCATAAATTACCGTACAAGTTTTGAGAAAATTCATGCCTCTTCGATAAATGTGGAATGAAAAATAATCTTCATGCAAATTACCTATTTCCTCACGGCCTGTAAGAATATCGATTTTGACCTTGTGGGCCATGTGATCATGTACAAGTACTTTTCTTATTCAGGCACATGATGGTGACGTATGAATAATTATTTTTTGGCCAATAATGCGATTTCGAGCGCGGTCTGCGATAGTTTGAAAACTTATCTTATTTTTGTTTGAAGTCACTTTTATCAAATATAATTATCAAAACTATATTTCAAATGTATAGTTAGACCATGTCGGAGGTATTGCATGAAATATTTCATCAAATCTTTTCTGTTATCATCAAGGGAGTAAATCTTTAACTGAGGAGTACTTGTTCTGGTTATCCAGGGTGGTGCTTTCGTTCACCTGTTGTGTCACTGCGTGGTGTGTTCAACAGAATGGCAGTCCTTAGTCACAATATGTAACCCTTGATGTTAAGCATATTATAGAAAAGGAACAACTGGTCATAAACAACTTTTCAGATCTATCAAGAGCGGATAACTAATGGACTGGAAAGTTCAGACTGACGGTCCTTGGTCACAATATGTAACCTTTGATGTAAAACATGTCTGTGAAGTTTTATTTAGATATTCCATATAGAAAAAGGAGCTACAGGTCATAAACTATTTTTCAAATCTATCAAGGGCAGATAATTCATGAACTGGAAAGGTCAGAGTGAGGGTCCTTAGTCACAATATGCCACCTTGATGTGAAACATATTTGTGAAGCTTCATTCTAATATATTCCATCTAGAAAAGGAACCACAGAACATAAATTTTCAGATCTATCAAGGGCAGATAATTCATAAACTGGAAAGATATAAGTGACGATCCTTAGTCACTATATTTAACCTTTGATGTGAAACATATCTGTGAAGTTTCATTCAAATATTCCATATAGTAAAGGAACTACAGGTAAAAAAAACATTTTCAGATCTATCAAAGGCGGATAACTCAAGAACTTGAAAGGTAACAGTGGCGGTCTTTAGTATAAATATGTAGCCCTCGATGTTAAACATATCTGTGAAATTTCACCCAGATATCATAAACCGAAAAGGAAAACCATTTTTCCAATAGGAACGAGGGCAGTAATTTTATTAAAAATGGACGGATTTTGCCCATTAACAATCCCATACCACTCATCCCCGATAACAATATGTAAGCAAAATTTGAAGAAATTCCGTGAATAAATACTCAAGTTATCGATCAGAAATGGTGAGCATGGACGAACGGACGCACGCACAGAAGGACGAACGGATAGAGGAAGGTACATTATAATACCCCGCCACTATTGTGTGGTGGGGTATAAAAAAAACTCTGTCAACCCAACAGCAAATGGGTATTAGTTTTGAATCAGAGAAGGTTAATGGCAGAAAGGAGAAGTATTGGCTCCGCCTTTCATACACTGTGTCCAAGATACGGTGGGCCTCTAACACTCACTGCCCCTACGGCCATAAGACTACGGGAAAGATTTTCATGTGCAACTCTTCTTACACACAGTGTCATCTATTAATACAGAACTCTGTTTCCAAGGTAAGTTTAAATTGTTTCAATTTTCCTTAATGACTAGAAAAAAAGATGTAATAAAAGACCATCGGTCAAGTGTCACCCGACGTATGAAATATGACACAAACTGCAGCCTTTTATTCAGTTGCAGAGTAGCTGTATGGCCATATGTATTACAGAACCTGGCAAGCAAATAATAACTGAAGCATGAGCAAAGACATATACCCAATTACTTGGCCTCTATGAAGTTATAAAAAAGTAAGTTTAGAAAGGGGCATGTACGTGAACAATCAGGTTACAGAAACTTCAGGCCCTTACAGAATGCCAAAACATCAATACTGTATACCCAATAACAAAATAACATGGGCCATAATCCTGCTAATATGAATCTGATGAAAAATGAGCAATGCAGTTATGAAAATTCAGCCCATTAATATGAATGGTTCTGGAGTTATCCTTTTAACTTTAAGTAAAAGTCTAGTATCTATGAAAGGGGAATAACTCTGTCATTAATCAATTTAGCACATCCTAACAATAATCAAAATAATTAATTTACCAAATACTTGTTTCATACTAAATTTCAGCTCTCTCGGTCAAACGGTTCAAAAGTTGGAAAAATGCCAATAACGACAAAAGGCCATAACTTTGTAAAAAATAGGACAATTGAAATTCCAAAATCACATGCACAACTTCAGATCATGATAAAACATTCTGCACAATTTCAAGTCAATCTGATATAAGCTGTGGCAGGAGTTGCGGGGACAAGGTCTGAGTCAGCAAGAGCCATAACTCCATAAAAATGGCCGAAACAAAAATGAAAAACCAAATGCACATCTTCATATCATAAGAATACAATCTGTAAAATTTCAAATCAGTCCAAAGAAAGACCTTGGAGGAGTTGCGAGGACAAGATTTTGGACGGACGGACGGACTGACAGCGGACACACACACGGACGGACGAGGGTCATTTCTATAGTCCCCCTCCGCCTACATCGGGTGACAAAAATGATTTAGCGGGGGTTAGCCTCCGAAAGATTAGATCCTCTTAAAGGCTAAACTTTCCTAAATGTAATACTTGTGTTTTTTTTTTTTTGTTTTTTTTTGTTTTGTTTTGTTTTGTTTTGTTGTTGTTTTTTGTTGTTGTTTTTTCATTTCCGTTGTCATTTACAATTTTAATCTTGCGCCATACGTTTTAGAAGGTTATAGATAAAATGCCATTCCCTCAATTATAATATTGACAGTAAAACCAAAGGTATTTTGAAGATTAACGTTTCTATTGGAGATGTTAGCATTGATAAGAGATTAAAACATGCAATGTCTTTTGTACTATTCGACCAAATCAACTATTATTCGATCATGTAGCAATCCTATATAGTGCGAGTACAAGGGCATTCTTGGGTGATGATATAGGCATAATAATAACCTCAGATAATCCTAAGTATGGACAGAGCACAATTTGGAATTTGAAATCATTATTATTATTATTGTTATTGTTATTATTACTGGGCCTTCACTGGCTGTCTATGTCATTAATAAAACACCAGGCATTAAAGGTTAAAAAAACTCATGTATATATACGCTGTGGTGGCGATTCTTAACATAACAAAAAAAGCTCTAACATGCTTTGGATATGGGAATACGTATAGACTGGGTTGAATACCAATGACAAATATTACCAATTTCAGAATAATCTTCAGAGACAGAAATCCCCTCCAAATTGCGTTCAGTAGAAAGATTGCAAAATAATATGTCTTATAAACGTTCGCTTTTCATATGACTTGGTGCTGTGAATACCAACAAACGGAGACAGTAAGAATATTTAGTTAGCCCCATGATTCTTTCATTTTACTTAGATTTTTTATTATCATTAAGTCCTTCAAAAAAGTCACGTTATTCAGGGAAGGAGTCCAGGCTAATGATATGTTTCGAAATTAAAGGTCATTATGGCAACTCGTACATCAACTCTCCATTAACTTTCACAAATGCAATCTAAATACTTCAAATACTAATGTAGTAAACGATAGCATTTTGTTCAGTTTGTAATGCTTCACACTATTTATTTATTTTCTTATTAATATTGTTATTTATTCATTTATTTATTTTGTAAATAAAATGATGATTTCAAAGGTATAATTATTGTTAAAAAAATTGTGTAGCGATTTCACAAATGCTGCACTTCGTTTCAAGGGGAAGTCAATTTTATAAGATGTTTGACAACTTCTGTAGAGCAGTGATGAATATATTAGGATCATATCCAAGTGGACTATTCTATTTCTTTATCCCTTATAATGGTAAAAATTCTCAACAATATGCAGTCGTACAATACATGCTTTTTCTGCAAGTTTACTAGTCTCTGATATTTTAGATAATTTCCATTCAATATTAAAGCTGTATTTTCACGCACACACATTCGCGCCAGTTATACCTGCGGGTATGTGTATGCACGTGTGTGTGTGTGTGTGTGTGTGTGTGTGTGTGTGTGTGTGTGTGTTAAATCTATAAAGTTTATCTGTAACACAGTGTAGAATGTTTTTAGAATGAATAGAAATTTGAAGCCTGGAAACCTGTATTGGGGGCATATGCAGAACGCGGCGTCTGAGCAGGGTCAACATTGTTTGCTAACAGGATTTACTACGCAAAAATACATTAAATTTGAAATCATTCACCAGAAACCCCTAAAACTAGATGGATGGATGTCTTTTCAGGGGCGGATCCAAAATTTTGGAAAGGGGTTCAAATTAGCTGAGGGGGTTCGATTTGTGCAGTTTGACCAATTTTCCTGAAATTCCCCATGAAAATGAATAATTAAGGCTTAAAAGGGGGTTCGTTTGAACCCCGCGAACCCCCTCTGGATCCGCCACTGCTTTTTGACAGTATTTCAGTATTTCAGTTATATCAGGACCAAGGGTGGGTGATAATGAAAGGCTGTGTGCATGGAGCCCCGTTTATGACTGAAACATTCCCGCCTGGAGCGAGACTCGAACCCTGCCCTAAAACTAGAAATGGACTCTGTCCAATAATAAGAATGGACAAATCCACTGATCAAAAATGGTTAATGTTGTGTCATCTCTTATTTCAGATCAGAACCGGCACTAGATCTACAGAAGTAAACGAGCAATGGGTAAAGGCAAAGACCTCGGCGATGTTTGTGCATGCTTTGGAATAGGCAGTAAGTTAATTTGCGACCAATATATGAGCCGCGACACGACAAAACCAACAATGTGGTTGTGCGCCCAGCGCAGACTCAGATCAGCCTGGTCATCCGCCCAGTTTGACCAGACTCTTCGTTAAATGCTCAAAGGGTAGCGAAGGTTCTGAGCTACCTCCGTGCGGACAGCGGAGACTCTGATCAGACTGGGCGGATGCCCAGGCTGATCTGAGTCTGCGCTGGGCGCACAACCACATTGTTGGTTTTGTCGTGTCGCGGCTCATATATTAGTCGCGTCGCGTGAAAATGACCTTCAGCATGTACTAAAAGCATATGCTCATATCAGGCGTCTGAACAGTCATCATTTTTCGATTTCTACATTCCCCATTTGTCAAAAATTTACGCATTCGGGGAAACCGCAAAGTTTAGTCTGAGTTTTCCCTGTTCGTATACAGCTTAGTGCATAAGCCTTATACCTTGGCCTCGTTTGCAGCAAATGATTATCTCAGAGTTTTTCGTTATTCACTGTAATTTTCAACATTGTCCCGAGCAAAGATTCTGAATTTGCTAGGGACAATTGTACATAAAAACCACTCTTAGGTAATCGATTGCTTCAAGCGACGAGGTATCTGCACTTTACCGCATGAAAATTCAACGATCAATTCTATCTAGTTTTATCAGATCTTATTGTCAGTTATTAAGACTAATTCCACCTAACCACCAACAAATCTAAATAGGGGTCCGGCACGCAACAATTTTGACTATTTAGTCCATGACAGTGTGACTTTGAAGCTCTTCTTTACATAAAAAAATATAAAACAACTATGTTTAAATATACCCGGATTATTAGAAATCATAATATTTTAGTACTAACAGTCAGTTTGAAGATGAATGCGTTCTGTCATCTAAGCATTGCAGAGATATCAAAATTGGTTTGATTTGAGTGAGCACTGCACAAATTTACCACGGAAATAAACGCCCAAAAAACTCACATGTTCGAGAAAAAAAAGGCTTCGTATTAATTATTAGGAAAGCAGTAATTTCGTCTTCACCAATTTTTTTTTAGCGTTACAAAACATTAAATTGGTGTAACAGAAAAGCAACTAACAGTGCAACACAACGATTGTTTTCTTCCCAAAATATGTTTTTCAGACATATACGTCTGTGCTCGGTTTGTGCAGTTGTTACTCAAAGTCAAATCAAACTTGCTCATTTTACGATGATCAGTCATTGAACAGATAGTTAAAATTCAATTGTAATTATCTTCTATATCTTGTATTATTTACTTTTGCATATGCTAAACTTTTGGTGAGGAGTATATATACTGAAGGGATTTAAAAACTTCCATTTTTTTATTGCTGGCTGCTGATTCTTTCACTTAACACTCTTTAATATGATTTATTACTGTGTTAATATTGTCACGTCATTCACGTTAATTTGCAAGTATCATCGCAGTTGACGCGGCCACGCAAATCTATTACGGGGACGGCGTTGACGTAAGTTAACTTCATGACCTCTGGTTGTTAATTTCTTGTAGCTGCATTACTGGCGGTCTTTTGAGCTTCCTGTAAACCGTGCACGTCGTCCGAGATTGTAAATTGCCGTAATTAACGCATAAAATTATCGCGCGACGCCTGGTTTTGAAATTTAAGCATTTATGGCCCAGTACTCTGCACCTGTTAGCGATATTTAGGCGCGGTAGGCCAAATGAAGCCACAGACCGGGTTTAAACTTTTAAATTCAATGTGATACTGTGAGAGCAATATGTCATCAGAAAACTGTATACATGAAGTTATCCATCTGTATGTAAACTGCACTAAAAACGCGAGGAGCACGCGCTTATTCCTGACCGATTCAGTTGAACGATTTCAAGTTCAGATATGGGAATAATCAGGTATAAGGAAGTATATATGTTGCAAAATTTCGGTGGACGTAGCTGCATTTGTTTTTGAGATATTGAGATATTCAAAATTAATGGGTGGAAGTTTTTAAATCCTTTCAGTATATTAATGATAAAGCCTGGTTTTGTAAAGTTGTGCCTTGTTTGTGTATTTTCCAGCATTTTTCTGCCTCTTTTGTATCATTGTTCTTGGACTAACTGGTATTGGGATTGCCAAAATAGCTATTGGTAAGTTCAATGTCTAATGTGCACCACTTTGTAGTATTCCGTTTGATGATGACACAATTCCATTCTCACATTCGAGCTGTTGCAAATGGCTTGCCAAAATGTAACTCTGCTGTTCGGCTTGTATGTAAAGGATATGAATACAAAATTCCAGCCTTGTTAAAGATAAACTGGTGATTGTTACAAAACTACTGTTTATACACAAACAACAAGTACTTTGAAACATATTTTAATGTGACTAAACTAGACATAAATATATATTTCAATGCTCAAAAGTAAACAAACTCATTATAACATACATGTAAATGTATAAATCACAAACTTTAACTTTTGCTATATCTTGGAGGCAGCTCACTTCTAAGTACCTTTGCAATGCTGTGGCTAACCTGAGAATCAACCAAAATCATAGCTGAAAACTCAGGGATGAGAATGTTCAGGATTGATCAGGAATTCCTGATTTGGGTGTCCCAGAAATCAACCTTGGGATACATGCAAAGTGAATTTTTAAGTCTGCAAGAATACAAGAAAATCATTTTTCTTCAGGAAAAAACCCATTTATTCGCACAGTAGACCTCTCTCAGGCATAAATCTATGTAAAATATGGCTCAGGTGAAGCATTCCATGGGTCTCAAGAATTGCTAGTATCCCTTTTCCTGATTGGCTGTTATGCCTCATTCTCATCCCTGAAAACTATGCTAACCATGACAGTATTTGCAAATAATGGAATGACTTCCCCACCAAAAAGGCTTAAGACCAAGGCAAAAAGTGTATAGTCTCAACACCTTTAAAACTTGTGCCAAAGTGCATGACAGGTTTGACCATTGGGGCTCGAGATATAGGCATGAAACGGTACTATCTCTTGCAATAATGGGTAATCCTTGACAGTCACAGAGTCTAGAAACGGTGCTGTCTCATGACCGAAGGCCTGAGAGCTAGGCATGAATCGATGCTGTCGCAGAGCCTCGGAACAGGCATGAAAACAGTGCATCCTGGTAAGATTCAACCCATAGGCCTGAGAGAGGCGGGAATCGGTGCTGTCTTATGGCCAGGACAGTGAAAATTGTGCATGAAAGGAGTCATTTCTGAACCTGAGAAACGGTGCTGTCTTATGGTTGGAACGGGCATGAAGAACCAGTGCTAGGTGGGGCCATACCAAAAGCCAGAGCACTAGGCGTGAATGATACTTGCTCGTGGCTCAAATCGGGCCTGGCATTAAACGGTTGCAAGTGTAGGCTATGAATTTTGAAGACTCGGCCATGCTTTTTTGCTCATACAAAACAGCATGAAACCTGGCCCCGAGGTTATAAAACTTTTTTCGTGCTCAACTCAGCTGAGCATGAAATTTTCTCTGCTGATAAATATAAAAATACCAAGAAATTCAGCATTTTTCAGGCTCAGATAAGCCAAGAAGGCTATTTTTTCTACTCATAAATATTAAAATGCCAACAATTGTTGGCATTTTAAAATTTATGAGCAGAAAAAATTTCATGCTCAGCTGAGTTGAGCATGAAAAAAGTTTTATAACCTCGGGGCCTGAATGCTTTGGGTAAATTTCACAAATCAGGTCTGCCTGAAATGGTAACAAGTCAGCCTGTTACATACCTGCTTGGATAGTGATATTTTGGGGGAAAGGAGGCCAAACGAATTTGGTGGTAGGCAAATGAGGCCCCCAAAATATTAGAGAGTCAAATCTAACTTGAACTTTAATTCAACCAATGCAACAAAGGCATTCTGATGCTCTCAGACATGTTAACACCTACTTTGTTCGAGGATGGCAGAGTTTTCTGTGCGCGTCTTCCAAAGTACATCTGGATACTCTTATACCCTAAAAAACCTCAGTACCGGAGCATCCAAAACCATCAACTTTCCATTTGTTCTAAATGGAAAATGTATAGTTCTAAGCATCCCAATACTCAAGCACAATAGGATATATCTAATGTAGCATGATGAATTCCAACACCCTAAAGTTTTAATCAAGTAATCCCAAATACTATCGCAGCTTCTAATGTCCCGGTTTCCAAACGAAAGAATGACCACTGTATTCTAATGATCTAATGGAGATGTTTGAGAACTGTTACCCATTTTGGTGCAAAATTGTGACATCATTATTGTTTAAAACAAAACCATGACCCCAACGTTTTGCTAATAGAGACTATCAACATTCATCACCACAAAAAATAATAACATGCACCGTATGTATCCCTTTAACTCTTTCCGCGCCAAAGTCGCAAAAATGCGACTTTGCAAACAGCGTATATCCAGATCAGCCGGCTCTTAAAAGAGCCGTCTGATCAGGATCTACACTGTTTGCCATTCAAATATGAACTTAAAAAGTCTGATTTTATGAAAAATGTCTTTAGATTGTTAAAATTTCCAATTACAAATCTGTCGTCTGATGATTTGAGCAGACGAAAATTTGTCGTCTGAAAAATTTGGCGCCGAAAGAGTTAAGTGACAAGGACACTCAAAAATGCCCAGACAGAGCGCTATTGGAAATATGTAGGCATTTATTGACAGTCATAACTGCTAGTACCGGTACACACAGAGACATATACACCACAGAAAATTTTTAGAACAGTCAGCTTCTTTCTACAATGCATAGCGGCAATTTGTTGGCAAAGCCTCGTGCACAGTAACAGACCCATTAAGGTATTCTAAAATCGTCAACGGCTTAGAAATTCCTGCCGATTTACATTCTAGGTGCAAATCCAGTTGTTTGATAAACTTCAACCTATACTTAGAGGTACGTACATGGGTGCTGATCTTATTTTGAGTTCTGAAAGGGCTTGGTGGGCGTTTAAAGGGGCATGGGTGCTCAAAGGGGTGAATACGGTTATTGCACACTTAACAGACAGGCTGTATTATATATTCTATAAAATTTGAAAACAATCGCAGAGTTAAATACATATTGAACAGAACAAAACAGAACAGAAAAATTTCTTTATTGTCTAATATAATTAACATTGCAACATAAGCCCTGGAGGGCTATTATTTCGACAAACAGACGTATATCAACAAAACAGATAAAACTAAGGAGAAGTTTAAACAAAAAATATATCACAGGGCATGCAAGTATCATAGAAGGATACAAAATCTGAAAGACTAAAACACATTTATAATAGAAGCACATCACATATATAAGCAAAAAGAAGTTTCATTAATTTAAACAGAGCAGAATTTATAAGAGACTAAAAATGATAAGAGAAAAAATAAGAAAAGAAATGGTTGTAGGCCATTCTGTATAAATCCTAAATAAAGTTAGCCTCTGCAGCACACCATAAGCCGAAACATACGAAAGATACAAGAAAACCTTGTAGGCATACCAAGCAGCAAGGACTTATGAAAACGAAAGGATGCTAGGTGAGTAGCAGAGACAAACATAGGATCATAAATCCAGCAAAATCCGTTTCTCACCTTAAGTCGATAATCTTCTGGAAGATAATGAAACACAAAGCGCTCAGGTACAAGAAACCTTGCAGGCATACAGATTAATGACAAGGAATCTTGCGGCTGAGGAGCGAAAGGAGGACAGAAGGTGAGGGACAGAAAAATCCTGACCCGAACAGTTTAATAAACATGTAAATAAAATCAAAGCAGTTATATTTTAAACACAGCAAAAAAGGTTCATGCAACAACTAAAAACAGGCAAAAGCATAGCAAAAATAAAATAAATGCTAAACGACAACACAGTAGAAAAGAAACTAAAACAGGAAAGATCAGGATGAACATAATGGACATTTACATATGGAGCAATTCCAGGTACGCAACATCCTCCGAAACTGAGGGTAAGATTCTACCTTTCGAAGTTCATTCGGAAGATCATTCCATATCCGGACAGCTTCATACCTAAATGTCCTGAGCCCGTACCTGGTACTGTTAACTCTTGGAAGATAAGCTTGATTTTCTTTCCTGAAATTATAGTTGGATACTTTAAAAGTTACTAAGTCTTGAATATATAAAGGTGAAATCTTATGTAAAATTTTAAATACTTCCCCTGCCATAGCTTTCATCCTGCCCACATGCAAATAATCTGCACTGTTAGATGTCAAAAGTTCCCGAAGAGGGGACGTATAATCATCATGGATAAATCTAAGTGCCCTCTCCTGGATCTTCTCCATCTTAGTTGTGCAATATTGGCTACAAAAATGCCATGCTATTGGGCACTGGGCAGTAATTAAAGGTAGACAGTATGAAGGAACTATATATAGTTAATTTGCCCTTTTTAGTAAGAAATAATTTTCCTAATCTTTTCAGTACGGCAAGTTGTTTTGAGGCTTTCTTACATATTTCTGATACATGGACATTAAAATTTAGATTAAAATCAATGTTTACACCTAAAAGAGCCACATTATCTTCACAATTTATGACAGTATTGCCTAACTGAAACTTGTTAATGGCATCATGAATTCTCTTACCAGTACTGTCTGAATTTGCTTTCATGAAGTTATCATCAAACCATTTGATCAGTAAAAGACTTTCTTCTGTTAAAACACGTTTTAAAATATATGCATATTGCGGATGAAAATAAGATATCTCACCAGATGATGGTCAGGGGCCGTATTCATAAAGCCACTTAAGTCGTTGCTATGCTGTTGCTAAGGCTAAATATCTATAAAGGAGATTCCCTACAACTATGCAATTTGGTCTGGAGGAACAGTCTTTGTAAGACTGTTCCTCCAGAGCAAATTTCATAGTTGTAGGGAATCTCCTTCTAAGAAATTTAGCCTTAGCAACAGCATAGCAACGACTTAAGTGGCTTTATGAATATGGCCCCAGATGCACCTGTAATACATGTCTATAAGAAGCCTGTGGGGCTACATGAATAAACCAATGTCAACACCTTAATATTTTTCGGTGATCCGACTGTTGGCGCATGTGTTGCAGTGCATTGCGCACTGTATGGAAGCCTGTGTACCACAGTTATTATTTTGTAGGTGCGGTATATCTCCATGACTGCGACATTGAAAATAAAATACCAATCTTTCTAATTGTGGGTGCCGTTGTTTCGGTTTTCTTTGGATGCTTTGGAGGCTCTGGAAACACGAACGACAACGGGCAAGTGGTTGCGCTAATCTGTGGCCTGGTAGGGTTTCTGTTTAATATTGCATGGCTTATTGCAGGTAATTACAACATGTAGTTTTAAACTAATATGTAAATGAATAATACAAAATATTTTGTTTTCTTTACATGCATATATATTTACAAGTACCGCCAGATGAGCCAACTGGGCGACATCGAACAAAAATTGAAACAGAACAGAACAGATATGAGGCGCCGTAGTGGACAAAAGACTGTTTGTTTTTATGAAACTAGCTGAAAAAAGGGGACACTTGTGATTTTTTGCGACTACAAGTCGAAATAGTTTTGAAATGTGTCCAAATAAATAAGTTTATTATATGACCAAGATGTAACACACAATTTCATTAACTGATTTGACGTCACGTGCCGGTCAATATTCATAGGTTATTGAAGTTATATTGGGAATTACACGCGTTCATATTGCGAAGGACGCACGAGCTTGCGAGTGCGTCTCCGCATCTGAACGAGTGCCGAATATTTCCCAATATAAATTCAATAACCTTTTTATTATATACCTTTTTCATTAATCAGCTAGTTTCAGCAGTTCTTCCAAATTAAGAAATCAAAATACATTTCGGCATGTCAAGCCACAATTTCTTGAAATTTGAAATATCATCATGCAGTTTGGTGTCTTCATACGTGCTTAAAGCCATGCCCGACGGCGCGAAAGTGAATATGACTTTATAGAACGAACGTGACGTCAGTAAACAAACTATGACATTAACAAGAAGTAGGCGCCATTTTCCAGTCCTATTCTCTGCATTTCTTAGGTAATTCTCCATTAATATTCGCAGACTATGCCTTAAAAAATTGACAGATCAAAGGTAAATCATATTTAATCGTCTTTTATGCAATTTATAAAGCGAAACCGCCAGCAGTATCATCATTTTACTCGGTGTTTGATTGCAGTCGACAACAAAATGGCTGCCACACTATTTTTCCTCAATCGGAGCACGCTGGGCCAATTCCGTGAATCAGACCTCGGGCGTATGTAAGGCGGAGCAATATGCAGCAAAATCCATCATTTTGTTGTTCGGCCGAAAGTATACGCCGAAGCCGTAGATCCCTAGGTCCACGAATGAATTAATTCTCGACCTGCGACCTTTTTTCAGCTGTTGCACGGACATTCATTTAATGCTTTGCTGTTTTAAAACAAAATAGTCAATTATTAATGACGAGACATGAGATACATTTGCTTCTTCTCATTTTATTATTTACTCGGTGCGACAGTACGGCCATCTTTGTTTATATCGTTGTTCCTAACAACAGTCGTGTGACGTAAGTAGTCCGACGTCATACATCCGAGGTTGATTCACGGAATTGGCCGAGCGGTGTTCCGATTGTATTTTTCCTCTCAAAACAAAAGTAGTTCTGATGACCGTGACTCCTTAACTCCGTGCATTATGCACTTGACTCCGTGCAACATGCAAAAATATTGCATGGTTACTCCTATGTAAAGTGAATGGGGATCTTTTCAGGTATATAATAATATGCGATATTCACCGGTCAAGCAGTAAATATTAATTTTATGCTGACGTCATTTGTATTTTCATGACGTAACGTCTGATGAACGTGAATGTTAATGGTGTAACGTCGCAAGATAATACCATGTAGTACCACCATACATATCAAAGGAAACTGTACTTAGAATTATCTTACAATAAAACAATTATGGACCTTTATTTCGGTGAATATGCAGTTTTATAGACCTGCAACAACATATTGACATCCGCCTCGCGTCGGTCAATATGTTGTTTGCTGGTCAATAGAATTGCATGTTCACCTCAACAAAGGTCAATAATTGTATAATATTGTTGAAAATATTAACGCCTTGTGAAACATGCAAGAACTGACTAACTTTTGAGCAAATTTCGTATAAAAGTGATTGAGTATGCATTCTTTACTTTGTTTGTTTTATAGCTGGGTAAAGGTGAGATAACTCTATACTCATTAATTACGGAGTTATATCTCCTGGTCGTCAATAGTTTTTAAGGAACTGGACTCAAGAGCAACTTGGCGTGGGGTTTTAAATTTTCATGTATTAATAGGTCATTAAACAATTAGCGCACACGTAGTTTTCTCCGTCGTACTTGTAGTTTTAGGGCATAGGCACTCGACGAAAAAATTGTGAAATTCTCATATATTATGAAATGTTAGTATGTCTCCCACCTCTCTATCGAATTTCAAGTCGATCGGTTGCGATATAAGAAAGTTACTAAATACCCTATTTCATTGTTAAATAGAGTCAAGGTGCGACAGTACCGCCATTTTGAAAATATGCTCATTGACGGAAGTGATAAAACCGGGGGATTTTCCAAAGAATTTCCAGTAGCGCGTGCTTTGATGACGTAGTTTTTCCGAATTGAAAGTTTTCAAATCACGCGGAATTTAAACTTGTTCGTTCGTTGACCAATCAACGAGCTCGCCTTTGTGGATTTTCCAATAGTGACTGCAATGCGCAAGCCCGGATTTGTTGACTTCCGTCATTTTACTCTGTTTCTCGTCGTGATTTAGAATTTTGGTGTAATTTTTGCATTATCCGTCACTGGCAGGAAATGATTTAATTGTAGGTAAGTGTAGATATGTACATTGTTTTCTAATATGGAAGTATTGAAGTGAAATGCTTATTATATAGGTGAGAATAAGGTGACTGGAAAAAGTAAACATTTTTTTCAAAATCGCGGTAGTGTCGCACCTTGACTCTATTTAACAACGAAATAGGGTATTTAGTAACTTTCTTATATCGCAACCGATCGACTTGAAATTTGATAGAGAGGTGGGAGACAGACTAACATTTCATAATATATGAGAATTTGACAAATTTTCGTCGAGTGCCTGTGTTTTAGGGTTACCTTCGTTTTGTCGCAAATAATAGGAAAACTTTTACCATGATAGCTCAAGAAATATTTAAGCTACCATGATGATCATTTGTATACAGGATAAAGCGCAATCAATTATTTATGCTCTTTAAATCAGAAAGATGTCTATTACAGGAAGTGTCTGGGTGTATGGGACGTGGTCGAAAGTAAAGTCGGACTCGTACATCCCGTGCTCCGAAGGAAACGTTCCCGCTGGCTGCACACAAGGAAGCTGCAATGACGTCCTACTAACTTTCGCTTTTGCCACAGTTACCATTGACTGGATATTGGTTGGATTATCAGTTACTTTCCTTGGTTTTAAGATCGTGAAAGCATGTGAATAATGCAGGTAAGCTAGAGTGTATACGAGCCACGTCACTAGAAAACCAACACAGTGGTTGTGCGCCCAGCGCAGGCTCAGATCAGCCTGGACATCCTCCTAATCTGATCAGACTCTTCATTAAGCGCTGAAATGTAGATAAGGGTCTAAGCCACCTGCATGCGGACAGCGAAGACTCTGATCAGACTGGGCGGATGCCCAGGCTGATCTGATTCTACGCTGGGCGCACAACCACTTTGTTGGTTTTCTCGTGTCGCGGCTCAGTTTTAGTGTGTGTGTGTGTGTGTGTGTGTGTGTGTTTAATGACACTGGATGAAATGAACGGCAACGTGCAAAGACGGTACTTCTTGTAACGGCTCTACATCTTCTTAGTTTGTAATCTAGAAGGCAAGAAAAGAGGTTATACAATTCTTATTAATTTCTGTGTATAATCAAACTGAAACAAATAATACTATAAATAGAAAAAGAAAATCAAACGATTTGTGATCTTATGTTTCTTTTGTAACCTCTCTGTCTTCCTTTAACTCTACCCCAGAGGCTTACATGTATTCTATGCAGAAAGACAAGAGTGAATCTCACTCTTTACTCGTAAAATCCCATTTACTGGGAACGCTTTTTCTCAGTTCTAGAATTGTACGTAGGCTGTGAAATTTCTGAAAGAATTTCTATTTTTGCGCAGTGCAATTTCGGATTTAACCTAAATTTCACTTGCCACTAAACATGTATCGTATATTAATATACTTTTTTTTATCATTTCAGTAAAAATAAGAGACAGAGACGCAGCAGACATCCAAAAGTTTATAAAGCAATTATAAAACTACAATCACCGCTACCACGGACTAAAATGATTAGAGAATGATGATTTGGATGAGAAAATCTAGAGTTACTGTTGAAAAAAAATCAGTTTTTAATGCCATGCTCCACTAGCAATGACGTCATAGATCTGTTACCACAGAAAATAAGAGTTCGTATTGATGTCAACATGACGTCATTTAAGACATCATTCTGCCATGGTCTTAGCACAATATTTGGTGATTCCATTGTTGCCATGGTAATAGATCTATGACGTCATCTCACTTATTCAAGAGGAGCATGACATACAATGTATGTCATGCTTCTATCTTACAATTCGAGAGGAGCATGGCGTACAACGTATGCCATGCTCCTTTCGAATTATAAGTGAAATGCTACTTGAAATTCATACAATGGAAAACATGTGATTTTCTCAACCCTGTAATTCATTGTCAAATAATTGAATTCTATGTTAGTTATGCTTCCTCTAATTCAATATAATTTACCTAATAATTCGGGTATTATCGGGCGTTTTCCATCTAAAATGACTCTTGAAATTTAAATCTGACTTGTATAATTCTGCTATAAGATGCGGTTTCCTCCTCTAAAACAACCCCAGAAATCTAAATCCGTTTTACAAAATGAATTTAGATTTCTTAAAAACAGCCAAAATCCGTCTTATAAGACAGATCTAGATTTTTGGAGGTCGTAAAGCGTTCTGCCTTGTCTTATAAGTGAATAATTACAATATATAACATATGAAAACATTTTGTAATGAACAGAGCACGGTTTTCTTGTACCTGAGAACAGAGCACGGTTTTCTTGTTTGTCCTAATCAATGAAATCGTACACCATAAAATATTTCTTGCATTAAAATACTAATAATAACAAGAAAAAAAAAGAAAAATAACGGCTAAAACACAAATTGAACAAAGATACCATATATACGGGGACTATACTATACAATTATGGCGTCAAAATGTATTTACAATAGCCTATAAACAAATCCTTCCCTTTAATAAACTGGCCACATACTTTCGTTTCTCCTTCCGCTGATTCAAGAAGGGCAGTTGTCAGTTACTGGCGAAAGTATGTGCACTTAGTACTGGTTAACCGCTTAGGAGGTCTAAGCCTGCCCAGGAATAGTGTGGTTAGGTTAACTGACCGTCCCGACATGACCTTAGTTGTTTACCGTGGACCAACCAACCAACCAACTTTAATAAACACAGCGTTACAAATCACTTGCGATTAAACATAGACATGTAGACCTAACACACAATATATGTTTCCACTCTGTCAAAACATTATTCACATGCACATGCACGTCATGGTTCTCGTGACATGCACGTTACCATTCTGTGTGCTCTCATTTTGTCACAGCAAGTAAACACAGCGCTACATACCAGATTAGACGCAAAAATGGAAATAATCCCGCGCCATAACATGGTCCAGACTTTGGTTTACAATAGGATTATTAGAATTTCATTTTAAAGTGATGTTGGGCCTTAAAATATTTTCGGACGTTTATTTCTCTTTGTCATCATTTTCATATTTTTCGCATATTACTTCCACTGAATGTGTTTAGCACCATTGTCAGTGGCTCAGTGCACATTTCTTCTATACTGTGTTTAGCATTATTTGAGCCGCGACACGACAAAACCAATAATGTGGTTGTGCGCCCAGCGCAGACTCAGATCAGCCTGGGCATCCGCCCAGTCTGATCAGAGTCTTCGCTGTCCGCATGAAGGTAGCTTAGACCCTTAGCTTCCCTTTGAGCACATAACAAAGAGTCTGATCAAACTGGGCGGCTGCCCAGGCTGATTTGAGTCTTCACTGGGCGCACAACCACATTGTTGGTTTTGTCATGTCGCGGATTATTTTGTTGTTGTTGTTTACATTCTCATAACGATGTTCCCCTGGAGAGCAATTATTTGTTTCTGTTTCAATTTATTCAAAATCCCTGATACGTTATGAAATTTCAATAAACCACCAGATTTTTTTATGTTGTATGCGAACAGGCGCCTTCACATCGGGGCAGTCTGATCGGTACCTTCGTTGTTCCCCGTCTGCATGTAGGTGGTATATTCACACTCCTTGCCCAGAGTCTCAGCACTCTTGCTGGCGGGACGGCCGGGTCGGTTTGGGTTTTCAGGTCCAATCCCTGAAGACAGGTTTTCTCATGACAGGGCTCAAAATGTTTAAAATTGTTCTTTTTTAGAATAGCAGTTATGTATCTATGTATTTTATTTGTGTGATATAGGCCTAGTATACCTCAAAATTGTTGAGAATTGCATTTGGGTTGTCAGTTGCTAGCCATTAGTTTGAAACAACAGTTAAGTGTACTTAAACACAAGAGAAGAATTTGATATACAAATATGACAATAGGATACATTTTTGCACCTACCTTCGTCTAAACTGGGCTAGGGTAGACCCCTGTAAAATTATGTCCCTTGACTTTGACTATTTTGGCTATACTACATTTGCTGGAAACAGATTATCTCAGAAACAGACTGGGGCCGTATTCATAAAACGACTTAAGTCGTTGCTATGCTGTTGCTAAGGCTAAATTTCTTTGAAGGAGATTCCCTACAACTATGAAATTTGCTCTGGAGGAACAGTCTTACAAAGACTGTTCCTCCAGAACAGTCTTACAAAGACTGTTCCTCCAGACCAAATTTCGTAGTTGTAGAGAATCTCCTTTATACATATTTAGCCTTAGCAACCGCATAGCAACGACTTAAGTGGCTTTATGAATACGGCCCCTGTTTCCTCCGTTGTTTACCACCATCAACAATACTCATGGTGACTTGAATATACTGCATGGTTTAGAGTTGGTAACTCCATTTCTGGGACAGGGACTGGCAATTTTGATATAACGACAAAACCAGACTGCATGAAAAACAGCAAAACTTTTGATCTGCTTACGATCTAAATGAAATATTTCAGTCACAGTCTATACTTGCGTCCCTAAAAGCCACATTTACTAAGCCTTATAAAACTCTGGTTAGTTAGCAGTTTCTGTCAAGTTTTTATAAAATCAGGATGCATTAAGGCCATATACCCCGAGTCAAAATTGCATTTTTACCGAATTTAATGCACTTTTTTAAATGAAGTCTTATGTTTGAAAACCAGCAGCAGTTGCAGCTGACGAAGTCTTATGAATTTTTTTAGATTGCTAGAACTTTATCATTAGATTAGAAAACAAGTCAGAAAACATTTGCTTTAGCATTATCTTTCCCACAAAGTATAATTTTATTTGGTTAGGGTACATATTTTCGAGTTTGACAACAATTATGATTGATACTAGTATGCTTAAAATTTCATAGGGGGGAGTTGTTCACTAATGGATCAAAGCTATAAAAGCTATGCTGAATCTGTCAACTCTTATTACTTAATTTCTACTTTGCAAAATATTCTCAATAATTTTGAGGAATACTATAATAATTTGAGCCGCGACACGAGAAAATCAACAAAGTGGTTGTGCGCCCAGCGCAGACTTAGATCAGCCTGGGCATCCGCCCAGTCTGATCAGAGTCTTCGTTGTCCGCATGATGGTAGCTTAGACATTCAGCTGCCCTTTAAGCGCTTAGCGAACAGTCAAATCGGGCTGGGTGGATGCCCAGGCTGATCTGAGTCAGCGCTGGACGCACAACCACATTGTTGATTTTCTCGTGTCGCGGCTCAACTGTGTTTTATTGAATATACTTGTGAAACGAAACGATATATGGCACCGGGGTAGATAACGGATTGGCGAGGTGGTGCCACAACAATGGCATACATTCAGGTACCACAGGTACTTGGGTGACGTTATGCAGCATGAGACAACCACTGATATGACATTAACAATAATCTACATCAAGTTGGGCCATGGTTGAGTGCCATGATAGTGAACTTATGAACGCAGCAATTAATTTAAAGGTTCTTCCCCAAAACTGGTTCAGCAATGTTATTGTTAACGCATGGCCCAGTGCTAGGCCCAAGTAACAGCGCTGGGTTTACAGTCTGTACCGGTACATGTAGCTAAGCCCTATATGCCAAAAAAATAGATCTAATTCACTGGCTGGAGAAACAAGGGTTTTTGTTGATGTTTGGTTGGTTAGGGGGGGGGTTGTGTGTGTGTGTGTGTGTGTGTGTGTGTGTGTGTGTGTGTGTGTGTGTGTGTGTGTGTTCTTTCTTTTCTTTTTTTCACCGGGAAAAATATTTGTGTAATAATTAGCGTTAAAATGGACTTGTTGTTTATTTTTGTTATTATTGTTGTTATTATTACTTTTGAAGTTGTTGTTGTTTTCTGTACATCCAGAGTAAAAATTAAAAAACAGTAGACTCAGGAACTGATACGAGCCGCGACCTGAGAAAATCAACAAAGTGGCTGTGCGCCCAGCGCAGACTCAGATCAGCCGGAGATCCACCCAGTCTGATGAGGGAAAAAAGGGATTTGGTAAAAACCTTGTAATTTTTCAAACAGATGAAAATCCTGTTGTCCTACTAGGCCTGCTAGGCCTGCAACGTGTGTCCCAGTAGTAAGAACTGCATAATACTGATCTCAAACTCTCAAAAGTAGACTTTGGAAATGTTAAATATCGGTACTTTGTTGTCTACCGCCATATGACCTTGAAAACACTAGCTCTCCTCCAGCAAAGTCGAACCCGGTTAGTACTTGGATGGGTAATTGCCTGGGAATACCGGGTGTTGCAGACTTTTTCTGCTTTTCTTTATTTATTTTCTAGTTTTATTTTTTTTATAGTTCCCGCCCGACCCCCCACCCCCACCCCCATACATGTATTTTAAGCTGTGCGAAGGAAAATACGTTTCTCTCAACGTTAAAGACCTTTTGATAAATAGCCGGGCCGCGTAGCGCAATCGGTAGGATACCTGACTCATAAGTCAGAGGTCCAGGGTTCGAAACCCGGTCTTGCCACATACTTTCATTTCTCTTTCCGCTGATTAAAGAAGGGCAGTCGTCAGTTACTGGCGAAAGTATGTGCACTTACAACTGGTTAACCGATTAGGATGTCTAAGCCTGCCCAGGAATAGTTTTGTTAGGTTAACTGACTGTCCCGACATGACCATAGCTGTTTACTGTGGACGTTCAGCAGCAAATCAATCACTCAATCAATTTTGATATATTCTACCGTTTATCGTCTTCTATGCAATGTCTACTCGCTCTTCGTTTTGGAGCATGCTGAAAAGTAGTGCATGCTGTTCGCGGTTTTCGGTATACTATTTACTTCCAATGAAGTGTCTACTGTCTGTCTGCTACGTCCTGGATACTTTTACTGCGGCCTGTCTGCTACAACATAGACGTGGTGCAAGCACAGGGGCATGGGTACAAAGTCGCATCTTGTGCGCCTCTTTAAGCGCATCCGGACTCTACAATGATGTACCTTCAACCAAAATGGAGTCGCACAAACAGATGGAACCCACATCAGCACCATAGTAACCCACACTTTATGGGAGCTAAACCCTGGTGGCCCGTTAGAATAATAAATGCATACAAAAATTTCTATGTAGCACATACTTATATCTGGGCAGTAAAACACAAACGCAGACACATCTAATTATCTGTACATTTAAGTTCTGCAATAGTAAAAGCAAATAAAAATAATAATAATTTAATTAAAAAGGCAGTTAAGATAATTTTTCTTGTCAATTTTAGTTTTGTATGATCGAAATGCAGAATTTGTAAACTTTGGCAATATGTACAAATTTTGGCATTATTTCTTTTCCCTATCGAATTGCTTTGTTCGTCTGAAGATCGATGTTAATGAAACGTGAACCTAGAATACTTGGTTGTGACTGTGGACAGACTTCCAGTATCATTATATTTTTCTGATACCTAATGGAAAGCCCAAAGAGACGGATCAGATTTTCACATTGATACATACTACCCAGCAACGTTATAATGACATCGCATTTACGTCTACGCAATCAGATTACATCGTATCGACGTCATTCTGACGTCATGTGCCGCTTGGATATACTTTACTGCCCAGCAGTTACAAGATGTCGAAATGACGTAAAATTGACGTCGATGCGGCATGGGGGCGACGCATCAACCCAATTTCGACATCATTACGATGACATGTGCCTGCTGGGCGTCTTGTAATGCTGTTCAAACAGTTTTCATCGTTTTAATTTACCCTCTCTATTGGGACACCTTAAAATTACTGTAATTATTCCAAAATTTAAACAGGTGCTTATGCTAGCCAACAGTTTGTCAAAAATACTGATAGGATATGACGCATTGCACACCTTAATCTGATTCTAAACTGATTTCTCAGATACATCTAACCAAAAACTTAGTTAGGATTACTGCGGCAATTGTTTGTTAATCTAGCAGCTCTTTGGTTACATCATTGATAATCAAGGGTCGGTCATATTTGCACGTGCATTTTATGCTCACCTCTTGTGTAGAACGTTATGAACCTTGTCCGGGCAAAATATGTTTGACGCTATACGCAAACAGTGGGTACCATGATAAGTCTTTGCAAATGCGTAGTCTGTCAGAGTAAGTGCAGTGCACTGTTTGATTCCCAGAAGGCATACTTATTGCGCATACCCTGTTCTGATTGTGCTACTGCATAGACTAGTCTGGCTTCGGCTGTTTTGCATATACCATAAGGCTGATTTTATCACGACACGACTCAAATGGCCTGCGCAAGGAAAAATGTGTATTCAGCCCATAATGTTTGCAGCGAAATATGTATGTATACGTAACCAAGAGGTACCAAGATATGTCTACGCTCATGTGTAGTCTACCCTGTTCTGATTGCGCATGCATCTAGTCTATACACGCATGTTTTGCATATGACATAGGATTGGTTTTATCACGACACGAGGTATGCGCAAGGAAAAATGTGTTTCACCCCATCTTGGTAAAAGCGAATGCAGTCCGATTAGTGTCAATTCCTTTCGCACACTTTACGGCCCTTGAGCGTATGATGCTCAAGATTGTTTATACTTGTTGTGAACGCATAAATGTTACCACAGACTGGGCTGATTCTTCTCGTCGCATGTGGCAATTTTTCCGAGGGTGCGGCTCTTGGGTTACATCATTGATAATCAAGGTAATCAAGGATCGATCATATCTGCTCGTGCATTTTATGCTAATCTTTTGTGTTTAACGTTATGAGTCTTGTGCGGGCAAAATATGTTTTACGCTTTACGCAAACAGTGGGTACCAAGATAAGTGTATGCAACTGCGTAGTCAGTCAGAGTAAGTGCAGTGCACTGTTTGATTCCCAGAAGTCATACTTAGTGCGCCTACCCTGTTGTGATTGTGCTAGTGCAGAGACTAGTCTGGACATAGGTGTTTTGCATATACGATAAGGCTGATTTTTATCACGACATGACTTAAAATGGCCTCTGCAAAGAAAAATGTGTGTTCAGCCCATAATGTTTGCAGCGAAATAAGTATGTATACGCAATCAGGATGTGCCAAGATATGTCTACTTTCATGTGTAGTCTCCCCTGTTCTAATTGCGCATGCATCCAGTCTAGCCACGCATGTTTTGCGTATGACATAGGACTGATTTTATCACGACACGAGGTATGCGCAAGGAAAAATGTGTTTCACCCCATCTTGCTAAAAGCGAATGCAGTTTGATTAGTGTCAATTCCTTTCGCACACTTTACGGCCCTTGAGTGTATGATGCTCAAGATTGTTTATACAAGTTGTGAACGCATAAATGTTACCACAGACTGGGCTGATTCTTCTCGTCGCATGTGGCAATTTTTCCGAGGGTGCGGCTCTTGGGTTACATCATTGATAATCAAGGATCGATCATATTTGCACGTGCATTTTATGCTAATCTTTTGTGTTTAACGTTATGAGTCTTGTGCGGGCAAAATATGTTTTACGCTTTACGCAAACAGTGGGTACCAAGATAAGTGTATGCAACTGCGTAGTCAGTAGGAGTAAGTGCAGTGCACTGTTTGATTCCCAGAAGTCATACTTAGTGCGCCTACCCTGTTGTGATTGTGCTAGTGCAGAGACTAGTCTGGACATAGGTGTTTTGCATATACGATAAGGCTGATTTTATCACGACATGACTTAAAATGGCCTCTGCAAAGAAAAATGTGTGTTCAGCCCATAATGTTTGCAGCGAAATAAGTATGTATACGCAATCAGGATGTGCCAAGATATGTCTACTTTCATGTGTAGTCTCCCCTGTTCTGATTGCGCATGCATCCAGTCTAGCCACGCATGTTTTGCGTATGACATAGGACTGATTTTATCACGACACGAGGTATGTGCAAGGTAAAAGGTGTTTCATCCCATCATGGTAAAAGCGAATGCAGTCCGATTAGTGTCAATTCCTTTCGCACACTTTACGGCGCTCGAGTGTATGATGCTCCACATTGTTTATACCTGTTGTGAACGCATAAATGTTACCACAGACTGGTCTGATTCTTCTCGTCGCATGTGGCAATTTTTCCGAGGGTGCGGCTCTTGGGTTACATCATTGATAATCAAGGATCGATCATATTTGCACGTGCATTTTATGCTAATCTTTTGTGTTTAACGTTATGAGTCTTGTGCGGGCAAAGTATGTTTTACGCTTTACGCAAACAGTGGGTACCAAGATAAGTGTATGCAACTGCGTAGTCAGTAGGAGTAAGTGCAGTGCACTGTTTGATTCCCAGAAGTCATACTTAGTGCGCCTACCCTGTTGTGATTGTGCTAGTGCAGAGACTAGTCTGGACATAGGTGTTTTGCATATACGATAAAGCTGATTTTATCACGACATGACTTAAAATGGCCTCTGCAAAGAAAAATGTGTGTTCAGTCCGTAATGTTTGCAGCGAAATAAGTATGTATACGCAATCAGGATGTGCCAAGATATGTCTACTTTCATGTGTAGTCTCCCCTGTTCTGATTGCGCATGCATCCAGTCTAGCCACGCATGTTTTGCGTATGACATAGGACTGGTTTTATCACGACACGAGGTATGTGCAAGGTAAAAGGTGTTTCATCCCATCATGGTAAAAGCGAGTGCAGTCCGATTAGTGTCAATTCCTTTCGCACACTTTATGGCGCTCGAGTGTATGATGCTCCACATTGTTTATACCTGTTGTGAACGCATAAATGTTACCACAGACTGGTCTGATTCTTCTCGTCGCATGTGGCAGTATTCCGAGGGTGCGGCTCTTAAAGAATGCGCATTAATATTACAAAAAAAGGGAATTTGTTCTTTTCGCGTAGTAGGCGAACACCTTATATATTTTGACGATGACCCGGCTGGTAAGTCTGTGTCATGGACGGACGATAGGCGCCCCGTTACTGCGGCTATGGATTTGTTCCGCTGAGGTGCGGGGGGAACGTCGATATGAAATTTGAAATACACACGTATGATAAATCTGTAATCTGTTGAATAGTAAACATCAATTGCATTTACTCTACCAAAGACAAAGATGGATGGATGGATGGATGACGCGATTTACGTCCTTTTCAACAGTATTTCCGTTATATCAGGACGATAATGAAAGGACATGTGCAATGGAACCCCGTTAATGGTAGAAAAGATTTCCGCCTCAAGCGGGACTCGAACATGGTCCGCTAGATCAGTCGGCCAATGCTGAACCCACTGACCTACCGGGGCTCTTACCAAAGACAAAGAGAAAGACACACAATAAAGGTATTTAAATAAAGATACAGACAGAGATACACATGATCAAAGAAAACTTGTTTAAGCTATCTAATCTTAAACAAACTAACCAACAAGATTGATTAATTCGCCAGCAATCATTTGCATCAATCTTGACGAGGCCAAAAACCAGCCACATGACGTCATAATGACGTCGAACTGACATCGATACGACGTCACCATGTCGCATCGACGTCAGTATGACGTCATTTGGACGTCATGTGCCTGCCGGGAAGATGCTTTTTATAAATTGTACTACTGAGGTCCACGTTAAATTGAGTTATCTCCCGTCGTCCATACAGTCATTTGTTGCAAACAGTCGGAACTTTTCGCACCGAAACGTTGCATTTTTCGCACGAAAACTGATTTTTTTTTGCAGCTATTCTCTATAGCTAGTCTGTCAAGCTTTGTTCACCATCTTCATTCACTACCAGATGATACTCCATATGAGAAGACGTAACTAGCCATCGTTTACATCGAGTGAGAATGAAAATGCTGTGAAAATAAAGGGGGGGGGGGGACTTATTGTCATTTCAGTCACTTTCCAATAGATTCATATGACTGCACCTTTTTTTCTCCTAAACTGATCTGAAATAGGAATCATTCCACCGTTGTTTCCTCGATTGGTTGTGAACACCTTCAAGATATTCTGCACGCAAATAGTTCCCTGGTTCAGTGGTCTCCAAGAATGCCTTTTTGAATGAATATTCTGGTTGTTACGGCAAATGAAAAGAGTCTTGTATAGCTTCTTGAAAATGTAAAATAATTAGTTCAGAATCCCATCACAAGAGGTAACTGGAAGAACCGAATCTCACTCTTCATGTAGGTGCCCTTACCCAGGGGGCACATGACGTCGCAGTGACGTCGCACTGACTTCGATGATAGTTTGTCATGTCTCACAGACTTGAAGAAGAGAGCATCAGTTGTTATGAATGTTGTGAAAAAGTTTCATTGTTGGATGAAAACAAACTATAAAGTAAGGACTATATTTGAAAATTGGTCCTGGTCTCGAGCCATAAAAATTAAATAAATATGTAAAAACGTTTTATATAACTAGTAACTAGGTACTGACCGTTTCAAGTACTTTCATGTAACACACATCAGTAAATTAACCCATTAACTCTTTAAGCACCAGTGACGAAATTAGCAGAATTTGCAAACAGCGTAGCCTCCTGATGAGGCGGCTCATAATGAGCCGCCTCATCTAGATCTACACTGTTTGCCCTCGAGTCTTTGAATTCTCAATATGAAATGTCTTGGACAAGGCATTTTTTAAATTTTTGCAGACGTAAATTTTGTCGTCTGCTTTTTGGTACTGAAAGAGTTCATGCCTAGCGTCCCATAAAATAGTGCAGATCAAGAACAGACGCCGCGGCGCTGATCTGGGTCAACACTGCTCGCATAAGATGTAATAATAATAGACGGATATATTTCTCTTTAAAAGAAAACTGATAAAAAATAAACCAAACAACCACCCCTTAAATGACAAGTGGACTCGTCCAATATAGAAAGATAAACGAGTCCACTGGGCGTAAATGGGTTTATATATATATAACATAAGGATACATCAGTCTGATATTCCGACTGGCCCATGATAATATGAATTTAAACGTCGTTACCTAGTCTACCGCTCCCAATTTCGTTGAAAAAAAGTATATTCGAGTACTTTAAAAACGCCTCATCTCAAAATGAGGTGTATTTTAGTAATTCTTCATTTCAAGCTATTAAATATGACTGGGTTTTATTAGAAATCGTATCACTAATTACATGAAAGAAATAGCTGGAATTTATGTCATGCGTGACGACCTTTGCACTAAACCGGTTGAAACGTCACTTCCCGTGTATTTTACTAAAAACGTCTTTAAGTTACAGCCCTTGAAGTCGATCCCAGCATTGCCGGGAAAGATATTCTACAGCAAAACACAAAATAAAAGTCGCCATGACTTATGTGCTGTCAGAGAGCTTAAATCGAAAACTGGAACACACAAATTGGAATTTAAAAAATGATTTTCTGGAAAATAACGTAATTTGACGTTTTACTCTTCACATGAATAGTATCCGATACAAACACCTTACAGATTTACTTTCTAAGCATCCGTCAACATCAATGGATACTTTGATATCAGCGCCAACCGCCTGTGTATCAGCGCAGTAAATGACGTCAACGTCAATGATTCCATTCTTAACGGACTCTAAAATTCACATTTTAACTGCACACGGCTCTAGAGAAAACCAGTATGAGCCGTAAAATACTGTTAGAGTGAATGTATTGTTGTCGTTTCGAAGATTAAACGCATTATTGCATTCCAGGAGCGTTTGTTTACCTCGCTTCAATTCAGTAACTAGAAATGTTTTTCAGAGAAAAACTGCTGTCCCCCCACCAGCCCATTTCCAATGCCTCCTTATGAGTAAAAAACCTGTACAATCAGAATACTAGGCAAATTTGGAGAAAATCTGTCCACTGGTTCTAAAGATATCCATCATAGATGACTATTTCCGTGCAAATGAGGTCAAAATCTAATCAGCTCTTAAAGTTGACCCAATGATGTATCCATGCAAGTTTGGTGAAATTCCATCCATTGGTTCAGGAGATATAGTGAGTACAAGAAATTGTCATCTAAGTCTGCCAGTGACCATGAAAATAAGGTCAAGGTCACCAAAATCTAATCAGCTCTTAAACTTGTCTCAATGATGTATCCATGCAAGTTTGGTGAAATTCCATCAATTGGTTCAAGAGATATAGTTGGTCATTTAAGCCCTCCAGTGACCTTGCAAATGAGGTCAAGGTCACAAAGCTATAATAGGCTCTTAAACCTGTCCCAATGATGTATCCATGCAAGTTTGGTGAAATTCTATCCATTGGTTCAAGAGATATCATGGGTACACGAAACTGTCATCTAAGTCCTCCAGTGACCTTAAAAATGAGGTCAAGGTCACCAAAATCTAATCAGCTCTTTAACTTGTCCCAATGATATATCCATGCAAGCTTGATGAAATTCCATCCATTGGTTCAGGAGATATGGTGGTTACAAGAAATCGTCATCTTGGTCCTCCAGTGACCTTGCAAATGAGGTCAAGGTCACCAAAATCTTCTCAGCTCTTAAACATGTCCCAATGATGTATCCATGCAAGTTTGGTGAAATTCCATCCATTGGTTCAAGAGATATCATGGGTACAAGAAATTGTCATCTTATTCCTGCAGTGACCTTGAAAATAAGGTCAAGGTCACCAAAACCTAATCAGCTCTTAAACTTGTCCCAAAGATATATCCATACAAGTTTGGTGAAATTCCACTCATTGGTTCAGGAGATATTGTGCATACAAGAAATTTTCATGCCATTTAAGTCCTCCTGTGACCTTGAAAATGAGGTCAATGTCACCAAAATCTAATCAGCTCTTGAGCTTGTCCCAATGATATATCCATGCAAGTTTAGTGAAATTCCATAAATTGGTTCAAGAGATATCGTGCATACAAGAGTGTGACGCCGACCCTGTGACCTTGAAAATGAGGTCAAGGCCACCAAAATCTAATCAGCTCTTCAGCTTGTCCCAATGATATATCCATGCAAGTTTGGTGAAATTCCATAAATTGGTTCTAGAGATATCGTGCATAAAAGAGTGTGACGCCGACGCCGACGCCGACGCACCGGGAACCGCACTGAAAACAATATGTTCCCCCCCCCCCCTCACCTTTGGTGGGGGGACATAATTCTTGAAATATAGCGGAAGACGGGAACCACTCTTTATTCCGATAAGCATTCGGTCGGTGCATAATTATCATTTTGGTGAAAATCCCACGTTTGAAAATATCCTTTTACCTTTGTCGCGTGTATTTAAACTTTTTAAATTCTAAGATTGTTCTAACGATTATCTTATGCATCATTTATCATTAGTTTTATTTAAGCTGATAATAAAATAAGTGCAGCATTTCAATTTATTTCAGGTTAGGCGTTTTTAAAGTATAGTTTCTCTTTTTCTGCGTAGGAAATAAGTCTTGTTGTTGGATATGCGAAAATCGACTTATGCATATCCAAAAATCGAATAATGGATATCCAAGGTTTGAGTTTTGGATATGCAAAAATCAAGATAATTTTCATACATCCAGCATTCGATTTTTGGCTGTCAAAAAATAATTTTGAAGACACATACTTATTTTCTGATACCACAAAATGATTATGGATATCAGAATTGAATTATAGATATTACATAACTATTTTTGGATATCCAGAATAGAACAGTGTCTTATAGAACTGCATAAAAAGAAGTTTAAAGGTCTTTTCATTCGGTACTTCATATATTTGAGGGAAAATATATAATCATGAATTATATATAATAATAGCATAACACAATTGTTATAGAACGAATATATTAGCTAAATCAAAAATGGCATGTATTAGCTAAATCAAAAATGCCATATATTAAAATAAACGAAACCAGATAAATAGCTCGCCTGTACGAAAGTACAGAGAGCTATTGTTGTCACTTGGACGTCGGCGTCGGCGTTGGCGTCACACTTTGAAGTTTTATGTCAAAGTTTGTTTTTTATGTGATGGGCAAAGCACTGCAAGCGAGCTATCCTGTACGGGGACAGGTCATTTTTGTCTAGCTCTAACACGCCACCGAAGGTATAATGAGAATTAAAATCCCGAGTATAACAGTATTAATCTTTTAATCCTGATATTTATTTTAAAATTTCATTTGAAACGTTTATGTGTACTATATGGACTTGAAAATGAAAACATAAGTATTTATTTTCTGTTTATGCACTTCTGTACATTAGAATATGACGTAATCAAGAGATTCATCTTGTTATTTGGATATGTACTGAATTTTTTCGCGACGTATTAACAAACCAGAGGACTTGGCTATTTGACTCAATGGACTACCTTAACTACTGTGTCCGGGTATACTGTAACCCTTAAAGCGCCAAAATGAAAAATTGTTGAATTTGCAAACAATGTAGATCCAGATGTGGTGGCTCATAATGAGCCACCTCATCTGGATCTACACTGTTTGCCCTATAGTCTTTGAATTCTCAACATGATATAGCTTGGACAAAACATTTTTTGAAATTTCTGCAGACGTTAATTTTGTCGTCTGCTTTTTGGCGCATTAAGGGTTAAGTTTTTAAAGAGGGACAACTTTTGTGACTTCCTTTTTGCTTCCCAGGATGAAAGATCTTTCAAAAAGGGGTCTACTCTTAAATGAAAGAATTTGCTCCTACATGAGCAAATTCTTTCCTTTAAGAGCTGACCATTTTTGGAATGGGAGGTAAAACAAAATGACAGAGTTGTGTCCTCTGAAAATGCATCCTTTCACCGAAAAAAAATTTGCACAGCCTGTCTGAGCAGTCAGTGCAGACCCAGACCACATTACTCGGAGCAGTTTAAACAGGGTCTATTTTATTTTGCTGACTAGCTTTTAACTGGATCTGTTCTGTTTGCTAACGGCAAAAAAAAATCTTGTCGAAATTCAAAGACAGAATATTTTGTCTTAGAAAAGGATGGTGTGTGCGAATATTTAGTTTTTAAGGTGAATGGGTACACTTTCAGGGGAAGCAACTCTACCATTTACAGTTTTGCCTCCCTTCTCAATTGGAGTCAACTCTGAAATGAAAGAATTTTCTCGCCTAGGAGCGAATTCTTTTCATAATGAGTAGACCCAGTTTTGGAAAGGCTTCGGCATTCCGAGAAGCAAACAGGAAGTCACAAAATATTATTTCTTTTCATAAGAAAATGGCGGAAGAAAATGGCGGGAAAGGATAGGGGTATATTCGTTTTGCGTGGATCAGTGATATGAGCGTGTCCGAGTAACTTCAATGTTATTAACCACTAGAAAACTTTTCGATGACCTCTCGGGGTAGGACTGCACCCCCTCCGTCACAGCCAGCGTCAATCTTAAAACCATCTCGAACCCAAACAAGACCATCCAAGTCACAGGATAATCGAACACCGAGCGGAAAGGAATCGAGACCCAAGAAAACGCGACAAGATTCAAGGCCAGACCAGACGACTGCAGCAAGCAGACGAACACTTCAAACTCGGCGAGATGGAACGGTTGCGACGCGAAGAAGAGATGGAAGGTCGGGTGGGGGTGAAGACAAGTTGAAAACCGATAATGTTTGGAACAAGTTTCTGGACGACAAAGATGTAGTGCGGGCGCCTACAGCAGAATCAGAAGAAACAAACGTAACCTCATATGTGACAGGTGACAGTGAGGACCTCAGTGATTCAGACGATTCCGAGTATACAGATTCAGAAGGTAAGACTTTTCTTAAAAAACAAAATATACTTCTCATCTTTCTAAACATGCAAGGTCATGATCGAAGGTCTGTTTTTGTTGCGAATACGCTAGGCTTTTCTTTTCAATTTATTACTAGGCCTGCTGTTTTACTTTTATCATTTTATTGTGTAGAGGGGGGGGGTCTGATTAGAGCCTACTTCACTTGAAATTCCATCTGCATCTTTTAGACATTTTCTGTATTGAAAACTTTTCTAGAACAGTAACGGTAACTATTTTAGGTGTCCCAATATTTGAATTTTTTACTGTATGCAATTTGAGTCCTAATCATTTTCTGCATGCATACGAGCCGCGACATAAAAAAGTGGCATGTGCACCTAGCAAAGACTCAGATCAGCCTGGTCATCCGCCCAGTCTTATCAGAGTCTTCGCTTTGCGCCTTAAAGGGTAGCTAAGGGTCTAAGCTACATCCATACCGACAGCAAAGACTCTAATCAGACACGGCGGATGCCCAGACTGATCTGAGTGTTCGCTGGGCGCACATGCCACTTTGTTGGTTTTGTCGTGTCTTGGCTCAAATGGTTATAGATTCAGCCGAAGGCGAGGAAGATGATGAAATTGACGACAGCGATGATGACAGAACGATATACAGCAATTATTACCTCGACCAAGAGTACTACGAGCCTGAGAGTCCGCCCGGGCCCCGGGCTGAGATTCAGGAAGGCACTGAGTATGAAGCGTGCAGCTGCTTCCCCAACAGAACAGACAAGAATAAAGGATCCATGTTATATGATAAGATAAAGTGTAAACACACTGGATTAATTGGTAAGCACGTGTAGGGTCATGTCGGGTAAATTCGGACAGCAGGTAAACTCGGATAGGGTCATTGTTTCCTTTTTATGTTAGTTGTTTGGAATTAAAACAAAATTAACAGGGCAAACAGCGAAATTCCTGATTAGACGGGTCCTTACGAGCCATCTCATCTGGATTTTCACTGTTTGCAATAGTTTGTCCGAATTTACCCACTGTGCAAAGTTATTCGACCGAAATTGAAGTTTGAAAAGCCAATAATGTTGCAGATAACTCTTGAAATGTACATTTTAGCTGCAGCTAAGCCTCAGCGGCAACTGGAGATTAGGCAACTGAAAGTTTCGGCCTAGTCTGGCTGCCGAGGTAAGGAGGAAAATTCTCCGGAACTGATATAATTCAGTCCCGGATCCAACCCAAGACACCATGCATGCGGAAAGAGACAAGACAAAATCATAACACCAGTGGCAGCCAGCCATTGCTATGGAGGTGGTCTACGGGCTAGCCTGAATATCACAAACAATACATCATCAATAACAGACATAGCAACCAACAACACATAAAACAAACAAGAAGAACCAAAACAGAACTGCCGCCTTTGGACGGCCAGCAGTGAAATTACTGGCGCGGGGGGTGGGGTGGGGGGCTTAACCGGTTTATGGTCGACCAACCCACACCCTTTGTTCTGCCTTGGTTCATCAGATACTTAGTTGTTCAACCCAACAAAAACAACCACCGCCCGCTCAACAGTCTGACAATAAGCACCAACCCTGACAATAAGAACAAATCATACGTAATGCATGGACCCTATGTTCAGTAGATGCCAGTGCTGCAAAGAAACAAACTTGAAGGTCAAATCTGACCAGCTAAGAGTAATATACGATGTTTCGACTGGAGCCAGGCTTGTTTTAATATTTTTACTAGCTGAAAGTCCTTCATATTTTTCTTCAATAGAAATTTTCTATTCAATCCAAGCATTACTGATTTACAAAATCAAAGTAACTAAATCTAAAGAGAAATAGCCGTTAAAGAAGAAAAGAAAAAATGCTTTTTGCTTCTACTAGCTTATAACAATATTAGACTTGGTTTAGTCTGTACATGGCCTGTAACGAAATGTCTAGCCCCAGTCGAGCCCTCGTACAACTGCTTGCGTAGAGTTTACTCAAAAAGAGGTGAAAAATAATAACATGATGACGATTTCTAACATTTTGTGAAAATTAAATTTAATTAAAAACGGTCAACTACAAGATATTTTAAAACTAATTTTCTGCAAGTGATGCGAAATGCTTTTTATAATCTTCATAAACTTTACTGAACAGATAGTTTTCGTCGAGAACTATTTTATCATATGACGTCGCATCTGAGAGTGTAATAAAGCCATTTATTACATGTATTACTAAATATAGTAACAAATATCTTGGATACGCAGTCCAATATGGCTCGTGATTCCTTTCCCCATATCGGCCCGCTCGTGCAGAGCCGTATCAGCCCGCTCGTGCAGCCATATCAGCCCGCTCATTCGAAAACAAGATGGCGGAACGCAAACTGAAACAACTGTAAATTTATGGCTTGAGCGGCTGGATTTATTGATATGGGGGAGAAAAGGCTAACAGGCAACTGCTAAACGGCTGAGAAAGTTTGTAGAGAATTCGAAAATCCCAAACAGAATCGTAAACACAATGTGACAGTCTTTACAGACTCAGACAGTGGGAACAATCCTCCTGGATGAAGTTGAAATGCATATTGCAAGTTTTTTTAATGTCTCTCTTTCTAAGAATTTGCTCTCTGTGAAATCCTCTCAAATTTTTGTATTTCTAACTTTGTTCTAAAATGATTGCATAATGACGTCACGTTTATTGAAGGACGTCAGCACGGCGGCGATGTGTGCGTGCGTACTTGCAACGTATTATAACGCCAAAAAAATCGAGGTGACCTGCCATCCAAAATAGTTTCGTTTGTTTCAATCAGTATAATGATTAAGGGGAAAATGCTGAATACATGCAATAAAAAGGTTACGAAATGTCTAGTGTCGCATTGCCAGGCATATCGGCCCGGCAGTTCCATATTGGCCCTCGGGCCTAAAGGCCCTCGGGCCAATATGGAGCTATCCGGGCCGATATGCCTGGCAACGCGTCACTAGACATGTAATAACCTCTAAGCATTTAAAACGATAATCCACTAGTGTATAAAATATGTAAATTATGTCGTAACGTTATGCGTTGACGTCCATAAAACGTCGCGTTTTCTTATAGCGAAATCGAGACGTTTTAGTGCAAAATTTGCTAATAAAATGCGATTTTAGTCTCATATGATAAATAGAATCTTGCATTCGTGCTCGTGTATTATTAAATTTATTAAACTCATTGGTGAAACCGATACGATGCTCGGCAGAGCCTCGCATCTTACCTTTTTCCCCAACTCGTTTAATAAATTCAATAATACAATTGAGCCACGACACGAGAAAACCAACAAATGGGTTGTGCGCCCAGCACAGACTCAAATCAGCCTGGGCATCCGCCCAGTCTGATCAGAGTCTTCGCTGTCCGCATGGAGATAGCTTAGACCCTTAGCTACCCTTTGAGCACTTAACGAAGAGTCTGGCCGAACTGGGCGAATGCCCAGGCTGATCTGAGTCTGCGCTGGGCGCACAACCACATAGTTGGTTTTCTCGTGTCGCGGCTCACACGAGCACTCATGTAAGATCCTCTATTTCTTAACTCATTAATGCCTAGCGTTCCATAAATGGGACATAGGCAAACAGTGAGGACTCAGATCAGACGCCGCAAAACACGTCTGATCAGTGTCTTCGCTATTTGCGTACGACAAATGGGTATTTCTACTTAAAATGAAATAAAAATGATACAAATAAATTATCCAGACACCCCTTATTTGAGAAATGGACTCAATCATTTGATCAGGGTAGAAGAGTCCACTGGGCATAAATGGGTTAAGGTATACGGGTACACCGCCATTTTTTTTTTTCCACCACGTGTTAAAGGGAGACAAATTTTGAAACTTCCTGTTTGCTTCCCTGCCCCAAGAACCCCTCCAGAAATGGGGTTTACTCTAAATAGAAAGAGTTTTTGTCCTAGGCTAGATATGCAAGTTCTTTCCTCTCCCACCTCCTTGAGAAGTGAGGCAAGCATGGGAATGGAAATGGCAGAGTTAAGTTCGCATCCATTTATTTTCAGGAAACTTAGCGGATGGAAACTTTTAAAATTTAACACTATACTATCGCAAAATAGCACTGGCGTTTATCAAAGTAAAGAATCATCATGCAAAGTCATAGCTTTTTGATTATTTCCTTCAAGGTGTATGGAAATAAGAGTAAGAAATAAGAGTAAGAATTTGGTCCTTTTTGGAGCAAAGGACCTAGTATAATAATGGCCATTTTGGCCCCATTTAAATTCTCTTAAAATTGCATGGTTTCTATTGTTTATCATTTGTGCGTATGAGAACAAACAGAAATAATATGTTTCACTTTTGTTAATTCTCAGAATAATATGCATGATTTCTGACATGCCTATGTTGGTTCAATAATATGAAGGAAAATTGCAAGAAAAACCGAGTTTAATAACGTTTCCTTTAAAGAAATAAGTCATTTACAATAGCTTTCGAAAGCCCTTGATAATATGCTTTTAATGAAATGCTTATACGTTGGGTACCACGGCTAATTACTTGTGCCCTGCACAGGGCCTGTCAAGGTACCCCACCCACTCAAGTTTGCAAGACCAGAGACGCTAACCAAAAAAATCCAACAGATCAAAATGAAATACATGCATGTACCAAATTATTCCTTATGTTCTATATTATAGAGCCCGGTCTCCAGCACATTTAATATTTTCATGGCATGTAAATATATCAAAATTATAACTGCATATAGAATATTAAAATGTGCTGGAGGCCGGGCTCATTTATTTTGAAAGCCGCAAAGGCTATCAAATTTGTCATTTTCGTCAGAATCCGCTGGGGGTATGGGTATGTTCAAGATTAAAAACACAAATATTTATGCAAGAATTGTTGATTTTGTATTTTTGTTACATTTTAGGATAGAACATTCCTATGAATGCATTTTAGTTATCAAAACAGAGCTTTTGAAAAATGAGTTTTCTGGGGGCCAAATATGGGCCTTATCATACCATGTCCGTTGTTTTTCTTTGAGAGTAGACGCTTTTATTGAAAGGTTTAGTCACTCAGTGAAACAGACATGAAGTCATAGACGCTGTTCCTCTGTGCTTAAAGACAAACATGTAGGTATATCCATAAATCTTTACTATAATCTTTTTGTGAAAATAAACAACTTCGAAAATTTCCCCGTTTACGTTGCTACATATCTATCCTTCATCCGCTGCAGGGCATACACAATCCGGAGTTTTCAAGTTTAACCCGTACTGGAATGAAAACATGGAAATTCCTAAAAAGACGCGCAAACGTGACATGAGCTACCCAAAGACGACGTTTGTGTTCGGTTATCCAAAGCCACAATTTGAACTGGCTTCTGACAGCGAAGAAGAAGGAGGTGACGTCAGTGATGATAGTGATGGGTACAGGGAAAGAACAACTGGACGTGAACGGTATTTATAACAAATTAATTTTCCGAAGATGTTTCACCACACGCCATAGTGTGTTATGACGTAGACTACTCCGTTTCTATTCTGCTAGATGTAAGATTTTGTACTTTGTCAAGTATATCATAGCCTCTCAGCAAAAGAATTGGCAAAGTACAAAATAATGACTGTTCTCTTTGCCGCAAAAGGATTCCGCTTTATTTCGAGGGGGGGGGGGGGGGGGGGGGGTTACGGTCTGTCGAAACACAATCGCAAAATAAATATGGCTAAACAAGAATCCAAGCTTCAAAATTGTTCTTTACTAAGACTATTAAGACCAGTCGTTGTACCAGAATACAGAGAGACGCAGCTAGAGGACGAAAGAGATGTCGCTCTTTCTAGTACTTCTCATCAACAGAATAAGGTGCAATATACTGGATGTGCTCTATACCGTCGAAGGATTTCCCTTTTCCTGACAGCCTGCAGTGAGCTCTTCTGCTTCGTCCGTTTACAAATAAACGATATAATTATTTTATTTTATTTTTTTATTTTATTTAGTTCTCTTTTTTGTAGAAATTCTTTTTTAAATGTAAATACGGTAGACTCTGATCAGAGGCTGCGTTTTATGCAGCGTCTGAGCTGTGTCTACTGGCCTTTATTGAACGCTTGGCGTTCATATCAATGAGTTTTGTATGCTCAGATACATGAATGGTGTCGTGTGAAAAGGAGCCTCATGCTATGAGCGTGACGTAAATTACCAAATTACCCTGTGCGTTTGGGGCAAACGATTTAGAGTATTCAAGTTTCTCTGCATAGCATGCACAGAAAATTTTTATTGTTTGTATGAACAGTAAAGATTTTAGTCAGACTGCGCAACTGCATATTCTCTAACTTGCGAGTTTGCATACTGCAATCACATATAGAAATTGCAAAATTTTATTTTACAAAACTTTGCCAATGCAAAGTTCTGCGAAAATGAAGCTATCACGAAAGAGTTACCTCATTTTAACAGTTATGAGAAAAGTGTACGCTAATAGTAATATTTCAGTTAACTGAATATCCTCAGTTTTTCGAGAAATTAAGCATTCGCCTTACGTTTCACGAGTTGTTTAAGGTTATCCTTTTCTGTATTCAGAACACGAGGTACTAGAGACAGTGGCTCTACCTACGACTCTGATGATTCCGGTGATTCTTACGACTCTTACGACGACTATTCTGACAGTACTGACGAGTCGGAATCAGACGACGATGAGGACGAAAATCAAGATTACATCCCTTTCCAACTTCCTAAAATCGGTATTCCGAAAACTCCTTCACTTCCTCCAAGCAGCCAGAGTTTCCGGTCACGTTACAGTGAGTACAGTGATGTCCCGGACTCTTTGCCAGAACTGCCCGGATCTAGACAACTCACAGCTGTACAGACAGCCAACTCCAGGCGAATAGGAACTACACAAGTAAGAAACACGGAATTACATGTAAATGACTTGAGAAAAATTTGTAAATCTGATGTTTCTGTTAAAAGAATTTCAGTTTGTAATATCATTGTAAAAATATGGTAGAGCATGGCATACACTGTTTGCCATGCTCCGGAACCAATGACGTTATATATCTGTAACCATAGCAGCTAAGAACTCATACTGATTTCTAATTAACGTCATCGAGACTTCATTCGGCTAAGGTACCAAGCACAACAGTTGGTCACTCCATAGTTGCTCTGGTAACAGATCTGTGAAATTTATTTACAGTGTATGCCATGCTCCTCTCGAAATAAATAAACTGGATGCAAACTGAAATTCATACAATGGAAAAATGTGATTTTTCTCAAATAATTTTATTCTCTATTAAGAATGAAATTGTATTATTTATTTTATAACGTAAGGTCTTTGGACACAATTTCGTGTTTAGTTGTCGTTTATGCGAAGGTAACAATTATCAAATACACGGCAAATCTAATGAAAACATATTAAATAAAATGAGCCGCGACACGACAAAACAAACAAAGTGGCATTTTCGCCCAGCGAAGTCTCAGCTCAGCCTGGGCATCCGCCAAGTCTGATCAGAGTCTTTGCTGCCGGCGTAGAGGTAGCTCAGACCGTTAGCTACCCTTGGAGCGCAAGTGAAGACTGATCAGGCTGGGCGGATGGCGAGGCTGATTTGAGTCTTCGCTGGGCGCACATGCCACTTCGTTGGTTTTCACGTGTCGCGGCTCAGATAGACATGTATGGTTCAGTTTTGCAAACCGACACTAAATTCTATAAGCATTTAATATAAAATAAAGGTTTCCTTTAGCTTGTGGCCAAAGGAACAATAGGTCATATCCCCACTCTGTCTTGCACAGCAAATGAAAAGCGAAGCCAAATCCTCTCCAGCCATTTTCTTGAACCTTCCTCTGCCGCGAATCAGGTACTAAGCTACTGCTGGGTCGACAGAGAGACTATTTCAGTTGCAGGACCTCTGGAAGTCGAGCTCGCAGCCCTCTGTACTTTAGCACTTCAACCACTCGGCCACAGTATATAGTTTGATATTCTATATCGCCATAATTAAGTCTAGTCGAATTAAATTGAAACAAACTGATTTCATTTCATTTCTTCGAACTTTTCAATCTACAGCGTACGCAAAGAACTCGTCAGGAAACTAGGAAATCTACTAGAGCAGGGAAACCGCCGAGGACTGCCAAAACTTCCAAATCAACACGAAAGAGTGCCCGATTTTCCTACAGCGACGACAGTCGGAGTACACGAAGTCGGAGTAAACGACGAACTGTCAGTCGACAGTCTTTACCGAAAGGACCAGTAATCAGCACCACAAGAACCTTCCAGGGAAAATATTATGACCCCGGTAGGTAAAGGATATTTTACTAGAATATATCTGTGCAATTATACCACCCTTACCAGAAAACGCCAACTTTAGCATGAAATATATTTCGCAATGAGCATGGTCTACACTGGTAAGGGTGGTATAAAATAGTTATACCATGGTTTGTTTGCCTGTACGGGAGATAATCCACTCACTACAGCTTGTGCATTATCTCCTCGTACAAGCGGACGCACCATGGTATAACTACTACTTAAGAGTATCCCTGTTATACTAGACGTTTTAAATATATCGTTTTTAGCATCAAAACATCTAATCCTCAGAGCTTTAGATAAGAGGGAGTATTTGATGATAATGAAGGATAATTTTTTTCATTTCTCATCGAAACCATATGTTGTGACCCCTCATCTGAACCGTCTCATCGAGACGGTTCAGATGAGGGGTCACAACATATGTTTTTATGCAGAATTAACAAAAAATATCCCTAATTATCACCAAATACTCCCTCTTATCTAGAGCTCTGATCCTGATACACTTGTCATATCTTCTGTCAAATGGCAACTTTTGTAACATAAAAAAGTATGCTTGACTTGTGTTGAGGATGAAACCGCGATAAAGTTTAATTGTAATATTAATTACAATTAAACTTTTTCGCGGTTTCATCATTATGTTAAACTCGCCATCTTACAATTAAGTGCATGGTGACAAAAAATCTACAAAACGTATATGCAGCTTCACATCCCATGCCAGCTTTTAATACGCAGCCCGGTCAGAGCATGCGCATTTCGCAATGACGATAAATGGATCGATCCTCTTAAGAAGTTTACCGACATCTCAACCAGTACCTCCATTTCACAAGCGGAAACAACTTTTGTGCCTTCCTGTTTGCTGTCTTGGACAACAAAGCCTTTCCAAAATATAAAAATGGCAGAGTTCCTCCCTCCTGAAAGTTCATCTTAATACTAGCAGTACCCGTTTTTCTGACCTGGCAATGCAAATACAATTGGCATTCTTTATATAAGTCTTTTGGTATATTTCTAGAAACAAAACAGGTAATGTTGTTTGACATTGGAACACAGCCCGGAAAGCGACTGCCGGTTGGCAACATTGAACCGCTGTATAAGCCTGCTACAGTTCAGCCTCAGCCTGCTCAGGACAAGTCATCAACTGGTAAAGACCAAGAGACAGGCTCGAAGCCGGGATCCCAGGACAACAATCTGGAAGAGGTAGGATCAGTTGTATTTATAAATCAGAGGAAAATAAACAAGCAGAAGCAGAGTGTATTGTCTAGTGGATTGAAGCCGTGGGTCATGGGCTCGATTCCCAACGAGCAGCACATGTCAGATAAATTTCTTCCAAGGGCGTAACTGCCTATACGCCAATACGCAGGTGCGTATTGAAATTTTGTCAATTGACAAAATTTCAACACGCACCTGCATATTTGATGATTCTGAAATTTTGTAAATTGGACAAGATTTCAATAGTAACTGCAAACAGGCGCGACTACATAAAATGTCTTTGAGGTTAAACTCATGTTCTTGCCCTCAAGGGGTATAAAGCATATTTGTGCGTAATTACCCCTAGTTACACCCCTGTCTTCACTCCAACAGACCAGCAAATCCGTTCCCCGTGTGCAGTTGGCTGTAAAAGAAACTTGGTATCAGGGTGGAGGTCTGTGATAGCAGTGTCACTGAACGTCCACAGTGGCGTCGGCAAAGCTGTACATATGCACGCAGCTTCAGTACAAACCGCGATTAGTTGCCTGTCATGGTTTCGTACCCAGGCCAGGAATTTTGGCGGCCTTTTGTAAACCAGAACGACTGGAAAAACAACAACGAATAAAAAAATGCCCAGCTCGTCTAATTCAATGTATGAACAGTTTCAACTTTTATCGCGCATTCACGATAGTCGTCCGCGTGCGTGTTGTTTGCTTGGGCTGCCCACAAAGTTTAATTGTTGCATTTAATAAGGTCAATATCTCAACAGCTGTGTGGCCTAGGTACCCCTCCGAAGGAGATCACTATGATATAGAAATGTTTTTCTGTCGTCTCATTAGGGGCTATTCTGGTAACAAGAATAATGATCTCGGACAGCAAATTCTTTCCTTTAAGCGTATATATATAATTTCCTTATGAGAAAGCATTCGCCTACCAGAAAAGCGAATAGCCCTCCGTTTAAGTTGCCTTCCTTAAAAATTTGCCGTCAGACTATGAGATGGTATCCATACTCCTTAAAATATACTGAGGGACTTTAAAAATGCACCATTGTATATCATGTTATTTCACCCAGAGTTTGCAATATTGGAAACGTTTGAGCACTCGTGCGAGTTAGCATGGTTGAGTTCTTTAAGTCTGCAAACGCTTACAGAGAGTGTGCAACCATGTATAGAAATTTCGAGAAAATGGAAATTTGGTTACTTTTTCGCATACAATTTTAACGAATTCATATTTTGTCGAATTTTAATGTTTATGCATCTGAATGAATACCACACACTGTAAAAACAATGAAGAATGGCAAAGAGCCATGAAAAGTGTTTTATCGATGTTCGAAAATTGGATTTTTTTTTCTAAAAAAATAGAGTACAGTTCAAAAATTGGAGATGCCCGACTTAAAAGCCGACCAATTGATTGTATACCTACCCAGGTCATGAGAGTATGTCTTAATGTACCAGTTCCAAGCAAATTTGAATAATTATTCAAATGTGCGTTACCTTCACTTCCGGTTTTGTGCAAAAAGTTTGAATCTTTGCAAAATGACGTTGAAAAGAAAGAAATGTAACCGATAAAAAGAGAACACAAAGTATGAAGAATGAATAACCTCTGATTTTTATGTCATTGAAATCTGATCAGCAGTTACGAAATTGCAGCAAACTGAAAATCACGTTTCAATCATCATTGGGTTAATGCGAATTTATTTCCCTTTAGGAATATTTTAAAGCCAAATTTTGCATTCATTTTGAAAGCTTGTGTTCCCGGTTTAAATTGGAATAAACCAAAATTACAATAGTTGATGGCTGTATGAAACAAAAATTCATTTTTCTAGCATATCCAAAGCTACAAATTGGTGCGTTTCTAAAGTCTCTCAGTATACATTTTGTGTGAATATAATTATTATCATGTGTATGTATATTTCAGCCCAGGCAACCTGCTGCTGGGAAACTGAAAGCGGCCGTCTTAGGCAATCTGTTCATCCGCTCAATGTTGAAGAACAAGAAAGACTGATCGGAATAAACAGATGTCATTTGTGCAAGGCTTGACAAATCAAAATTCCATCTACTTGTCTGGTATAGAGTTTCTGCTGCAAAATGCTGAAATTCTTCTATTTTCCCTATATAACCTATATATTTTTCTGGGCAAGTAAGAAAATATTTGACTTGCCCAGCAAAAATTTTGACTTGTCCCGGGCAACCGGACAATGGATTTGTCAGGCCCTGTTTGTGACCATACTGAACCCACTGCCACCTACGAACTCAGTCGACTGAAGAAAAATGGAAGTTTGACAGAATCGGTGAAAAGTAACGCAGTCGGTTATACAGAAAGGATAATATAAAACGCAGCACGACGAGCACATAGCATTAAAACAATGCCCAGCGGGCACGAAACGTTGAAATGATGTCGTACTGACGTCATGTACCCGCTGGATATAGTTTCAACATTGGCATTACACCAACTTTGATGCGAAGTTATTGACCAAGATTGTGTGAATTGCCCGGAAATATACAAATAATGACAGTATTATTAGAGTTGCCATGGACATTTATGAGCCCCGGTAGCTCTGTTGGTAAAGTGCTGGCCTGCTGAACTAGCGCTCTCGGGGTCGATTCCCACTTGAGGCGAACAATTCAAAATGATAATAATTCGATAATAAGATGCCGGACTAACAAAATTTTCCCATCGTAAGTCAATGTTAATTTCAAGAGATTATAACTCTGTAGTGAAGTGTTTGATCTGGAATCTTATAGCAATCAGTACTGCTGATCATTTTCATGAAGATCCATTGCAAAATATAGCTCCTAGCATACATCTAAACTTTAAAGCGTTCCTATGATACTGCTAATTTCGAGTTTTAAAAAGTTGGCGGACACCTCAACGGAGCATTCATGCTTAGCTGATAATTATTAACACAACATAAATATAGTACAGATAGATGTGTCTAATGCTTCCTACAAAATTTGAGCCGATTTACACAGTTGGTTCTTGAGAAGACTTTTCAGTTAAACAGAGTTATTTACCAAAGCAAACGGGGCTGGTATGATTTGGTCCGTATATGGCCACCAGAGATATGAAATTTTTAACACCATATTTTAACCCCTTTTTAAAGTTATACGAGTGTTGAAACCTTTAACTATCTATTGTGGTTCAATTTTTTTTTACAGTTTTGCGACTTTTAGTTTTCTGCACGTCAGTTTTTACCCTAACTCGTCTGATTTTTTTTTCATCTGCATTCTCAACCATATTTCGCTTGCATTTAGTCTTGAAAATACGTCAGCGTATGAATGTACAGCTCCTTTGTAATAATGACAACAACATGTGAAAAATTCAGTTGTATACATTTGTGCGCTGATGCTTAATTTCAGACTTTATCAAAAACTCTTGCCGTTGCTTGGACATTTTTCTGGTCATCTCAACATAAAGTTGCCCATATATCCGCTCATGGTATTAATTTCTTAGTTAGAACACATGGAATCATTTGGTACACATTTTATTTTGACCTGTTAAAATTTTGTGTTTAATATTTCTAGATCGGAAAAGTTGAGTCGGTGTTGTATCTGGATAGGCCTTGAACAGAACACATCTTTATAAGCCTATCACCATAAACCTATTATCAAGTGCCCTCTAAAGCTGTATAAACGGTCGTATTTCGTGAAAGGCTAAGCTTCTAAACAAACTTTTCTTGCAGTTTTCTTTGAAATTATTGAAACAAAACGGGCTTTGTTCCACGGATTCACAAATTAGAAACATTATTATTTCTGTATGACTCCGTTTACTCAGAAGAAAAGCAACAGAAACCATGCAATTTTAAGTACATGTAAATTTGAATGGGGCCCAAAACGGCCCAAATCATACCATGCCCTTTTGCAAGCTATTCTTTCCCCTTCTTCTGAATAATTCTGATCAGCTGAGTGTTTTAATTTCATAGAGTGCATTAACAGTTGTGGGCGATGAACGAGGACGGAGCCAAAACATGCTCTTTAGCTGCCTTCAATGCAGTTCTTTTTAACTATCCCCTGGCACAACGAAACGTTTATTATTCTAGTGAGAGTGAAAGATATACCATTATTGGTGGTTTATTATTGGTCAAGAATAATGTATTTATTTTTTCTATGCTCACTATATGACTATGAAGTTAATTGCTAAAGGCCTGGATTTTGAGCTACAGACATAATACCCCTGCCGCTCGAAACTAATACCTTCCAAATTTTCGCAAGTTACCATAGCCTTCCTCTGAATGGTTTCGACCCTTGCCTGGTACATTGAAATAAAATCTATAAAGGTTGCATCTGAAAACAAATAAAAGACACAAGAATGAAAATCAGAGTTTCGGTTTTACTGACTCTTCGTTTGACAGACATGTCTTACAGTCAATCCTCTTAATAACGGTACTCATTACAACAGCAAATTCTTTACATCATCATTTTGATATGCACGAAATGGCTTTATCATATGACGTCGCATCTGAGAGTGTAATAAAGCCATGCATTAAAAACGATAATCCACTAGTGGATTAAATATGCAAATTACGTCATAACGTTATACGTTGACGTCCATTAAAACGTCGCGTTTTCTTATGGCGAAATCGTGACGTTTTAGTGCAAAATTTGCTAATAAAATTCGATTTTAGTGTCATATGATAAATAGAATCTTGCATTCGTGCTCCTGTATTATTGAATTTATTAAACTCGTTGGTGAAAAGGATAAGATGCTCGGCAGAGCCTCGCATCTTATCTTTTTCCCCAACTCGTTTAATAAATTCAATAATACATGAGCACTCATGTAAGATCCTCTATTTATTGTTCAAGAGATGTATTCTTTATAACAGCGAATTCAGTTTAACGTCAAAATGTCTGGTAACAAATGGCGTCATTGTAAAGAGGGTCCACTGTATTTTGAAATACGGGGAGACTTTTTACAGTCGCAGCACGGCACTAAACATGAGCTGCAGTGAAGTCAAAATTAAGCCGCGACACGACAAAACTAACAAAGTTCCATGTGCGCCCAGCTAAGACTCAGATCAGCCTGGGCATCTCCTCCGTCTGATCAGGGTCTTCGCTGTCAGCACGAAGCTAGCTCAGACCCTTAGCTACCCTTTAAGCGCACAGCAAAGAGTCTGATTAGAGTTGACGGGTGCCTCTTCTTGCCACTTTGTTGTTTTTGACGTGTTGCGGCTCAAACAAAATCTATAAAAGTTGCCTCTGAATACTAGAGAACACACACACACAAGAACCAAAATCTGAATCTCATTTTTATTGAGACGCGTCGGAGGACATCAATGTCCTGTGCAAGGGAGCATACGCCCGCTGCATCGACTTAGCAGTATGTCTACCCGATTTTCAGTTACAAGCATGGGCTTAGTGAATCTATAGGAAATAAGAAATGAACTATGGTGAAGAACGGTGAGACCATTATAACTGAAATACAGCACCCGGCTAACAGAAGCTGCACTGAAGCCAAATAAAATCTATAAAGAATGCCTCTGAAAACAAAACACACACACACACACACACACACACACACACACACACACACACACACACAAGAACTAAGTCGAATCTCGGTTTTATTAAGACTCTTCGTATGACAGCAATATCGTATGAAAAGACACCCTAGCTAGAGAAGATAAATCTGGAATACATCTTCCCAGCAGGCACATGACGTTGAAATGACGTCGTACTGACGTGGATGCGACGTAATTACGTCGCATCAACGTCAGTACGACGTCATTATGCCCGCTATGTTCCCCTCAAGTTAAATGCATGCCCCAATCAGGGTTTTGGAACGTCGGCGCTAATCTGAGCCTTGAAGATGTCCATGGATGGCGCTGAGAGGTAAAACAGGTTGTCAGGTAAAACATTCCATAGACTAATCGCCGCGGGGAAGAAAGATCCTAAATATGCTTGACAGAACAACACGCTGTTGGTTGCCTCTAGTAAAAGCACGTGCGAGTGTTTACTTAAATTCTTATTGCAGATCCTCTGGAAGCAAGGAACACATCAAAGAAATGAAAATAGCAGCTTTGGATTAATTGAAAAGTAAATAGATTGGCAATGATCAGGAATGCATACAGTTAAATCCCACATCCGCCCTCAAAACCAAAAGGGTAAGAATCACTTGCACAAAATGACAAAAGTACACGAAAGACAAGCACGGTATAGGTGGTCATTCAGCTACTCCAGTTGAAAACAACAAACTTTCCCCCCTTATATTTCTAGTATAAGTTACAAAACAAAACAAAACAAAAAGCAGAATGAGCAGCTATTCAGGTGACTATATTGCTGAAGACCAAAGACAAGCGGACATAGCAACATGTAAAATTGAGGAACCACAACAGAAGTACCGCCTTGGAGTGAGTGAGTGAGTGAGTGAGTGAACTCGGGTTTAACGTCCCACCAACAACGAGGTCATATGGAGACGGGACCTCGGTTTAAAGTCTCATCCGAAAGACCGGAGAAGCGGGGAATCGAACTTGCGACCCCTGGATTGGTAGTCTGGAGAGTTATCCACTACGCTACAGCCGCTCCTACCGCCTTGGAACGGCCAGTAATATATTACTGGGGGCTTGAACTACATGTAGTTTTATTTGATCTAAACCCTCGCCCTCTGCATCTGCATTGGTTCGAAACATTTGATTAGCTCTTTGGTCCGCATGATTGTTTTCTATCCCATCAATAAATCATTACAGGGACCAAACAAATTATGGATAAATCACGGATAAGTAGTAATGTAATGTTGCGACACAGACCACGCCCTAGCACTGGCTTCAGCGGAACTCTATTTTCAACTAACTCAGAATGAGCCCATTGATCCGTAAGGACCATACAATATAATGAAGCGCGACACGAAAAAAACCAACAAAGTGGTTGTGCGCCCAGCACAGACTCAGATCAGCCTGGGCATCCGCCCAGTCTGATCAGATTCTTCGCTAAGCGCTTAGGGGTAGCTACAGACTGTAAGGGTCTAAGCTATCTTCATGCGGACAGCCATGACTCTGATCAGACTGGGCGGATGCCCAGGCTTATCTGAGTCTGCGCTGGGCGCACAACCACTTTGTTGGTTTTCTCGTGTCGCGGTTCATATAATCTGTTGGCGCCCTACAGCACAACCCCATCTGCAGTGAATATAAATTCAAATAAATAAAAAAATATCCTCTGGAAGCAGAGGATATATCATAAAAACGCAAATTGCAGACTCTGTTTAATTGGGTCTGTTCATGTGCAGTAATGTAATGTTGCAACACTGCCAACACCCACTTGCACCGGCTTCAGCGGAACTCTATTTTCAAACTGAATCTATGTTAACTTGAGGTTCAAGCCCTATGTGCAAAATCTTTCTTATTTCGACAGTTACATGTTATTTATTAGAAGAATCAAAGCCGTTCTAAATCGTGTTGTTAACTGCTGTGTCTGATTCTGTCACAGTCACAGTGCGACTATGCCAATATTGGCTATGTACTTAATTGATAAAGGTATAGATGGAGGTCTGATCCGGCAATTCCTGAATCCGCTATGATCCGGTGGCTGCTGAGTCCGATTCGGTAATATCTAAGTCTGATCCGGTCCCGTCCACAGTACTGGAAACTCCCAAGATTAATGTGGTGGCTCAAAAGTTTAATTCATAGTTCCGTGAGTTCCCTTAAGCTCCGCCTACCCTCATTTGGATAAGAAAATTTTCATTTTCGGATCAATTTTTGTCAAATTTAGTAGATATTTTCCTAATTACATATAAAAGTTATTCTGCAAATTTCAGAAGTGTATCTTTTATAGTTAATAGGTTATTTAGGTAAGAATTTACTATATATTTTAATCATTTTCAGTGTGTATGTGAGACTAGTCCTCGTAACATCTGAATTTGATCTTATCCCTCACAGCATGCTTAGTCAGTGGCACTTCTGACTTGCCAGTGAATAGTAGTTGAGCTTTGAGTGGTGTCTCGGAGCAATGAATTAACTGCCCAAAATATATGTGGCCCAGACTGTCCACTAGCTGGAGATCCGATTCATTTATTAGTACCAGAAAAATAAATTGGGCACTATATAGTTTATATTTTGGAGATTTGTGGTGGCCCAGACAAGATTAACGCGCATTTGGCCACCGGACCACTGGTGGTTTCCAACATTGGGTGCCAAGTCGGGTCGATAAGGTTTTCGTGACACCAAGGGCACGTATGGTGTTCCAATAGGGTCAAAAGTCTATTTTTAGTGTGACACTAATATTAATTTACGTGGGACGTAAATTATTTTACGTGGGACGTTAATTAATTTACGTCCCACGTAAATTAATTAACGTCCCACGTAAAATAATTTACGTCCCACGTAAATTAATTTACGTCCCACGTAAAATAATATTAGTGTCACACTAAAAATACCTTTTGACCCTAAAGGGACGCCTGTATAGTTTCGGACCTGTTTACGTGACCATTGGCTCATTTGCATATAGCCAATCAAAATTTTCCTAACAAATTCTCTTGGCTTGTTTAGTCAAATAAAAACCCGGACTCCAGGCCGGGACTCGCCCTTCCAACGACGGAGAGGTTTGTGACGGAACAAACTAGTGAAGCTTTACAATCATAAAATATGTTTTATGTCTTGTATATATTCTGCTAAATGATTGTCGTTTCACCGGTAAAACATTCTATTTTCGAACTTATTGCCGTAACTTTAACCTACTTCTCGTGGGAAGTAAACTCCTCAAAAGCCGAGCGGTTACTAGAAATACCGGAATACACTTAATTACCGGAATATACCAAAATACACCGGAATATACCGGAATCTACCGGAATATACCAAAGTACACATTTTTATTTACCGAAATACACTATAATATTACCAGAATAAGTGTAATATTATCCAAAATATGTCTTTTAGTAACAGCTGCATGTAAAAAACGGCAAGTGAATGACCCATACAAAGACCCTAACCAGCTTGCAATCTGCACAGTGATACGAGTACTGATACCTATCCAAGGCCCATATCCTGGTCCATTTATTCTCATTACAGATGCAAAAATAGCAATATCTGAGCTGCTTCTGTAATTATATGTAACTATCTTACCGTATATTATTTTTTCTGGTCGATTAGTTTCGAAATATATCTTCACTGAACGCGGTGACGGAGTTTTCTGCCCATGCTGTAAATTGTAGAGAAATGTATGAAGGTCAAATACGAGGTGGGTCGAAAAGTTCGTAGACTTTCCGCATACCATTTGAACTGACTTTTGTCTAACCAGTTTCATGCACGCGCCACCAACGTAACGACCGGTAGCGTGACCCGGCCCAGCTAACGTCACGTCGCATTTTTATACTTGCTTATAGCAATTACTGGTCGTTGTTTAGCTATGAATAGTGTATAGAAACGTTAATTAATTCAACTGAACTTATATATCTGAACTGAAATATGTATCTTATCTTGATACTCATTTCAAATTTTTAAAGCTGTTTTGATCTTTTCTAGGAAACGATGTCTAAGTCCAACGTGCCCCTAAATAATTAAAGGTGTGGGATCTGCAGCAGCAATAGCTGTCTATAAAAAGACTTAAATCAACTAGCAGCAAGGCCACATCGGCAAGCTTTGTCAAATTCCAGCCGTACTGTTTCGAGGAGTCCTTTTGTATAAGTAGTTTCATTACCGCACTCTTCTAAATGCTGCACACAGTAATGAATTAATAAGACCCTTAATTATGACAAGCTGGCCGATACATCATTGCTGCTGTGTGAGTTGGACATTTGCTTAAAGATTATCATGCTGCCGATTTCAGGTTGTGTTGTCTTATTGCTGGAATGGTTGGACTGAAGTGAGTGCATAAATCATGTATCTAACGAACTGTTATTAAGTCTAGTTTAAGAAAACCTTGTCATGATACTTCCGATAGATAAGGTAAAGTAAGTTATCTGCCCTTGAATTACCCACCCCCTCATATATACCAATTGAAGGCGACGTTCGACTTAGCAACCATTTCGTAGAAGGAATAAAAAAATCTTACAAACTTTGCAATGACCATCAAGTTAAGATATATATTAAAGTAATTTATGTTAATAAAAACAATTTGTGACTAAGCAACGTTCAAATTTTGCTATTAGAAACGATAAAAATGCAACGTAACGTTAGCTGGGCCGGTCACGTTATCGGTCGTTACGTTGGTGGCGCGTGCGTTAAACTGGATAGACTTCAGTTAATATTTTTGAATGATTGCACTAAGGTTGCCTAGAATGAATTGAACTTTTATTGAAGAAAGTAAAATAGTAAAGAGACTACAACATTTTTCCGGGAACTTTTTGATCATCCCTCGTAACTGTTGTTTTCGCCCAATCCCGGTTAGAAGAGGCTCGAAAAATTGCCCCTTTTTGAGTTAAAATTTTCCCTATGATTTCTGTACCGACGTGTAAACAAAATATGGAAAAAGAAAGAAATAAAAAAGAAAGAAAGAAAGAAAGAAAAAGATTATTTACTCCATTTTGGCCCATCTGTCGACTTCAGTAAGAGCTTTTAGTCGCCTGCGAGTTCGAGACCCTAGGTTCAGTCCCAAGCGTCTCGAATTCAGAAGATTATTGTTGTACGAGGGAGAAACAGTGCACATTTTAACCCAATATACTAAATGGAGAATGTTCTCATAATCTTCCCGATTTGGTCAACGAAGATAATATTCTTGGTGGGCAGAAGACTCCTTAGTCGAGCCGACGTTTTAAATGCGCCGAAATCTTCCTGTTTTTGCCCCTGATGTTTTCTACTGACGGGCTTATTTTGTTAATATTTTCATGTATGCATACAATATTTCATGAAATGAGTGCTTTACAAACAGAAATTGATAACAATTATGATGGTATATAAATGTGATCAAAATCGAAAAAAAAGAGAAAGAAGTAAGTACGAAGTTATTTGCATCCATGGTTAATATTTAATGTACGCCGGCTACTGTTTATTGCGTTGCCACAGCGACCACAATTGCCAAACTACAACTTGTAGAATAGTCAAAAATATTCTTTTAGGAAACACATGCAGATATAGGGGAGACCGGGGATAGTTGATGCACGGAGCAAGTTGGTGCAGTGGGAATAAAAAGACAATGACGTCATTATGGGCGTCAGAAATGACGAATTAAAGTAGTCATTGACAGACGCCATCTTTTCCCGAAGTTTTGCGCAGTTTGGACAACAAATAAGAATTTGGTGAAGAAAAGTTCATTTTTGGCACATCTAAGTGACTTTACAGGTATTTTACAATTTTTCGTTTAGCGCGCATTTGTTTCTGGTTGTTCATAATTCATTTATGCACACAGGTATCTTTAATCTTCAAAATCATATGCTCTTTTGAAGGAAAATATTGTGTAATAATTAGAAAAGCAGGCCCTTGTCCTATGTTTATCCAAACAAGTAGGACGCCCCGGCACTGGAAGTTATAACAGCACCATCGCCCGACCACCACCCCCATATTCTGTAGGACGGAAAGCTAAATAATTATAATAAAAAACGACGGGAGAAGTAATTCAAACGGGATTTGTACACATGTCGCTTCTATTTTCTAAAGCAGTTGTGACAGTAGAACAGACCGACCTTAACTTTTCACAGATGGACGAAAAAAACACGCCACTGAAAAATAATTATCGAATAACGAATAGCAAATCATCGAATAATTAATATCGAATAGCGAATAACAAACCAACTTCTCATTGCTGTAATTTTAAATTCGGATTAATATCAAGTAAAGTTTCGCCGAAAAATGATGTCCGCGATGAAAGAACACAGCACAATAACGCATGTTCTTAAGGGCAGATTGCGTAGTATTATTTCACGACGGCTAAGCCGGAGTGAATTAGTTCTCGCATCTGCCCGAAACAACATGTGCAACGCACTACGTTCGTATAATGAATTATCACAAATTGACGTCTGAGTCATATATTGTATGGCCAAAGAAAAGTGTGGAGATTTATAAGCCCTTGCTTATACATGGGCTGTTTAGCCCTGACATGCTGGTGGTAGGCCATGAAGCCGGGAGATATCAGTTCATCTGCCGGCGTTTGTGAGCATGAATGGCACCCTGGGGATCGAAGTATGGTCGAATATTTCCAACTAAGAGTAAAAACAAATTTATTCAGTAATACGTTTGTCGATAATGGACAACTGGAAGGGATTACAGAGAAGCACAAAATACTTCTAGTCACAGAAAAGTAAAATCCTGCTCCTTTGTACTCGGAATGCCCGCAAATACGAAGAGGTTACGATGAATTATACATAAAAATAGTAATATGATGATTTTATTACATAAAATACAACAAAACAGTTCAAAAGAAGTCGAACTCGTCTTTCGATAGGCACAATTCACGAAAGCTCGTATACATTCAAACTTTGAACAGTCAAACGTACAGTCGCACCGATCGAAGAACGTCGCATATTTAAGGAATTCGTTAGTAAACGGACGACAGAAACTTGCTGTCAGTCATCAAAAGTGTCAGGAAATAATGAAATCATTATCTTAAAAATGTAGTGCCCCAAAAATAAAAATTCATCTCCAGTCGAGGAGCAACAAGTCAGCAGTAGCAATACGGCAATACCTGTAAAGAGAAATAGAAAAGTGTCATGATTAAGAAAGTGAAATACACATTTAAATGACGATAAATTCAAATGCTGACAGGTGTTAAAACAAATGTCATTTAAGTTTGTGCGAGGCTAAGGTGTTGGATATTAAAGGCCTGATACGTACTCGTTTAATATTTCAGATGCCAATGCTCTTTTTCCCGTCTGACAGTCAAATATTTGCCTAAGATAAAGAGTTGAGCAACAAAATATGTGTGAATTGGCAATTAATCAATGTTCGTTTGTGTTTTTATACATTTCTTTTTTCTTCTTCTTCTCCCCTTTTCAAACAAACAAATAAAATAAAAAGAATTTTGTCAAATTTTGTGTAAAACGTCTGAATCACATGTTGTTTTTCACCAAACTGAATTTACAAAATAACACGAGTAGTTGATTAATATAAATCCATAATTTTCGTATTTAAATATTGCTTTAAGGTGGTGATTTATGGTAAATGTAAGAATCTGCATGAAATCATAAAAAAGTAACGTATCTCCCTTAAAGTCAGCAGACTTCTTATTTTTTTGTTGTTCTTTACAGTTCAGAATACAAAATAGACGTACATGCTGCTTAAATAAGTGTTTTTATAAGGAAAGATCAAAGGGTAATTTTCTGCGAATAAATCTGAAAAAAAAAAATAATATCGTTATTGAAAATTTACGTAGTGCTGAAGGTGCATTATTGCATAATGAAGAGCGTCCTAGCAATTATTTATTCCAACTCTTTCTCAAATTGTAATATAGACCAGATGAAAACAGTAGCTTTTTCTCAAATGTTCAACCATGTACAAAGTAAATGTACACTAGACGCATTTATTAAATATAGGGTAGGCAAGCATACCTATGTTAACACCTACAATATAAATAATACATTACTGACATGATTAGCGGTATGTAGATGAAATTGTTCAATCTTGTTAAAATAGTCTAACCTGTCTCACCTGTGTGTTTTGACAAAAAAATTTGGACACAGACCGCATCTTTTTTCATCTGCTTAGCCTGATAATGTGTGAAGGAGCTTGAAAAAATAATTGCTAGGACGCTCTCCATTATGTAACAAGGTACTCTAAACACTAAGTATATTTTCAATAATGATATCATTTTTTCCAGATTGATTCGCAGAAAATTACCCTTTGATCTTCTCTTATAAAAACACTTTTTAACATTAACAAATGCTGCATTTTGGGATTCTAAATTATGAGAAACAACATACAGAAGACATCTGCTAAGTTTTGGAAAGATCAGTGTTATTTTGAGTATTTATGCAGATTTTTGTCTTAGTCCCAAATCAGTGATTATCACCACCTTAATACCTGCTACAAGAAAGGTTACTACCAATACTACTTCTGAACTCTGTCTGAAATGTATTTTCTCTACAACGTAATATCCAGAGCGAATCATTTTATACGTAATTCATGTTCTCTTGATCAGTGTACAGTTTAAAACCTTGAATAAAAGGGAATCAGCAAAACAGCAGTGCTTTTTTTTTGGAAAATATCCAAAATAATTAATTTACGTCCGACGTAAATACTGTTACGTTCGGACGTAAATAATTTACGTCAGACATAAAATAATTTACGTCCGACGTAAAATGATTTACGTCCGACGTAAATTAATTTACATCCGACGTAAATTATTTTACGCCGGACGTAAATTATGCATATTGCAATTAGCAAATCATGACTATTTATATGGCTTTCGTGCGTGCATCGGTATGCTTTCAATAAAGGCTACTTATGGATACATTATGAAAAATTTAAAATTTTAGATCGATTTAGACTATTATTCTAGATCATCGTCTTTTATATTATTTGGATTCTATTGAAATTAATCAGTCTTTGAATCGACAGCCCAATCAAAATTAGGAAATTACAGTATGCTTTTTTCTGTTTTCGTCACCAGATATTTTTAGGGTCACTGACGAGGCTTTATTAGCCGAAACTACGTAGTCTGGCCCATGTTCCTACTTCTGTGTGTATTCTCTGCTCTTGAAGGAACTTTTTCAGATTTTAATTTTACCTCACTGCAGCTGGTGTTGTGCCGTGTGGAGGCTGTAAAACGTTTCCCCGTACATCATCCATAGTTCAGATTATATTTTATTCACATCCTTTGAGATCAGAGGATACATTATGAAAAATTTAAAATTTTAGATCGATTTAGACTATTATTCTAGATCATCGTCTTTTATATTATTTGGATCCTATTGAAATTAATCAGTCTTTGAATCGACAGCCCAATCAAAATTAAGAAATTACAGTATGCTTTTTTCTGGTTTCGTCACCAGATACTTTTAGGGTCACTGACGAGGCTTTATTAGCCGAAACTACGTAGTCTAGCCCATGTTCCTACTTCTGTGTGTATTCTCTGCTCTTGAAGGAAATTTTTCAGATTTTTATTGTTACTTGAGAGAGGATGTTGTGTTCTGAAAGCAAATTTTGAGGTAAAGTGAGTTTGATTGATTGATTGTTTTGGGTTTAGCGGCCCTTTGCGACAGTATTTCAGTCTATATCGGGCCGTCTCCCAGAGAGAGGGAGAAAGAAGAGAGATATGATAGACGAGAGAAAAAATGTCCAAACAACCCCCCACCCGCACCTACTGCAAACACAGACGGCCTTTGCCCTACTATTATCCAAATCAGTAGGACGCCCAGGCACTGGAAGGTACACGCAGCACCATCGCACCACCCGACCACCCCCTAAAAGTTGTTGAAGATTTAACCTGAACTTGTTGTGCATCGTTCTCAAGCCCCGATATTCTCGCACGCCTTGGATTTGATGACAGTTTGACGTTATAAATTAAATTTCAAGCTTCATAATTTTATTTGTAGGTACTTTATATTGATTTGAAGAAAATAATAAGAAGAAGAAGAAGAGGAAGAGGAGAAGAAGAAGAAGAAATAGATCCCCAAAATATCGTACAAACTATCTTGGTATGCATCTTTTCCATTCACTTGTGATGAGATAAAAAAGAGAGTATGGATCTTTAAGGTAACCGGGCACCAGAGGGGCTACCATCAGTTAACCTAACCACACTTTCCTGGGCGGACCCAGACCATCTTAGCGCTTAACCAGTACTCCTGCTTAACCAGTACTCCTGCAATACTTTCGCCAGTAACTGACAACTGCCCTACTTGAACCAGAGGTAGGGAAGGAATGGCCGTAGAAGGATTTCATTACTAAATCTCTACGAAAGATATATCCGGGCCGGACCAGGATTCGAACCCGCGTGGTGGATACAACCCTTGAATCGGTAGGCAGACGCGTTACCGATTTAGCTATCAAGCCCGGTTGATTAAAAAAAAGTGTCCTGGTACCGGGGTCCTACTAAAGACAGAAAAGGACTTTTGCCACCGAAAAGAAAAGGACCGAAAAGAACATTCGGACAGCGAAAAGGACTTTTTTATGCAATAAATATAAAGGGTAAAATATACTATTTCTCAACATAATTTTCTGGAACATTAAGTGAAAAATATCCTTTTCGGTGCCCGAAATTCGGCATTTGCGAAGTCCTTGTCGGTACATGACATCTCTTCACTGACCAGCGGTGGAGTTCTTATCTGTGCTGTAATATTTTTGTGAAATTTTAGGATGAAGATACTACAATTCACAAAATTAATTTTAAAGTTCTGATTAACATCATGATGATGTTAAAATTTCTAAAACATGTGTTTTTATGGCATTTAACGACAAAAAAGTCCTGTTCGGTGCCCGGAAGTTCTTTTCGGTGGCAAAAGTTCTTTTCTGTCTTTAGTAGGACCGCTGGTACCGGCTTTTATTTCAGAGAGTCACCAAGTTGTACTTTTGTAAAACCGATTTTGATTGGCTATATGCAAATGAGCTCTGGTGTCACAAAACAGGTTAGGCGCACCGATAGGGTCAAAAGTCTATTTTTAGTGTGACACTAATATTATTTTACGTGGGACGTAAATTAATTTACGTCCCACGTATATTAATTTACGTCCCACGTAAATTAATTTACGTCCCACGTAAAATAATTTACGTCCCACGTAAATTAATTTACGTTGGACGTTAATTAATTTACGTCCCACGTAAAATAATATTAGTGTCACACTAAAAATAGACTTTTGACCCTATCGGAACACCATAGGCACGGCCGTCATGCAGACAGCCACGTCCTATGCCAGCGGCGTAAGCCAAAAATATTAAATCAAGTTCGCCAGCAAAATGGAAAACGTAGGATCCAACAATGTGAACGAAAATGCTGCCGAAGGCGAGGATATGGAGATTCAAGAAGTGTCAGGAGACGAAAGTGATTCCGATGACTCGTCAACTGATGAGGAAGCAAACGATCAGGCCAAAGTAGAGAAAATTCACGAGCTTCAGAAGCAGGTGCGCGTAAATGAGCCAAACTCGTACTGTATCATAAGTTCGGATAACACATCAATTCGAATATGAGGGTCATAAATTTGAATATTAGGATAGGCTTGTAGTAAGTAGTTCCCAGCATTGAAGTATTTGAACTAAAGTAGTTTTGGGGTCTCACCTATCAACATCAGCCTCTGGAGCAACCTTCCACAGTCTGCTGTTGACTGCACTACACTGGAAAGCCACAAGTGCCAAGTGCAGTCCATCCATTTCCATTACTTTTACTTTTTACCAGTATACTGGTATGCCCTTAGCTTTGAGGATTATCACCAGTTGAGTGTGAGAGGGGAAACTGGTGGAGAAATGGAAGAAGCCTTCCAGATGTTTTTAACTGCATTGTATATATATTTTTTTTATCTCAACGTTGACGTCTTTACACGGCACAACATCAGTACGACAAAACACCAGAGGTGAACAGTACCTGACTGGAAGAAGAACATCTGGTGGCTTATAACAAGTAGTTCACAAATTGCTTGGTTCTGCATTTTTCTGTCAGGGCTGCTCCTTCTCTTTGCCTTAGCACCAAAACCACTCATCTGACACACATACTCCTTCATTTACACATCCATACACCATTTGTTCGGCTTAGCCACAATGCCACAGCAAAATACTGTGTCGCAACCCAAACTCACTGCACAACAAAGTGTTCAATAATATAAATGAAGGTACTGCCTTGTAACTGGCACTTTAATAGCACTGCTATTGTGCCCTAGAAAATGAATGTCCCCTGGCCATGGGGAATGACTGCCTGCTTGATGTTAAATACAAAGGAGGTAGCTTTTCAGTCTGAACAGGATTTTTCACTTGTGTTTGTGAGGTTGTTAAGACCTATATATCCAGTCTGTTACAGGCTGTCAGCAGTGAAAAAGAAATTATGGGGGGGGGGAAGTATGAGAGGGGGTTTCCCCCTCTCATTGGGGGGGGGGGGGTTCGGGGACCTCCCCCGGGAAATTTTGAAAATCTAGAATGTATCAGGAGCAATCTGAGGCCCTTTTTGAACAAAATTGACAGTAAAACTTGCACCAAATTTTGACAATTTTTTACTGATAATTTTCATTCTAGTGCTTTTGAAAATTATAAGTTAAAATGTCAAAATTTGATGCCAGTTTCACTGTTTATTTTGTTTTAAAAATGGCCTCAGATTGCTCTTGATACATTCAAGATTTTCAAAATTTAAGGCCTCTGTCTTTTGCAGAAGAGAGGGTGGAGAAGGAAAACAAAGTCAAAAATCCAGTCAAAAATCACACCTTCACAGGTTTTTTTTTTTTTTTTTTTTTTTTTTTGTTTAAATGCACTGCAGGGTCAGGTGAAATTGGGCTAAAAAAAAAAATGGGCTCAAAAAAACTAAGTCCAACCCTAAAAAAAAATTGGGCATAGGTTCCCCTGTATTTTGTACATTTTTATTCACCCCCCACCCACTACCATAGGCCAATATAAAGTTTGGGCAAGAAGCAGAAGAAAGAGGAAAAGGTGGGTGGAGTACAATTTGGCTCATACTGACTAAGTGTCCGTGTCCAAATGCACAGCCTTCTCCTCTATGTTACCTTAGACAGTTAACAAAACGGATACATACCTTAATATCCTGTCAATATTTTATTATATTTAGATCTTATAATCTAAAAGTGCAGGTAAACCGTCATCATGTTTTTAACACGACGAGCAGATGTGGGTCGAGCGTGATCACGTACCCCACCCACATACCAAAACGTATTTTGGAACGACAGGAGCAGGCCAAACCCTTTCGGGACGGCTCATTTTAAGCTCAACTGTCATATTTGATTGGGTTCTTACCAGTTTTCTTTGCAAAAAATCTGTCAAGTTTCTGCTGGGACATCTTGTTCAAAAATTCATAATTGTCGCGCACAAAAACTCTAAAATAATTTTCGAGAAGGGAGATAATCAATAGGCATGTTTGTTTAATCATAGAATTCGATACGCCGTTATCTTGGCGGTTCTGGATTATTTCGGCCCCAAACTAGCGTCATAGCGTACGCCATCGCCGGTGAAAGACAAGGTCTCGTTAAAATCGAGCAAACGACCAGAAAACATGAAGAATTGTCTAATATTTTTCATTTTTAATTGAAAGACTTACATTTTCTTATTTCTTTTGCCAGATTTTCCATCTTTGATCCTTTTCAACTTTCTTTTTTTTTCTTTTTTTTTTTGTCATGAAAGTAGACGGCGCAAATCGGCAGTGTAGGCGGCAAAATCGCCGGCCGCCGGCTGGTTTTGAGAACACTGTTGGTGCTTGGTGTCACTTTCTTGTTTATGATTTTTAAGGTTGATGAAAATCCATATGGGTATGATGGCCACATTGAACTAATCAAATATCTGCAAGAAGTAGGAGAACTAGAGAGTTTGAGACAGGCTCGACAGAAAATGAGTGAACTTTTTCCTCTAACAGAAGGTATGTACATATGTCAACTGAGTGGCAGATGTAGTAGAAATAATCTCCTTTGACTAATACACTTCTCCATATAATTTTGAGCTGAAAGATGTATTTCAATACAAATGGCATCCAAGGGGTATATATTTTTGGCTTTGTCTGTTCATGCATCCTTTAAACATTTGTGTTATGTCTCTGTTCTGCATATAAGTTGGACTATAGTAAACAGTGGCTTTGGCCAGGGTAGACATGAGCCTCTAATTACTTGTTCTAATAAAGCCAGTCTTAAAATTTTGTTTTGAATGTAGCACTTTTGTGTCATGGCATGGGTGGAAGCTATACCAAAGCCAAATATAGCATTTAAAGTAAATGGGTACCTGTCCAAGGGAAGCAACTCTACTCCCTACGGAGCAAATTGTTTCCTTTAAGAATGGACTTCTTTTTGAAAGGGTTTGTTGTTCAGGAAAGCATTAAGGAAGTTATGGAAGTTGTTGCCCTTTGAAAGAATAATAGTGTACCCATACATCTTAATGCCCATTGGCCTTATATTCTTTTCTAGTTTAGTTTCAGTATAATGCTGTTCACATGTAACACTATGGGTATCTGTGGAACCCAAACTTAACCTAATGAACTATACTATACATTTCAGAGCTGTGGCTTCAGTGGCTTAAAGATGAAAGTCAGTTGGTCTCTGATGACTCTGAGAGAGAAAAGGTAGAAGGTCTGTTTAACAGGGCAGTGAAAGATTATCTTTGTAAGTTTCTAGACATTTCCTTAGTCTTTTTTAGCTCCCCTGAACAAAGTTCAGGAAGAGTTATTGTACTACCCCTGCATTGGCGTTAGCAAAATGTTAAAGTTTTATGTTAAGTTCAGGAAGAGCTATTGTACTACCCCCGGCGGGGCAGCGTTAGCAAAATGTTAAAGTTTTACGTTAAAGTTTTTTAGGTGATGGGCAAGATGCTGTCAGGCGAGCTATCCTGTCCCAGTGACAGGTCTTGTTATATTTTTCTTTTCTATACCATAACATTGCAGGGTCAATAAGGCACCACAGAATGATGACTTTGCAACAATTCCTTTCCAGCTGGTCCTGTTTTAATAACCTAGTTGTGCTGGCAAAGCCCATCTTTATCCAGTCTTTAATATTGTCTTCCCACCTCTTTTTCTGTCTACTTTTCTTTTGCCTTTCATTGTGTACTGCAGATTCATCATTGCTATAAAAGCTTGAAAATCTTGAGATGTGGCCAAACCACCATAGTTTCTGTTTCTTGACTAGTCAGATGGGAAATATAATAATGAATGAAACCTCAGTTCCAATTACAGATAACATAATCCAGCCACGACACGAGAAAACCAACAAAGAGATTATTTGCCCAGCCCAGACTCAGATCAGTTTGGGCATCCATCCAGTCTGATCATACTCTTCTCTAAGCATTTAAAGGCTAGCTAAGGGTCTAAGGTACCGCCATGTGGACAGCAAAGACTCTGATCAGACTGGGTGGATGCCCAGGCTGATATGAGTTGATGCTTGGTGCACAACTATTATGTTGGGTTTTTCATGTGGTGGCTCAGTTATTTTATGAACTCACAATAAAGTGATTTTGGATGGACAAATGAATGGGTTTCTTCATGACCCTTTCAACAGTATTTCTTGCAGATGGCAATAGATGACATGATGATGTGAATGAAATAATGCCAAAAATCAGAAAAGAACCAAAATCTGAGAAACTCAGACTATCTGCCTCTCACAAAAAGCCTTGCCAAATAAATGAAAGATGTTGAGTCTTAAAAACATTTTGATATGCAGGGTCTTAGAAAGGTCCAACATATCTTTTACGAAGAGTGGAAATATAATACCGTTATGTGTGTAAATATTGGGACACCTAAAAATAATGAATTTTCCATTTGGAACAAATGGAAAATTAATTATTTTAGGTGTCCCAATACCTAGGCACATTAGGGTAGTATTGTCACAGCTGCTCATTCTCAACCTTAGCACTGATCCAATTTTCAGCAATTTCTGTCTGGCTAGAGTACGTACAGTTTGCTATTGGTGGTATGGGGAGAGAAGATGGGATCCAGAAAGCAAGAGAAGTCTTTGACAGAGCACTGACTGCTTGTGGACTCCATGTGACTAAGGGAGCTAACCTCTGGGAAGCCTATAGAGAATTTGAAAATGCTATTTTAGCAGGATTGTTGGTAATTAGTTTAGCAAATATATTTATCCTTAGTGTATAAATAGAGGATCTTACACAAGTGCTCATTTCATACGAAATTTATGAAACACGCCTTCGGCAAGTTTCATAAATTTCATATGAAATTATCACGAGTGTAAGATTCTGTTTATCATATGACCCTTTAAAATGGAATTTTAACACAGTCAAACTGAACATTATTGCAATATGAAAAGGCAATGTTGATATGGACATTATCAATGATGTTACGTGTATGCGCCAAAGTGTTATTACACGTGTGGTCATATGATTTTTATGACAGGACGCTATCCATTGAATAAAAGCAAGGTCATATGATAAATATCTTTTGACTTTTTATCTCTAGTATATAAATGTACACAGAATTTTCATTACTTACTAAAGTTTCCCATCACCCAAATATCATGATATTATATTGAAGTTCTGTTTGAATAGAGTTGAGACCAAAGTGATTTTGGTGGGTTCTATTTTCTTGAAGGATCGGTATCTAAGAAAACTGCTGTTGATATTTGTAAGAAACTTTTTTGTAAGAAGTTTGTTCATTGATAAAATTGAAAAGAACCACTTAGTGGCAATGGTCTAAAAAATTTAATGACAAAGATAAAGTGTTCTAAGCATGCACTGATTGGCCTGTGCGATGAGAAGAGTTTTCTAATGAAATGTCTATTTTCTGTAGCCCCAGCCAGGAATGGTTGCCAGTAAAGAACTAGAAAACCAGTTCAGTGCTCAGCATGACAGGGTGGAGGCCTTGTTCAAGAGGCAGCTGACTATCCCACTCTTTGGTAAGAATAGATGGATATATGACTTAATGGTTTTATGTCCTATTCAACAGTATTTCAGTCATATCAGGATGATGAAGGGTGATTATGAAAAGCTCTGTTAAGCACCTTTAAGGTTTAGACAGAATCTTGTCTTCCAGCAGGACTCAAACCCTCAGATCCGAAGTCAGAAGTCCTAACCACTAGGCCAGGCACACACTTTTTAGCTCACCTGAGCCAGCGGCTCCGGGGGAGCTTATAGGATGGGAAGGCTCCGTCGTCCGTTGTACATGTACGTCGTCCGTCCACACTTTTAAATGACTTCTCCTCTGAAACCGCTTGGCCGATTGTAACCAAATTTCATATGTAGCCTACTGGGGCCTTAGGAACGAAAAGTTGTTCAAATGGTCCTGGTCACTTGACCAACATGGCCACCATGCCCATATATGGTAAAAACCTAAAAAAATCTTCTTCTCCAGAACCAATAGGCCGATGGCCTTGAAACTTAGTATGTAGCATTGGGTACGTGAGTACTACCAAGATTGTTCAAAATATGACCTTGGGTTGACCTTGACCTTTTTTTATGGTAAGGTCAAATTTGCTTCCTTGCGGTTTTATATGGCAAAATGCTAGAACATAAGATATCTTGGAAACTGTTGAAGATTTTGGGCTAAAAATTGGTATCTACAGTCATCTTAATGAGTACATGAAGATTTATGAGTACAAGAGGTCAAGGTCATTCTTTGATCTTTGACCCAGAACTCTGATATTTTGACAATTTCAAACAATCTCCTCAAAAGCTACTGAGCCAATTGAAACCAAATTCCATATAGAGCCTACAGGGGTTGAGGGAATGAAAATTTATTCATACCGTCCAGGTCACATGACCAACATGGCCACCACGCCCATATATGGTAAAAACCTTTAAACATCTTCTTCTCCAGAACCAATTGACTGATGGTCTTGAAACTTGATATGTAGCATTGGGTACTTGAGTACTTTCAAGATCGTTCAAGTTATGACCTTGGGTTGACCTTGACCTTTTTTTACGGCAAGGTCAAATATGGGAAAATGCTACAACATAAGATTTCATGGGAAATTTTTGAAGATTAAGGCCTAAAAATTGGTATCTTTCTGGTCTACTGGCAGACAGGTGAAACACAACCTTCCAAGGAATTGTGTGAGTCTTTAAAATGAGGACCACATCTATATATAGCAGTCATGTCAGTGAGATGTTAAATACTAATATTAACACTTGCTTCATACACCAATGAATGACAGTTCCTCATGTGACGTCGTCAAGCAACATCTTTGGTGATGAATGTCTTAATTGGTCCATGTAATGTTCGATTGACGCTACCTAACGGCGACAGCTGTTTAAGTTAATGACCAAACACATCGTTACTAACTTTCTTTTGACCCATATTTTGCATATTCTACTCTAAACTACTGCAAAACGGCAGAAAAAGGGTCTAAAATAAAGTGTAAATTGGTCCATTGGCTTCATCACACCATGAACTCTGAAAAATCAAATGTTGATTTTTAGATGAAGTCACTCTCTATTTAACACTTTTCACGGTACATATGAATCTGATTTTGTGCACTATGATATCAAACTAATAACTGATAAACACCTCTGGATGGCAGTAAAGGCATTTATATCTATCGTATACATCTTTTTCAGACATGGAGGAAACATTTGAGGAGTACAAGGACTGGTTACAGGATGAACCAGATTCCTACACTAAACAGACATACTACAAAGCTCAAGCAAAGTTGGAGAAAGTAAAGCCATATGAAGATAAATTGGTAAGTTGGATGCTGATGACTTGGACTGGTTACAGCATGAGTCAGAAGGTACTGTAAAAATTCTAAAAATTAGGACACCTAAAATGATACTGTAACTGTCCTAAAAGTTGAAAACTTTGGTGTTTCATTGCAGTAACGTGTCTAAATGATATAGATGAAATATGGCAAACTGTGAAGACCCATGTCAGACTGCTCCTGAGCTGTTTGCTATGGGTCTGCAGTGTTTGGTCAGGCCTACCTTTCCCAATATTTGGAGTTTTTATTGTAAATTGATGACAGTTGATTGATATATCTACTATCACATTTATGGGAACATGTTGTTTGAGAAATTTAAATTTGTACTCTTTGCAATAGTCTTTAGCTTTCCTGTATGAAAGTTCAGGAAAGCTTTTGTTATGGTCCCAGCTTCAGTATCAGCTATGATATGTATGTTACTCAGAAAAGAAATGCATGTAGTAAGAAAGATGTGCTGTCCTAAGATGGCTCTTGATTGACTTGAACCTTCAATGTTCTCATCATTTTAAGCTGATAAACTGAATCTCTTAGTCAAAGCACAGGAAGGGCCATTGTCACCCTGAAGGTTGTGTAGACATAGGCACCTGCTTTAGGATGTTTAGATGCTGAGGCAAGCCACCCTTTCTGATGACAGATCATATTTAATCTGTAGCTTTGTCTTTTCTCATCATTTTTCAGCTGACAGCTGAGGCTCCTAGACTAGCTGAGTATGAGGAATATTTGGAACATGAAGAGGGCGAAGGAGACCCAGCCAGGATACAGTGTCTCTATGAGAGGGCAATACAGGAGAACTGTCTCAACCATGGGCTCTGGCTCAAGTATATTAATTATCTGGTTGGTATCTAAATTTATAGTCATATTGGCATCATTCAATCATAAAAGTAAAGATCATAATGTATTTATCAGCTGGGACTCATTTGAATACCTGGTATAACAGATTCAAAAGTATGCCCATCTGTAAGTATTAATGGGGGCCACTACATATATTCTTGTGAAAAATGTAAAAATAATTGTACCTGGTTATGCCTTTTATGTCAGCATTGAATGCAAGATTATTTGAAATTATGGTAAAGCAGACTATTTAAGTACAAATACTTCTGTTACTGTTGAGATGATATATTTAAGTTGTCATGGACTTTATTGTACACAGCTAAATGGACTATGACACAAGAAGAATAGTTTTAGGATCTGTGAGAGTGGTCAAGACCTAGCGCAGTCATCACATCTGCATTTGTCTTATAACCCGAACATGTTCAAAACTCCAGATAAGGTGGGATTTCGAGAGTAATTCCAAGATAATTTTTCTTATTTCTCAACGAAAACATATATTGTGACCCGTCATTAGAACCGTCTCGATGAGACGGTTCTAATGAGGGGTCACAATATATGTTTTCATGCAGAAATATGAAAAATTATCTCTGTTACTCCTTCTCATCTGGAGCACTGTATGTTTCTATCTGCAGGACCAAAAATTGAAGGTGGAGTCACTCAGTGTACCGGTGTATGAGAGAGCAGTGAGAAACTGTCCCTGGTGTGTTCAACTCTGGCAGAAATATATCTTATTACTGGAGAGGATGGGCGAATCATATGAAAAAGTCAAAGGTAAATTATACTGTTGTTTTATTTTGATATGATCTTTTAATATTTCACAAAGTATTTATCTAACTTCTGTAGTTGCATTCTTGAATTATATGTAAGTATGGGAAGAGATATTTGCACTACCCGTGGCTTCAGCATCCAAAATTGTGACGGTCTTGTTTAAGGTTTTTAGTTAAAGCTAAAATACTGATAATTATCTGTCTATACCTATGTTGGGGCCCTCATTTCAATGGCCAAAGAATTTTTATTGAGAAGTTTGAAAAATCATCTGACAGATACCCCTCAAAATCTGTCAATATGACCCAGTTGTTCAAAACATTGTCAGCTTAACGAAGTTGTAAGTCAAGGATAGGTAACTTAGCAAAGTTGTTTGTCAATAAGTCATTCCTATCCACACATAAAATCAAGCGTGCTAATTTTTTGCTGAAAAAAAAAATGTGAGCCTGAGGAGCTTCTGCAGTGCAAAAGCTCCTCACATTTTTTTGGCAAAAAATGGCAGTGTTTTTGTGTACAGTACAATTGAAAATATAATGTCTTGTTTACTAACCACATTGTTAGTTTTGAACAACCGGGCACAGGTGTGCTGACTATTGACAACTTCTGACTGTATTTGTAGGTATATTTGAACAAGCCATACTGTCGGGTTTCACACAGGGATCAGAGTATCTGTTGCTCTGGACAACATTTATAGACTATCTCAGACGAAGGATTAAATGGGATTCAGGTACAATATATCTGTGTTTAAAAGGCTTACATATATAAGTTCAGACTTAAACTAAGGAGTATTTTGCCTGATTTTGGTAAAGATTTACATGATATGTAAATTGATTAATTTTACAGAGAATTGCAACTCCAAGATGACAAAGTCGTCCTGAGTCCTGAATTTGCTTGTGATATGTTATAGATAAACAGCTACATAAATACTAAGATGTCAGAGTGGTAACATCAATGCTAAATTAAGATATCAACTTCTGCATTAAATCAAAACACTTGCTTAGCTTCTATAGTGACTGTGACTGTAACAAACAGTATAAGCTTACGTCTGAACTGGATCACAGTGCTACCGTAAACATTAAATATCTTTGGCATCAGCAATTTGCAGGTCCAAGAAAATGACATTTCTGCTTTGTTTAGTTTTGATTTTATACTGGAATATTTTGTCTTGACCAAAATAGTTCGCCCCAGATGTAGATGTTCTTCATCAGGCATTGGACTTCTAATCCAAAATGAAGTAAAAAGTTTACCACTGACAATAATTTACATTATCTTGCAGATCATGAGGAAGAATTACAGACCTTTAGACTGACAATAGAGAAAGCTGTAGAACAGCTAGACTGTAAGTTGAAATGCCAGATATCCAAATAAAGGTGTATTTGTCTTCCCTGCAAGTAGCAGAAGAGAGACATAGCTATTGCTTTTCTGATATCAGCTTTGTCAGAGGTGTCGGGTTGCATAGCGCAGTCAGTAGCGTGTCTGACGTATGAGCCAGAGGTCCAGTCCAGCTGCATACTTTTGTTTCGCCTTCAGCTGATTCAAGAAAGGCAGTTATAAGCTACTGGTGAAAGTATGTGCACTTGTTACTGGTTAACCGCTTAGGCCGTCTAAGCCTGCCCAGGAATGGTGTAGTTAGGTTAACTGACCGTCCCGACATGACCATGACTGTTTACCATGGACGTAAAACAGTAAAACGACTTTGTTAGAGGTGGTGCATAAATTTTAGTCAAGTTTCTGGTTTAACTTTGTTTTGTGACAGTTCACAGACAGGCAAGACATAGCATTCTGCAGCTTAGTTTGACATTGAGACAGCCCAGCCTAATAGCCACCTCCCTGGTATGGTTCTAATGAGTAGTCACAGCCTTTGCTTTTAAAAGAAGTAAGAAAACTTATCCTATGATTATTTTTTTTTAAAAAGTCGCTTTTATTTGGACATCTGAATGCATGTACTGTGAAAGACAGAACTGTTGATATGAAAAATTAGCTGGGACAGTAAAGGACATGGGTAATCTTCATATGCCAAATGAAGGACTGTATTTAGGGTGTATGAATGCACAGACTGGCTTTAATCTTGCTTTTATTGACAGTAATTATTCAGGTAGCTGGACTATTTCTGAAATTCCTCTATGCTTGAACTTAGATAAATTGGCTCGTCCTCTGCAGGGATTAGTAGTAAAATAGTTTGAAAGTGTTTTGGACTTTGATCAGACTGCTCTTTAAGGTCTGGAACATTTTTGTCAGAATAGTTGGGTGTAAAGGTATCACACAGTATTTGTTATATTTCAGATTATGGGTTAGAAGGAGATCCCAATGGCTCATTGAGACAGTTCTGGGCAGTGATGGAGGTAAAATTAAGTTTTTGTATACCAGTATCATTTACTAAAGGATGTAATTTTTGAAACTAGTAAACAACATATTTATGAACAATAACATTTTGTGTATATTTATTTCAGCATAGAGTAATTGTTGTCTATTATTAACAGTGGTCCAGATAGGAAAGGGTAAAAATAAGGTAAAGGTTTCCCATAGCCTAATAGCTGTAGGGGCAGTGGGGGTCAGAGGCCCACTGTATCTTGGGCACAGCAGATGAAAGGTGGAGCCCATCCCTCTCCTTTCGCTCCCTTATCCTTCCCTGACTTGAAAAAGGTACCCATTTACTGCTGGGTTGACAAGTTTTTCAGTCGTCGGATGGGGAAACCTGGGCACAATCTCACAACCTTCCAGCGACTGTCCACACCATAACTGAGTCACTCTAACCATTCGACTATGGCCCCTCTCAGGGTTAAAAGGGATAATTTAATGATAGTTTTCTGTATTGCTCATAAAAACATAGGTTGTAACCCTTCATTAGAACCCTCTCACCTTGACTGTCACAACTTGTGTTTGTTAAGAAATAAGATAAATTATCTCTGTATTATTCTCAGAAGTCTGCCTTATCTGGAGCTCTGTAATAATTCATTGTTTAAATGAATATAAGCAGTACTATCAAAGAAACGTAGATACAGATGTGTATTGTGTCATCACTCTTGGTAATAGAGATATGTTATTCTTTATTTACACAAAGTTATGTAAATCTACAGTTTCTGTGCAAAAAATTTCAAAATACAATAATACATGAGAACGACTATGCTAAAGCTTCTCTTGCTGTAGACATTCATGTGTATGGATACTCCTCCATGTTTTTTCGCCATTTTTACAAAGAGAAAAAACTTTTGTTACTCCAGTTTGCTTCCCTCGATAACAAGCCCTTCATAAATGGAGTCTACTTTTAAAGGAAAGAATTTGCTGCTATGGGAGCAAACTCTTTCGTTTAAGAGTTGACCCTTATTGAAAAGAGAAGCAGAAATGAAAATAACAGATGAAAGTGTGCTCATTTACCTTAAACTGTATGGGACAAACACAAAATAGTCTGAGAACAGACAGCTCATGAGAGACTGTTTTATTGCTGTTTGCACATGTCGTGTTTTCTTATTTCAAAATTATTGGATAATTGCTTATTTAAGGCTAAGCACTGTAAGAACCTTGAGAAGGCCCGGGAACTTTGGGCTGAGATAATGACGACTGGTAGAGCTAATGAGGCAGCTTTATGGATGGAATACTACAGATTTGAAAGGTATAGTCAGATTACTTAATGCCTTTTGTTGTATGTATAAGGAAAGCTGGCAAATTTTCCTTCTAGTTAGTTACAATCTTGGTATTTAGACCCACATGCAATACATGTGCAGCTGCACCAGAGTATGTGCAAACTGGTCCTATAAAATTTGAAGTCAGCATTTCATACCCTGTCAAGACACTGTGTGTGCTCAGAGTGGTCTTGACAGGCATAGAATCTTTTCTCACAATGCAAACCTTTCAGTAAATATTCTAAGTATTGGGACTTGTTGGTCTTAGCAAACAGTGTAAATCTAGATCAGACTGCTCCTGAATGAGCAGTTTAATCAGAGTTTAATCAGAGAACACATTACTGCATTTTGGAACCAAAGTCTTCCATTTTTGTTTCACCTGCAGATAGCAGAAGCAAGGCATAGGCATTTCTTTTTCAGTGTCCGCAATAGCAGTATGAGCTTAAGATCAACTTTCTCAGGGTGGATGATCATGTGGTTTTTGCGTCACAGGAAATACCGGAAATTCCAGTACAATGATTGCTTCGTGGTTAGTTTTTTCAAGATAAATTCTTTGTTGCCAGATGACGTCTTATAGAATAAAGGGCAGTGAATGCATGCTTGTAAGTACTTTTAACTGGTGTTTCTGTTTTTACTGAGAGTTTACTTGATTTCACATTAAAACCTCCCCCAGTTTTGGAGTGTCAGCATCATTCAGGTGCCACAGCAGGTTTCGGATGTTGGGGGACAAATTAATACAAAAACTATGAAACTCAAGATAAAATCCCAGATATCGTCTGAAAGTACTCATGACTACACATTCACTGGGCTGCATTTTGAAAGAATGCATACAGAAACAATGAAATTATTAACTAAAACATGAAGAATTCCCGGGGTTTCCTTGTTTAGAATGACGTAAGAAAAGTACGCAAGAAAGCAGGTGATCATCCACCCTGTTTCTGGTGTACTCTGTTTTATGACAACAAACAGACAGGTGAGACATTTCACAGCTTGTTAGGCCAATTTAAATTTCTAGATTTTAAGACATTTAACAGTGGTTTAAATGAAATGATTTTAGATGCTAAATTCTGATATATTAATAAGTCCTTCCAAAAGTTTTTGAATGAACTATTTTAGGATGTATGGAGACAATAAACACTGCAGACGTGTTTTACAAAGGGCTCTTAACTCTGTCACAGACTGGCCTGAGTCTGTTGTGGATGCTTACATTAATTTTGAAAGGGAAGAGGGTAAGTGTTGTATTACTGGATGATAAATCTGGGATAACTTTTCTCATGTATCCATTAAAACGTGTCTGTTTGGCATATACTATGACAGTGTACTCTAATTACATCTGTTATGTAAAATCACAAACTTTCTTACCAGTGAATGACAGTCAGTTTATAGTGCTGTAAATCTCTTAAAACTCAACCTAAACTCTCTTCTTAGATGTTGCAAATTATGGATATGTTCCTGTTGGTTGGTAATGTATGATTTAAGTAAACTGTCATCTCCAGTCCAAAATACAAAAAAGTGCAAACAGGAACAAGTTATCTATTATATTATAAATTAAACTGTATGAGATAGCTTGAGAATTATGTAAATACATTAACATGTCACAAATTGGTCTGGCAGATATCCTCATCCCTGCATCACACACAATGCAAATACAATACCCACGGTAAACTGAGGAATACGGCTTGATTTTCAGGAACACTAGAACAGTATGATGTTGCCTTATCAAAGTGTGAATCTCAGATGTCAAGGATCAAAGAAAGGAGAGAAAAGGTGAGACTCCCTTCCTGGTATAAATTGATTTTAACCCTTAAGGTGCCAAAAATGAAAATATTAAAATTTGCAAACACAATGTTTGCCCTCTAATCTTTGGTTGTTAGAAGCCATCATATCTTGGGCACAGCAAACAAAAGGGTCCATGCCTCTCCTTCTGCTGCTTTTAACCTTCCCTGATTTGAAACTGTTACCCATTTATCTGCTGGGTTGACGGAGTTAGTCAATCATTGCCCCTTGGGGATTCAAACCTGCCACCTCCTTCAGCAAAGCAAAGCATGCATGCCACTCAACCACAACACCTTCTCTGGGTTCCCTCAGCTTAAGTTAAACAACAAATTGAAAATTTGATTTTCAAGTTGTAATTTTATGAGAGAGTTTTTCTACTTACCATCTATATACATACAGGATTTAATTCCCTTGTCTAGCTCGGACAACTCGCAAACTTTAATAAGCGTCTCTCTGACTCAGATCATCCTATGATCAGTATCAATCAGACGCTAAGAAATCAGTTTTAATTTCCTGTGCGTTCAACTACGTACATGTAGTCCACAGAAAATAAAAATATTTGTGGGGAGGAGGGTGGGAAAATAGTAGATGGTAAGTAGAAAAACTCTCTCATAAAATTACAACTTGAAAATCAAATTTTCAATTTTATTTCGTTCCGTTTTTCTACTTACCATCTATATACATACAGGATAGATTAAAAAGCCTTACCTTATGGATGGCTGGGCTTTATTTTCTGGACTTGACTGTCTCCTCTCTATCCTGATGATCGATACCATCACTTTGATAGTCAGTGTTCAAATATTTACAGGTATTTACATCCATTTTTTTTTTTTTTATTATTTTTTTTTTTTTTTTTTTTTATATAATAATGCTTCACATTAAATACAAAGTTTATCACTATATATGTTGTCATAATCTGTACTATTTATAGTAATACTTTACACCAAATACAAATAGCTAAGTATACATGTTCTCATAATCTGTACGTATCTCCAGATTCCATTTAAGGATCACAAACAAACACTTTCTGTACATTAAGTACAATATTCTACACTCTCATGTGTACACGTCATATCCATATCCTCCCACATGTACATGTCAACATATCCTATCTGTACACCTGAATATCGAGTTATTGAGTTGAAAAATACCCACGCAACTCGCAGAAATTTAAAACTATATACAATCCTTCTTTTTTTTTTTTTTTTTTTAATTCAGGACTTTAACTTCTACATCTCTAAGGTAAAACTTAGTGAAAGTAGATTCCCTAGACCAATCTGCAGCATCTAAAATGGAGTGCATACTGGCTCCTTTGAAAAGAGCCCAGGAAGGTCCAATTGCCCTTGTAGAATGTGCCTTAACTTTGACATGCTTATCATAAGCTAGTCTGATAGTCTTTACAATCCACTTAGCAATCGTTTGTCTGGAAACTGGCTGATGTGGTTTGACTATTGATAAAAACAATTTGCACTGGGTTTCACCTCTAATACTCTCTGTCTTCTTCAAATAATGATAGAGAGCTCTCTTAGGGTCTAGCTTTTTGTTGTCTTTATAACAGGGAACAAAAATTTTGTTTCCAATGTGACCTGGGCGGTCTTGTTTAGATAAACCTGTTCTGATAAAAGTCACACCTCTATTCTGAATTTTGACAGCATCTTCTCCTATTCTTAACGCTTGAAGGTCCGAACATCTTCTGAATGTTGTGATCGCTATAAGAAAAACAGTTTTAAATGTGACATATTTCAGATCTGCATGTTTTAAAGGTTCAAAAGGACTCTTTTGTAATAAGTCTAGTACTTTAAATAAATCCCATTCTGGAAGCAATTTTGTCACTGGGGGTCTAGAGTTAAAAACACCCTTTAAAAGGCGGATTATATACGGATGCTGACCTACTGGTGTATTGTCTATTGGCAGAAGCACAGAAGACAACATAGATCTATAGCCTGCAATTGTACGATACTGAAGGCCAGAATTGAACAGATATGTCAAAAAATCTGCACAATCCACTAAAGTGGCAGAATAGGGATCTTTTTGCCGTTCACGACACCAGCTATTGAACTTCTTGAATTTGCAAGCATAGTCTTGTTGTGTTCCTGCTCGCCAAGAAGCTGTGAGCAATTTTCTAGTTTCTTTTGAAAAGCCTTTATTTTTGAAGTTTCTGTTGAAAGCAGCCATGCTGTGAGATTGAATATCTCTGGTGTTGGATGGTAAATCATTGTTTTGGGTTGCTGAAGAAGATTGTTTTGTATGGGAAGTCTTCTTGGATAATCTATTAGCTTTTGTAACAGATTTGTGTACCAATGGCGTCTTGGCCACTGAGGTGCTATTAACAGTATCTGACAGTGGTACTGAGACATGTGCTCCAGAACTTTGGGAACAAGACAGATTGGAGGAAATGCATAAGCTTCCATGTTGTTCCAAGGAATTGACAGAGCATCTATCGCATAAGCTTTCTGGGATGGAAACCATGTGCAGAAAATCTGCATTTTGTTGTTGTCCTCTGAAGCAAACAGGTCTATCATTGGTTTCCCCCAATAATAAAACAGTTTGTCCAGAACTTGATTGTTCAGGGTCCATTCGGTTGGGCGGACTATGGGACGTGACAGCCGGTCTGCCAACAAATTTTGATGGCCCGATAAATGGGCCGCCTTGATATGTATTGCATGGCGTAGTGTCATTTTGAACAGTTCCCAAACTTTGTAACAGAGACTGACAGATTTGGTCCCCCCTTGCTTGTTGATATATTGTACTACTGTGGTATTGTCGCATCTCAAAAGAACGTTCTGATTCTGAAGTACTGGAAGAAAATGTGCTATTGTACGAAAGACAGCTTCTAATTCCAGCATATTGATGTGCTGTTGAGCTTCTGTTTTGGTCCAAATGCCCTGATATAACTGATTGTTCATGTGGCCCCCAAAGCCTATTTTGGATGCATCTGTGGTAATAGTTATTGAATTTGACCACTGGGCTAATGATCTGCCCTTTGTAATGTTGGCTTGGTTTAACCACCAACGTAAATGTTGCTTTAGGTGTTGTGTAACAGGAACTATCATTTCTAATTCGCCTGTGATTGGTTTCCAGAAATGGAGGAGATGTAATTGTATGGGTCTCATATATAGTCTGGCATTGGGAACTAATTCTATACAAGAGGCCATTAGACCGAGAGTGTGCAAAAAATCTCGAGCTGAACTGGGACTGTTCATTAATTTGTGAACTGCTGAACATAATTTTTGTACCCTCTCTGGAGTAGGAAGCACTATTCCTGATTGAAAATTGAACAGGGCTCCTATGTATGTTACTGTCTGGCTGGGAATTAAGGCAGACTTCTCCCAGTTTATTATGAATCCCAATTTGTGTAGAAGATTCAACAATGTCTCTCGATCGAGAAGGAGTACTTTTCTGATTAGATTTACTATTAACCAGTCGTCTAGATATGAAGCTAGACGAACATTCTGCATTCTCAGATGTGCAGTTACTACCGAAACTATCTTCGTAAAACAACGAGGTGCTTGGGTTGGGCCAAAACAAAGTGCTACAAACTGATATACTTTGCCTTGTATGCAGAAACGAAGATATTTTCTGTGAGATCTGTGAATTGGGACATGCAGATAAGCATCCTTCAGATCGAGAGATATTGCCCAATCGTTTGGTTTGACTAAGTTTAACACTTTTGTCAGCGTATCCATGCGAAAATGTTTTTTGACTATGTACCTGTTTAGGGGGCGAAGATTTATTATTGGTCTCAAATCGCCTGTTTTCTTTGGCACAAGGAAAAATGTACTGTAAAAACCGCTTTTGGTCTGAGAAGGTGGAACAGGTTCTATCGCACCCTTTTCTAATAAACTTTCTACTTCTGAAAGAATAATAGGTAAATGTTTTGCATCTACATATGTTTGTTTTACCCCTTCCCATTTCGGTTTTGACAGGAAGTCCAATTTTAGCCCGTTGGCTATTGTGGACAGAACCCATTTGTCGTCTGTTATCTTTTCCCATTCCTTTATGAAAAATTTTAAACGACCCCCTACAGGAAGTTGTGGATACGCTGTCAGAAAAGTGTCAGGACCGATTCTGTTTTGCCCCAGCAGGCCGAAAAGAACTTACCGTGTTCTTGTTCTTGCTGTCATTCCTGTAATAATTATTACGGGGTATTCTATACTGAGAAGACCATGGTTTGTCTTTGTTGTATGAACCAGTAAAATCTGTTCTTGGTTTCTTTGTACTTGAGTCTGATGTATTGAAATTACTTTTCCTTTTGAAAGAGTTTGTGTTTGAGGAAGTGCGCTTGTTCACAGAAATTTCAGGCAAAACCTCTGATAACTGCTTGTTAAGTTCCTTCTTTTCTTTCAAACTTTTATCAAACTGTGAACCTAATACACCTTCAGAAGTCAATGGAAGTTTCATAATAGAAGATGTGTAATTTTTGAATTCACTTAAACCAGTGTCATGCATAGTTGCTCTTCTCCTTATGAGATGATGGAAAGCACCAGTTCTAGCTACCTGATCTAGTGTTTTAGTGGATAATGCAAAAATATCCCTCACATTCTGAACAGCTAAGTCTATATTTGGCTCTTTTTGTTGTAAACTGTCCAACAAAACACCTAATGCTTGCTGAGTGTAACAAGAGGTGATAAGTCCCATACGGGCTGCCATTTGACCTTGAAAAGCAAGTCTTTCAACAGATTTCATTGTTTTACTAAATAAAGATGGAGCTTTGCCAAAAGCTGCCTTGTGTCCAAAGCGTTTCACTAACAAGGCATCAACAGAATCATCCATCTTGGGAACATTGAAATGAGGTTCACAAGACTCATCAATAGGAAACATATGCCGATAATTTTCTTTAAAGGCAGTAATGTGTGAAGGGTCCTCAGCCCTCCAAGAATCTTTAAGAATGTCAATCTGATTTTTCTCTAAGACAATACCAGTCTTATTTTTAGATTTGGTACAAGCATCTTCACCAAACTTTTCACATAAATTTTGTTTTTCATTTGCAGTTTGTTCTTTGGACAAATATTTACTAAATCTGTCATCACACAGATTGTCATTATTTTGGGTGTGCAAAGAACCCTCATCAGAATCAGATTCAGACAAACCAATATGATGTCTTTCTGCTCTTGAAACATGAAGAGAAACATTATCATCAGCTGGCAACTGTGTATCAGACATGCCATAGTCTTTATTCAAAGAATTCTCAACCGGAATTAACGGTTGCCGAGTACCGGTCCCATCCGAAACTGAGACCGTTTCTGACGTGACAGTAGCTTCCGGTCGCGGTATTCTGTTTTCAAACAGTGACAGAATCAAAGAAACTTTCTCATCCAGCGAAGAGAATTGTTTATCATGCTGTTCCAAACGAACATTCATTTTGTTCTCTATGTTCTCGATGTCCTTTTTAGTAGTTCGAGAAGACCTACGAGTCTTCTCCTTAGAAGTATTCGACGCCATAATGGTCGAATTTTCAGAATTGACCGATGCACTTTCATCGTCATTTCTTTCAATACCCTGCCGTAACGAGGCTTCTGCCATACTAAAATATGGAGATAAAGGGTATATCTTGATGATACAAACACCAAAACTTTTCCAAACCTCAAATAATCTTCGATGTTTATCGATAGAAAAATACGTCCGAGCTTTGCAACGCAGAAATTAAAACTGATTTCTTAGCGTCTGATTGATACTGATCATAGGATGATCTGAGTCAGAGAGACGCTTATTAAAGTTTGCGAGTTGTCCGAGCTAGACAAGGGAATTAAATCCTGTATGTATATAGATGGTAAGTAGAAAAACGGAACGAAATAAAAGTATCTTCATTAAAAAGGTATGTATGAAAACAAATCTAATTTTGTTTTCTTCCCATTAGGCAGCAGAGTCAGAAGCAGCAGGACAAGACAAGAAGAGAAATTTTGACAAAAAGGGACAGAAAAAGTTTGATAAAAAGTTTCCACCGGGTAAACAAAAACAGAGAGTTCAGAAACAACCATTTGTACCAGCTGAGGAACCGGTACAGCCATACAAGAAAAAAGTGGTAAGTGAAAGAGGCTTTTAAATTTAGAGATGAAATAATCGGCTTCTCACACCTGGTTAACTATGTTTTCAAGGCTGTTACAAAAAGAAAAAAAGCTGTTACCAAACGAAAAAGAGTCATAGTTACCAAACAACCTGTTCATCAGATCGTTTGGTAACTATGATGTATTTTCGTTTCATAACAGCTCTTTTTAGTTTCATAACAGCCCTTGTATATACATAGTTAACCAGGGATGTTTTGATAGCATCATAGCTGGGCTAAAAGAGTGTAATATACTCTCTCATTCCAAATTCTTCTGTTCTTGAATTTAGACAAGTTTCACAAATTCAGTTGTAGATGTTGAAGATACAGATTTGATGAGCGAGGGCACACATATGCCAAGCAGAATATCACTAAATATTACCAGTTTTTATGGGGTATTAATATTAAGGGACTGTTAGGTGACTGACTCTTACTCAACCTAATTGGCTCAAGTTGAGGTAAAGGCAGTGATTTATTTTATTCTTTGAAAGCCCATGTATCCCATAGATATTTTGTACATATTTGTTGTGAAATATGTTTTTAGCAAGAAGATGTTTCACAAAATGGTAAAGACAATGAAACATTTAAAATACCAACGCCAGTTGCAAGTAAACAGTCTGCCTCTTCACCTGGGTTTAAAGGTCAACAAGTGAAAGGTGAAAGGTCAGCACCTCCACCAGGGTTTAAAGGTCAAGGTCAGAAATTGGCACCACCACCAGGGTTCAAAGCACAAGAAGTAGGTCAAGGTGACAGTGCAGAGCCACCTGTAGGGTCAAAAAGGTCAGGATCAGAAGCAGAATTGGAGGAACCAACTGCAAAGAAGAACAAAACAGGTAAACAAGTAAATTAAGCTGTGCACCATGAGCAATTACTATGTAATAGCAGCATTATATTAGTCATTGCACTTTTTCAACGTCCAGTTGTAACAGCAAAGATTTTTGTACAATGTTTGTTAGTAAGCTGCCCTATGTTTCCTTTCCTCTGAAATCTCTATAGAATGTTTATCTCACTCTCACAGCTAATTTTTCTGTATTTGTGAGCCGTCTCTCAATTATTTGAGTTAAACCTTTAATGAGTGGTTGCTGGTGAGATACAGCAGTAAAGGCTTTTGTATTAGTGAGAAACCTCTTATATATAGAGAATACCATGTTAGTGTCTTTCGATATCAAGTTTATCAGGCGAGACCAGAAACAGCATAGGAATGGCGAGGCTTGCCGAGCCAGTCCGGCGTGTTTCTGGTCGAGCCTGATAAACTTGATATCAAAAGACACTTACATGGTTTTCTATTTATCATGCATCATTAGAAGATTTTACGGCGTGAAGAGCGGCAAACAAATCGTAAGCAAACGCAGTTTTGTTCGAACTTGCTGACGTCGGGAATGCGTTATGACGTAAGTCGGTGACGTCAATTAACCAATCGAACGTTGATATCATGGCCAGCGTCAGTATACAGCCAATCGTCTTCAGAGATCGCTTCTAAAGACATGACCTGATAACATTCGCGCAAGCGCAGTTCTACAGTGACATGATATCACATTGTGTTATCATACCCCTGTTATCAGTGGAATTTTGTAGCAGGTGCATGATAAATAATGCATAATACTCTCTATGAAAGGTTGTTACCTTGAGATAGGAGCAAAAGTTTCTGTTCTGTGTTTGTGATCAGTCTGCATTCTCTGTTTGCATTAGGTAAACAACTTTACAGAAACCTTTGATGTACATCAAGGCACCCATGGTTGCTGCCTTTATGTACATCAAAGGTTTCTGTGGCAGCAACCATGGGCAGTTGCTCCCTTGCTATAGATTAAATGTTTCTGTGTTAGTGAGCAGCTTTCCTATATTCTCTTCCAGCTGACACCTCTAATGAGCGGTCGTTACCTCGAGACAGCAGCAAAGATTTTTGTACAGTATTTGTGAGCAATCTCTCCTTTGATGTGGATGAGGAGGAAATCAAAACATTCTTTTCCAAGGTAAGAATTAAGATATGAATGTACATCCTCCTGGCAATTCTAAATTATACACCATGCCATTACTGTAATTCACCATTCTGAAAGCCAAGCCTACTTTTAACAGGTATGTATCCCTCCATTAATTGTAATGACTGCAACCTGTTTTACATGGCTCTCAAGATATGTGTGTAAGAGGACATGTACTTTTAGACTGAATTGGTAACATGAATTTATCCGGTCTCATGATGCTGCTTTTAAGTGTTAAATTGTTATATCCCCGACAGTTTTCCTCTTTCTGTCTGTCCATGCATCCATTCATCCGTCCATCGTTAACATTTGTATTAAAGTTTTGCATTAAGTTTATATTCTTTGCTTATATTTCCAATATCCTTTGATGGAACCTTTTGCTATGTGACCAGGTATACTTCTAGGTTCATGCAGAATAGTTGACATCATCTGGATGCTGCCGCTGGCCTAAGGTCAAGGTCACAGACTTAAACCATTTGTGTTAAAGTTTTGTGTTAAGTTTATATTCTTCTTTTATATTTCCAATATCCTTTGATAGAACCTTTTGATATTTGACTAGGTTTACATCTATGTTCATGCTCAATAATGGACATCATCTGGATGCTGCTGCTGACCTAAGGTCAAGGTCACAGACTTAAACATTTTTGTCAATGTCTTGTGTTTAAGTTTATATTCTTCTTTTATATTTCCAATATATTTTGATAGAACCTTTTGATATTTGACTAGGTTTACTTTTAGGTTCATACTTCTTACCAAAGGTCAAGATCACAGACTTGTATAATCGTGTTAAAGTTTTTTTGCTAAGTTTACATTCTTTGCTTGTATCTCCAACATCTTTTGATGAAACCTTTTGATAAATGACTTGGTTTACTTCTATGTGTTCATGCAGATTAGTTGACATCATCTGGATGCTGCTGTTTACTAAGGCCTTGGAAACAGACTTATATGTTTACATTAAAGTTTTGTGTTGAGTTGGTACTCTGTGCTGATTTTGTAATATACTTTGATGGAACCATTTGATAGGAGACTAAGTTTACTTCTTGGTTCATACCATGCATATAAAGGTTGGTTTCATTAGGCAGTGGCACTGGTCCGGGGTATATACGAGGGGCAATCCAGAATCAGTGGTACTGGTTTTATAGCTTCTGAGTAAGTCGATATATATCAACCAAATTACAACAACATGAAATATAATTTATTACCAACCAACCCTGCCAATATGATTCAAATCGGACATGAAACAAAAAGTTGACATTAAATCTAACTTTACATATAACACAATGCCTGGGCAGGTATTGAACGTCACAATGTTAAAATATTGACGTTACTTCTCCACGTAGTCACCATGAGTTGCAACGCATTTCCCATGTCGGTCAATCCACTGATTAAACATATCCGTGTACCATTCCTCGTCGAATGTGGAAACAACCCGTTGAATGGCGAGAGCCAATTCACGAAAGTCCTGGAATCTGTAACCTTTCAGTGCTGATTTCACTATGGGAAAGACTTTGAAGTCCATCGGCGCTAAGTCCGGTGAATAAGGTGGATGTTCAATGGTATCTAACCCCAAAAGTCCAAGCTCTAGATTTGTGTTGGCTGCCCTATGAGGCGGGGCATTGTCCTGGTGCAGAAGCAGATTGTCAATATCAAGCTCCGGCCGCTTCCGATGCAGCGCCATGTCAGATCTCTCCGTAGGACCTGCAAATAATTGGCATCATTAAAATCATGTGCACGGAAAAACATAGAAAAAAATCTATGCACGCAGTAACATTTACCAGATAAATCTTAAATGTGTTACAGGTTATGTATTTATATTCATAATTTGGATTTTAAAGAGCTGTTATTTATAATTACATATTAATAAACGACATAAGAACATGTAAAACATATTACCTTAGAGTAGTATTCAGCGTTGACGGACTGGCCTATTGGTACAGCGTGTTGAAGGATCACGCCTTGCCTATCAGCAAAGAAGATGTACATCTGCTTTCCAGACGACTTTACCACTCGAGCTTTCTTGGGCTGGGGAGAGGCAGGTGTCTTCCACTGGCGAGACTGTTCCTTGGTTTCCAGGTCTTATAAGTACATCCAAGTTTCATCTGTCGTGATGATTTTATCAAGGAATTCTGTTCCTAAACGACGGTACTGGGCTAAGAACTTATGCGATGCCCGAACTCATTGTCTCTTATTATCTGGAGTCAATAGACGTGGAATCCACCGACAGCTTACCTTCCTCATGTTTAATTTATCAGTAAGTATTCGCTGTACAGTACCATAACTCAAGGAAGTTTCGCAACAAATGTCTTTAATGGTGACGCGACGATCTCAAGTAACGACGTCCTTCACAGCATCAATTGACGTCGCATCCATACTGCTCCTCGGACCACTTCTTTTTTCATCTTCTAACGATTTTCTTCCTTCTTTGAACAGCCGGCACCAAACAAATGTGCGATTCCTGGATATGGAGTGTTTCGTCGGTGTCTCTTGAAGTAATTTATATGTTTCAGTTGGTGAATATCCCTGTTCGACACAAAACTAAATAACTGCGGGCGTTTCGATACTTTCACTTGACGTCATGTCTGACATTTACTTCTGCAGTAAACTGGTCAGTTTTGTTTAAATGAAAGCGGAAATGATGTTGAAAATTTTACCGTTAAATGATATGACGTCAATTTTGATGTGTACGACGTCGCGGTAAAATCGACGCATTAGAAAGAGTAAAAACATCAAGAATGCTAACTAATTGAACACCTGCCCCGCTTAACCGTACATTGGTTGCTATGGAAACACTAAATATACCGACGTGATTGAAAGATACCGCTGATTTTTCTATATCATGTTACATAGATTTATTACTTGTATTATGCCAAATTTCAGAATGAAAAACAAACACATATTCAATTTAGAGCACCAGTACCGCTAATTCTGGATTGCCCCTCGTATGAGTCCCTGCTCACTTGCTCTAGTTGTTGTATTTTGGATAGCTTTAGCATTATTCATGTACTTTCTGATTTTCAGTGTGGTGAAGTAGAGGAAATTAGGCTTATTAAAAACTTCAAGGGGAGATCAAAAGGCTATGCCTATGTTCAGTTTAAAGATGAGGTAAGAGTTATTTTCCCTTTCTGATATACATCTGCTGTCAGTTTTAATTTCATGAGCTCCATTTAAACCAGAACATTATGGCTGAAACATTGGTAATTTGCTATTGTTCATGTATAGATGATAAGGGCTACACTATCAGTCCATCTGTCTTCAGGCACATGTAAAGGGTGTGTAACCACCATTAATCCTGTGGAAGACATTCTTAAATTTTCAGTTTCAAATTGCTGTAAGTGACACAAATTTCATGGTTAAAAAGGTTTAATAATACCTACACAACAGCACAGACTTCTAATTTACAAAACAATCAAATATGCTTCAGAGAAGGAGGTATTTGTGCAAAGTACAAAGGTGGCAAATCAAAAATTTTGTTAACCCTTAAAGAGCCAAAAGCAGATGACAAAATTTTAAGTCTTAAAGAGCTAAAAAGGAGATGACAAAATTTTAAGTCTGCAAAATGTCAATAAATGTTTTGTTCAGACTATATCATATGGTAACTGCCTCCCATAGGCTAGTGGCCATAGGAGCAGTGGGGGCTAGAGGCCACTGTATCTTGGGCACTGCATATGAAAGGCGGAGCACATCCCTCTCCTTTCCCTGCCTTATCCTTCCCTATAATTCGAATAAGGTACCCATTTACTGCTGGGTTGACAGAGAGAGTTTTCCAGTCATGAGTTGACCCAAGCTGAGATTCTACACACATCCTTTTGCACCATAACCAAGCGTCTCTAACCACTCGACTATGGCGCGTTTCTATATCATACTGATAGTTTAAAGACTAGAGGGCAAACAGTGTAGATCCAAATAAAGTGGCTCATTATGAGCCACCTCATTTGGATCTTCACTGTTTGCAAATTGAACTACTATCAATTCTGGTGTTTCAAGCTGTTTGATGATTTTGAAAAGCATTTACAACAGAGAAATAATTAATTTGTAAATTAATTACAGGTTTTAGAAAGTCATACTTTTCCTTTGTGTGAATTTCATGTAGCATCTCTCTTATAACTCATGAGGAGCGTGGCATACATTGTATGCCATTCTCCTCTCCAATTATAAGTGAGATGACACCATAGATCTGTTACCATAGCAACTATCGAATAGCCAACTGTTGTGCTTAGTACCTTGGCTGAATGACATCATGATGACGTCAGCTAGTCGTCAGTATGAACTCTTAGTTGCTATGATAACAGATATATGATGTCATTGGTTCTGGAGCAAGGCAAACAATGTATGCCATGCTCCCTCAGTTTTTCAGTGACAGTACAATCTGAAATTCTTGCTACAGAAACTTCAAATTTTCTCAAACAAATAATTATTCTCAAGTCATTTAATTCTGTGGTTTACATATTTCAGCTGCCAGTGGCTACAGCATTGACCTATGACAGAACACCAATACAAAACAGACCAATGTATGTCTCAAAGTGTGAAGATAGAAGTGTCGTAAAGCCAGAATTTAAGGTAAAGGTCGTTTGGTTGGGAATGTCAGAAATGGATGTTTTCATCTTTGAATATCTGACAGGTGCATTAATTAGAAATTGGCAAATGGCAAAAAAAAAAAGAATGTAAACCTGGTTGATTCATATGAGACAAATCTTGATTCACTGTTTGCTGAGGTTTTTAATTGGTTTGGTCAAAGTTAATTTGTTAATAAGGGCCATGAGACAATGGGCTTTATATGTTTCTTATTAGGAGTCAGGTCACACCACATCCCATTTGCTATTTGAATTCTGGAAGGCCCAGTTGTTTTTGAGACAAACTGTGTATATGTTTATGGGTTCAAAGACAGGTTTTCGTGCAACGCCACTCATGTGGGAACATCACATTATAGAGGTAAAAGTGCTTTGTTGAGCTCTGGAACCACATTCTTTACCCAGATACACATTTAGTTTTGAAAGGGAAATACGCATAAATAATTTTCATGTGTAAACTTTAAAAGCCAGTATTTGAGCTGAGTCTTAATTCTTTAAGGTCCCATTTCTGTAGCTCCCATTATTGGCCACCATCGGAATGCCAGTGGCATATTTTACACGGAATTAAATGACTTGAGAATGATTATTTGTTTGAAAAAATCTGAAGTTTCTATTTTAAAGAATTTTTCAGTATGTAATGTCACTGAAAAATTGATGGGGCATGTTTGTCATGCTTCTTTATCAATGACTTCATAAATATGTTACCATAGCAACTAGGATTCCATATTGATGTCAAAGTGACGTAATAGAGACTTCATTCTGGAAAGGCACTAAACACAACAGTTCATAATTCCATGGTTGTTATGGTAACATACCTATGATGTGATGTTTGCCATGCTTCATAAATTTTGCAGTGACATTACGTACTGAACTTCTTTAAATAGAAATTTCAGTTTTTCTCAAACAAATTATTATTCTCAAGTTATTTAATTCCATGTTATTAGTGGATCTGTTCGTATTCACATGATACAAAATTGTGTCAGTGGGTCTGTTGGAACAATTTTTTCTGACAAGGTGTTATGTATATCCGACACACTTCTTGTTCTCACTTTGCAATGTATTGCAGTATGCTTCATCACTGGAGAAGAACAAGCTTTTTGTGAAAAATCTTCCATTCACCTGTACCAAAGAGGCATTACAGACATTGTTTGGAGAGGTAAGCTCTTACTACTGTTGAGGAGCCTCTGTAGCTCAGTGGGTTAAGTGCCGGCCTACTGATCTAGCGGACTGGGTTCGAGCCCTGCTTGAGGCGAGAATCTTTCCTACCGTAAAAGGGGTTCCATTGCACACAGCCTTTCATTATCTTCCTTCGTTTGTCCTGATATGACTGAAATACTGTTGAAAAGGATGTGAAATTACAAGTCATCATCTGACTGGTGTTGTAGAATATACCATGGCAACCATTAAATGAGCCGCGACAAGACAAAACCAACAGAGTAGCATGTGTGCCTAGTGAAGACTCAGATCAGCCTGGGCATCCGCCCAGTCTGATCAGAGTCTTCCCTGTCTGCATGGAGTTAGCTTAGACCTTTACCTTTAGACCTTTAAGTGCAGGGCAAAGATTCTGATCAGACTGGGGGATGCCAAGGCTAATCTGAGTCTACACTGGGCGTACATGCCACTTTCTTGGTTATGTCATGTCACAGCTCAAATGTAGAAGTACAGTTGCTAGAGTTTGATTGCATGAACAGAAATTCTTTAGCGATAAAACAAGTACAAGGAAAGAATTTTTTTCTAAGCTGCAAACTTGCTGGTTACTAGCACCTCCAGATGAGGGGCAAGGCAGTTGTAACGAGGGGCTACAGTATATGAACCACAACACCACAAAACCAACAAAGTGGCATGTTTGCCCAGAGACGATTCAGATTAGCCTGGGCATCCATTCAGTCTGTTCAAATTCTTTGAAGTGTGCTTAAAAGGTAGCTAAGGGACTAAGCTAGCTCCATGCAGACAGCAAAGTCTCTGATCAGACTGGGCGGATGCCCAGGCTGATCTGTCTTTGCTGGGCGCACATGCCACTTGGTTGGCTTTGTCATGCCGCAGCTCATATGCTTTGAGGTCTAATTAGAAAATATTATGCAGCTTAAGCTTTTATTACTACTGCATTTCTGGTAGTCTATTTTCAACGTCAAGAAAGTTAACATTGTTTCATTAAGATTCTGTAATCCCCTAGGAGTGGCAGTATTGCAGTGGATAAGGCACAAGACTACCAGTCCAGGGGTCACAGGTTCAATCTCCTCACTTCTCCAGTCTATCAAACTGATGTCCTGTCTCCATATGACCTATTAGTTCATAGGACATTAAACTCAGAGTTCACTCACTGTAATCCCCAGTACACATTGATAGTGTCCAGTTTATCATTTACAGCATGGTGAATTGAAGGATGTCCGTCTTGTGACGTACAGAAGTGGGCAATCAAAAGGATTAGCTTACATAGAATATGCCAATGAGGTGAGTGCTTTTTGTGTCATTTTATTGGAACTGCCTGGAAAAGAACAAGTATCAGTCCATTATCAGACAGGAGAAAACATGCTACATAGAATATCTTATATGAGTGTTCATGTGTCATTGAATTTATTAAATGAGTTTGGGAAAAAGTTAAGATGTGAGGCTATGCCAAGCATTAGTGGTGTACCGATGATCAGGTGGTATCCATTAGCCGCGTGCTGGAAGCTCCCGATTCCGATAATCGATTGAACTTTGTCAAAATCGATCATCGGCATGAAATGGAGGAGCGGTATGCAAGCCGTCTCTGCACCGTCCAGTACTCCGGTACCAGGTTTTATACGCGGTGCGGCTTACGCCGCCGCTCTTGTTTTATCAATAGAGCGTGCCTATGTCTCCAATATGGCTTCCAATCACAACAATTTCAGTTATATTATCATTCCGGGCTTCCCGGCACTAAAAGAAAATCCAACGTGTGGAAATACTTCGGATTTTACAAAAGAATGACGATTTGCCACCAACAAGAGACAATCTCGGTATGAGTAAAGGGGTTTGTAGGGTAAGAATCTTCGTCAAAACAAGTACAGGTTTTCAGTAAAAGGTGACGGCGTCTCTGTTGTCTTACAACCAATTCATGACCACTACATTCGATCTGGGAATAATTCCATGCTATGATAAACAATCTGAATGAATAGTTCTTGCTCTGAATATTTGTTTACATAATAATTCTGGCACCCCACCCACTCTTTCTTGGGTTCGAATCCCGGTCTGGCCACATACTTTCGTTTCTCCTTCCGCTGATTCAAGAAGGGCAGTTGTCAGTTACTGGCGAAAGTATGTGCACTTAGTACTGGTTAACCGCTTAGGAGGTCTAAGCCTGCCCAGGAATAGTGTGGTTAGGTTAACTGACCGTCCCGACATGACCTTAGTTGTTTACCGTGGACGTTAAGCATCAAATCACCACCATCACCACTCTTTCTTCATGTTATTTTTTTCCCTTATCTTTCTGAGGCCTTGGTTATTATGGTTTGGGGGTTAACTAATGTAGCCATTGCCTAAGGGGAACCTCTGCTTGAATCTTTTTAGGTGTGGACTTAGTTTTTTTGTATGTGTGGGGTGGAATTTTGGAATGGCAAACAGTGTGGACCCTAAAAGAGCAATGTGATCTCAGTGATCTGGGTCTACATTCTACACTGTTTGGCTAGACCTGTCTGTCCAAAAAATTTATTGATGCTTTCAGAGCCTGGTTATTGGTTCATATGGACATGCATCACATCATCCACCATACTTATTATAAATGTGTTACTAAGCCAACTAGCACAAAGCAGAGGTGGTTAAGAACCAAAAGGTGCATATAGAAAGCAGTTGCAAAACTACAAAAGCTACTACACTACAGAAGCAGCTATTTTTAGTCTATTATACATGGATTTTACAAGGATTAACAGTGAAACATGCATGGAAAGCAAACTTATCAAGAACCGATTAATAATCGGAAGAATCGCATCGACAGCAGCAACCGATTCCAACCGATGATCGATTATGATTTCTAGCCGATGTCCCATCACTACCGAGCATCTTATTCGTTTTCCCCGAGTTTAATACAGGAGCACGAATGCAAGATTCTATTTATCATATGACACTAAAATAGCATTTTATTAGTAAATTTATCACTAAAATGTCAAGATTTCTCCATTAGAAAATGTGACGTTTTTATGGATGTCAATGCACCACGTTACGACATAATTTGCATATATAATCCACTAGTTGATCATCAGTTTTAGCTCGCCTGTACGAAAGTACAGAGAGCTATTGTTGTCACTTCGGCGTCGGTGTGGGCATCACACTTTAAAGTTTTACGTTATAGTTTTTTTTATGTGATGGGCAAGGCACTGCAGGCAAGCTATCCTGTACGGGGACAGTTCTTGTAAATGCATGGCTTCATTACGCTCTCAGATGCAAGGTCATATGATAAATGCTGTTAATGATATCTAGCTTAAATCATTGAATGTTCTTGCCGTGGTTCTGTGTTGCTATGAAGTGTGTCAGACTTTTTCAGATTCAGGGTATATACTTATAATTCATGAGCTGTGACACAACAAAACCAACAAAGAGGCATGTGCGCCCAGTGAAGACTCAGACCAGCCTGGGCATCCGCCCAGTCTAATCCGTCTTGGCTGTCTGCATGGAACTAGCGTAGGCCCCTAGCTGCTCTTTAAGCACACAGCAAAGAGTCTGATCAGACTGGGTGGATTCCCATGCTGATCTGAGTCTTCATTGGGTGCTCATGCCTTTTTGTTGGTTTTGTCGTGTTGCAGCTCAATTTAGTTTGCATTTAGTGATGAAGTAATGTAGGCAAAGGCCGCTGCACAAGAAGCACCATAGCTCCATTTAGTCTAATTAATGTTCCCAATCTGCATTAACAACCTCACTCCAGCATAAACTATAATGACAAAGTACTGATCAGTCTATGCTGATGAAAAGCCTAGATGTATTTCAATGTATTTTTCTTTGACCAGATAATTTTAAATAGACTCTTAAATTTTTCTGAATTTCAGCAATGTGCAACACAAGCATTACTCAAAACAGATGGCCTCCAGGTGGGGGACCATACAATCTCAGTTGCCATTAGTAATCCACCAAGCAGAAAGACACCTCTAGCTAAGAGGGAAGAGACATCCTTTGTCCCCTCCCTTGGTGGGGGCAAGAAGGAAACATCAAGGTACCTAACTTTTTATTGTCACCTTAAACTTTGACACATTAACCAGAGCTCCAGATAAGAGGGGGTATTGAGGATAATTCAAAGATAATTTTTCTTATTTCTCAACAAAAACATATGTTGTAACCCCTCATTAGAACCATCTCACCGAGACGGTTCTAATGATGGGTCACAATATATGCTTTTATGGAAAAATATGGAAAAGTATCCCTAAATTATCCCTGTTACCCCATCTTATCTGGAGCACTGATTAACCTAACAGTTCATCATCTGCTCTAGGTGCAAGATAAGTTTTATGCTCTCAGTGAGATTCACATTAGCAGTCAGACCTCAAGGCTATAAAACTTTTTTCGTGCCCAACTCAGCTGAGCATGAAATTTTCTCTGCTGATAAATACTACTGTTGGCATTTTCACATTCATAAGCAGAGAAAATTTCATACTCAGCTAAACCAAGCAATGTACTTATCAGTAATTTGCTATTTATTAGCAGGTAGAATTTCATGCTCAGCTGAGTAGAGCATGAAAAAAGTTTTAAAACCTTATGTCCAGATCAGGGTCTGTAATGTTGACCAGTGTTATGTCAGCAGTATTTTAATTTTCTCGTAAACAGGGTTCCATTGCACACAGCTTTTCATTCTCACCGTCCCATTGTCCTGATATAATTGAAATACTGTTGAAAAGGGCGTAAAATTGCAAGTCATTCATCCATCTTAATTTTATAGTTTAACCAAGTTTGATATGTGACTGTATGCTTTACTGGAAAAAAAAAACTATATGACATGCTATGAGCAATGTAAATTCCTGAAATGATCCCAGAAGTTATCCCACTATTGTTACGGCAGCTCGCTAGATTAATAGATTAAGGTGAATATGTACATGTCCATGTTTTTCAGCCATTTTTACAAAGGGGAAGAACTTTGAGACTTCCTGTTTGCTTCCCTGGGAAGCAAATTAAGAGTTGATCTCTATTTTGAAGAGAGGCAAAATAACAATGAGAGTTACTTCCCCTGAAAGTGTACACATTCACCTTTAATATTGATCTTTACGCTACATATCATGAGATGTCTATATTGCAGTTTTGATTTTGTCCTATCACTTCAAAAACATAATTATTGTTGAAGGTGTTTCATAAAGTACATGCCAAATATTGACATTTTGGATCTTTTGCTCTTTTATCCAAAATGCAACTACTTAGGGGATAACTGTCTTGAAAATTGTCATTTGGGGAGGTAAATCATCGGTTTTATGGTCGGAAATTTCGTTTTACGGCGACGCGCTAGAATCGCAGAATATACTGTCGCAAATTTTTTACGTTATCCAATCAGACGCCGCGTTATATTTGTGAGTGCATTAGAATTAACATTCACAATTTTCTCTTCCAGTCGAGGTGTAGCAAGAACACAAGTGATGCTAATGCCTAGAGCTGTAAAACAGAAACCACAGACCCAGTCTAAACCTTCAAGCACCTCAACTGCACAGACTTCTGATGCTGAAAGCTCTTCAGAAACTAAGAGTGAGACTGGTGCTAAGTCAGGTGGATTGAGTAACAGTGACTTCAGGAATATGCTTTTAAAGAAATGATAAGGCCAGAAACACAGTCAGTGTTTAGGAACGGACCAGTCAGTATTTGGGTCACACCATACAGGTTTCCCTCAAGTCGGGTTGCTGTTATGGTTAAGCTGTAATGATGTCTTGCTAACAGTTTAGACGTACATACTGTTTTATGAGAAAAGCTATAGAAAATCTACTTTTAGCTATAGCTGTCCAAAAAAGGAATTTCTGATAGTGGAAGTTTTGTAAATTAGTTGACTTAAATTGAAAATGTCCATATAACAGTGATGGATGTATCCTACACCCCTGGTTAACTACAAGGGCTGTTATGAAATGACAAAGAGCTGTTACGAATTGAAAGAGTCATAGTTACCAAATGACCTGATGACAGGTGGTTTGGTAACTTTGACTCTTTCGTTTCATAACAGCTCTTTTCTGTTTTGTAACATCCTTGAAAACACGGTTAACCAGGTGTGTCTTAAGGCCAACTGACAAGGTGTGAATTTAGCTTGTTTTGTTGCATGCAACATTACATGTCTGCCGTGTCCTTTTAGTGTAACAACAAATTTACTTGCCTATGTTTTGTGAAACTACATAGCACTGATCATGATTGGGTGAAAGCTGATTTAAGTTTTCCTGCATTTCCTCTTCAAATGACAGGCATCAGGTAATAGCCTATGCATTTGTCACTACACATGCAGTCACACTGTATATTGGAATTATAGATTCCTGACAAGTCAGGATAATCCGTCATTTAAATATATTTTGTTAAAGGCTGTTTTAATGGGGACTGATGTTGTGTATGTGTATACATGGTTCAGAAAACCTTTTCTGTTCTCGGTATACTCAGAAACCTTTCCATGTGACAGATCTCCGTTGTAAAGGAGATGGTATTTCAAAGATTTTATTTATGCTCAGGAAAAGCATTGTGGCCTCATCAGAGCTGCAAAGGCAGTTCAAATGAGATGCCAAACTCTTCTTTTTTTCAAAGAAAAAGAGGATCTTACATGAGTGCTCATGTATTATTGAATTTATTAAACAAGTTGGGGAAAAAGATAAGATGCGAGGCTTTGCCGAGCATCTTATCGTTTTTCCCCAACGAGTTTCATAAATTCAATAATACACGAGCACGAATGCAAGATTCTATTTATCATATGACACTAAAATCGCATTTTATTAACAAATTTCGCACTAAAATGTGGCGATTTCGCCATTAGAAAACGCGACATTTTTATGGACGTCATTGCATAACGTTACGACATAATTTGCATATTTAATCCACTAGTGGATTATCGTTTTTAATGCATGGCTTTATTACACTCTCAGATGCAACGTCATATGATAAATAAAAATTATTCCAAATTTGTCATCAAAACTCCACCTTGATTGGTGTTTGGTTTGAACAAATTTAAATGGCTGTTAGATGTTCTTTTACATGTATCCATCAAACGATGAAACATGCTGTTGATGAGCTTTTTTACGTATTGTGCTATAATAATAACCAAAGATATGGTTACAAGAAAATCAGACTTGTGTTTGACTTTGTGTTTATTTAATTTCCAGTTCACCTTCAACTTAAAGGTGTAGGGGTATATACTGCCATGTTTTTGCCATTTTTTTCTACCGAGAGAGAACTTTTGTGACTTCCTGATTGCTTCTGTGAATGACAAAAGCCTTCCAAAATCAGCTGTACTCTTAAAAGAAGGAATTTGCTCCAATAGGAGCAAATTCTTTCATTTAAGAGTTCACACTAATTGAAAAGGGAGCCAAAATAAAATGGTAGAGTTGCCTCCCTTTAAAGTTTATACATGGGCCATGGGCCAAACACGAGATTACCAACAAAGTGGTTGTGTGCCCAGCGCAGACTCAGATCAGCATGGGCATCTGCCCAGTCTGACCAGACTCTTTGCTAAGCACTTAAAGAGTAGCTAACTCATAGCTACTTCCATGTGGACAGGGAAGACTCTGATCAGACTGGGCGGATGCCCAGGCTGATCTGAGTCTGCACTGGGTCCACAACTACTTTGTTGGTTTTCTTGAGTCGTGGCTCAATAAGTCATGTCGTGAGAAAAGACGCTGCAGCATGTACGAAGACTATGATGAGTGTGCATTAATACAGCACAGTGCCTGTAGATTCTCCACTGCATTTGCCACTAGCAAAGACCACCACCAGATTACTTGTCTTCCCAGTTTTAACTTACCTTCACAATATTCAGTGTACATTAAATACACCTAACAAAGTAGTCCCAGAATAGTCGACGGATTTTACCCAACATCGAACTTGACCTGTATTTTATGATTATATAGCTGTGTATGAAATATGAATTCAATACACCTATGCTTTCAAAAGATATTGAAAGGAAACCAAAACTCAAAAATTAAGTAAGGGGGAACAACCATTCTTATATATGATACACCGTCTTGTGATCATGCACATTGCTATTAAGTTTCATCAAGATATTCCAAATGGTTACTAAGTTATTGAATGCACAAGATTAGTATACACAAAAATAGCCTAAAAATCTAATCAAATGGACGCAACTCCAAAACAAAGAAAGGGAGAGCAATCATTATTATATGCAACACAACGTTGAACCCTCATACACATTGCTATGAAGTTTCATCAAGTTATCCCGAACAGTTATCTAGTTATGGCGTGCACAAGACTAGTAGGGTAAAAAAAAATCAAAGGGGCATAACTTGGAAACTAAGAGGGAGCAACCATTACTGTACGCGACACTGCCCAATCCTAATATATTATGCCTACAAAATTTCATGAAGATATCTCAAACGGTTACTGAGACACGGTGTGCACAAGAATGTTGACTGTCAGACAGACGGACGGACAGTGCCATGCCATAATACATCCGTTTTTTTAAAAAAGGGTGTATAAAAAGTCATTTATATGTCTCTCTTCTGCTAGTCATAGGCAAGACAGTAACAAGAGCCTGACAGCATAGCTCGCCTGAACTGGTGCTTGCCCATCTCAAAGGCATTAGTCAGTATGGCTTGTACTACATAAAACTTCATGCAAGCATGTCCAAGTATTGTCAACATATTTATAAAATCAATGACCTTGACTTAAGCTTCACCCAGTGGGTGGGGGTAGTATTTTGAGAAAACTCAAGCCAATATCTAACATCAGTTGAAGTATAAATTAAAACCATACCAAGCAGTATGGAACAGTATGCTACCAGAATAATTTAACAAAACCCCAAAGGACTACGTGCATTAAGGCCCAAAAATGGCCCCCAACCAAAGTGACTCATATTGGTATGAATAATAGCTGTGTTATTCCCCTAAATGAAACTGATAAGGAAATTGGTGACAGACATTATATATGGGGACAAAATGGGGTCAAAGGTTATGACCCTTATGCCATTCTCTGTACAAGAAAAATAACATTGTTGTGTATATGTTTGTAGCATGTAATTATACTTTTCTTTTTGAATGAGACAAATTAAACATCCGGCATACAAACTATTTGCAGGATATATAATTTTTGTATTTTTCATCCGTTTGACCATTTGTTAGTATATTTGTTCATCCGTCTGTTTGTCTGTCAATTTTTCCTTCAAAGTTTTGCATTAAACTTTTTTGGTTGTACTTATCACGTATATTGCATGTCAGCTTCTTTTCATATTTGGTTTATGATATCTCTGAAAGAGTTGTTTTGACAAGGGATATAAATGCCCCGGGGTTGGGCCCCTGGGTGGGGCCAGTGATCAATAATTAGGACAGGAATTGGTTGTAAATTATTGCCATTAATAGTGTCAGTATACAAGTATACAGCCTCTTGATTATGTAGAGCAAAACTGAAATTGACTATAGTTGACATTATTTTTACTGCTGCCCTAAGGTCAAGGTCACAGACATCAAAACTTATACTGGATTTGCATTAAAGTTTTCTGTTAATAAGTTTGTTTTGGTTAGGCAGAGGCAGTGGCGGGGTATATGTAATCCCCTGCTCACTTGTTCTCTGATCCACTTTCAGTCTTTTGAATGTTTCCCATGCTCTTGAAGGAACTTATTCATAATTTTTATTAGCTCACCTGAGCCAACGGCTCCGGGGGAGCTTATAGGATGGCAAGGCTCCGTCGTCCGTCCGTCCGTCCACAATTTCAAACGACTTCTCCTCTGAAACCGCTGGGCCAATTGTAACCAAATTTCATATGTAGCCTCTAGGGGACTTAGGAACGAAAAGTTGTTCAAACGGTCCTGGTCACATGACCAACATGGCCGCCACGCCCACATATGGTAAAAACCTATAAAAATCTTCTTCTCCAAAACCAATAGGCTGATGGCCTTGAAACTTGGTATGTAGCATCGGGTACGCGAGTACTACCAAGATTGTTCAAATTATGACCTTGGGTTGACCTTGACCTTTTTTACGGCAAGGTCAAATTTGCTTTCTGGTGCTTTTATATGGGAAAATGCTAGAACATAAGATTTCTTGGAAACTGTTGAAGATTTTGACCTGAAAATTGATATATACAGTCAGCTTGATGAGTACATGAAAATTTATGCGTACAAGAGGTCAAGGTCATTCTTTGACCTTTGACCCTGCTCTCTAGTATTGCGACAATTTCACACATCTCCTCAAAAGCCACTGGGCCAATTGTGACCAAATTTCATGTAGAAGGCTCTAGGAGGCAAGGGAATGAAAATTTGTTCAAACGGTCCTAGTCACATGACCAACATGGCCGCCATGCCCATATATGGTAAAAAGCTTTAAAAATCTTCTCCTAATGAACCAATAGGCCGATGGCCTTGAAACTTGGTATGTAGCATTGGGTACACAAGTACTACTAAGATTGTTCAAATTATGACCTTGGGTTGACCTTGACCTTTTTTACGGCAAGGTCAAATTTGCTTTCTGGTGCTTTTATATGGGAAAATGCTAGAACATAAGATTTCTCGGAAACTGTTGAAGATTTTGACCTGAAAATTGGTTTATACAGTCATCTTAATGAGTACATGAAAATTTATGTGTACAAGAGGTCAAGGTCATTCTTTGACCCTGGTCTCTCATATTGCGACAATTTCACACATCTCCTCAAAAGCCATAGGGCAAATTGTAAAAAAATTTCATGTAGAGGCTCTAGGGGGCAAGAGAACAAAAATTTGTTCAAATGGTCCTAGTCACATGACCTACGTGGCCACCATGCCCATATATGGTAATAACCTTTTAAAATCTTCTTCTCCAGAACCAATGGGCCAATGGCCTTGAAACTTGGTATGTAGCATTGGGTACGCAAGTACTACCAAGATTGCTCAAATTATGACCTTGGGTTGACCTTGACCTTTTGTACGGCAAGGTCAGTTTGCTTTCTGGTGCTTTTTGTATGGGAAAATGCTAGAATATAATGATTTCATGGAAACTGTTGAAGATTTTGACCTGGAAAGTGGTATATACAGTCATCTTAATAAGTACATGAAAATGTACACATACAACAGGTCAAGGTCATTCTTTGACCTTTGACCTTTGACCCAGGTTTCTCTTAATACCTCTCCTCAAAAGCCACTTGGCAAGTTGTAACAAAATTTCATGTAGAGGCTCTAGGGGGCAAGGGAACGAAAATTTGTTCAAACGGCCCTAGTCAAACGAAAATTTATTCAAGCAGTCTAGGTCAGATGACCTACGTGGCCACCATACTCAGGTGAGCGATTCAGGGCCTCATGGCCCTCTTGTTAGAGATTAGTATAGTGTCACATGATAATAAAAATGTTTTGCTGTCCATTTCAGCCTACATCTGTGCTGAAATGTGTCACTCAGTTTTGAGAGGGTAAATGGCAACATTTCAAACTATTTGCTAGCTGACTTCAAAATCAGTCAATTGCTGCTTGACATCTGTCAGTATGCACCAAAACAAATCAGTTTATTGATTTTATATGCAGAATCTTAGGTTGATTCAGGTTAATTAATAAAATAGCTTCCTACTTTATAAACATGTAGGTATTTCCAACAAAATGTTAAAACTTCGAACAACAAGTTCTGGAATAGTGGCGCCATGATCATCAAAGTCTAACTTAAGCAAGGTACCGTAATTTTCCTTAATATTGAGATAAAAATTCCTAGGCAGTAAGTACAAACCCTGATAAGACTGCTTCTTATTTGGAACAGTTTGCTCAGAGGCTAGACTATTTTTTGTTACAAAAAATGCTGCTTTTGGATAGCTGCTGAACTGTTAAAGGTCCTATTTTAGAATAATTCAAACAATGCAACATTTTTAGGATATTTACTGTAATTTGTTGACAGGTGGTACCTTTTCACGGTTATTCAGTTTGTGAAGGTTTTAACTTAAAATCACATTTACATCTTAGTTCTTATGCCTTTGAATGGACACTTACAGCCAGGTATACATTTCACCATGTTTATTACAGGCATACTATAGGTAAACGGCTGTCTGCAGAATTCAGTTTTTTTAAGAATTAAATATGAGCACAATCATTAACCAACAAAATCTTTCAATATGATGTGATTTACAGCAATGTACATCATATGTGAAAAGGATTTTTTGGTTAAAGGTTGTGCTCTATTCCAATTTGTAAACTGAATGACAGAAAATTGAGCAAAAATGACAAATTCCATGGTTTTAGTCTATTTCAGCAGCCATTTTTCCATACTTAACGCACAGCAAGATTCAAACTGAAACTGAAATGAAACACTAGAGGTATTGGTCTAATGAAATCATGCAATGAAATACTTTTATCTCGACTTTCATATTTTGACCTGAGATGGGGGCCAAAAAGTGGCCTTAACGCACGTAGTCCTTTCTAAGTCCATGACATCAACCTCTAGGTCACTGAGTGGGGTGGGGGTGGTACTATGTAGAGCTTTAAATCAATATCTAACTACAGAGCAAATATCAAAAGCATCCAATCATGAGAAAAGCAGATATATTTAATTACAAAGGTTAAAGTGAGTGTGACCTAATTTTTGACCCCTAAGCCCCACCCCACGGTCCAACCGAGATATAGTATTATGTAATGAAAGGTTATGCTATATTTTATTATGTTCCAAATATGGATGGGTTCTTTCCAGTGGTTGCTGAGATATGAGTGCTTAAAAAGCTTTGTTGTAAAACTTTAGAGTGAGTGTGACCTGTATTTTGACCCCTATGCCCCACCCCAAGACCTCGCCCAGGAGTTCAGTGTTATAGAATAGAAGGATGTGCTATGATATGATTATAGTCCAAATATCAAAAGGTTCTGGCCAGTGGTTGTTGAGATTTGAAACTTTAAAAAATATTTAACGTAAAACTTTAAGGTGACTGTGACCTATATTTTGACCCCAATGCCCCACCCCAAGACCTCACCCAGGGCTATGGTGCTACAGAATAGACGGATATGCTATGGTATGATTATATTCCAAATATCAAAAGGTTCTGGCCAGCGGTTGTTGAGATTTGAAACTTTAAAAAAACTTGAATGTAAAACTTTAAAGTGACTGTGACCTATATTTTGACCTCTAAGCCCACCCTAAGACCTCACTCAGTGGTATGGTGTTCTAGAATAGAAGGATATGCTATGATATGATTATATTCCAAATTCAAAAGGTTCTGGCCAGTGGTTGTTGAGATTTGAAACTTAAAAAAAACTTTAACCTAAAACTTTAAAATGTGACGCCCACGCCCACGTCAGAGTGACAACAATAGCTCCCTGTACTTTCGTACAGGCGAGCTAAAAACTGTGAAAACTGAAGTTTGCACACTTTACATGAACTCCCTTCCATCATGGCATATTACATACTCAATCTTTGAATATTGGAGGATTAAAAAACAATACATAACTCCTTGCAGTACAAAACTTTTATTACAAACTGCTACCAAACTGTCAAAATCAGTGTTGATGAAAACGGAAGAGTTCGTGAATTGATATTTTCCATACTATACATAGTGATCAAAGATGATGCCTAAAACAATTTACATTTTCCAATATTCAGTCGATATATGTTACTGATCAAAATCACACCTGCTTAACTACGTTTTCAAGGATGCTGCGAAAAGAAAAAGAGCTGTTATGAAATGAAAAAGAGATGTTCTGGTCATCAGATCATTTGGTAACAACGGACTCTTTTGTTTTGTAACAGCTCTTTTTTGTTTTGTAACAGCCCTTGAATAGTTAACCAGGACTGAAAATGTGGCCTATGAAAAACACTTCACAGTTTTCAATATTTTGCTTCAAGTCTATGTATGTTTAGTCTTTTATAGTCTAGTAGCAACAAATGACATATTACATCAGAGTGCTAGAGATGTGAAAATTTTGTGGGATTAAAATTTAGTTTTCTCTTGTTGACAAAATGTGTAGTGGCATCTTAATAAAATTGCCTCTTTAAGGCCTCAAAGAGGGATTGAGATCCCACAAAACATTTTATGGTGGAATGAGGAAAATTTCCCCAAAACGTTCAAACCTCACATACTCTGATAAAATTAAATAGTTGATATATATATTCATCATCCCTTTAATGACGTCATTCCGGCTCTCATTATTTCATCCACCAGTAAAAGATTTGTAGCTATCACAGTACTGAAACGAGAAAGAAGCAAGTAATTATAACTGTATCTATTTGGCTATATGACAGGTATTTTTCCCTTCCAAAACAACCCGAAAAATCTAGATCTGTCTTATAAGACAGATCTAGATATTTTGAGTTGTGTGGAGGGGAAAAGCCAATCAGACAGCAGAACTGCACAAGACTGGTTAAGATATGTGGGATCATTCTGGGCCCAGTTGTTACAACTTTATAGCCAAATACAGATATTGTTTGTTGGAAAAATGTAAAAAGCTTTTGCAATGCAAAAGTTTCTTACATTTTTTCAACAAAAATGTTGGTGTTTTTGAGATATAAAAGTTTGAAATTTTAACGAAACGTTAACTAAGGAGATATAAAAGTTTGATATTTTAATGAAACTTTAACTAACGACAACGTTAGTTTTGAACAACCGGGCCCTGGATGGTAAAACTTCCGGTCTTATAGCCAAACATATATGGTACAAAATATTTTGAAAGATTCACAGCTCCAGATAAGAAGAGTATTTTCTCTATAACATGTACATTTCTGATGAGACTGAAACCTGAAATAGAAGTTGGTTTCACTATCATTTCATTAAGTTTACATACAAGGATGGAAACTTGGCAAGTTTGCAGTCACACAGCAGAAATATCCCACAATGTGGCAGATGCCAACAGCAAAAGCCCAAATCAGGCCATATGTCTCTCTAATTAAAGTCAGGACTGTCTCCCAAGAAACAGCCATCTAATTTAAGTGAATGCCATTAAATGCAATGAATGTTTTTCATTTTAACCAACTCTTAAAGAATGAATGAAGACCAAATTCAAAAGCAGAAGAATTCTGTATAAAACTAGAAAATTGTGTCTGTAAGACACTAATGATGCCCCCGTGCAGCGCCTGTCACATGATATGTATATCCATAAAGCACCTACAAAGAATCCATTGAAAACATAACCTACCATGAAAAAATTGCCCAAAATGACTAAGTTAAAAAGGCTGTGATTCTGTCAAAATTAATTCTAGACCTATCAATATGCCTCATGCATATCTTCAAATATGTCCACAATATGTAGACAAGGTTTGAAAAAGATCCATTGAAAACTGTGGAGCAAGTTGATAACACAAACTCCATACCCTACAATGCAAAATTTCCCTAGAATGACTAAGTTCAAAAGGCCAAACTCCATACCCTACAATGCAAAATTTCCCTAGAATGACTAAGTTCAAAAGGCCATAATTCTGTCAAAATTAATTCTAGGTCCAACAAAAACCCATATGCACATCTTCAATACATTCACAGCATGTATGCAAAGTTTGAAAAAGATCCATTGAAAACTGTGAGAGAAGTTGATTACATAAACTCTATACCCTACAATGCAAAATTTTGCCTAAAATGACTAAGTTCAAACGGCCGTAATTCTGTCAAAATTTATTTTAGGTCCATCAAAAATCCACATGCACATCTTCAATATGTCCCCAACATGTATGCAAGGTTTGAAAAAGATCCATTGAAAACTGTGGGAAAAGTTGATTACACAAACTCTATACCCTACAATGCAAAAATTTGCCTAAAATTACTAAGTTCAAAAGGCCGTAATTTTGTCAAAATCAATTCTAGATCCACATGCACATCTCCAATATGTCAACAACATGTATGCAAGGTTTGAAAAAGATCCATTGAAAACTATGGGAGGAGTTGATTACACAAACTCTATACCCTACAATGCAAAAATTTGCCTAAAATGACTAAGTTCAAAAGGCCATAATTCTGTCAAAATTAATTCTAGGTCCAACAAAAATCCACATGCACATCTTCAATATGTCCCCAACATGTATGCAAGGTTTTAAAAAGATCCATTGAAACCTGTGGGAGGAGTTGATTACACAAACTCTATACCCTACAATGCAAAAATTTGCCTAAAATGACTAAGTTCAAAAGGCCGTAATTCTGTCAAAATTAATTCTAGTTCCAATAAAAATCCACATGCACATCTTCAATATGTCCCCAACATGTATGCAAAGTTTGAAAAAGATCCATTGAAAACTGTGGGAGAAGTTGATTACACAAACTCTATACCACAAAGCGTGACGAACAGACAGACGGACGGACGGACAGACAGGGGCAAATCTTAATGCCCCCTGACAATCGTCACGGGGGCATAAAAAATCAATGCAACTCAATTTACTAACTCAGGAGCAAACTAGACCCTATTTAAAAGGGCATCTAAGTGCTGGGAAGCAAATAGGAAGTCCCTCTGTAGAAATGAAAGAAAAACCTGGAGTAGAACCCATTTGCCTTTTAAAGCACCTCTCATGAGGAACTAACGTGTAGATGACTTGTGATTTTATGTCCTTGTCAACAGTATTTCAGTCATCAGGACAATGAGACTGCGACAATGGATCCCCATTTACAGTTAAAAAAAAGATTTCCACCTCCAGCAGGATTCAAATACACAAACCAGCGCTCAACCCTCTGAGCTACCTGCACTCACTGAGAACAGCTGATAGCACATGGGGCCAGATAATACAGAGGTATGTCTTTTACTTGTCACTGCTGTGGCCAAGCTTTGATAACTTCCCTGACGTGGTTAGTGGTCTCCCATCCAAATTTGGGCTTTTCATCACTATGCAGACCACAGAGTACCAAAATCTGTCCCTTTACGAACATGTTTATAAGTTGAGTTTTCTGTATAATTAAGATATACTAAAGTTTGAAATACATTAAGGTTAAGCAGGTACTTACCAAGAATGTAATAATTGTTTTTTAACTCTATAATTATCAACTATTCCTGCATCTGCTGGTATCAAGGCTTCCCCTGAAATTGAAAGGAGTACATAGCTATTATCAAATATACACTTAAGGGGATTGAATACACTTTAAGCGTGAAGCAACTCTTCCATTTTCATTTTTGCTTCCCTTCTGAATGGGTGTCAATGCAAAGGATTTGCTCCACCAAAGACTTTGCTCCTAATTCTCTAGAGGAGCAAATTCTTTCCTGTAAGAGTAGACTCCATCTTTGAAAGGCTTGTCGTCCAGGGAAGCAAACAGGAAGTCACAAAAGATGTTTCCTTCAAAAACAAATATGGTGGAATAACATGGAGGTGTACCCATGTAAATTAAGTTGGAAGTCAAAGGGTGAAAAGATTATGAGTTCTCGACAAGCTCAAGACATGTTTCATTCTCAACACCACTCCTTTAAGTTAAATTTAGGTTGGTTGATTTTGGTTGATTTGATGCTTAACGTCCACGGTAAACAACTAAGGTCATGTCGGGACGGTCAGTTAACCTAACCACACTATTCCTGGGCAGGCTTAGACCTCCTAAGCGGTTAACCAGTACTAAGTGCACATACTTTCGCTAGTAACTGACAACTGCCCTTCTTGAATCAGCGGAAGGAGAAACGAAAGTATGTGGCCAGACCGGGATTCGAGCCCAGGACCTCTGACTTACGAGTCAGGTGCCCTACCGATTGCGCTACCCGGCCCGGCTGTTAAATTTAGGAATTCAAAAAAAAAAGAAAAAAAAAAAAACCAAAGGCACACAGATTGTCATTCTATGAAATTCTATGTAACAAACATGCTTCCAACTTGCACTTTGTCAGAGAATTTTCCTACAGAACAACTTTAATACAATCTCCTAAATACTAGAGCCGCATCAAGTGATTTCCGACAATGTGGTATTGGTGATAAGCAAAGGCTCTGACCAGACTGCACATAAGTGCACTCTGATCAGAGCCTTTGCTTGTCATACTCAGCTATCTATGGAAGTGAGCCAACAGCAAGGTCTCTTGATTTCCCTGTATAAACAAGAATATCACATGACTAAATTGTCACATTGTTCAAAGTCACATGATGTGGCTCACTATATCATCCTCATTCCAAAGGAAAGAACAGAAAACAGCCTTTCCATATCTTATATAAATAGAAGCAAAACTACAAAACTAACAACTACATTCCAACAACAAGGTGCTTACCTGTTTTTATATCAAGACCCACAGCCTGTGAAGGACCAGTGTATTCTTCTTGCAGTTTGACAATTGCTTCCTGGGGGTCAAGACCAGAGTTCTGGGCTAACACTTTAATAATAACTAGCAAAGCATCAGCAAAAGCTTGAACACCTGAAAAAAATATTGTAAATTTTAAGGAAAACATGACTAACATTCATTGCAAGATTACTGGTTACCTTTTTCAAACTTTAGCATTAAACAACTACCAACTACTTTTTCCATCAAGTTATTGTATCAGTCAAAACAATTATATGTACCAACACTGAGTACACAACTACTTAAGGTTAATCCCTAAAGTGCCAACAAAGCAGATATGAAATTTATGTCTGCAAAATTTAAAAATATAAATGTTCCATCTAAGCGAAATCATATTGAGAGTTCAAAGAATAGAGAACAAACAGTGTAGATTCTGCTGAGGCGGCTCATCATGGGCTGCCTCATCTGGATCTACACTGTTTGCAAATTCAACTATTTTTCATTTTTGACATTTGAAAGGTCTAATGGCTGTCATAAAAGCCTTAACTACTAAAAGGTCAATCCATTCTTAAATTGAATGATAAATATTCTAAAATCCATACCTAATCTTGCTCGACCTTTGACCTCAGTTTTAAACTTCATCAGTTCCTGGTATGCAGCAATCTCGAATGCTCCGGCTCCCGGCAGAACACATTCATCCTCAATACCATTCTTCACAGCACGGAGACCATCATGAATGGCATCTTTGATCTGAGTAAGGGTGTGCTTGTTTGGACCTTTCAGTAGCAAGGTGACAGACTTGGGGTGTTTACACTGCTCAATGAAGGTGTATTTGTCCTCTCCCTGTAATGAAAATCATTTACGCCACGTGAACTGCAAACTATTTATAATGATACTCATTCTGTTTTAAGTACATACACAACAAACAAAGATTCAGATCAGCCTTCAAGTTCATATACCCACTTTGAAGCCTCTATAGGGGCATACAAGAGCACTGCAGATTGCAGTTTTGCCTGTCTGCGTACTGTCTCAAAACAGCTACACCAGAAAACATGAAGCAAAGTTTACACCCCCAAGACGACAACATCAGAAAAGTAATACCTGTATCTCACTTCTGCTAGTTGCTGGTGAGACAAAAGTCGGCTACAATTTTCAAACATGCAATTACCAAACTGGACTGACACTTTGACGCAATAGTCTTGATATTGATGTTTCAGTCCATCTTAAGAAAGGGAAATAAGTATTTGGAAAGGGAGCGTACCAATGTAGGTAAGGCAAATACCACATTTCTTTGGTTATGCCTATTCCAAAACAATCCAAAAGCTCTAAATCTGTCTAATTTTGGAGACTTTAATTTCTGTATAATAACTGAATAAGTACGGTAAATTCTTTGCACAAGGAAGCAATTTAATTAATCATTAAAATCATTATAAGTAAGGGAAATGAACATTTAGATGTTCATTTCCCTTACTAATAATGATTTAAATTATGACCTATGTCACTTACCAGCACATGCTCATATACCAGCCCAGCAAAGCCCAGGTTTTCCTCAGTCATGTCATCCACGGAATTCATGGCCATTCCACCACAAGCTAGAGTCAACCGCTCCATGTTGCGTCTCTTAGCTCGTCTCAGGGCAACGATTCCTTCCTTGGCCAGCATGTCTAGGGACATTGGATCAACACCCTGTAAGACAGAATTGTTTTATTTCACACAACTCTAACCTATGTTCAGCTCTGTGATGTCCAATTTGAGACAGGGTATCCAGAAAAAATGTTATCTGTCGGAATACTTTTTCAATCAAAGAAACACTAGAACAAGTCCTCACACTGCAGCTGGCATACATTTTACACAAACGATGGAAAAATTTATTCCCAGAGTAATAAATCAGTAAGACCTAGAACTTGTTTTTCATTAATGTTGCTTTGCTAACAATTGTTTCAAGCTGTCTGGCAAATAAATGCAAGAACTGGAAAATGAGGGAGTCAAAACTTTGAACACCTTTATTAAGGGTTCATCACACCACCAAGTGGGTGGGGAATGGTCTGAAAACATACTTTGAAATTTTTTACTTATACTTGTGAAATATGAAGTTTTGCCTATCCCAAATGTAATTTCTATGTGTTAGCAAGATATATTGAGAGGAACTTTAAATATAACATTTAAAATGAGAAATTAGAGGAAAAATACAATGTGGCCAGGACTTCCATTAGAACTCATAAACCAGAGATAATGGCATAAAACTATTTCGGCATGTTAAAAGTGTGAAGCATGAACTACAATCTCCCACAGTTGCAAAGCCTTTTAACTGTCTACTTTTTAAGAAACCCCTTCAATGTTGGCCTCGTGTATCATGAAGTCACTGAGGTCGCCATTTCTTCATTCATTAAAATTGTAAACAAAAACTTCCAGTATCCGCTCTCACCAAAGCAAGTATTGAACACTGCATGACTGTATCAGTTAAAAGCAAGTACTATTCTAAATGCAAACATGTGCATGATATGGACGATCAAAGCACAGATGTTGACATTGTAGCAGTAAAATCTGTAAGGTCGTGGATAAGTTTTTGCATTGTTTTGATTCCCAAAAGAACACACGAGCCGCTTAACAATTTATTCTTGCGCATTTCGCGGGGTTGGTAAAACCCCGAACCACATACCAAAATCCGGAACCAATTTCCCGGTACCAACCTCACAACAATATAGTTTGCATTAATTTAACAGCCTAAGTCTATCTTATTCATTGTCATGTCACAGTGCCAGGTCTTTGAATCCTGTCTCCGTGTCAAAGAAAAAAATAATGAGACAATATCAATGATGAAAATTGTGCTCCAGTACATGTTCAGAGTTCCCAAAATTAAGCATAAATTCACTATACAGTATCTAAATAGGTTTGAAATTTATGAATTTATATTTAGGCAAAAGCTGTATGATCATTATATCATAACAGTGGGTGTTTTAATCCGCTTAAATTTACTTATGCAACTGCGGTACCGGAATCGGGTCCCGGCTTTTCAATTGCATTCTCGGCTTTTAGATGCTGCATGGGAGACTAATCTTGCTATCTTGAGTAACTCTTCGAGAAACAATAAATAATCGAATTCAGATGATTAAAAAGATATGAAATATAATTAATTACTATAGCGCTTATCGAAGGACTATTCCATGTTTTCAAGCAAAACAGTCTGTGTTATAAATAATGAAATAAGGTGGGTAACTATATTTCATGTCGGACCTTTTTCCAGATGAGTTGTTAGGCCTTTCCGATTTTACTTTCCAAAACATAAACAAATATGGAAACTTAATTTTTCGCCAATATATTCTGAAGAAAGCGGTGATCGAGGGAAGAATTGCTGAATAAAAACACAGACAATTGTTGTCTATCGGATGAAAATAATCTGCGATTGTGTTACGTTGATTAAAGGTATTTTATAGCTTCTGAAACTAATTTACACATTTCAGTGACACGTGTTTACGTGAAACTGCCGAAGCACGTGTTGGGCAAGCTATTTGGAATGTTAGAGAGTAGGGTGGCACATTCATACAATGAACAGATGTTTATGAGATAAAAAATAAAGTTGTGGTTTCAAGGACAAGTCACAGCAGTAACTATTTTGGCTTAGCTGTGTCCTAATTTTCAAATATATACTGGTGTTGTGGACACATCAGTGCAAATTTATTGGAAATTAATAAGGAAAAGAAGATGCAGAAAAACCAATGTTTCGGGGCAGCAGTTCACGGACACATCTTTTATTTCAAGATTTTGCATGGAACAGATAAAAGGTGACAGTGATAAATTTTTCACATTATCATCATATCAGGTAACCAGAGGCCATTCCTGTTAGTTACAGAAGTCCATATTGTTGACATTTGGAACACATTGCCAGACTGTTGTTTCGGCAGCCTTTGCTAACGTGTTCAAGAATCGTTTGAACATTCACTGGCATATCCATCCTTTTAATAGAAACATATCCATACCAATTTTAGTGTGACAGATGCGCGTTTCTGTATTTAACTGAGATTTACAGAGATATTCTATTTTATTGTCTGAACTGCGGCTATCAGAAGCGATACATAAGTATTGCTTTTATGGCATCATTATTAGTGTCAGCTGCCTAAAATTTTGGCAACTTCTCTGATTCAGCTCTCTTTTGAGACAGTGCTGTGACAGGGGAGATACCATCAACCCTGCAATTATTATTAAATTTCCACCACTAGAAATTTGTCTGTTGGTTAAAGTAAAGTTAGCCATTCGTTCATTTCCTTGTGAGTGAATTATTGATTTTATACTTGATTTAAGTTCATTTCATGTGAACTTCGGAAAAAAATCAATAAAAAACAAAGAAAGATCTTTTTGTGAAGTTCCTTTTTTGGAAGAAAAATATTGTAACTGTGTACTATAGGTACAAAGTATTAGACTTTTTACATTAGATTTTTGCACAGTGATCCAGATAAGAGGAGGTTACAGGGATAATTTAGAGATAATTTCTGATACTTCTGCATGAAATATAAGTTCTGACCCCTCATTAGAACCACCTCACTGAGACAGTTCTAATGAGGGGTCACAACATATTTTTGGTTAAGAGATAAGAAAAATAGAAAAAGTATCTGAGAATTATCCTCAAAAAACACCTTATCTGGAGCCCTGAAATAATTTTACACCTCCACGTTTTTTTTTATGGGTACAGAATTTGAAGGCTAAAATCGAAGTCTTCATAATAAACTGTTATCAATTGAATCGATGAAAATTCTTCAAATTTGTAGGTGAGCTGTCTTTAAAATGTGTGTCGTTGAATACTGTCTTAGTTGGGGCATGCATGGTGATTTAATTATGAGATTACTCAGTTACTGGTTTTTATACCCCGCCACACGTTAGTGGCGGGGTATTATGTTTTCCTGCTGGCTGTCGTATGTACGTCCGTCTGTCCATGAGCACTTCATTTCCGTTCGATAACTTTAGTATTTATGAACAGATTTTCTTCAAACTTGGCTTGTGCATTGGTGTTGAGAATATCTCAGTTGGGATTGTTAATGGGCAAATTTTGATTTCTTCTGATGGAGTTATTGCCCTTGTCAATGTCTTAAAAATAGGTTTTGGTCTATAGTTCTTTTACACTTTGAAATATCTTGATGAAATTTCACAGAAATGATTGCAGTAACATAAGCTTTCTGTTACAAGTGGATTTTTGTCCACCTGGGGTATCTGCCCCTGCCCTGGTGCTATATACATGTATTAAATAACGAAAAAAAATGTATAAAATCAGAGTTGAAAGGGGATTTTCTGAAACTTGTAACAATGTATCATATTGATATAAGCTTTCCGTCTTGATAAAAACAATTGTGCCCCAGTGGTTACCTGCCCCTGACACATGCTATATACATGTATCAAATCATGAAAAAATCTATTTAAAATCAGACTTTTGGTATATCTTGATGAAATTCCACAGAAATAAGCTTTCTGTTACAAGCAGAATTTAGTCCACTTGGGTTACCTGCCCCAGGGCTATATACATGTATAAAATTATGAAAAAAATCTGTATAAAATCAAAGATGAACAGGATTTTCCTGAAACTTGCAACATGTTATCAAGGTAATAAGAGCTTCATGTCATGATCAAAATTTCGTCCCCAGCGGTCTACCCCTGCCCCAAGGCTATATACATGTATAAAATGATAATAAAAATCGTGTAAAAAATGTACAAAAAGGTAAAAGAAGTGATATTGGTTGGCAGTGGCGGGGTATTACGCAGTCGTTTACGATGCTTTTATTCCAACATATTTTTGTTTGAGTGGATTATCATTTTCAGAGACCCTCAAAGTTTGGCAGTTTTAAGCCCTTTGTTCAATTTTTTCCACCAAACTCAATACCAGTGAGGGAAAAGAAAGTTTCAAAAATACAATATTATTTTTTCTTCTTCAAAGTTGAAGAGGCATATTGTTTTTGCCTTGTTTGGTTTTTAATTGGGTTGATTTGTGAGTATTCACCTTTCATCATCTTCACTGACTGCTAATTTATGTATGTGTGTGTGTTATGGAGGGGGAGACCGCGGGGGAATGGAAAGAAGAGATAGGAGAATAATATTTATAGCTGTCCAAAACAGTTGTGCTGGAAACAGTTTATTACTCAAAGCATGTTCTTACTTTCATGGTCTGTAATTGTCTCCCCAAGATTTATTTTATTGCATATAATGTCCACCATACCTTTATTTTGGAACTATTTTGTGACTAAAACATGGTGGATATTTCAGATTTTTTTCAGGTAGTGGGTGTCTGTTGAATTGATTTTTGTATTTGTTATTTGTTTCTATGCAATTTTCATTCTGGGAGATTGTAGAAGGGTGTTTGGAGGTTTTATCAGGGTAATTATTTTTGGGTAGAATTTCATCCACATGGACTTTGGGCGTCCTTTCGATAGCCAAGTCTCAGATATGCTAATTGTCTTCATAATTGCTTTTATTATACATGTTATACCCTAGAATGATGTTCAGGTGGTATGTAACATTGAAGGCTTGAAAGTTTTGTGACAGACCCAGTTATTTTTTAAAAAAATGTAACTCACATTTTTCAACGTACCCCACCCACTACACATTGTGATGAACCCTTAAAATTAGATTCATCTTCACAAACAGATATGCAACAACAGAAGCTTCTCTCCTAGTATTAAATCGAACTTGTAATAAAGCAAAGAAAGACATTTAATTATCATTCTGAGAATGCTAGCACTCTACAAGGATTTTCATATTACACATATGTGGCTGCTCACAAATGAAGACATGCTAAATAATTTTGACACGACAGCAACCATAAGGCTGCAACACTGTATGGACAAAAGACTTTTTTTCTTCTAGCTTTTTCTCTGTATTTAAGACCAACCTTCTGATTAATGACAACAAATCCCTTATCTGTGCCATCACAAACTTTCTTCTTCAGAGCAATAATTTTCTTCACTCGTTCATCAATGAAATGTCGCTCAGCCTGGATGAGTTTTTCTCTTTCAACGGCACTCTTGTAAAAGAATCCAGAGTTCACCTCCCTGCAATAAAGGACACACTTTTCCATTTGGTTTCTTTCTCCCACTACTGCATTTTTGGTTATATTGATTATATGCCACAAAGTAAAGATTTTACTTGTAAAGAGCATGTTCAGGATAGGAAAACCTGAAGTACACCAGACTTGGTTTAAACAATATCTTATTCATCAATTCACATTGTATAACCCATTCCATTTGGGATACCCCTTTAGGGGTATCTCGGCTTTAGGGGTATCTGGGCAAACAGTCTGGATCTAGATCAAGCCCCACAAACGTGGGGCCTGATCTGAGATCCAAACTGTTTGCTGCCCAGACATCATTTCTACAAGAGTTAGTTAGACCAATACTGTCAAAATATTTTTCATTTTTGATGCAGATGGCAATTTCAGCAGACGACAAAAAATACCCAGAATGCAATGGGTTAATTTACAATCTCAAGTATCAGGATCTGACAGTAAGCTAAAAGCTTATAGTGGTCATCTCCTGAAAACTGGGCCCGTATTTATAAAACGACTTAAGTTTTTGCTTTGCTGTTGCTAAGGCTGAATTTCTATGAAGGAGATTCCCTACAACTATGAAATTTGCTCTGGAGGAACAGTCTTTTTCAGACTGTTCCTCCAAAGCAAATTTCATAGTTGTAGGAAATCTCCCTCAAAGAACTTTAACCTTAGCAACAGCATAGCAACCACTTAAGTCGTTTTATAAATACGACCCCAGGACTTCACTGATTAATCCTTCTGACACAGACTTGGCAGGTGTACTGTGATAGGCCGGCAAATATGAGTATTTTCCATGCCAGTGGTATTTACCGGTAAATACCGGCAAATACTGGTTGATTGAATTGACCAGCCTGGAATTTATTAAATAACCTACACTCAAAATCCATAGGGGTATTTCAATCATACTGGTCAACTGACTTAATATTTATACTGAAGTTAAACAATTGTATCAACTTATTTATTTAATAGTTTATCAAGTCAGTGATATTTTGAGCTTTGTTTTAGGGGAAAAATAGCCTATTTCATGGCTGGACATTTCTCTCTGTGGGTACGGAGTCATGGAGCTTTGGCACTAACTACTGTTTTGCAGTCAATACATCTGGCACTGGTCTTGTTGTCTTGGTCAACAACAGCATAGGATCTTTTGGCTTCATGGTGAATAGTAGTTTGGTAATGATGTGTGATGGTTCAGCTTTAGGACTGATTATGACAAATTATTTTCTGACTGCTATAAACATGATAAATGTATTCAAGAGTTGAAGCCATACTATAGCTCAAGCCATACCTATAACATCTCTGTGTACTTCACCTTGACTAAATGTCTAACTTTTGTATAAAACAGGTAACCATTCTGACAACTTATTGTTTCCATCCTTGCCCCAAACAATACTCTGCCCCTCCCTTAAGTAAAACATTGTCTTGAAACTTGTATTGTCTTGCAAATTGGGTGTCACCAGTGACTAGCCAGGTGCAAAGGTGAATTTACCTGTAATTTCTTACCTGTATTTTTATGCTGTTAAGTTGGAGGACAAATAATAAAGTGGAATCAAGATACTATTCATACTTGTGAATTTGTCAAAACGTTTGTCTTAAAATCCATGTTTTGGTTGTTTCAACCTGCATAATTTGTGAAACATTTTATTCTTTGTGATGATAAACTTATATATTTAATATAAAAATGAACTCAAGCATCATAAAGTCTTTTAGTTTCAATATATATTATTTTAAGTTAACTTGGTTTTGGTTTTAGCAATCTTGATTTAAAGATGAATAAGTTCAATCGACCAGTATTTGCCAGTATTTTCCACTTTGGGAGTATTTTCCAGACTGGTAAATACCGGTTAATTCTACTGGTAAATACCGGGGGTGGAATTTACCGCCCAACCTTGTAAGGCAGCGAAGGGATGAGCTCCGCCTTTCATCAGCTGTGCCCAAGATACAGCGGGTCTCTAACCCCCACTGCCCCTACGGCTATTAAGCTATGGGAAACTTTTACCTATTAAGTACCAACACAGAAATCTAGACTACTTTCAATAAACTTCATCAACTTTTGTTCTGGAGTATCGTAAAACCAACATTCCAATATCAAGTCAATACTATAAATCTTTGTCCCATTCCAATTTTAGTAATTTTTTTGTGTGTGTGTGACTTACGTTTTCTCATATTCCAGTGAAACATTACAGGTGAGGATGTAGGCGTTCTCCACCCTCTTCTTCATGTCTGGGTGACGAGCTCCGTGATCCAACACTATTCCTCGAACCAATCTGCAACATGTGACGTATTTACTGTTAATCTAAAAATGCTTCTTTCACTTTTGCACTGAACTCAGTCATTTTATATATGGTCTTCTGAGATCACTGGATTCATCCAGAATCCAGTGATCTCAAAAGACCATATATAACCTGGATGTGTCAAATCAGTGAAAAGCAATGTCAGATATAAAATTTACAAGATTATTTTTTGAGGGTGGTGTCAAACCAGAAAGACTAAAGCTAATAAAAGTGTTATGACCAGAACTTAAGTCTCTCAAGCTGCACCACTTGAAGCCACATAGCATCCACAACGTTGAACTCTGAGAAGATTAATGTGGAGCATTGATACATGATCTTAACCTTGTTAGACTAATGAAACAGAACTTTCTGACCCTATCCCCTCCCAACCAATGTGGTAGCTGTTTGTTGAACATTCATGATTCCTAACAGATCATGCAGGGCCTGAAAAATCCATTGTCCGGTTGCCCGGGACAAGTGAAAATTTTTGCTGGGCAAGTAAATTATTTTCTTACTTGCCCAGAAAAATGTATAAGTTACATAGGGAAAACAGATATAGTTCAGCATTTTCTTGTAGAAGCTAATTACCGGACAAGAGGATAAAATTTTGATTTGCCATGCCCCGTCAGATGCATAACTAAATTTCCCTGGGATGTGGTGTCTTGCCTGTCTGGGCATTGTCACAAAACAGAGCTAAACCAGAAAACTTCACAGAAAAGTTAACCCTGCTGACAATGACACTAGAAAAGTAATATCTATGTCTCACTTCCGCTAATCACACTAACGAGACAATTACTCCATCTTTTAAATACTGCCCTATCGTTTAGCCTCTCCTACCCTTTTCAACAGTTTGTTCAACAGCCACTTTATACTCACGTAGTATCCATATCTGTTTTATGCTGCATCTCCATGATTTCTACCATGTGAAGATCTATTGGTTCTTTGTCCTTCTTGACCGCTAACACTGCATCAACCAAGTGCTGCAATATCAAATATATAGTAAGAGAAAACTTGCCTTAAGAAAATTTGCCTCTGGGAACTGTGTATGCTCTGACCAGACTGCTCATAAGCACAGTCTTCGTTAAAGTATGGGCAGTTCTGCCAGATAACAAGTAAATTCAGTGAATTTATATCCCCCGCCGAAGAGGCCCTGATTTGTTGTTTATGTATAAGTTTCATAGAATTCTATTCATTGACGACTTAGTTATGGCTGAATTTGTCAATTATAAATTGATTCAAGGGCAATAACTCTTACACAACTGATACTATTCAGATGAAACTTTGTGCAAAACAGCATTATGGTCATACATACTTGGTTTAAGTTTCATGAAGTTTCGGTAATAATTGGTTACTTAGTTATGGCTAATTTTATTGATTTTAAGTTAATTCAAGGGCAATAACTCTGTACTACAAATGCAATATGGATGGAACTTTATGTGCATGGCCATGTTATGGTGATATATATTCAGTTTAAGTTTCATGAAGTTTCGATAATTGGTTACTTAGTAATTAAGTTATGACTGATTCTATTGATTTTAAGTCAATTCAAGGGCAATAACCCATGCATTACTGAAGCCAGTCTGATGAAACTTCATGTGCATGACCATGTTATGTCGATATATATTTAGTTTAAGTTTCATGAAGTTTCGATAATTGGTTACATAGTTATGGCTCATTTTATTGATTATAAGTCAATTCAAGGGCAATAACCCATGCATTACTGAAGCCAGTCTGATGAAACTTCACGTGCATAACCATGTTATGGTGATATATATTTAGTTTAAGTTTCATGAAGTTTCAATAATTGGTTACATAGTTATGGCTCATTTTATTGATTTTAAGTCAATTCAAGGGCAATAACTCATGCATTACTGAAGCCAGTCTGATGAAACTTCATGTGCATCAGCGGTTTATGGTGATACAAATTCATTCTAAGTTTCATGAAGCTTCGATCACTGGTTACATAGTTATGGCTCATTTTATTGATTTTGAGTCAATTCAGGGGCAATAACTCATGCATTACTGAAGCCAGTCTGATGAAACTTCATGTACATCAGCGGTTTATGGTGATACATATTCATTCTAAGTTTCATGAAATTCTATCCAGTGGTTACATAGTTATGGCTCCGGACGGACAGATGGAGTCAATTCAGGGGCAATAACTCATGCATTACTGAAGCCAGTCTGATGAAACTTCACGTGCATCAGCGGTTTATGGTGATACATATTAATTCTAAGTTTTATGAAATTCCATCCAGTGGTTACATAGTTATGGCTCCGGACGGAAAGACGGACAGACGGACGGAAGGATGGACGGACGGACATGGAGAAACCTATATCCCTCCGCCTTCGGCGGGGGATAATAATAACTTCACTTCTAAAGTGATAACTCACTACCCATGGTCTTGTACACTAGTGCCGAACTAATCATGTATCTTATGTGACTGACGTCTTCTTTGTACATGTCTGACAATATTGTTCACTTGAGTAAAGTAAGTCAAACTGAGAAAATCTTTTAATTGCTCTTTTAATACCACAAACCACTTTACAATACAGTTTTATGGAGAATTCCTCCAAGGTGGCTCTGAGAGGGGCATAATATGTTTTATGGAGAAAAATAGAAATATTACCACTACAACTAGCTGTAGCTGGACTTCAGCAGTAAATGTGCTAAAAATTAAACACTTTAACTAAATATACCTCAGTGAGAAGATCAGCTAGCTCCTGGTGGACCTTGGTGCGCAAAGATGTTCTAGCCACCTGGATTAGGGCATCTCTGTCCATCTCCCGCTTGATCTTTACTTCTTCCAATACTTCCAGAGCCTTGTTGCGGGCCAACTCAAACCCTTCTGTGATCAACCTTGGGTGGAGACCCTGTAAGAAATAACGGGTATATTCTAGGGCCCAGTTGTTCAATGCTTTGTTAGCTTAACAAAGTAGTCAGTCAAGGATTTCTAAAGTCTTCAGTCAAGGATTCATTAAGTCTTCTGGTACATACAAAATCAAGTGTGCTTAATACTTTTTGCTGAAAAAAAATGTGAGAAGCTTGTGATTTGGGTCACTAACTCACTATGTATAGCATTCACAATCTCTCACTATATATAGCATTCACAATCTGTGTCATTCATGAGCTAGTTTGTTCATGAACTCAATATGGACACGAGTGAACTATGGCCACTACTTGGGCCATCAGAAAAAGTGACCGTTTACAGAAAATGTCTCATATCCATGTAGGCAGACAAAAATGCTTTATCTTTTTTTTTCTTTTTTATTACATCTTTATTGTTCACATTTCTAAGTATAAATATTTATAATCTTGACAGAGAACATAATTTGAGGTCTGAAATAGGATTCCACATAGCGTGTGAAAACAAATAAGACTTTAGGTAATTGGGTACACTTTCGGGGGAACAAACTCTTCCAGTTTCATTTTTGCCTCCCAGCTCAATAGGGACCTGCTCCCAAAGGAAAGAACTTGCTCCCTAGGAAAGAATTTGCTCCCTCGGAAAGAATTTGCTCACAGAGCAATTTTTTCCCGTTATGAGCAGATCCCTTAAATGCTCTTTCTTACACATACCAAATTCTCCCCTGTTTGCAGTTTTGCTCATAATTTTGTTTTTCTACAAATCCTACTTTTTAGTGTTTCATTTGACCATGAAACATGAAAACAATAGAAACTTACCTCTGAAATATACAGGTCAGCTTGTTTCAAGAGTTCTCCGATGATGAGAACATTTGAAGTGGTCCCGTCACCTGTGATGTCATCCTGAGCTGTCGCAACACGAGCTATCAGTGATGCTGTTGGATGCTGGATTTGCTGAAGAAAAGAAATACAATGTGATTCAGAGCTCAAGATAAGAGGGGGTACTGAGGATTATTCAGAGATAATTTTTCTTATTTCTCAACAAAAACATATGTTGTGACCCCTCATTAAAACCGTCTCGGTGAGACAGTTCTAATGAGGGGTCACAATGTATGTTTTTATGGAGAAATGTGGAAAATTATCCCTTAACTATCCCTATTACCCCTCCTACCTGGAACACCGCTGATTGGTGTCTCGTGAAAAGAGTCCTTAAGTCGTGAGTGAACAGCAAGTACTAAAATTAATCTTCATGTTAAATGCCCAAACATATCAGTCTTTACTTTCCCATTATTAGACTATCAAGTCTAGTCAACCTTCATTTCAAATATTATAAAGCCGTGATTTTCCTTACAGGCTTCACGTTTGTAGATAGATTTTTATGGATATGTCTACAAAACCCTAAGCATGCAAGTTTTACTGACATAAGAAAAGAATGACAGATATTCTTACCATTTCATGAAGAAGAACATTTCCATCTTTAGTCAGCTTGATGTCACCAGACCCTGACACAAGCCTGTAATTTAACAGAAAACAGATTATTATGCATTAACTCAGAGCCCTGGGCCCAGTTGTTCAAAACTAACAACGTCATTAGTTAATGTGACGTTAAAATTTCAAACATTAATAACTCAAATACACCAATATTTTTTGTTGAAAAAATGTAAGGAGCTTTTGCAATGCAAAAACTTCTCCCATTTTTTCAACAAAAAATATCAGTGTATTTGGCTATAAAGTCATAAAACACTTAACAAGTTGACCTCTTAATGAGCTTGTTAGCCTTACGATGCTTTGAACAAATGGGCCCTGGTAGCTAAGTGGGTTGTGCATTGGCCTGCTAAGCTGGCGGTATAGGTTGGTTTCCTGCTGAAGGAACTGTAAACAGTGCTCCATTGCACACAGCCTTTTATTATCACCCTCAGATCAACCCATTATGACTGAAACACTGTTGAAAACGACGTAAAATTGCAAACTTTGATGTATATTCCACTAACACTGACTCATTATCCCAAGCTATCATGTTCATATATCAAGAAGTTTTTAAGATATAAGGCAAAATCAATGGACAATGAAATATAGGTCATTGTGACCTTCTTTTATTTTGAGGTCAACATCAGATCATACTGAATCATTATTCCAAGCTATCATGTTCATACATCAAAAGTCTTCAAGATATGACAAAATCACTGAACCATGAAATATAGGTCATGCTGACATTCACTTCATGACCTACAAGGCAATGTCTAAAGGTGGAGCCATGTCTGACAAACTATCTATATAAGTTATTTCCTAAAACAGATTTGTAGACAAATATTTACAGTGTCCTAGATTTTGACCTCCAGCCCCACCCTCAGGCATGACCCTGGGACCAAGTTTCATGGCATAAAAGCAGACTCCCTGCGGCACCCATGGTCTAAATTTGAATGCTTTCTGATGGGTGGTGGCGAGATATACCCACTTAGAAAAACTAACTATAATCCACTAACCAGACAGTAAGTAATCGAACAAACATACTATCATGCAAACATCAGAACGGACAAATGTGAAAGACGAAAGCTATCTACCCTTGCCATAAATGCTGGGGGTATAATGACAGTGCAAAGTTTCATGGTAATACAGAACTTCATTGGCTCGAACAGGCTTGGGACCACGAAAATTAGTTCCAGCCAAGGGTAGTTCCAGCCATTCAGGGTTAGTTTCTATATATGAGCCGCGACACGAGAAAACCAACAATGTGGTTGTGCGCCCAGCGCAGACTCAAATCATCCGCCCAGTCTGATCAGAGTCTTCAATGTCCGCATGGACGTAGCTTAGACCTTTAGCTACCGTTTAAGCACTTAGTGAATACTCTGCTCAGACTAGGCGGATGCCCATGCTGATCTGAGTCTTCGCTGGGCGCACAACCACTTTGTTGGTTTTCTCGTGTTGCGGCTCATATATATATATAAACTGACCTCTAGGGACCAAGAAGAGAGTTCTAGTCAGGCAGGGTGAATGACCCATCATGGTTTGTGCCATTGAAGTTCTACTGTAATTCAACAATTTTAAAATCTAGAGCGGACACGATTTCCAAACTAAATATTACCAACTAACCAAGCCACACAATTCTGTCAACAGGAGTTGTCAGAAGACAACAAAACGCACCACATGGGTACCTGAATCTCAAGGCACAAATCACTTAACCATGAAAAATAGTCACAGTGACCTGAAAATATTATGAACTATGAAGTCATTTGCAGAGTTATCCCAGGTATGATGGCTATCTACTAAATAGTATATGTCAAAATCACTGATTCTGTGAACAATGAAATGTAAGTCAAAGTGATCTATAAATAGTATGAGGTCATTCGCAATGTTTGACTGACTACGCTAGGTATACAGTGTTGGAAATTTAAGGCAAAATCACTGGACCATGAATAAAGGTCAAAGGCACAGGAGGTGGCATGGATACTTTGCAGCTGCTGCAAAATTTTGCCTTAAAAATGGTGCCAAATAGCAAAGTCAGTCAATCTTAACATATAGGTCATGGACACACAATTGTGTGATGCAGCTGCTGCAGTCATATGACTGTACCATATATAATGATTGTAGCTGCTGTAGTTTGTAAGATACATAAACATTGAGTTAAACACAATTGTTAACATTGGTTAACTTGATCACGGAAGCTGACGCTAACGCTGATACTAACGCGGACGCTAACACATACTCAAACTACAACACCCGGGCTATAGCATAAGCTCTCCGTGCTTTTTTACATCGTTTTTTCTGGCGTGGGAAACACTGATATGCCTTTGGCAAAGTTTACAAAACAAAAAGTTGTTGCCCTTCTCATTCTTTGTAACCCAGGTAAACTTGATCTCCCATCGATTTATAAACCTTTTTTCTCCGGCGTTTTCGTGTTGTCAATATGTCATGTACATAAAAACGGAAGTACACATTTGGTCGTTTTCGGCTCTAATCACTATCGAATACTCAAGTTATTTTTACCCACGCTATTTTAAGACTATCGGAAACCTTTACCATTACCTATTTTTAGACCAGGTGATGAATTTTCCCGCAGATAAATACAGATTCGGTGACCGTGATTGTCCGAATGTAGCGGAAGTTGAGAGAAAACATGTTTTTGACAATCAAAAGAGCACAAAAAAGACATCTTTTTTTATACTTCTCCAGTTTAAAGCGAAATCGTGAGCAAGCGAAGGAAGCGTGAGTTATGGCTATTTTTCAAATTACGATCTTGAGGTCGTAGGAGGCGTCCAAATTCCTGAGGGTCACACACAAATCGTGAAACTTGGCAGGTATTACAGGGGGCCTCCAGTTAACGTCCCGTTCCGAAGGACGGCACACTTGTTAGCATCATCCCTGCAAATGATGCTAGAAAAACGCATTCGGACATAGGAAGACTTCACCTTGGGTGAGGCTCAAACCCACAACTTCTGGCTTCAGAGTCAAGTGCACTAACCACTGAGCCACCGTGCTTTAATTTCCACTAATTTTATACCTCGATCGGGCTATATAGCTTCATAGGGCTAAAAAGATCCATTTGAGATTCTCCCTAACCTGTTCATAGAGGCACAAATATTGTTAAAAAATTGTTAGTTACAGAATCAGGTGATGCTTCATGTCTGTGCCCACTACCAAACCATTAAGCCTCCATGGAACCCCTCCTCATACCCCGACCGCCCGTTTCCCAAATGAAGTATGCATGTAGGTATAGTAGCTAGTCGTGAGACAACCGCGCTTCCGATTGTGCTATCGAATCCAAGTGGAAAAAAAATCCTACCCCACCCACTAAAAATGAATGTTATTTATCACGTGTTCCAGAACATTCGCATTCTGAAAGGAATTCTTAACATGTTTAACATGAACCTTACATTTTAAGGGTGCCCTTCGGACCGAGATTCGATTTAAGAACATCTTGAAGCCCTTTCGCTGCGCTTATGTTCACAGCCAGAGCCTGGGCAGCCCTAGCAACTTCAGCTTTGGGATTCAGCGAAGAGATGGCAGACATGTTCGGTTTTGTTTTCTCGTTAACTCTCGCGTGTCCGTGATTTGGGGACCGATTATTGAGCAATTTTGTGTGAAGTATGAGCAGCCGGTTCAGGCAAAGCACACCTGTCATTAAAGAAAGAAAGAAAAAATAAATTTACCCATGTGGATAAAATAAAATAATATTTCATTCTCTGGTATAAATGGACTGATGTCACCAAGGCCTCATCTCTATGTGTAAGATTATAAACACTGTCGCTCGAATATTCTCTTACGTGCAGAAGCACATATGTCAAATTAATTAGGTTGTTATAGTTCAGCTTATAAAATTAAAAAAAAAAAGTGTGAGTTAGATCAAGTTAAAAAAAAGAAGAAAACAGATATTCAAAGCCTTTGAAAAAATCCTTTCTCCATGAAGAATAACAGAAAGAAATTTACTGATGTGAATAAAATAAAGTCTCATCTCAATAATATATAAGATTATAAACACTGTCACAAGAATATTCTCTTACGTGTGAAGCACATATATAGAATACCGGTAAATAAATTAGAACTTTGGATATGATAGTTGAAGCTAATTAATAGAAATATATATATAAAAAAGTTTGCTTTTAATAGATCTAGTTTGTGGGGGGGGGGGGGGGGGGGGACAACAGAAATTAGCTTCCCGTCATGGCGAAAAGCGGAATAGAAATTGTATTCAAAGGCCAGTGAAAAAATCCTGTCTCCACCAAGAATACCAGCACCTCTCCCACCCACGGGAGCCGCTGGAACTCTGATAACCCACCCTATTCACGTATAACACAAATGCCAAAATATATACCTACTCATTTATTTTGTATCAAATTTGGACCCTATTCATGTATACTGCAGAAAAAATGCTTAGATTAGCTCATGAATTTGCCGTTAAGCCTTGAAGAAAATTCAAGAAATTAGTATGCTGAGAACATTTATTGTCTTTGTAATTGATATTTGTTTCTTTTTGGTAACAAAAATCAGATAAGCTGGCTTTTAATTATATACAAGCCTTGGAGAAATAAGACCTATTTGTGTATATTAGCCTGTAAAATCATACCTATTGCTGTATCTGGCAGATCAAAAAAGTAGGGCTATTCCAGCGGCACATATATACCCTTCTTTATAATGGAAGTGACCCCCCCCCCGTGCTCCCACCACTCTCCCCCCTCCCCCCCCCCCAACCAATTGCTCAACCCCCACCCCCACCAAAAAAAAAATACTCACACACAGAGAATATCAAATGGCCGGTCCCGCATTGAGCGCGAGTAATAAAAAATAAATAAAGGGGTTAGAGACGCTAAGCGTATAATGCAGAATTTAAAGAGTAACTACACCTCAGGAACTGACTGAATCAGATCCCAAACCCTATCCCCAACATCAAAGGGAAAGATTGACAAAGACATCCCAACAAACAATAAATTACAAGTGATAAGCCGAGTCAGCAGCTCTTTCCCAGATAGATGGCAACTCAGCTATCTTTATTGAACTAAATAATTTAGACCAACAGACGGGTTACAACGGACTAAGCAAATTATATGAAAAACATTTAACAATTATTTTTAGCTATTTTCTATTTTTATGATAGAAGGATTAAACTGAGAACACAATAAATTAAACAGCACCGAACATAAAACAAATGCAACCGCAACAAAAGTACCGCCTTGGGGACGGTCAGTAATAACTACTGGGGGTTCACTGGTTCGAATCCGGGTTGGGCCAGCCGGTGATTGGAAAGCTTTCTGTCAACCCAGCAGTACATGTCTGTTCAACTCAGCAGTACATGGGTCCCAGGGAGGTACTATGATGTTTTCGAGCAACATAGTCTAGGCCTAAATTTTGGGGTTCAAAATTTTTGAGTTTCGCAATTCTCTCTCTTTTTTTTAATGACTTTTTTGGGGAGGTGGCGGGGTAGGGATTACCTTGTGGATATTTTGTGTGTGTGAGGGGGGGGGGGTCAGTTCTAAACTGGTCTATTTTTAGGGGGGGGGGGGAGTCATTTCTATTTCTACTTACTGTTTTTTGTGTTCAGTTATGAAATCTGCTCCAATACACACCACAACTGTCATTAAACAAATAGGCCAAGGTACATAATAGGATTTGCGGGGATGGGCGGTGGGGGAGAAGGGTAAGCAAACATTTCAAGTGTTTTTTTGGGGTTTTTTTTTTTTTTTTTTTTTTTGGGGGGGGGGGGTGAGGGGGAAGTGTATGCCAGATATACCTGGTATTTTTTTTTTTTTTGGGGGGGGGGGGGGGGTTAAGCTTGTATGACTAGCTATTGGGGGGGGGGGTAACAGTAGATGCTGGGGCCTAGCCTATGTCACAAGAAAAATCGGCTAACCCCCCCCCCGGATATGGGTGCCTTTTTTAAATAAGGGAAGTATAAGGCAGCGAAAGCAGCAAAGGGATATGCTCCGCTTTCACTTCCTGTGCCCAAGATACAGTGTGCCTCTAAGCCCAATTGCCCTTACGATCACTAGGCTATTGAAGACTTTTAATTTTAACCTTTTATTGAAACAAATCTGAAATTTACACAAATTAAATTCTAAGTTGGCGTCATATTGTCTTCAGCTTTATCAGAGTAGCAGCGTAGCGACGACTGGTGCAATCCTTGAGAGAATCTGTTTTGAGCCATCCTCTGAGGAAATTGCTCGTAGGTATTTGAGGCTTTTAACCGTTCTGAACTTATGAATTTTTTCTTTACCTTGATCTTCCTCTGGATGCCATTCAATTATTGGCGCTGTTTGTCATTATTTTGGTCTTCTCAGCACTCATCTCGATTTTCAACCTTGTGCAGGGTTTTTTTTGACTTTCAAGAACGTCAATGTCATCGGCAAACTGCAGATAGGCAATAGTTCTACCGCCTATGCTAACATTTCCATTATGTTCTTCCAGAGCATCAGACATAAGCCTTTCGAAAAAAAATGTTGAAGAGGGTAGGTGAGAGAAGTTATTCTTAGCTAACTCTAACTGTTGTTCTGAGCCATTCTCCGTTGCTGCCATTCGTCTGAAGTGCACTTATATTCTTGACATAGAGGTACTCAATGGCGCGAACTAGATTAGCATTGATAATTGTACTTCCGCATGGTAGCCCATCAGGCTGCATGTCAAGCCCTGTCAAATGCTTTATTTGAAATTTAAGAAGACATGGTACAGATTCTGCTGATTTTGCAGGTACTTTTCATAACAGAGTCTGAGGTTGAAGATCTGTTCTGTGGTGGTGCTCCTTTCGGTTCTGAACTCAGCCTGTTCTTCTGCGATTATCTCTTCAGCTTGGCGGTTGAGCCTGTTCAAAATGATTTTCAGCATTGACATGAAAGCAGACTGCTTGTTGAAATGTAAATCGTAAGAAATAAGATACATATGTTTAAATTAACCTTTATTTAGTAAATATTTTTGTGCTGAATAAAGAAACGTCAGTTTTGTCGATTTGATAGACGCTCAGAATATGGTCTAAATTATCCTTTTTGACCCTCATTAGGCTAATGAGGGGTCTCGATATAAGCTTCTATGGAGAAATAACATAAATTATCTCTGAAATCTATTTCTTCACGAGGTACTGAAACGCTTGATGAAAGATTGCGAATGTTATATACTCCTCGCCAAAAGTTTAGCATATTTCTAAGATAAGTGCATCACGGTCATTAGAAATCATAATACTTTAGGCCTAGTTCTAATTTTCAGTATTAAGATAAATGTATTCTTTCATCAACACCAATGCTTTTAAAAGCATTGCAAAAACACCAATTTCAACGTTAAATTGAAATGCGCAAACACTGCACAAAGAATGCACCCGAAATTCGCATTTTCGAGAGAAAATAATGCTTCGTTTTAATGGTTATGAAAGCAGTAGCTTTGTATTCACTAAAAACATTTAGCATTGCTAAAACGTTAAATTGGTGTGAAAGAAAAGTCACTCACAATGCATAACTTACAAGAATTTTTTTCTTCACAATCTTTTTTTTTTTGACATTACGCCCGCGCTTGCCCTGTGCAGTTGATACTAAAATCCAAATCAAAATTGCTAATTCCTGGATGATGAATCATTGGTGTTGCTGATAGAACACATTTATTTCCACATAAAGTAAGAATTCAATTGTTATCATCTCTAATCGTCTTCTTATTTGTGCTTTCATATTATGCTCAACTTTTGGCGAGGTTATGAAAATTTGAACTAAATAAGCAACATGCTTTCGTTTTAATTCTATAAACTTATATGTTGTATTATTTATGTATGTTGTGAAAAAAATGAAATAAATATGTTTAAACCCAAATTTGAACGGTTTGTATAATTAACAACCGCACTGACTTCCTATACATGTGAACGATCTAAATTGTGAACTCAAAATCTCCAGCCACAAATAACGGATCCCTCACGACTTCACGCTCCAATGAATTTCACTAATTGGTCACGTAAACCAGCTGAAGAAACTGATCAGAATTCATCATCGGAGCTGAAGGTAATCAGTTAATTTGTAGTTAATTAATTTCAGTTAATTAATGATTTGATAAATCATGTAGTGATCAGGCAGCATTTACATCTTTTGACATCTACTGACACTACATTTTGTAGTCGGCATGCAGAGTGGTGTTATGAAACACTGAACTTTTCACACTGAAAATGAAATTTGAAGTGTCAGTGGCATTTGTCAAATTCCTTGTAGTTATGTAAAGGTTTAATGACACACAGCCACTATTTTTGCTTTAGATTATTGATGATTGGTAAATGTGATCTGTACAGAAAATGGAGGAGAAAGTTCAGCAATGAAAAAGAAAATTGCATGGCCAATCCTAGAAAATAACCTCACACATGTAAGCCATGCAACCTTTGTTTATCAGTGATCAGTCTGTCAGTCTTTTGAGTCATGGATATAACTATAACTGTGTTGTGATAAATAATATATTAAAGCCTGGTTAACTTAGTACATTCAATATGCGGCTGATGCAGTATAGATAGGTAGGTAGGTGGGTAATCCGAGACTTCTCTGATGCTAAAAACCTTTTTTTAGTTTCTGATTTAGGGGCTTTAAACAAAAAACAAAACAAAAATTTAGCAGCCAGAGAAGAGTCAGCCTAGTAGGTAGATAGATAGATGAGATAAGATTAGATTAGATTAATAGATGAACTTACTGTATCATTGAGTGAAACTGATGTATACAGGTGACAGGCATTCATAAATATTTCTTTTGATGTTTATGAATAGTTTTCAATATCAGTTGATTGAAACAAGCCTCAACCTTTTTTTATGAATTTTGATTGGTATCCAAAAAAGGTGAATGGTAGTAGAAGGCCCAGATTAACAGTTCAGCTGCATTTTTGGGAGTGGGTTAACCTACATGGATTTGTTATTCTGTTATGTTTCAATTCTCGTAACGACATTTCCTAGGTGGCTCAACCATAGTTGTACACACCTGGCGCTGAGTGTCTGCCCATTGAACACTTATTTATAACTTTATATATACCTAAAGGAGCAGTCTGTTCAGGGCCTACTTTTTTTGCCATTCCATCGACATCTTTGGACACATTACTGCACCAGTTGAAAAACAGGACCATTACAGTAACTATGATAGGTGTCCCAATTTTTAGATTTTTACTGTACAATTTATGGTAAAAATAAAATTACTGTAATGTACCTAAATACCGTAATCGACCCTTTTACCGCACATGCCCCTATAACCGCACACCAAGGTCATTTCCGGACAAACTGCACAAGCCCACACTGCTTTTTCTTTGAAACTCTCACAAAACCCAATAATTAACAGGGAACTCAAGAAAAGTATAAACACAAAGTATTTCCAGTCCTACCCATGTTGCCTCTTTCCAGTCACCCTGCATTTCATTGTTCTGAGTGTGCGGTTATTAAATACATTTTAACCACATCTTTTTGTTGCAATTTTGAAAAAGTTAAGCGCACGGTGCGGTAAATGGGTCGATTACGGTATTGGGACACCTAAAATAATTAATTTTCCATTTGTTTCAAATGGAAAATTAATTATTTTAGGTGTTCCTGCATTATCACCATAGCCCCAGTGTTTCTGAGCTTTGATCTTCTGTTTCTTTTCAGAATAATCAAACAGCACAATAACACACAATGAGTGAAGAAGCAACAACTATGAATGAAGAAGGAGAAAGTGCTTCTTATTTTTCCAATTTGGATTTCTTCATTCTATCTCTCATGGCAGGAATGGCAATATACTACTTCTTTTTCAAGAACAGACAGAAAGAAGAACCAGCCTTTAGAAAATTGACAGTGGCGTAAGTTTTGCATTTGAACAGAATACTATATGAGCTGCAACACAACAAATCCAACAAAATGGCATGTGCGCCACAGGAAGACTCATATCAGCCTGGGCATCTGCCCAGTCTGATCCATGTATTCAGAGTGTGCTAATATTGTTTAGAATGAATGCCGTCATCATAAAAGCCTCTAAGAAATTCATTCTTGTGTTGTTTTTGCCAAAGTATATATGGATATAACTTAATGTTTTTTGGGCCATTTGTACAAAGGGAAACAACTTTTGTGGCTTCTTGTTTGCTTCCCTGAGCAGTGTAGCACTTTCAAAACTGAACCCTTTCTTAAAGGATAAGAATTTGCTCCCTAAATACAGGAAAGGGAAAGAATTCACAAAGGAAACAGTTTGCTCCCCAGATAGGATAACATATTATATAAACGGGGTGTGCAGTGCTCTAGCCAAATACATGCAGACTCAAAGGTTTCAGCACATGAAGCTGATAAATCCAATTATTTTTGAGTTCCTCTCCTTGCTCCTCAGATATATTCTTAAAGGAAAACTCTTCACCTTGGGAAGCCAATTCTTTCTTTTAAAGACAGGACTTTGCTGCCCGGGGGTCTGGTTCCCAACACATAGCAATGTTACCTGTACAAGTAAAGGTGTGAAAATTATACAACTTATCAGTGGACCAGACTTAACAGTTATGATAATGTCATTGACTGACTGGAACTGTTGACACTATGTGATCCAGAGACAGAGTGACACTGTTGAAGTTAATTCTCCTTGTAAAGTACTATCCCTGTCTTTAAAGACAGGGGGGGGGGGGGGGGGGGGGGGTCTGCTTCCCATCTTACTGTATATTTACCTGTACAGGTAAAGGTGTGAAAATTTATTCAACCAATCAGTGGACCAGAATCACAGGTGCTGATCATTTAATTGGGTGACTGGAGGTGTTGTCACTATGTGATCAATAGAAAGAATGACACTTCAGTTCAGTTCAGTTCAATTCTCCTAACGATGTTCCCCAAGTGGCTCAGCGGTCCTTAACCATAGTTGCATGCACTTGGCGCCGTGTGTCTGTCCAAAGTATGACACTTTTAAGTTAATCCTCCTTATATAATACCACTTCTGTCTTTAAGAGTGGACCCCATTGAGAATAGAGACAAAACTGAAAATGGCAGAGTTGCTTCTCTTAGTCTCCTAGAAGTGTCTCCTTTCACCTTGGGGGGGGGGGGGTTGGGGGGGGGGGTCTGGTTCCCTACAATTGCATAAATTTCCTGTACAGGTAAAGGTGTGAAAATTTATTCAACCAATCAGTGGACCAGAATAACCAGTTATAATAATTTCATTGGCTGACTGGAGGTGTTGACACTATGGGATCAAGAGACAGAATGACAGTGTGAAGTTAATCTGTTAATCCTCCTTATATATTACCACTCCTGTCTTTAAATGCAGGGTTATGGACGGACGCTCGGTGCCCCGTTACTGCGGCTGTGGATTCGTTCTGCTGAGGTGCGGGGGTAACGTCGATATGAGAATTGAAATACTACTACTACTAAATGCAGGGTTTTGAGGAGTGACATGCCACTTTGGTGGTTTCGTTGTGTCAGGGCTCATAACGCAAGTGCATTATCCGAGTGACATGACACCAGTGTTTATCAGACCCTGTTATAGGCCACTTTTCGCAGTAGCTGCACAATATAGTGTTTTATATTTTCTGAAAAATGGCAAGTTGAAATGAGCTGTCCTGTCTAGTGACTGCTTTTGTTTAAACTGCAACTAGCAGAAGTGAGACACCTGTCACACCTACTTGGTCTTACTTTCCCAATGTCAGGAGCAGTGGTGTAAACTCTGGGCAGAGCTTTAGATAAGAGGGAGTATTTGGTGATAATTAGGGATAATTTTTGTTAATTCTGCATAAAAACATATGTAGTGACCCCTCACCTGAACCGTCTCGACAAGACGGTTCAGATAAGGGGGTCACAACATATGGTTTCAATGAGAAATAAAAATAATTATCCCTCAATTATCATCAAATACCCCTCTTATCTAGAGCTCTGTTTGGGTCAAGGTTTCTGGTTTAGCTCTGTTTTGTGACAATGCCCAGACAGGGGAGACACTGTATTCTGCAGAATTCTTGTTGCATATAATATTGAGCCACGAGACGAGAAAACCAAAGTGGTTGTGCACCCAGTGCAGACTCAGATCAGCCTAGACAGCCACCCAGTCTGATCAGAGTCTTCGCTTAGCATTTAAAGGGTAGCTAAGGGTCTAAGCTACCACCATGCGGACAGCGAAGACTCTGATCAGACTGGGCATATGCCCAGGCTGATCTGAGTATGCGCTGGGCGCACAACCACTTTGTTGGTTTTGTCGCGTCATGGCTCATATAGATTTCTTCTGTTTCAGACCATTAGCAAGAAGTAACTCTTATGATCCAAGTTTTGTCAACAAAATGAAAAACTCTGTAAGTGAACTTCTACTTTTGATCAACAGAGGTCATGATAGAATAGGGTTTGGATGACATTTTTACGATAAATTTTGTTGTTGCTCCAAAAAACATGTTTTGATCCCTTATTATAACAGGTTTCCATGAAACTCCTTGTTCAGACAACTTTAAAAAGGGTCACAGAATTATTTTTTATACAGTCCAGTTATAAAGAGGTGCTCTTATAAGGTATAGAAAATGTACGTTGGGCTCTGTACATAGGTGTACAGATTTGTAGCGGTTAGGAGTTCAGTTATATAACAAAGGACTAAGGTGCCTGTATCTTGTGACTTATGCCACATTCTTACTTTCATGTGCATGTATGAAGCCAAAAAGAAAATCTCTTGTTTCCGGTTACCGGTCTGTCTTATAGCCAGCCTCAGCTGGACTCTAGTTATACCCCTGACATACGAAGTATGTCGATAGTTTTTGTCTTTACGTCCGTTCGTCCGTCTGTCCTTCCGTTTGTCCGTTCATCCGTCCGTTAACATTTGCGTTAAAGTTTTGCGTTAAGTTTTTATTCTAGCTTATATTTCCATTATCATTCAGTGGAACCTTTTGGTATGTGACTAGGTATACTTTTAGGTTCATGCAGAATAGTTGACATCATCTGGATGCTGCTTTTGACCTATTGTCAAGGTCACAGACTTAAACATTTGCATTAAAGTTTTGCGTTAAGTTTATATTATTCTTTTATATTTCCAATATCCTTTGATGGAACCTTCTGCTATTTGATTAGGGTTACTTTAAGGTTCATACAGAGTAGTTGACATCATCTGGATGCTGCTGCTTACCAAAGGTCAAGGTCACAGACTTGTATATTTGCGTTAAAGTTTTGCGTTAAGTTTGTATGCTTTGCTTATATTTCCAACATCCTTTGATTAACCATTCTGATATATGACTAAGTTTACTTATATGTTCATGCACAAAAGTCAACGTCATCTGGATACTGCTGCTGACCAAAGGTCAAGGTCACAGACTTAAACATTTGCGTTGAAGTTTTGTGTTAAGTTTTTATTCTTCTTTGATATTTTCAATATCCTTTGATGGAGCCTTTTGATATGTGTATTTGACTAAGTTTACTTTAAGGTTCATAGCTGCTTACCAAAGTCAAGATCACAGACTTGTATATTTGTGTTGAAGCTTTGTGTTAAGTTTACATTCTTTGTTTAAGAAATAGATCAGCTCTAGCAGTGAATTGTTGAGTAATAATTCACTGTTTGGAGGTTAGTTGTAAAGTAGATCATATCACGAGCGCGGAGCGCGAGTGATATATCTACTTACAACTGGCCGACAAACAGTGAATTATTACTCAACAATTCAATGCTAGAGCTGAACTATTTCGATTCTAACACTCAAAAACGCCGAAAAACTATTCTTTTCATTCAAACTCTCCCAACCTTCCTTCCAGCGCGTTTATACTCCCGCCAATATGCTTAACTGTATCTAAGACCAATATACGATTTAATGGCGATTTTAGAAAGAAAAAGAGACGTTACACCGTCTAACGTCTCAAAACGTCAGAAAATTACGCCAGTAATTGCACTGACGTCAGCAATTAGACTCACGCGCTCCGAAACAGTGAATTGTTGCAGAATAAAGCACGGTAATTTTCTATTGCTTCTATAGGCGCACTGTGTTAGAATTATATTTCAAACATCCTTAGATGAAGCCTTTTGATATATGACTAGATTTACTTCTCTGTGTTCATGCAGATTAGTTGACATCATCTGGATGCAGCTGCTGACCAAGGTCATGGAAACAGATTTAAACGTTTACAATTTAGTTTTGTGTTGAGTTGGTACTCTTTTGATATTTGTAATATATTTTGATGGAACCATTTTATAGGTGACTAAGTTTACTTCTAGGTTCATACCATGTATAAGATTGGTTTCATTAGGCGGTGGTTTCATTAGGCAGTGGCGCTGGTTGGGGGTATACGTGAGCTCTGCTCACTTGCTCTAGTTGCAGCTGTTTACATAGGATGGTGCAGGGTATGTTACCGTAATGACCCTAAATATTCAGACAGACATGTCTGAGCAAACATTGTAGACCCAGATCAAACAGTTTGCTAAGAGACTACAACATTTGCCATTCACTAAGAATCATTTGGATGCATTAATATGGGTAAAATCCTTTTTCTAAGAATTTTTTAACAATAATTATCTGGCTTTCGGGTGTCCGAAATTTTAGGGTCATTACGATAATTCTGTTACTACTCGTATCTTAGACTCTCATTTTATTTTCCATATAAAGATTTAATATGGACTCTATCTGTGGGTGATGCCTTTCAAATGAGGCACAACTCATGTTTTTGTAGTCTTGAACACATGACATGATTAGTTCTGCTCTGCTCACTGTAACAGGAGTAGCATAGCAGATCCCAGCTTAAGGTCAGGTTTTACACCACTAAAGTTTCAGCTGTTTATTAAGAGAAAGTAAGTAGAAAAATTCTCAGGAACTGACACAATTCAGTTCCAGATCCCACCCAAGACACCATGTGGGAAAAGACAAATTATAGACATCACGAAAGACATCACCAGGGACATCTAGGTGAACAGCCATTTCCCATGTAGGTGGTCAATAGGCTAGGCTTAACATCACAAACAACATATCTATAACAGACATATAGCATATAGCAACAAATAACATATAAAACAACCAAGAACCAAAACAGAAGTATGTGCCACTTTGGGACAACCAACAATGAAATTACTAGAGGGAGGGGTTAAGGGGGGGGGAGGGGGGGGGGAATGGAGCTCTTGGCTCTGCTTTGGTTCATCAGACTGTTAATTGTACAGTTGCTTGGAAGTCTGGCTTGGCCCGTTTGCGGTTGATAGTTGATTAACCTTCACCTTTGGTTCTGCTTTGGTTCATCAAACTGTCAGTTGTACAGTTGCTTGGAAGTCTGGCTTGGCAGCAGTACTGCTGAAGTTGTCTCCCATGTAAACTCGTATTAATGTGATTTATAAATGTGCTTTAGAATGATTTTGTAGAATCTATTTTTGAACACTTATTTTGTCTGGATCATAAAGTTTCAGAAAATAGCCAGCAATAAAAGTATATATTTGAGCTGCAGATAAGCCAAACATTGGAGATTGTTTCATGGGACACAAAACAAGTATGACATGACATTCAGAGCTCCAGATAAGGTGGAGTTTTGAGGATAATTGAGAGAATTTTTTTCTTATTAATCAAAACATATATTGTGACCCCTCATTAGAACCGTCTCACCGATTCGATGAGACGGTTCTAATGAGGGGTCACAATTTCTGTTTTAATGCAGAAATATTGAAAATTATCCCTAAATTATCCCTGTTACCCCTTCTTATCTGGAGCACTGATACCCATCTGATTTATCTGCCTTTGAATTGGGATTAGCCCATATTTCTCTGGCTTGAGACTAGCAGAAGCGAGACATAGGTATTACTTTTCTGGTGTTGTTGGCGTTAACTTTGCTTCAAACTTCTGGTATAGCTCAGTTTTGTGGCAATGTGTAGAAAGGTGAGACACTGCATTCTGCAGAGTTTTTGTTCATTTGAGAAGACTGTTAACAAATCAACTGCAGATGCTGCTAAATGGTCTGATCTGAGTGCACATTTTTGTGGATATCAAAACACATTGTTTCACGGCTAGTTACATGTAGCTAAGGCCCTACCTCACCTAACAATCACAGCAGGGCTTTATTCAGGTATTTTGGGAAAGGGACCTTTTTCCTGAAATTGGGAGACAATTTGGCCATTTGGGAATGGAAATTCTAGGAGTAAGTTGAAAAAAAAAGGGAAATCTGCATGATTTTAAAGAAATTTCAATTGGGAACTGCACATATAATCCATAGAAAGACCGTAGAAAATCACATGCATGGGGTTGGAAATAATTTTTTTAGGACTATGTGAGTGGTACTCTCTTCAATTTACTTTTCTAGTCTGTCAGAATAGAGATAGCTTGTAAACAATTAATAAGGTAAAATTATTCAGTTTGTTATTTGTGATATTTTCAGTGGAAGAGAAAAATCTGCAAATCAATAAATAATCGTGAAAGGTAAATGTGCTTCAGTGATTTCACATGCAGAAATGTAAATTATTAAGCTGTTATAGAGGATGTAAGTGATTGCAACCAGCATGTACTAGATCAGACCATTTCTTGGTGCAGTCTCATCAGGGTCTGTAACTCCGTATTTTATGAGCCAAAAAATTGAAACAATTACAGTGACGCAGATGGTGTATGACTTTGCTTAAATCATATCTATGATTAATAATCGTTGAACAATACCAGTCTGAGTAAATATTTACAAAAACACGATTAAACAAACAACCATGATATTATCAAGCAGGAAGGAATTTTCTGCAAAATTATCAGGGTATTGCATTGATTAGCTCGCTAGTGAAGAGCAGCATGTTGGATTGAGATTTCTGTTTGAATTTCAAGACATTTGCCTTAAAGCCCTTCCTGATTACAGAGCTTCTGATTGGTTGAAATTTAGAGGATATGATTAAGTTTTCATCAAAACATGTGGGTTGTCATAGAAATGCCTTGCTATTAATTGTTATTTTTTATATCATTCCTCAGCTGTGTATCAAAATATATTAAAGACTGTCATTGTTATGCCTCAGAAGGGAAAGCTGGTTGAACCTTTCCTCTCTTTGATTATGATAATGAAAGGGGGCTACAACATATGTCTTTGTAGCTAATTTATAGAAATTATGGTTGATTTACAGAGAGCTCTAGATAAGAGGAAGTAATTGAAAATAATTCTGGGATAATATTGTGTTCCTTATTTCTCTCTGGAGAACATTTTGCTGTGACTCCTGATCTGTGCTGCCTTATTGAGGTTCAAAATGAGGGGTCACAACACGTTTACATGAACAGATATTATGATTCCATAGCCTTTTTTGGGACCTCCAGACTAACGAGATATATACATAACTTTGAGCTCTGAATCATATTACATGAATTTTTTAATTTGATTTATAATGAAAACAAAGTTTGGTCCAAAACATTTTTTCCTCTCTGAAGCTCTATTAGCAGGAGTGTCTAGGAAGCAGCTTTAGAGTAGGAGGGAATTACGTCACTGAATACAGATGGATCATATGTTTCCTAATTTGTCTTGTTCTGTTAATCTGTAAGCTTAAGGCTTTTGAATCTCTTCATTTTCCGCTGTTGTTGTTTATGTCTAATAGCGAAAATTGATAATGTCACAGGAAATATGGTAAAATAAAATAAATTCTGAAGGAGATCCTCTGCAAGCAAGTGAAGAAACACATCAAAGAAATGAAAATAGCAGCATTGTCATCTAAGTCATCCAGTGACCTTGAAAATGAGGTCAAGGTCACCAAAATCGAATCAGCTCTAAAGTTTGTCCTAATGATATATCCATGCAAGTTTAATGAAATTCCATCCATTGGTTAAAGAGATATCGCGCATACAAGAAACTGTCACGCCGAGGCAGATGCCGACGGGATCCGCACTGAAAACAATATGTCCCCCCTCACCTTTGGTGGGGGGACATAATAAGATGACCAGGGACCTCTTCACGGCTCATATTACTGCATACCGTATAATGGGAAATTTTCGCGTCCCAAATTTTCGCGGATATCCCCCCAAAATATGGAGATTAATTTTCGCGGTTTTTAATTTTCGCGGATGTGAGACTCCACGAAAATAAAAATTGTGTTTGTCCTGTGAAATATTGGCTTGACTGAAAAATCAAGACAAGGAGAGAGAAAGGTAATGGAACTGTAATCACTTTTTATGGACACATTTGTTTGGATAGCATCGGCTCCTTTATACCATCCTTTTTTCACACACAAAACAAATGTAAAATAGACTTTTGTACAAATTTACCTATCTTAGTAAACAGAAACAGTCAACTGAAATATGCTAGCAATGGATAGACTTGCAATTGTTCAGGATAAAAGTAAACAGAACTCACAGCCAATTAAAAGTAATTCAATTGTATTTGCATAATCAGGTAAGAGTGATCATTAATCAAGCGGAAAAAGTAACAGCCTGTTCAAATTGTAATCATCTGCTAATTAGCAGCTGACATAATTGCGCCGAAAATAATAGCTCCATAGTTACCTACACTTAAGGTTTTGTGGGGAGCTTTGAATACTGCAAACCATATGTTTGGACGATTCAAATTTCCTATTACTATTTTGTACAAACTTGGAAAATATTTCGCAGAGTTTAATTTTCGCGGATGGCTACCGACCGCAAAATTCCGCGAAAATTAGGCGACGCGAAAATTTCCCATTATACGGTATTTATTGAGTTTGTTCATATGCAGTAATATGAGCTGAGACACGAGAAAACCAACAAAGCTGTTGTGCGCACAGCGCAGACTCAGATCAGCCTGAGCGATGACTGATCAGACTGGGCGGATGCCCAAGCTGATCTGAGTCAGCGCTGGGCGCACAACCACTTTGTTGGTTTTCTCGTAACGTGGCTCATATAGAGTTGCAACACTGCCCATGCCTTATAACACCAGCTTCATGGGAGCTTTATTATCAAACTGTAAAATTTTCCAGAAATCCAATTTCGAGGAAAAAGAAGTCTGACATTTCAGTTAAAAGTTACGCTGTATTATTCTGATAATGGCAGATGCTGTTATAAGTTCACAGTGCCAAATTCATTTCTGAAAATCTTAGATTTATTACATCGGTGTAGCTTAGAATACACCAATACATGCTGGTAAATAATCTGTAGGGGTACCCTCAGGAATAATCAAAATCTGCTTGCTTAAGACTGTTGCTTGCTTAGTACAGGTACATTTCAATGTATTTGCCTGTTTCAGGAACTAAATAGTTGCTTGCTTAATACAGGTTGCTTGCTTATTAGAGATGGCCACTAAGACAGGTTTTATAGCATACAGCTGAAGAGGTCCCTGGTCATCTTATAATCAGGTTAAATTATTGTGTTATATTCCTCACTACAGTAGAACTTCAGTGGCTCGAACCCTGATGGCTCGTTAGCCCTGCCTGGCTGGAACTCTTTCCTTGGTCCCTAGAGGTCACTTTATATAGAATTTAAACCTGGATCCAGGATGGCTAGAACTGCCCATGGCTGGAACTAATTTTCATGGTCCCGAGCCTGTTCGAGCCAATGAAGTTCTACTGTATATTGTTTTGTCTTGCATGGTAAGAGAACGGAATTATTTAGGGGATAACTGTACTCAAAATTGTCATTTGGAGAGGTAACTCGTCGGTTTTATGGTCGGAAATTTCGTAAAAACGTTGACGCGCCAGCGGAGCCGTAAAAGGCAATTTGCGGCCATAAAACCAACGATTTACCTCCCCAAATGACAATTTTCAATACAGTTATCCCCATTCTAATGCAGGTTTCATATCTTCACCTTTAAAAGTGTGCAACTTTGCACCCATAGCAAACGCTTTCAGTGACGTAATAACAGACGTCAGCCAATGAAAAGCGACGTTATGTAATGTAGTCGGGTTTCCGACAGTATATCGCAGGATATACTGTCGCAAATTTTTGACGTTATCCAATCAGATGTAGCGTTACATAGGTAAGTGCATGAGAATGTGTGTTATATTCCTCACTATATTGTTTTGTCTGGCAGGGAAGAAATGTGGTAGTGTTTTATGGGTCTCAAACAGGCACAGCAGAGGAGTTTGCTGGTCGACTAGCTAAAGACTGTGTCAGCTATGGTATGAAAGGAATGGTCGTAGATCCAGAGGAATGTGACATGGTAAGAGAATGGAATTATGTTTTTTTATGTCATTGAATATTCTGCTAGATGTACAGTGAAATTGATTGTTATTGGGTTTGCTAGCCCTTTGAGACAGTATTTCAGTGTAGAGCCATCTCAAAGAGAGAGGGAGAAAAGAACAAAAGATAGAATAGATACGAGCACAAAAATCCAAACAACTCCCATCCCGCACCTACTGAAAGTACAGTTAGCCCTTGCCCTACTTTACACCAAGACCAATCAGAGACCCCAATGCTGAAGGTTTCAAGGCATCTGAAAAGGCTGTGATTGTGTTCAAAATTACTTGGACAGGGATGGGGATCATGGGTTTTGGTTTGGTATCCTGCATTAAAAGCACAATATTTGTTTATATCACTGTAAATAAATTACTATTTCAATTTCAGTAGTTTACACACATTGAACTATGTGTCACTTTCCAGTCCACCTCTCCCCAATTCTAATAGCACTTCGATGGGACCGCAAAGATGCACATTTTGGGCAAGGACTCTGTCACAAGATTTCAGTTAGGGAATATTGAAACTAAAATGGCGGCATAATCTGCACAGACATCAGTTGAAATTATGTGATAGTGTCCTTCGGAAGGATGTGAACTGGAAAGTGGTGCATAGATCACCAGTGTAAAATATTTAAAAAAGAAATAATAAGCTAGTAACCTTGACATTCTCACAGATCATCACCATTTTTTCGTGCAGCATATCAAAACAAAACCACAAGGTCCCCCACCCTGCTGGAGTTTTATTGAACTGACCTTGAATTTATCAAATGTCAAAACAACTGCAGATCTGGCAGACACATGCATGTATGTGTAAGAATTACATGTTTGAATCTTTGATGCTCTTGGTAAAATATACATGTACTTTGCTGCTAGCAGGGCTTTTAAACTTACTTGTTTTTCAGGAGGATATTGCTCGTCTGTCAGAAATAGAAAATAGCTTAGCAATATTCTGTATGGCAACATATGGAGAGGGCGACCCAACAGATAATGCACAAGAAATGTATGAGTGGCTACAGAATGGAGAGATGGAACTAAATGGTCTCAAATTCTCAGTAAGTAAATGAAAGCTTTGATTTCAAACATGTTTATTGTCATCCTTTGCAAACATGATGTCTCACAAACATATGTGAAAAGAAAATGCCTGCATCTAGAATACCGTATTAATCATTGTAAACTCCTGTGGTCTAATAAAGGCCCCATGCCTCTTTACCGTAAAAAGTGTCATATTGCATGAATTTCTGTTTGCTTCTTTGGATGAGGTAGCTCTCTGAAACGGGATCTGCTCTTAGAGGAAAGAATTTTGCAAAGCTGATGGAAAACACAGAGGGTGGCAAGTCAATATAACATTATTTTTGGAAAAGAGGGAGGGAGTGTTTATTAAAGCAGGGGCATTTATTAGGATTGATACAGTATTTCTTCCAAAGAAAGTATAATGTGGCCCCTAGGTAGAACCGCCTCACTATGACTTTCCTAATGAGGAGTTACAAAATACGATTTTGGGATAAATAAGGAAACGTATTTTGGTTATCATGAAATACATTTAGCTTTTTATTTGAGCTCTCACATAAATGGTAGATAGATCTATATGGTTTTGATTTCTTTGTAGGTTTTTGCTCTTGGTAATAAAACCTATGAGCACTATAATGCAATGGGCATTTACGTTGATAAAAGGCTAGAAGAGCTTGGAGGAGAAAGAGTATTTGAGGTGGGGCTTGGAGATGATGATGGAAAGTAAGTTATGATTTGTTGGTAAATGGTATTAACATTAGTGAATAGGGTATATTCCATTTGTTGAAAAAGTCAAATGAAGTAGTTTGAAATTTGAAATACGAATTTGAAATACAGAAAGCTTCAAGCTCTGTTAAACATGGATTACAATGAGAAGGGAGGCAGATAAAAGAAAATGACAAAGTTGCTTTCCATAAAAAAGTATCCATTTACCTAAAAATATGTTCAATAGCTCAATAGTATAAGTCAAAGCATTATATAAGGAACTGTTTTATAGTACTTCTATGATAATTTCTGCTCATTCCTCAGAAAAATATTAGTTGCCACCCATCATAAGGACTGTCATTAAAAGGCAGTTCTGCTGTGGGTCACAGCATTATGTTTATGTGAAGGAGGAACAGAAACTATTTCAGAATTGTTATCAGAACACTTTTTTATCTGCCAAGTTTCAAAAATGCTATGTAACTATTTTATAGCATTGAGGAAGATTTTGTAACCTGGAGAGAAAAGTTCTGGCCTGCGGTTTGTGAACATTTTGGTGTACAAGCTACTGGGGACCAAGTCAAGTAAGATAATTTTTGTCTTGTCTGCAACTAGCAGAGAGTGAGACATGGATATTGCTGTTCTGGCATGATTGATGGCATTGTCAGTGTTGGCATAGATTTCTGTCAAGTTTTCTGGTTTAGCCTCCTTTGTGTGAAAGTGGACAGTCAGGCAAGACACAGCGGTCAGTGGAATTCTTGTTCTTTTTGCTCAAGGTGGTTCCCAAAAATTGTATTTTTCACCAAGCTACAAGAAAGTCTGCTGATTAATTTCAAAGCATCAAATAATGCACATCTAGATCTGATGATTATTTGAGTGGAAAGTTATTTTAGGGGCCGCCACCTGAGTAACCTTTACCTTTACCTTTTACGTGAGTAACAACTCTGTGGCTTGTGCATGCCTAGTTGTGCAGAATTGTATAATGGCATGATATCCAAAAATTGTAAAATGTTAAATAGTCTAAGAATTGTAATAGCAACACCATTTCCTAAAATTACTTGATGTTACAGAGTTCAAGAGTTGCATTATGGAAATGTCATTGCATAGTATTTGTTTGTGTTTCCAGAGTCCAGGACTGTGTAATGTCACATGACAATGTCACATAATCAAAGAATTCTCTAGTATCAGAGATTCCCAGCATTGTTTACTACATATAAAACTTCTAAAAATTGGGACACTTAAAATAATTACCATAATTGTCCTGAAAATGGAACAGTCTGATTTAACAATGCAGTAATGCATCCCAAAGATGAAGATAGAATGGCAAACAGTGTAGACCCTGATCAGACTGCTCCTTAAGAGCAGTCTGATTTGGGTCTGCACTGCTTCCACAGACCTACCTGTCTCAATATTTAGAACTTTTGCAGTACTGTTACAGTATTGCTAGGTCCCACAGAATCCCGCAATGGGAATTTGAATAAACATCTTTTAATATTTCACTTTCAGTATACGTCAGTACAGTTTAACAACACACGACGATTTACCTGATGTCAAAATATTTAATGGAGAGATAGCAAGACTTGGAGCATTCAGAAATCAGAGACCGTAAGTTGATAGTTTGTCATTACTATTTAGAATTTTAGATACTTTCTCAGTCTGTGAGTATATATGTTTCATTTTAAAGTTCTGTTCTTAATACACATTTTTTTAAACAAATCGCAAAGACATGTATTTTTAAGAAATTTGAGATATGTCCCTGTATGACTTGTAACGCTAGTCCTTAAGAATTAAGTTATGTATCAGTGAGAATTTTATCCGTAAGGTGTTAAACTATGTTTCTTTTGTAAGGAATTTACCCTTAGGACCATAGAATTTGCTATCAGGGCACATTTGTTTAGAGCATCATTAGCTAAAAGAAGTTGTAAGTCAAGAATTCAGTAAGTCTTCTAGTACTTTTTAATCTAGTATGCTCATATTTTTGTGAAGAAGAAAATGTGAGGACTGCCAAAGCTGCTCACATCTTTTTTTTGCAACAAATAGCAGTGATTTTGTGTGCAGTTCATTTGAAATTATAATGTCTTGTTAGCTGATAACATCTTTATTTGAGCCACAACATGAGAAAACCAACAAAGTGGTTGTGCACCCAGCACATTCAGATCAGCCTCAGCATCCACCCAGTCTGACCAGACTCTTTGCTAAGTGCTTAAAGGGCAGCTAAGGGTCTAAGCTACCTCCATGTGGACAGCAAAGACTCTGATCAGACTGGGTGGATGCCCAGGCTGATCTGAGTCTGCACTCAGCGTGCAACCACTTTGTTGGTTTTCTCGTGTTGCAGCTCATTTCTGAACAACTGGGCCAAGAATTGTTAGACCCATATCTTTCAGTCTTTGCTTTTTACTAGACACATTTATCAGGGTCAGTTGCAGGTTGATGCAAACAAAGAAGCTTCTGATTAGACTGCACAGGTGGAGGGCAAGTTTTCTCATGGCACTGCTCATTATATTTTCAGGCCATATGATGCTAAGAACCCATATTTGGCTCCAGTGAAAATAAACAGAGAACTGCATAAAGATGGAGACAGATCATGTATGCATATAGAGTTTGATATATCAGGATCAAAAATCAGGTAAAAATCATAGAACTTGACTTAAATGATGCATCTATAAAGTTAGTAGCAGAAGCATGCCTAGGATTTGGCATACAAAATCAGCTGAACTATGGTAAAAAGATTCTATATTGTAGTCATTTCCAGTAAATACATATTGGAGGACATCATTAAAAGTTCTTCATGGATAGAGCTTAGTCTCTGGAGAAAAACCATTTGGAGTTGCGTTGCCTTGTCAGTGGTAGTTGTGCTTACGTCAGGGTGAGATTTACCTTTGCAGTGCAAAAAAAAGCAGACAACAATCTTACATCTTAACAAAAAAAATTATTGCAGCTATATCTTGTTCAGAATTCAAATACTTAGAGTGCAGATCCAGTGTAGATCCAGATGAGGTGACTCTTAATGAGTCATCACACTGGCTTTATGCTGTTTCCAAATTCAGCTGTTTTCAATTTTGAGCGCTTTAAGTATTCAGCAATTTTCTGTGTATTGTGGGTGTGTGAGCTGCAAGCGAAGTAGGGATGGGAAAATGTTTCTGCAGTATGTTTGAAAGCTTGCCTTTATTCTTCATAAATTCTAATTTCTGCTTTTTCAGATATGAAGCAGGGGACCATGTTGCTGTTTACCCGACCAATGATAAGGAGCTTGTAGAGAAAATAGGGAAACGATTAAATGTTGACTTGGATACTGTGTTCACACTCACAAATGTTGATGGTAAGTCACAGGAAATGCAAATAGACAACTTTTACAATAAATGTATAATGTCAGAACTGGTCCTGGGTGTGAATTTTATGTGATTATGCTCATTGAAATCAAATAGGAAATAATTTACTGGATTATTAAGAGATGATGGACAGATGACTTAGTGGTTTATGGTCCTTTTCAGCATCATTTCAGCCATATCAGGGCAATGAGAGGGTGAATATGAATGGCTCTGTACAATGAAGTGTCTTTGTCTACGCCCATGGGTGTAGAATATCTAGTAATTGCTTTTGACATGGAAGTACAACCATTAGTTACCAACAATGCAGCTTCACCTTTATGCTACTGTTTGCACATATGGCGTGAACGCTATTTGCACAGTTGTCGTGAGCGGTCATAAGCTATTTGCATACATGCATGAGTGCTGTGCTATTGGCATAGAAGTTGTGAGCGATCATATGAAATACTGCAGAATCACATATGGTATCACAAGGTAGCAGAATGCATTGCAAGGTACAAATGAGTGACTGCCCTCAGATTTTATGGCTTTTAAACTGTATTTCAACCATGGAATGGTATGAAACCCTACACTCGCACCCATGCTTGAAATCCACCAGTGGAGATTTTTGTGTCTGTTTTTGAGATATGCAATGGACTCGCACCTGTACTTGATATTCACCAATGGAGATTTTTATGTTTGTTTTTGAGATATGCAATGGTTTGAGAAGCATCAACTATAAATAGTTGCTCAGTGTAGACCTAGCTTTTATTGAAAGCTATGCTTGTTTAGGATCAGACATGATCTTTCCTTAGTGGTACTCTAACCTGCTACCCCATGATCCAAAGTCAGCAGCACTATTCACGGGCCAATTGGACACTTTATTATTCAGAGACGTAAATGCATGAAGTATCTGTTACCATATGATCATGCCCATGTGATATCTTTTTCAAGCATCAATTATAATGACAGTTTGAATCTTTATTCTTCAGCTAATGGCTTGTGACTTCATGTTAAGTCCAGGCCTCAGTTCTGCTGAATATATTGTATTTTGTAGATTAAGTACTTTTCCTAGGAGTTAAAGACTCCAAACCGGCTGCCATGGAACATATCATAGCTATTTCATTAACATTTATCAGTGCCTTTCTATTGTTCGTATAGCTGGGAGTTTATGTATTGAAATACTGGACTAAACTGAAAACCTACACATCTGAGCCCTGTTCAAAACATTGTTAGCTGAACAAAGTTGTTATTCAAGGATTTCTGAAGTCTTTTAGTGCAAATAAAACAAAGTGAGGTGAAATTTTTGCCCAAAAAAAATGTTGGAATCTTTTGCAATGCAAAAGCTACTCACATTTTTTTCAGCAAAAAATGGAAGTGTATTTGCATGTACTTTGAAAAATGTATTGTCTGGTTTATTGACGACATTGTAAGTTTTGGACAAGCGGACCCAGAAGTCTGCCAGTTACACAGGTATTGAAGAACTAAGATATTTTTATATGAGTATTTCTCATTAACAGAAGAGGCAAGCAAGAAACATCCATTCCCCTGTCCATGTACCTACAGAACAGCTCTTCTACATTATCTTGACATCACTAGTGTCCCACGCACCCACATTCTCAGAGAACTCGCCGAGTACGCAACAGAAGATAAAGACAAAGAATTCCTTATCCAGATTACCTCCCCTACTCCTGAAGGAAAGGTAAACTCATTGAATAGTTTGGGGGACTTTTGTAAATAAAATTTTATGTAAATCGTACTTCTGACTCAATGTTTCTAAACGGCCTCTGATTATCATAGAAGCTGCTTAATTTTTTTCTATGATGTGGAAGGTTGAAATATGGACTTCTATAGGGTATGAAGGATATACTTTCTTGAATTTCTCATCAAATGATGCTGTTCATCAGAAGCTGTCCCTCAAAACGTAAATTATGTGGAAAATTACTGTATCCATATTAAATGGCATGAAAAAATATTTCTTCACTTGATTTGAATCACCATTTGAATTCATTACATTGTTGAGCTGTTGAATGGGTAAATGTATGAAGTTGGCACTGGCAGTGAAAATACAGAAACGCTTTTATTTCACTTGATATGTTAACTGATATGTTAACTGTTACATTTTGTTATAGGCATTATACAGTGATTGGGTACTGAAATCCCACCGAACTATCCTGGCTATTCTAGAAGATCTCCCCTCACTTATGCCACCAATGGACCATATATGTGAATTGTTGCCACGGTTACAACAGAGATATTATTCCATTTCATCATCTCCAAAGGTAAATTTAGCAAAGTTCCTCTATGTTATAAACTTGTTTACGTCTATTTTGACTTTCATTAAAAATCACATTAACATTTTTCTACTTTATCTACATTGGAGAAGAAATAACAAAAATATAATTTTGATACACTTCTTTTACTCCAAATAACTCTTTATGTGCCTAACTTTTGGGACAACTTAAATAATTTATTTTCATTTTAGGTAAAATGAAAAATAGATTATTTTAGGTGCCCCAATACTTAAGGTTAAGCGCTGGCCTGCTGATCTAGCAGACTCAGGTTTGAGCCCCGCTCGAGGTGAGAATCTTTCCTACCATAAACAGGGTTTCATTGCACACAACCTTTCATCATCACCTGTAGAGCTGCAACGATTCACCCAATGACCGATTCGATTCGATTTCGATTTCAGACACCTCGATTCGATTAATTCGATTCGATTCATGATTGATTTTATGCTACCTTAATTCATCATGTTTATCACTTTATTTTGTTATATTTACACTTCTATTTATCAGGGTTTGAAATTAACTTTTTTTCTCACTTGCTAAATTTAGCAAGTGCTCAATATTTCTACTTGCTAAAACAGTAAGTCCACTTGCTTTTTCTCTGAATGCCATAATTTTATGTAATTATACCATTAAATGCCCTGTATTGTTGGTTTATGCAATTAGTAATGTATCCCAGCTGGGTGGGCTGTCTTTTTAGCTTTAAAAAAATCGGGCATATGGCCCCTAGCCCAGACTATTTTCTAAGTTCAAATCTATGGGACGCTAAAGTTGGGGAAAGACAGAAAAAAAGCAAAAAGGCTGGGATGAACACAGTGACTCATATTGACCTAGTGGTTCTCATTCATTATACTTCCCTTTTCCCTATCTGACAGACAATATAAGAGGCTTTACCTCACAAGGGCAATGCCTACACACCCTACCAGGTTCTCTTCACAGCTACTAGTTTCATATTCCAAAGCAACTCGGAGCTCTTTCTCCCCTTCTGTGCAGTTTTTATAGGGACAGTTTGGGGTTTTGGGCCCATAGAGTCAGTCTTGGTGGGTTTATTTTCAGAAGGTTTTTCTTCCTGATCCCCCGTTTTGCCCCTTTTCCAGTTCACAATTAAAATCTGTCCATGTTTATTGATTAGAGAACATGTGCTTTTTGATCAAACTGAAAACAGACGCTTGCAGATGCTGGTTGTCACAGACGCTTGACGAGGGGCACTGTATTGGAGAATCAATATAAGGCAAGCACCTGGGTGATCAAGACGAGTTTGCAACTGCGCATCTTGTTCTGCACATAAACAAAAACTTTACACTTCCGGATTAGTTCTTTGCACCGAGACAACTACAATCGCAAAGAAAAGCAAGTGGTAGTTTCTTGGACTCGCAGTCTGTAAATTTTGGTCGCATTTTGTGAGTATGCGAGTCTAAATTCGAACCCTGTTTATCTTTGGGTGCATCTTTGAGCACAGGTTTCTGCGAGTCATCGTTAGACGCCATTTTGATAACCCTACCGATAAGGAAACGAAACACCCGTATTGATTGGATGACCTAATTATTACTGACCAATCGTACGTTACGTTATAAACAGCGTTATAATATTAAGAGCGGATCTAAAACACAGACTTCCGTTTTAATTGAGGGCCCATGCGGGGGATTGTGAATCGAATCGAAATTAGTGGAGTTGTTATCGGAATCGAATCGGCCTTTGTGAACCGGATTTTCGATGCATCGGAGTGAATCGTTGCACCTCTAATCACCTGCCCATTGTCCTGATATGACTGAAACAGTGTTGAAAAGGGCGTAAAATGGCAAGTCATCCATCCATTCATCCCAATACTTAAGCAGGTAGTCATTGTTTCATTTATCTTTCTGCAGGAACACCCAACAGCTATCAGCATAACAGCCGTATTGGTGGAGTATGAGACAAAAACTGGTAGAACAATGAAAGGAGTAGCCACAAACTGGCTCTCTTACATGAAACCAGAAAATGGAAACCAGTACAGGGTACCAATCTATGTCAGGAAGTCACAGTTCAGGTTACCATTCAAAACCAATATGCCTGTCATTATGATAGGACCAGGTACCGGCTTAGCTCCATTCCGAGGTTTTCTTCAAGAAAGACATTACCTCAAGAAAGACGGTAAGCATGCTCAAGTTTTTCAGACATCCCTACTCTTCCAATTTTTCATTTTATGACAAAACAAATTTCTCCTGTGTTTATAAGAAGTGCCCTAATATAGTTACGATTTATCTCAACTGCTATGATAAAATACCTTTGCATATAATTTACCTTTCTGAAGGTAAAACTTCAGTAGTCGGCATTGTAAGACATGATATGTAACAGATTTTCTCATTTGGTTTGAGATACTTTAATTTCAAATTCAAGTTATCACCTGATCATGATGTGTTTTGACCACCTTGCATTGCAGTTAGTCAAAGTGTACATATTTTACGTGAGATTAAATTCATCTTTTATCATCAGGTAAACCAGTTGGTGACACTGTTCTGTACTTTGGCTGTCGGAAGAAGTCGGAAGATTACATCTATCAAGATGAACTAGAGAACTATGTGAGTGAGGGAACACTGACTAAGTTACACCTGGCTTTCTCCAGAGATCAGCCTCATAAAGTGTATGTGCAACATCTGATGAAGGACAACAAAGAGGAAATATGGAAATTGTTGGAATCTGGTGGCCATGTGTATGTTTGCGGGTGAGTCATTTTGTTGTAAATTTGAGACTGCCTGATTTTGAGGAAGAACAGTCATTTTAAGTCCTTTTTAACATATCCTGAATTTGTATATAAATACAGGCTGTAGATTCTGTTCTAGTTGTATGTTGACTGCTAAAGAATTGTGCTGTATTGGGGACATAAATACTTAGCTTACTAAGTCCCATAAAGGAGGTCAACTCTTAAAGGAAAGAATTTTCTCCTTGGGAAGCAAATTCTTTCTTTTGACAGCAGACCCCTTTAAAAACAGTTTCATTATCCAAGGAAGCAAATAGGGAGTCACAAAAGTTGTTACCCTTGTGAAAATAGGGGGTAAGCATGTAAAAATAAGGGAAAAGCATGGAAATATATCTACTTAACTTACAAAAACGACTATTGCCATATTACAAAAATATTTCGACACCTCAGCCATTCTATTAATACACCTGTTCTGTCTTAAAACTGTAAACATATTCTGCAGAGCTCCAGAAAAGGTGGTTGTTTGAGGATAATTCTGAGGTAATTTTTCTTATTTCTAAATGAAAACTTATGTTATGACCCCACAAAGAGTGAATCATATTAGTTGTTGCTAAATGGTTGAAAAATTTGGATGCCATTCCAGTCACTTGAACAAAAATATGTGTAATAGAGAAAATTTTGTTTTCCAGGGATGCTCGGAATATGGCCAGAGATGTCCATGATGTACTGTTGAATATTCTGAAAGAGAAGGGTGAAATGGACGATTCCAAGGCCGCAGATTATATTAAGAAATTACAGAACAAGGGACGATACTCTTGTGATGTGTGGAGTTAACTCCGGACCTTTTGTTAGTTGTGATAATAGTTGAATCCCAAAGAATAAAATCATGTGTACAATGCAGAGAACAATTTCTTCATTATCAGAAATTGGGTGCAAGATGCCTGAAGGTGAATGGATTGACTTTCAGGGGAAGCAACTCTTCAGTTTTATTTTTGCCCTCTAATCAATAGGGCCGGGCCGGGTAGCGCAATCGGTAGGGCACCTGACTCGTAAGTCAGAGGTCCTGGGTTCGAATCCCGGTCTGGCCACATACTTTCGTTCCTCCTTCGGCTGATTCAAGAAGGGCAGTTGTCAGTTACTGGCGAAAGTATGTGCACTTAGTACTGGTTAACCGCTTAGGAGGTCTAAGCCTGCCCAGGAATAGTGTGGTTAGGTTAACTGACCTTCCCGACATGACCTTAATTGTTTACCGTGGACGTTAAGCATCAAATCAACCAACCAACCAACCTAATCAATAGGAGTCCACTCTTAAAGACAAGAATTTGCTCTTGAGGAGCAAATTCTTCCTTCAAGCGTTGATCTGCTTTGGGTTTTATCATCCAGGAAAGCAAACAAGAAGTCACAGAGTTGTTTCCCCTTGTAAATATGGCAGAAAAATAAAACATGATGGGGCACCCATATATCTTAAGACGTTTTTCAAGGTACAGTACAGCTCATAAAGATATTGTGCCTTGCATACAATGTAGAATCCATATTCCACAGGTGGAAAATGTGTTTGTATATTCTGTTTTGTGTTAGAAGTCTTTTTAGCATTTATTGTTATTAACCCTTAAAGCACCAAAATTGAAAAAAGTTGAATTTGCAAACAGCTTAGATACAGATGAGGCAGCTCATAACAAGCTGCCTAGGTTGGATCTACACTGTTTGCCCTCTAGTCTTTCAATTCCCAGTATGATATAGCGTGGATAAAACTTTTTTTGAAACTCTGCAGAGTTTAATTTTATAGTCTGCTTTTTTGGTGCTTTAAGCGTCAAATATGTTTTCATATGCTGTTATTCTGCTGACATTTTGTATTGTAGCTTAAAGTGTGATAGTGTGAGAGTGTAGTAATTCTACATATGTTAGCAGGGACAGAAATTCAACATTTTACTAATTTAGGACTAATTTACGGGTCTTTATGTTCATGTTTATGTTGAATAACCTATAAACATATGTAAATATTGTGCAGTTGCAGGGATTTAGCTTTGTGCAAACAGTCAGAATCAGGAATTTCATTATCCTGCTAACATTTGCACGGTTACAAAAAGTTAAAAAGCAATCTGCAGTCACTAAACAGAAAGAGAAATCAGGGAAATACATAAGGATTATTTTAAAAAAATGCAAACAATTTTAATTTGGTGCTATTTTCATGCCACATCTAAATTATGAAAACTTATCAACTTGGACATTGCTCCAGAGAAGAAGGGGTAACAGCAATTTTTTTTTGACAATTTTCCATATTTCTGCATAAAAACATATGTTGTGACCACTCATAAGAACCATCTCAACCTGTCCCTTTTTAGAAGAACTTGGTAATCCAGGGAAGCAGCCAGGAAGTCACAAAAGTTGTTCCCCTCTGTAAAAATGGTGGAAAAGCATTGTACTTTACCCATACACCTTAATTGTAAATCAGAGATAATTTCTTACATTTCTCCTTGTAAACATATGAGCCGCGACATGACAAAACCAACAAAGTGGTTGTGCACCCAGCGCAGACTCAGATCAGCCTGGGCATCTGCCCAGTCTGATCAGAGTCTTCGCTGTCCGCATGAAGGAAGCTTAGACCCTTAGCTACCCTTTAAGCGCTTAGCGAAGACTCTGGTCAGACCGGGCAGGTGCCCAGGCTGATCTGAGGCTGTGCTGGGCGCACAACCACATTGTTGGTTTTCTCGTGTCGCGGCTCAGTTATGTTGTGGCCTCTCATTAGAACTTCCTCAATAATGGACTGTGTTTTATGGAGAATACGCAAATGAGCCAGGATACATGGTGTTTAACCTTTATGTGAAGGGCAAAAGCTCTGACATACGTGCACATCTGTGCAGTCTGATCAGAGCCTTCACTGTTCTCAAGCAACATGTATCAAACAAAAGGAATCAACAGGTGCAAAATGAAGACTTTCAAATACAGGTTTGAGTCTTCATTGTTTGAAAATACATTACTCTCTTGTTGAGGCACTCCAGCAAGTGGTTTTTAGTGGAACTTTTTTCTTTAAAGATGCTTAAATATCAAAATTTTAGGTTAAACATACCCAAAACCATTTCTCGTAGCTAAATACTGACTTGCAGCATATTGCATGACCTCTTTTGTCTATTTCTATCATTTTTTGTTTGGAGGTGGGTTTTCCAATAGTAAAAATATTCCTTCTGGTTTCCAGCCTTTGATGAGGTTCATTTTAATTTTTATGAAGCTGGGAACCACCCATTATGACATCACAACAGAAATGATGTCATCACTAATCACCTGATCTGTTTTGGAATATGATCATTTCAGCAAAGGGTTGCTTGGAATGTCAGCTACACTTATGCATCTTTTTGTTTTCCAAAAAGATATTATTTACGAAAATAACTGCTATAAGATATAAGAATAAATTCTTCTGAACTGATTTCATGTTAATTTTATATGAAATGGTAATTTTCAAGCATGTGCTTGAAACATGCCACCCCTACAGCAATATGGGTTATCTTGAGGCCGCCATTTTGAAACTGAAAAAAATACATTGCAAGAGATTACTTTTCAAGCTTGAGAGCATACCAATGAATTTCAAAAACTCTACTGGACAAATCTGACTACGAGAAATGGTAGTAAATTGAACCATGTTAGTGGAATTTGCTGTTTCTTTATCCTTTAAGCATAAACTTCAAAAAACCACTTGCTGGAGTGCCTCAACAAGAGAGTAGGCATTTTTTTCTGTGTTGTTGTCAGAATTCTATATACTTGAAGCTTTGTTCTATAAACGTGAAATTTTTAGATGTCCATTCATATCTAGTCTTTCATTCATTTAATGTATCTTCATATATAGTGTATTTTTATACCATTTCCTTACATACAAGAGTGACTAAATCAGGTTACTGTTTAATCACAGACAATAAAATAAATGATTTAATGAACATTTTCATCAGTCATGTTCAAGCATTTATGAACAATCTGAACATTTTATTTGTGCATATACTTGTCACATATAATTAAAATATATAGAAGATAATCATTTGATGAGTATTCCATTTACAAGCTTACAATCACAGCTGTGTCCAGATATTTGGATTAAACTCAACATAAGTATATTGAGATATTCTATGATCTTGGCACAGTAGCCACTTACCTGAGAAAGTTACTGCAGTAATGATGTGTATGAATACCACTAACAGGTGGTTAGTGAATTACAGTATCAGTGTTTCTGTTGATTGTTACATATTTACTGCTATCTGAGCTTTAGGTAAGTCAATTTTGAGGGATTCTGTTTTAGTTTTTGTTTTGCAATGGAATCGTATGTTGAAGGATCTTGTCAGAAGGGCGTAAAGAAGCAAATTTTAAAGCCCCTTAAAAGTAGACAACAATGTTTATGTCCGTGAAATTATACTCAGGGTTTCTTCCAATATCACGCGAGAAATCAAAACACGAAAGAAAAAGACGCTAGATGGTGCACTAAAGGTGCAGTATATAATACTCTCTACCAGCAAACAAGTTTAGTTCCAGATGAGGTCGCCACCTCATCTGAATCACTGATGCTTGCAAATTCAGCTATTTTTAATTTTGGCTCTTTAAGTGCTAAAGAGATTCTATTTTTATGGATAAATAGAAAGAAAAAGTCTCCAAAATTTGGCATATCTGGAGCTCTGTGATGTTGTGTAGAACAGTAGCCAATTAAGGTATATGGATACACATCTAAGGTGGATCACTCTGACATGGAAATATTTACCTCTTTCTTACAAGAGGGCTACTCTTAAAGCAAAGAATTTGCTCTTTTTAAGAGCAAATTCTTTACTTTAAGACTAGCTCCTTTTGAAGAAGGGATTCATCTTCCTGGGAGCAAATACCATTCTTCCTATGGTTGCCTCCCTTGTAAAAATTGTGGCCAAACCATGGAGATATATCCATACACCTTAATTACAATGTTTATCCTTTATTTTGTTCAGCTTAATTTGTCATTTTGTTTGTATTCAAAAATCTGTGAATGCTGCAATATTTACAATGCATACATTAATTCAGACATTTCAAACCATTTTTATATGGGGCGTCATCATATTATGTATATTCTTAGTCAGATCTCAGATTTTCTGCATCATAAAAAGTCTTACATTCTTTGCATTATGAAGGTCCTAAATTTCATTTCATCATGAGGGCTTAAATTCTTGGAATTATGAACCTTCTTAAATTGTTTGCATATTGAAAATCCTTTTTTTTTTCCTTATAAAAATTGCTATTCTTTGCATCAAGAAATTCTTAACTCTTTGCATGATGAGTACTTCGCTTTTTTAAATTCTTAGATTCTTTGCTTTATGAAAATTTAATCAGATTTAGCACAGTATTGTAGATCAGTGTTAGCTAGATATTTTTGTCACTAGTGTTTCAGCCTACTTACACAGGCACAGCTATCATCGTTACTCCAGCTTGGTATCCACCTAGGCATCTGCGTTAAAGTTTTTTTTTACAACAATGCCTTTTTAGCTCGCCTGAACGAAAGTTCAGGAAGAGCTATTGTTGTCACCACGGCGTCCGCGTCCGCGTTCGAATTGGATGTTTTGGTTAAAGTTTTTTAAAGACCTATATCTCCTTAACCCATGGATGGAGTCTTTTGATACTTGCACTGTAGTTAGATATTGGTCCAAAGTTTAACAGGGTACCACCCCCACCCCACTCAGTGACCTTGATGTCAAGGTCATGGACTTAGAAAATTGGGAGTTTTTTTGGACTGGATGTTTTGGTTAAAGTTTTATAAAGCCCAATATCTCCTTAACTCATGGATGGATTACTTTGATACTTGTACTGAAGTTAGATATTGGTCTAAAGTTTTCGAAGGTACTATCCCCACCCACCCTCAGTGACCTTGATGTCAAGGTCATTGACTTAGAAAATTGTCTTTTTTTGATTGGATGTTTTGGTTAAAGTTTTTTAAAGACACATATCTCCTGAGCCCATAGATGAATTCTTTTTATATTTGCACTTTATTTAGAGCTACAGAATACTACCCCAACCCCGCTCAGTGACCTTGATGTCAAGGTCAGGGACTTAGGAAATTTTGGTCTTTATTAAAGTTTTGTAATTGCATACTGATTCATAATGCTTTGCAGAGATTTAGTTTATACTTGAACTGATGTTAGACACTTTTTTGAGTTTTACAAAACACCTTATACTTACCCCACTGGATGACCTTAAAGTCGAGGTCATCGACTTCGAATTTAGTCATAAAGATTTTGGTTAAAGTTTTATATTTATGAAGACATAATTTCACAGTGCCACGATGACAGACTCAGTTGATACTAATATTTGGACTGATGTCTGCCCCTCCCCCCCTCCTTACCCCCCCCCCCCCCCCCCCTCCTCAGTCTCATGGACTTTGAAATTTTATTTCATTTTTTTATTTTAATTTTTTATTTTAAGACATATTTCTGAGATAGCTTTTGTTTATAAATGTGTTTTTATTTTGGACATGCTTGCCTGAAGTTTTATGCATAGCAGTCCACACCACCATAGCGGCTATGTGATGGGCAAGCACCAATTCAGGCGAGCTATGCTGTCAGGCGACAGCTCTTGTTATCAAGCTTCTCGCTTCTCTGCCTTACAGGAGCTCTTGTCCCTTCAGATCTCCAGA